>CM060174.1:62824068-64024068 GCA_030549775.1 Tamarix chinensis
AAGTGTGGATATAGTTAGCCATGCATGTCAAGGGTAAAACACTTTCAAATAAGATACGTTAAGATACGTTAAGATACTAATCACTTAAAGAGGAAGATGCTGAGCCGGGCCCAGACCGGTCCATCGGCGAATAATAGTGGCCAGGAGCCGGGGTGCCCTGGAGACCGTGCCACCGGCGAACAATAGTGGTGAGGAGCGTTTTGCCCTGTATGATTTCCGGTCCACCGGCTATAATAGTGGGGGTTTCCGTGCTCAGCAAACCAAATGTAAAATCTATAAGACATGGGAAAGATACTAAATACTTACAGTGGAACACCATGTGAGTCGGGGCCAGACCGGTCCACCGGCAAATAATAGTGGCCAGGAGGGTTCTGCCCTAGAGACCGAGCCACCGACAAATAATAGTGGCCAGGAGCGTTCTGCCCTGTACATATCTCCGGTCCACCATCTATAATAGTGGGGTTCCCGCACTCACTTGGATTAATAAATACTGCGTGTGAAATGGACATATTATTATTAACGAGGATAAAGAATAAGTCACCGGAAAGTACTCAGGCCTTATCTTGTTGTTATTGCATGTTACTTATATGATTGTGTTATGTAGACTACGTGGTATGATTGTATGCTTGGCCTTAGCACCTACGCCCTTACTCAGTACTGGACCCGTACTGATACTACACTAGTTGAATGGGTCCTGTGATGATCCACCAATGGTGGGGAGCAGACCTGTGATGCAGGTCGATCGGTTACTAAATTGGGGTGGAAGGCTTGACTTGAGTGAGTAAATGGTCCGGATATTTACCCTTCGGAATTTGTTTTGTTTATTCGTATTCGTCTTTGGAAGTACAAGTGTTGTATTTAAATTTCCAAGGGTTTTATCGTACCCTATCCTTTCGTTATTTTAATTCCTCTGACATTTGGAATTTTTAAATTGTACTTCCGAACGTAACTCTTGACTTTCGTACTCTGATTTCCTTATCACTTATACCTTACTAATGATTTGTTTTGGTTATATTATTTTAGCCTTAGCACTTAGTATCGGGTCGATAGTTGTGAATCGATCTAGTACTAAGTGTGGCGGTAATACCCCCGAATTTATAGTTTTATTTGCTTGCTTCCGTTAAACTCCTTTAAATTTTAACGAAATTTTTCAGTAGTAAATTTGGGGGTGTTACATGCCGTTAGAACCCTTTTACTCATGGGTCATAGCCCAATTATCTCATTCCACACATATGATAATAATTGGCGCCTAGGGTTAATATTCAAAACCCTAGTTTGACCCAAATGGTCCTAACCCCTTCTTTAGTACTTATTTGGCACCACACACCCAAAACCAAGAATATGTTATCATAATTATCCATCCGCTAAAGTTTTATAGCCTAATCCCCTCATTTTGCTCATATGATACTAACCTTCCAAATCGGTACCCTCTCGTGTCCTAATTTTACCCTTTTG
This sequence comes from Tamarix chinensis, assembly GCA_030549775.1. Classification (NCBI taxonomy): domain Eukaryota; kingdom Viridiplantae; phylum Streptophyta; class Magnoliopsida; order Caryophyllales; family Tamaricaceae; genus Tamarix; species Tamarix chinensis. The sequence continues at coordinate 62,825,524 of CM060174.1, forward strand.
GTAACCTCTCATCCTTTAGCACTTCATAGACTCCCCAAATGTGTAAAGCTGCTCGACTATGTCATCATTTACCCCCATATCCATTCATTGCGGCCAAATCCCTATTCTACTTACCCATGGTCATAGCTCCCTTAGGTTTGACTCGCCCTATACGTGTCCATTAGAATGATCACCCTAATACATACCCAAATTACCATAAGCCCTTAAGCCATGTAATATTGATAATCATGTTGAAATAGATGATACTAAGACCATAAACCCTATTCTCACATCTAAAACCAATTAACACTTACTATGCATATTTATTAGAATAACTACCATTGCACCTTTAAAATTATCAAAATACCCCCATACCATATAAATTCACTAGTCATGCTCAAACACGTATTACTAATGCCACCAAATCCCATCTTCATACTTAGCACCCGTTATAACTTAGCAAACACATTTATTAGGATAATCACCCTTGCACCTTCAAAAATACCAAAATACCTGTAATCCCCCAAATTTTTAAAAGCCTATATTTTAATAAATAAATTTTATTTTGGATAAATTAGCTTTTAAATATTTTAATTTAATTATTGTATGGATTTTTGAGCTTATAAAATTTATTATAAATATTTAATAAGTTAAAATAAACATTTTGTTATTTTATTATACTCTTATTATTTAAATAAATTTTCAAACCCTTATTTTACTAAAATTACCCTTTTTAACCCTTATATTTTTAATTGTCTGAAATTAAATCATTAAATCAATTTATTACCCAAAATTATTCTATTTTATTATTTTATCAATTAAATTATTTATTCCATTTTCCCCTTTTCTTTTTCCATTTCCCCCTTTTCCTTCTCCTTTTTCTTCTTTTTCTCTTTTCTTTCTTTTTATTTTCTTTGGGCCGTCGCCGGCCTGCCCCTTCTCCCTACGCGCTGAGCTGTAGGCCTAGCCCCCTGCCTTCTCCCGCGTGAACCGGTCGCCCCTTTTCCTTTCTTCCTTTCTTGCTCGACCGGGCTGGCCCGTTTCCTTCCCCCTTCGGCTGCCTGTCACCCAGCACCCCTGCCCTGACTCCTTCTCCTTCTTCTTTCTTTCTTCTTTCTTCTTCCCCTCTCCCTTCCATTGCCACTCCTTGCAATTCCCTCTCCCTACAACTCCCTCTCCTCCATTGACCTCCCCAACTCTCTCTCTCCCCCCATACCGACCCCATTATCCCTTCCCCACTCCCTGCCATCACCATTCCTTCTCCCTCTCCCTGCAACCGTCATTTCCCAACCAACCTACCACCACCCCTCGAGCCCCTATCCTTTCCCTTCTCTTCCTCTTCTATTTCTTCCTTCTTCCCTGCCCGTTTTGCATTTTTCCCGAGCCTCTCCATGCTTCCCAACTCTTTCTTTTCTTTCCTTTCTTCTCCTTCCCTCACCCTCTCTATTTTAGCTTCGCCGCCCAGCCCCGCCGCTGCCTCCTCCTCAACCACTACCTACACAACCTCCTACCACCCTCTACCTCACCCTCAAACCATCCCAGCCCCGAACAAGCCACCCCGTAGCCCCATTCTTCCTCCTCTCCTCTTTTTCTCTTGTTTATCCCCTTATCGGCAACCACCCTGCGCCGCCGCATTCCACCACCGTCCCACCACTTCTGCCGCCACCTAAGCTACCAAACTACTCCCTGCAACCCCCTCTACCACCCCCAATCCTATCTTGCCCGAAAACACCACCCAAAGGCCTTCATTTTCCCTCCCCATTTTCCTTCCTCAACAGCCTTCCATTTCGACCCCTCCTCGGCTGCCACCTTTGCAGCTTTGCTGCTGCCGCCTCCGCCACCCTTATCCACCATTAACCCTTCCCCAACCACCACTTACACCCCCTCTACACTTTTGCACCATCCCCTTCCCTAAATCCTCCCCTAACCCCCTCCTTTCTTAGCCCCAAACTACCAACCCGAAAATGCCTATTTACCCCTCTTTTACCACCTTTGAGCCTCCCTCTTCCAACTTTCCTTGCATGCAGCTCATGCTGCATGAGCAGGATGAGCGGCTGCCCTTGTTAATTTATTTGGGTAAAAATTTTGAGGTATAATAATATTTTAATTTAATTATTTGGTTAATTAAGTATTATAAAGTTTTATGCCTTGATTTTATTATTTCTAAGGTAATAAATCTTTATATTGTTTTTAGGTATTGGTTTTGATAATCAAATCTTGGACCTTTAGCCGGAATACAGGTAAGGTTCATTTTTGCAAAAATTGAGGTAATCGTTAAATCCCACTTAAACGCATGGATTAACGTGTGTAGCACATTAGGACTTTTTAATATATTATTATGCTTGGTTTGTGTTGTTTGATATGATATATGTTGTTCTTATGTTGATTGATGAAAAGGAAGCATGATAGTTTATTGCTATGTATGGAAATATTATTTAAGGTAATAATTTGGTTGTTAAGGAAAATGTTAAGTATTATCCATGTTGTTTTATGCTATTGTGATATTTAATACATGTTTAATATTTTGTGAGCCTTAGGGGATTTTATTAATGTATCTTGTATAAGAAAATGCCCTAATATATATATATGGGGTGCTAATAATATTACATTAATTATAAGAGTTGAAGATGAGGGATTAAAGTTAATATTTTATGTAGTAATAATAATAATTTAATATAAGTGGGGTAATAAGGGGTAAGATGGTAAATTTGTAAGTGAAAGGATAAATTGGTAATTTGGTGATAAAAGGGCTATTTGGTAATTTTATAATTAAATGGTAAATTGGTAATTTTGTAATAAAAGGGCAAATCGGTAATTTTAAAATAAAAGGGTAATTTGGTAATTTTGTACCAAAAGGGCAAATCGGTAATTTTATATTGAAAGGGGCAATTTGGTAATTTTGTAATAAAAGGGTAATTTGGTAATTTGGTAACAAAAGGGCAAATTGGCAATTTTGTAATTAAAGGGCAAAATAGTAATTTTGTGATTAAATGGTAAATTGGTAATTTTGTAAGAAGAGGGTAAAATGGTAATTTTATAATAAAAGGGTAAAATTGTAATTTTATAATTAAAGGGAAAAATAATAATTTTTTGATTAAAGGGCAGAATGGTAATTTTGTGATTGAAGGGTAAGATGGTATTGTGGAAATTAAAAAAAGGTAAATATAATTTCATAATTAAGGATAAAATGGTAATTTTATAAGTGAAGGGGGAGCTACGGTAATTTTTGGAAGTTAAGGGGTAAAAAGGTAAATTTAAAAGTAAAGGGGTGAAATGGTAATTTTGTAAATAAAATGGGTAAAGTGGAAATTGGAAATGAGTAACTTGGTAATTGTAAAATTCAAGAAGGGTAAAATGATAATTTAATAAAGGAGAAGGGTAAATGATAATTTAATAATGGAGAAGGGTAAAATGGTAAATATGATAAATGTGAAGGGCGATTTGGTAATTAAACCAACTAAAGGGGGTAATTTGGTAATTAGGATACTGAATAGGGGTAATATGGTAATTTGACCAACTAAAAGGCAATTTGTTAATGATAATAAAGGAAATGGGCAAATTGGTAATTTAACCAACCTAATGGAAAATATAATAAGTGTAACGATGATGAAGGGTAATTAGTGGCCTAACAAGTGTGGGAAATAGCTCGGTAACCTAAACCGAGTAAGGGCGTAGCTAAGATCAAATGCCCTATATAATTTTTTTTTATGTCGAAATCTACATGTTATTATCTTAATTGTTGCACGTGTGGCATGGCTTGGAACCAAGGTGTGTTCATATGCCCCTTTTTGGTATATGCTGATATGGGTATATTGTAAGTTATGATGTGATGTCATGTGGCCTTTTAGGACATGCATGTTAAGGGTGAAATACTTTCGAATAAGATACGTTAAAACACTAATCATTTAAAGAGGAAGATGTTGAGCTGGACCCAAACCGGTCCACTAGCGAATAATAGTGGCAGGATATGTTAACCTCGCGACTGTTCCACCGGCTAAAATAGTGGTAGGGCATGTGCCCTCGTGACCGTTCCATCGGCTATAATAGTGGGGGATTTCGTGCTCAACAAACCAAACGTAAAATTGATTAGACACAGGGAAGATACTAATAACTTATAGTGAAACACCTTGTGAGTTGGGGCCAGACCGGTCCACCGGCAAATAATAGTGGCAGGGTATGTTACCCTCACTACTGTTCCACCGACTAAAATAGTGGCAGGGTTTGTACCCTCACTACTGTTCCACCGGCTATAATAGTGGGGTTCCCGCACTCACAGGGACTTGTATAATCCGAGATGATTGATTAATAATGGACTAATGACCTTAAGGCCCGAAAAGTATCGATTGATAATTATGGCCTATTAATATTTGATTGAGTTGACAAGTATGTGAATGTACGAAAGTGAAGGTTATGGATATGCTATTAATATCTGATTGACTTGTTAGATGTATGAAAATGTGAATCCGGATATCATGTTTATATCTAATGTTATGTACGAATATGGTAGTATTTCATGTGTTAGATTACGTACCTATTTTTAAGTGTGTTTTTAAAGGGTTACTCAGTACCGTAGTAATGAAGGGTTCCCTTCGTGGGGGCCCCTGCCTATTCAATGGGCAGTGCCCCTTGTAGGTCGTGTTCAGTGCTTTCAAGTGGGCCTTGGGAATGAGCGTAAGGAACTATCCGAAATTGTTAGGATTTTAATTTGTCTCTTTAAAATTCATAAATTCAATATATTTGTTGTTTTGTAACCACCATTGGTGGATTTTACTCTGATAAATTATTTACAGCGCCACTCTGATTTATATATGCTTGAGTATCCCGTAAATTGTGTTTTACTCTTTTAGCCTTAGCACTTGGTACTGGAACGGTAGGAGTGAACCGGTCTGATACTAAGTGTGGCGGTAATATCTCCAAAGTTCACGATTTATTAATCTGCTTCTGCTAAATTTATTTAATTAACGAAATTTTTTAGTAGTGAATTTTTGGGGTGTTACAATACCCCTATACCATATAATATCACTACTTATACCCGAGCATGTATTACTAATGACACCAAACCCAATTTTTATACTTAACACAAATTATTACTTAGCATGCACATTTATTAGGATAATCACCCTTACAACTTTAAAATTACCAAAATACCCCTAGGCCATATAATATTACTATTCTTGCTCAAATATATATTACTAATGCAACCAAACCTCATTTTCATACTTAACCCCACATAACGCTTATCCATCACATTTATTGGAATTATCACCATTATATATTAAAAATTACCAAAATACAGCTAAATCCTAAAATATTGATATTTATGCTAAATTATGTACTTATGATACACCAACTCTTACCATGATGGGTCTAAATGACAAAATTACCCTTAGGACTCATAGTAGTAATATTTTTTATTACAAGTGTCCACACATAACCCCCCATACATACATCATTACTACTTAACCTTACAATCACCCCTTTCACACACATAACAAATAACATGCATTCTTTTCCCATTTTTCAATATAACATTAATAATCATGGAATTAATTATGACACATCATATCCACAAAAATCACACATCAAAAACCCTATTTTGCTAGCATATGATAATTTAAATATTTTAGTGGGGTATAATGATTACTTTATGAAATGCCCCGAAAATTTCTAATTTTATAAACTACATTTAAATGATATTTATTAGCAAATTATTTAAATAAATTATTTTTAAATTGAATTAATTAGGGCAAATCAAGAAGAAATTTATAAGTATTTTTATTAGGAGAGAATTTGGGTATTTTAGCAAATTAAGCATTTTATTTTGGAAATTTATTAAATAAATTATTTAAAATTAGAAGGAGAAAATAGTTTCAAATTAATAATAATTTTATAAATAATTTAATTGGATATAATTAGGTTGTTTTGCTAATTAAAATATAATTTATGAAAAATCTTTTAAAAATCCTAATTTAGCCTAAAAAGGGGTTTAAATATTATTTTATTTAAATATTATTAATTTTAAATATCCCAAATATTTTAATTAATTTAAATATCTAGCCAAATTATTTTTCTCTTTTCCTTGTTCTCTTTTTTCCTTTTCTTTCTTCCTTTCCTTTCTTTTTCTTTCTTTACTTCTTTTTCTTTTTCCTATCCATTTTCCATCTGGGCCAGCTGCAACCCAATTTTCTCCCCCTCCTCCTTCCTTCGGCGCGGCCCAGTCTAGCCTACACGGCGTCTCCTTCCTTCTCCCACGCCGTGCCGCGTTTTCCTTCTATTCCCACCTGGACGTTGCGTTTCATTACCCCGTTTTAATGATAGCGTCCGGACCGCCCGGTCTCCTTCTTTTTCTTCCTTTTCTTTCTTCCTTGGACCGTCCAGCCTAGCCTTACCTTTATTCTCCCCCAGCCCGATCGCACTTGCCATTCCTCGACGCCACCGACCTGCAACCTCCGCCGCCGCCCAGCCGAGATTTTCTGCGCTGATCTGGCCCCTTTGACCGGCCTTTTCCTTCTTTTCTCTTCCACTTGTTTCGGCAGTCTCATCAACCCAACCAAATCTCCCCTTTCTCGTGCGATCCTCTCTCTCTCTCCTGCGCATTCCCCTGCCCCGTTTAGCTCCCACTGGCCAACCTCGCTACCGGCGAAACCAAAACCCTACTTTCCTAATACCACGCCGACCCACAGAACCCTAGCCTCCCTTCTAACCCTATAAACACCCCTATAATGGCCCTGTATCGAGCTCTTGTTCCTCAACCCAGGAATGCCCGACCTTGCCGCCGCCACCACTTAAGACGCCTAGTCCGCCGTATCTGGCAAACTTCGACGCCATTTATGGCCACCAAAATCTTCCTTGCACCTCCCTCTATCTAACCAAATCATCCATCCCCCTCGATTCAACCTGCACAAGCAGTCCCGGCTATGCGAAGTCCCCTTCCCAACCAACCTATTTTTCTGTCTCCGCCACCCTTAGCCACCTATTCCACAGCTTTCACCGCTTCTTTCACCCTCCAAAATCTTCTGCAGACCCTCCTCTATCTCCCCATACCTTTATTTCCCTCTTTCTCCCTCTCCTCCTCTCTCTTTCTCCTTCTCCTCCATTCGGCCACCACCATTGCCGCCGTGCGCCGCCACCCTCATTCTGTCCCTCTCCTTCTGGGTAACTCAAAACACCCCAGCTCCCATCTTAATTCTCCCTATCTTATTCCCAGCATGCAACTTTTCCCTATTTCTTTTCTTTTTCTGGCCACCGCCACCGCCGCCGTGAACCACCGCCGGTGCCGCCCATCCCCACCAGCCTAAGGTTGAACCCTAGACCCTCTGAACCATTTTCCTTATTTTTATACCCTTAAATTATTTTATTTCAATTATTTGCATATAAACACTATTATTATTATTCTTAATATTTATATTTTTAATATGCATTATTATTATTATTAGTATTAATGTTTTTATTATTATTTATGTTTAGGGCTGAAGCCTATTGTATTTTAATTCGATTTTATTATTATTCTTCTTATTATTTCTATATTTACTATTATTAATATTAAAATGTTCTAAGTATAATTATTATTATTATTCCTATTTCGAATTTCCATTATTCTTATTCCATTATTATTAATACAAATATTTTAACATTAGTTTTGCTAATAAAGTATTATTATTATTATTATTATTATTATTATTTCATCACTATTATTATTACTAAATTTGGTTATTTAATTTACTAATAATATTATTAGTAGTATTATTTTAGTAAAAGGGATGAAGCCCTTAATTTACTATATTTTTGAGTAATGTCCTTCTTATTATTATTGTTACTGTTTTTATTAACCTTATTATTATTAATATCGATATTATTTTTTGTATTTTTGCTATTATTATTTTTTTAATATTTTATCAAAGCCCAGTCTTATATTAAGTTAGTTTTTAATATTATTTTTGATAGGAGGGAGTCTAATTTTAGCTTTTTCCTTATAATAGGTGAGACCAGTCAAAGCCCTAAGGAGGCATAGGAGCATGCTCCATGACCGGTGTCATTTTAGGTAAAGGTGTTACTAAGGCCATTGTGTGCTTATATGCATTATGTGCTTCATATGCTATGTATTCTATGTTTATGATTATTAATTATGTCGTATGTGGTATGACGTGGAGTTGAAGTATGTTTTTGCATGGCATGTGTATTCTTTATGTATGATGATACGTGTTGTGACCCTGCAAGACATGCATGTGAGGATGTTGATTTGGTGGTGTGGGGAAAAGGATGAAAAATGAGGATGGAGAAAGAAGTTGACCAAGAGATGTGAGTTTACCAAAGTATTTTAATGATTTATTAGTGGAAGAATAAAATGGGAAATGTAGGGTTTTGTGTGAGAGAATATAATTTATGGTTTTATGCAGCGAATATAATATACGGTTTTATTTGGGAGAATGTAATTTATGATGTTATATGGAAGAATCGAATTTATAGTGTGTTTGGGAGAATCTAATTTATGATGTTAATTGGGAGAATCTAATTTATGATATTATATGGGAGAATTGAATTTATGGTTTGTTTGGGAGAATCTAATTTATGATGTTATTTGGGAGAATGTAATTTATGATATTATATGGGAGAATCTAATTTATGATTTGATTGGGAGAATCTAATTTATGATTTGTTTGGGGGAATCCAACTTATGGTTTTGCTTGGGAGATTCTAATTTATGATTTTATGTGGGAGAATCTAACTTATTGCCTTGTATAGGAAAATCTAATATGTGAATATGAATGGGAGAATCTAATCAATTGTATGGTAAGGATGAATCTTCGGTTTTATGTGATTTGAATCTAGGGTTGGTAAGGATGAATATTTGGTTTGGTATGGATTGAATTTAGGGTTTGCTATGGATGAATCTTTGGGTTTTATATGGTTTGAATTTAGGGTTTGGTATGGGTGAATCTTTGATTTTGGTTGGATTGAATTTAGGGTTTTGTATGACAAAATCTTGGGTTTTGCCTAGTGGTATGAATGGTTGTATGGTGGTATTAGGGTTTGCATGCCGGTATTTATGGTTGTATTGTGGTATTAGGGTTTGCATGATGGTATTAGTGGTGGTATGGTGGTATTTAATGGTTATATGGTGGTATTAGGGTTTGCATGGGATGTGCAAAGTCTGCATGGTAGTAAAGTTTACGTATGAAAAGCTGATTTGGGATGTAAGGAAGGTAATGTGAAAGATGTTTGGGTGTTTGAAAACTTTGGATGAAAAATAGTACGTGGAGCATTATGAGGGTATGGAGTAGGGTTTGGAGCGATTAACTCTGGGTTATTGTAATTAACTAAGATTGGAGTGCTAATGGTGATTTTTTGTGGTTAATTAAGGTTTGGAATGGCTAATTATAGTGGTTATGGTTAAATAGGGTTTAGAGTGGTTAACTATGGGTTGTTGTGGTTGACTAGGGTTTGGTGTGGCTGTTTAGGGTTTTTGTTGTATCAAGTGTATTTGGTGATTAAAGTGTAATTATGATGGTGGAATTTTATGATTTGTAATGTGTGAAGTATAAAGAGAATGATTCGTGCATGTTTATGGTGAAAGCCTTTGAATAAGATACTTAAGACACTAATCATTTAAAGTGGAAGATTATTGAGCCGGGTCCAGACCGATCCACCTGTCAGAAATAGTGGTTAGGACATGATGTCCTATGTGTAACTTGTCCATCGGTAATAATAGTGGTTAGGCTTTGTACCTGTACGTTTCTGGCCCACCGACAATAATAGTAGGGTGACTCGAGCTCAATAAATACAAACTAGAGTTTGCTAAGACACTTAAAAGATACTAATTACTTACAGTGGAACACCATGTGAGCAGGAACCAGACCGATCCACCGGTCAGGAATAGTGGTGTGGACTTTGTCCCGCAAGTGACCGGCCCACCGGCAATAATAGTGGGGTGTTGTTGTACTTACATGGATTGATAAAAAGGCATGGTGTGAATCGAATTCTAATAAGAAATTAATTAAATGATTAATCTGGATTATATACGGGCCTTTGTACTTTTACGTGGTTGATCATATGCATTTATGATTATGCTCTTTTATGTTCTGCATGGTTTATGTGTTTATGTGTTGGCCTTAGTGCTCGGTTACCTTACTCAGTACGTAGCGTACTGATCACTCCTTTCATGAGTGCTGCTCATTCCCACGAGTAGTATGCCCTTCTGACTTGTGTAGGTGGGCGAGACATCAGTCGGGGCTATGTGTTGAGCTTGTTTTGGCTCAAAGTTCGAGAGAGTTGTGGCTGTATTTCAGTCTTTATGTGATTATATTTCCTTTCATTATTTCTTTTGTATTGTAGTTATCCTCTTTGATTTATTAACTTGTATTGAGTATTTATCCTCTTGATTTCGCACTCTGATTTCTATTCTATTATGGTTCATAAACGTTTATGCGTACTCTGATTTTTAATGTATGATCTTTCGAGTTCTTTTATGAACTGTCGGTTGAGTTCAATGTAAATCTCTTCTTTAGACTTAGCACTTGGTACTGAAACGGTTGGAGAGAACCAGTCTGGTACTAAGCGTGGCGGTAAAATTCCCAGAATTCACAGGTTTTAAGTATTTCTATTTTAATTCTTCTGCTTTAAAAAAAGTAGTGAATTTTGGGGTGTTACACTTTACTTCCAACAAAAATCAAACTTTAGCGATATCCGGTTAAAAACTCTTAGGCTCTGTTTAACAAAATTTTGTAGCAAAAAATATTATCACAATGCAATAATAATATTAGAAAAATAAAAGAATATTTTTTATTAAAAATATTTATTATATATTACATTACCAAACTACCTTATACCTTAATATTATCAAAATTTCCTAAGAAATATATAACATAACTCATGTTGCATGTGTAGTGTGAGCCGTGAGATATATGGCTGAAAGAATGGAAAATGGGTGAGGATGGTGGTGGTTTGGGTAGAGGGGGAAGAGGTGGCTGAGGGTGGTGTGTGCAAGGTTGTTAAATGAAATAAGGAGAAAAGGGAGGGGTTAGGCTGTAGGGGTGGTTAGTGTTGGTTTCCTGAGGCAATGCAGGCAGAAGGTAGGGTGGAGGAGATGGCGGCGGGAGGCTGGGTTAGTGGTGGAGACGGCTTAGGCGGCATCAAAGGAAAAGTAGGAGAGAAATAAGTTAGAAAAGAAGAAGAAGAAGAGAGGATCAGGGAGAATGGATGAGCTTGAGGGAACGGTAAGGCAGAGAAAAAGGGAAGAAAAAGAAGAGGAGGAGAGGAGGAGAGGAGAAGAGAGGGTCGTGCAAGGTAGATGGTAAAGGAAGTGTAAAGGGCGTGGTAAGCAGCTATGTAGGTGTAAGGAAGGGCATGCGAGGAATGGGAATAGGAGTTGTTGGGCTAAAAATGGAAAGAAAAGATGGCAGGCGAGGAGGGTTGTGTAGTGTGTCTAATCGATAGAGGGGAGGTGTAGGCTAGGAGGGGTGTAGATGAGAGGCGTGAGAGGGGCGTTGGGGGCATTTGGTTTGGGCGATGTAGATAAGGGAGAAGAAAAGGGAATGGGCCGCACGAGGAAGGAAAAAAAGAGAATGGCAGATGGGCCGACCCAAGGAAAGAAGAAGAGAAAAGAAAATGAAAGAAAGGCTTGGGCATCCCAAGATAAAGAAGAATAGAAAGAGAAGGAAGGGTTGGACTAGCCTAGGGTAAAAGAAGAGAAAGAATCAGTTTGATCTCAGGAAAAAGGAAGAAGGAAAAAAAAAAGAAGGAAGAAAGAGGAAAAAGGAAAAGGAGAAAAAGAAAAGGAAAATATTTTTAGAGTTAGGATTAAAAATTAAACTAAAATTGACTTTTGAAAAAAAATATTAAATTAATTTATCAAAAATCAAGGTATTAATTTTAGAAAATAATTTTGGTAAAGTTATATATTTAGAATTTATTTAAATAAAAGAATAAGATAAAATGATAAAATAATTATATTAATTTATTAAATAATTCTATCTATATTGTAAATCAAGGGTCCCAAATATAGTTAAATCAATAATTTAATATTTAATTATCTTAGATAAAAGGTTAAATATTTAAATTTTTGTTTTTAAAATTTTGAAGTGTTATAATACTTTAGGGGACCTTCTACAAATCTCAACTCCATGAATATATTTATTATTCAATACATGAGTAGTCATACTTGAGAGAGTTTATACGCAAAGAATGAAGAGATAGGGTGATATGGGGTCATCATGATGTAAACCTTTTTATAGATAAAAAGTGTGACCCAAAATACCATTGAGTATGATTGAGGAAACAAAGGTCACACAAAGCGTTATAAGCCTCACCCAGCTTTTTGTAAAATCCAATTGCCTCTTAAACTTTTCTAGAAATCCCTGTTATGCTCTATCATAAGCCTTGCTTATGTCAAGTTTAAGTGCCATACTACTTTTTTTCCTCCTTTGTAGTGCTTCATGCCACAAAATGTTTTGAAATCTACTAAGATATTATTAGTGATCATCCTTGCATAGGACAAAATCACCTTGGTTATCCTATACAAAAATCCAAACAAATTAAAATCTAAAAACTAATATATAAGAAACAAATCTATAAAACAAATCAAGCTAAAAAATTAGAATAAAATTCATTGTGATATTCTTTCATTCTTCTCCAACCTTATTCTTCTATGTTCCCCTCTTTATCATCTTTTTCTTCTTCCACTCCACTCATCTTCTTCCTTTTTCAAATAATATTATCATTCTGCCCTAATGCTAATTGAAACTTCTATTTCCTTTGATTCCTCATTTCATCCATTTTGTGGTACTTTTTAAACTTAATTGAGCTAAGTTATGAAGTTAATTGTTCGCTCAAAATCAAATGAGCATGAAAGCTGTATTTAAAGTCAATAGTAACCAGATATCGGAAGAATTAACTACTTTTTGTGAGTTAAACTTTTATAGATTTGGTGTTTTGCTAGCCTATTTCATTTTCCACATTGCTCTTCATCACCCTCTATCTATCTCTCTCTTCCTCTCTTCCATCCAATCATATCCCATAATTTATTTTATTTTAGAGTGAATGAATGAAGAGAAACAAAGAAGAAGAAGAGAGATTGAGAAGAAAAAATAAAATAAAATGCACAAGGAAGAAGACTACCTAAACAACTACTCTTTGTCTTATATTTTAAGGACTAAGAAACATATCATTTTCCCCTTATTTTTAAATTAATTTGATTTTCTCAATTGTGAATTATTGTGCTTCTTACACCAGATTATTTGAGTTGTTTTGGTAACATTATTTCAATTTTATTTCAACTTCTTCACAAAAATAATATATATTTAATTTTGAGTAGGGAAAGTAAGAATATGAGGGCGAGGGAATAGGATGAAGAAGGTCGACAAGTTTCTCTCCCTCCTTTTCTTTCCTTCACTCTCTCTCACTCTCTCTCTCTGTCTCATCAACTTGATTTTTTGGATTCTTTGTTTGGTTTTAATTTGATATTGGTTTTATTTGTTTTGTATGTTTTTCTCTGCACTATACCTTTTTTTTTTCAAATTTAATTACATGTTTAGTTGATTAAGGGTTTTAAATCCCTTTAGTTAGTAGCATATAAATCGGTATTTTGAGTAGATTTTGTTATATCACATAAAATATAAAAAAATGGCAATTTCTGGTGATTGACACTTCAAATTTCCTTATTTAAAACCAAGTTTAAACTCTCATCCTTAATTAGATTTTTAAAAATATTTGTACCTTAATTAAAACAAACTCTGAATGTTTATTCCTTAATTGATAATTATATCAATACATGAACATATTTACAAACATTTCCCTTTATAAAGTACTTTAAATGAAAAGGGGAATTATATTAAAATTTACCTTTGTAATACTAATATACATTCTTATAAATTATCTTTGCTAATGTTTAGATAATCATTTACTCACCAAAATTGTATCCAAAAACTAATTTTAAATTATTTATTTGAAAAAATAACACTTTAAAATATATATTATGAATAAAATTATCTAATAATTAACTAGAACAACAATAGCTATATGCAAGACCACTAGCAAACATCAATTCCTAGTGGAGAAAAGGTACAACTCTCTCAAACTATCTCTTAAATAATAACACGCCATTTATTATTATCCCATTTTCTTATTCTAATGAACTATTACCTTAATTATATTTATTATTTTCACACCTACACAATATTAAAATTTCAAATCTTAAGCTTCTCAACTAATATAACTTAAAACTCTTAAATGAACTATATAACTAATTAACCAAATGAGTTATGTAATATATTTTTATGACACACAAATCATGACATAAATATCCCTAAAATCTAAAATAACTACATGCATACTCAATTCATATTGCATCCATTTAAAAATTAGCGTTGTTTTAGTGCTAAAAAATATTGTTTTAGTGAAGTTATTTTCTTATAAATAGATGCCATTTTGGGTGTAAAATTCTTACCAATTTTCTTAACTTACGGTACTCAATAAAAATTTTCACTCAACATAATTTAATAAGGAATATTTAGTATTTTTTTATGCATATAATAGATTGCATGGATTTAAAGTTCAAAGAAAATAGTTACTGATATATGGTAGTTGCATCTCTTATATCTCCCTTTAATGTTCGTTTAATATGGGGTATTACGGGTGGAAAAGATAACCTAAAATTTCGGTCTCTTAAATAGTGTAACTAAAAATAATACTATGGACTTAGGAAAACCTTACAAGGTGCACCCTATAACCATTAGTATTTTGTTTTGTAATTTTATAAACTTTATTTAAGTACATGAGGTCATTTTTTAATTTTATAAATTTTATTTAGGTACAGGAGGTTATTTTTTTATTTATAACTCTTATTATATGGAAAAAAATATAGTTTTTTGGTTAGGTCCAACACAAAGAAGCCTAAAAGCATCACATTTGCGAGGAAACCCAAAAACAGTGCACCAGTCGATCGGTTTCTCAACCAGTCGATCAATTTCTCAAAAAATGGATCGGTTTGCTTGAACCAGTTGGTGTGTTTAAATAGAGATGAAATGGGTTTCTACAAGATTGAAACCCATGCACTAATTATCCAACTAGTCAATCAGGTCCAAACTAGTTGATTTGTTCGAGGAAACCAGTCGATCAGTTTTATGCACCAGTCGATTCGTCTTAGTTTTAGCACAACTAGTGGCTATGTTTAGACTGAACCAGTTGATTGGTTTGATGACCAGCCAACTGGTTTTGACTAAAATCAATCGAGTTGTTTGAAAAATACTTTTGAAATATTTATAATATGAAATCAATTCAAGTATTTTTTAACAAATAGTTTTTGATTAAAATATGACCTTTGCTCAACTTAAATCTTTACAATATACCTAAGACATATCAAATGATTGGCTTCATGTCATGTGCCTTTTTCATGTGTTGATTTGTTGAATAAGCACAATTGAGCAAACACATTAGATACTAAAATCCATTTTTCATCATCAAAACAAGTATAATGATATTGCTTAACCTTTGAGGTTAACAATCTCCCCTTTTTTTTATGATGACAAATAAAAAGTGCATAACTATAAATATGAACAAGTAATGAGTGAAAATGATAGTTATAGAGATACCCGTTTTACACTTTTAATCCGAGACTATCGGATTCTCTCCCCCTTTTGGACATCAGCAAACTGTGAGAATGGAAAGGGCCCAAATACAATATAGACAAGAAAACATTACCCTTTAGGGGAGGTAGAGTTCCCCCTAAACAAGTGCATAGATTAAAAAGAAAGAGAAGTAAAAATGAAGATGTTCATTAATCAAGGTTAAATTCATAATCACATGTCATAGAGAGTATACAATGAGAATGGTGAAGTACATAGTCAAAAGAAAATAGCCAAAGCCTAAGAGATAAATGATAAGACTAGTCATGATCATTTAAGACATGAAGGCTCGGATGGGGTGTCCACTAAACCCATCGATGGAGGTCGTGGAACATCACTAATTTCATTGCCGGTAGTTGTCTCAGAATCAACAGGTTACAAAACATCACATTTAATTTGGGAGGCGTTAGCTAGAGATACATCAATGACAACATCTTTTATGACTTCAGTGATGGTAGGTGCAGGAGAGTGAGTAGGAACAAGAGGGGATTTGGTGCCGGTGGGAGGAGTGACCACTATATCTTAATGCTGAGGGGCAAAGTTGGGTTGGACAAGAGCTCAAAGGGTACGCAAATCTAACTCCACAGCTTTTTGGCAATAATCCATGGCGGTGAGCATATTGACAACCTTGAGGAGTAGATCATGCATGCTTGCAAGAGTGACACGGGTGGTGAGGTGGATAGGGTAGAGGTATGAGTGGAAATACCCTGTTTAGAGGATGATGGAGTATTAGATGGAGCTATAGGATCATTTGATGGTGGGAGAAGATCATTAGTAAGGGCTTATGATGGTGGAGGTGCTAATGGAGTGAAGATATGAATGCTACGATGTAGGGAGGTGAGAGCTTTAGGAGTAAGCTCTAGTGTCTGACCATCCAAACACATTTGATATCCCATGTAGTGCAATGTTATGGCATTAAGGATATCGAGTCCACTATGTAGTCACAGAGGCATAGCTAGAAAACCCATGATATTTATACAAAAATCCTAAAGTATGTGTGTGATGAGCGATTTGTATCCCATGGTGACCTGGCTATGTCCAGCCATGTGCAACATATGCCAAAATATATTTTCCCCAAATCTCATGGAGTGGATGAGAGAATGTGATCCACCCTATACAAAATTTTGAAGGTCATATTAGCACCGGAACCTACGCGAAGGAACAAAAAGGGGACACCATGTAATGGAACACCATCTTGAAGGGTGGGAGATAATATGAGCTCGTAGCGCCTCCATAGACAAAGTGGCGGCAATGTATGTTTGTCAAGATCATATCTAGGATGCAAGTACTCATCCATTTGACATAAGTCATGCTAGTTTTAATGTCATGAGAGATTTCAAGGATGCGTGCCAGCAAGGCTTCGTCAAGTATGATTGGAATGCCCAAGACATGTATGGTGATGGTGTGCCCCAACACATAAACATTAAGATTTACATTAAACAAGCGAAAAGAGTTAAGATAGATTAGTTCTTTTAGTAAATAGAGGGATAAGGTGAGTATTGGAAAGGGCTTGTATAAAACTAAGTTTGAATTGATTAGTTTAAGAGACATCATCGATACATTTAATGGGCAATACCTTCTTTTTATGAAAGGATTTGACCCACCATTTTTGATCATCCATGGTGTAGAAAAAATGGTTGGAGTGAGGATATGCCTCGATGGTCTAGGAAAGTCGATTAGCCGAAAGGAGAGAAGCTCTCTAGTTGGAGGAGAAAGGGCGAGCAGACTGGCTTGGATGTGGTGGAGATCGAGGAGTTGTGTCATCCGAAGAGGAGGAGGATATGGAAGAGGGAAAGTGAGTTGGAGAAACTACTGGTTTCTCAAATCTATTTGTAGTTTGAGATAGATGGTTAGGTTAAGTACGAGCCCATTTGGGAGGAGCTCTAGTACTTCCACGAATAGTGGTGGAGGCATTTGTTTTTTTTTTGGCATTGTTAAATGATAAGAAATGTCAAAGAATAGTGTTGGACAAAAGAGAAAATGGAAGGAGGATGAATCATATATTTGAACAGATAGAAATGAGTTAAATCAACACACAAAGAGTGTGAAAACAATGGATCGATGACTTAATTTGGTCAGTTAAAGGTTAGGATGAATCAAAGATGTTAAAGAGGGATATATTTGAAGTTTGGGTTAAGGAATGACATTACCTAAAATTGAGGGAGTTTGATGAAATTCAAAGCTGTGGAGAGGAGTTCTTGTTGTTATGGATGTCGATATGAGTAAGAGGAGAGAAATTTGATGGATTTTGAAATTGATTTGAAGATTTTTGAAGGAGAGGATGTGAGAGGGTGAGGAGAAGTTGAATGGTTTGGGGAAACAGTCAACTAGTTTGAGGAAAATAGTCGATTATTCTTCCACCGATCGACTGGTATAGAATAACTATTCAATTTTTCTTCAACTAATCAATTGGTATTGAGTAATTAGTCAACTGGTTATGCATGAGGAAATACGTCAGTAAGAGATCAAAAACCCTAGTTTTAACCCACTAGTCAACTAGTATATCAACCAATTGACTGGTTTTGTCAACTAGTCAGTTGGTTTCCTAGTCAGGTGCTATTTTAGTTATTTTTTGCGGTTTTTAACAATGCATATGATTTTTATTCCATAAATAATTATATGGAAAATGCATTTCATGACATAAATCATATTGATCAAGAGACATAGCAGCCATTTGAGGATTGGAATTCAAGTGAGGAGTTTAAAGGCCATAATTTACCCCTTAACATACAAATTTTCACAATTTTAGGAGATGTGTATTTTTATCATAAAATTTTCTTCCCAATTTCTCTCCTAATTATTTTGAATCATTCTTCACTTAAGGGTTTTGTAAATATGTCTCCCCATTGATTCAAGGTATCCACAAATTCTGCGTATATATCACCTTTTTCAACATGATTTCTTATGAAGCGATATCTTATTTCTATGTGTTTTAATTTTAAATGTTGAACATGATTTTTTGAGAGACATGTTGCACTAGTGTTTTGCATTTAATTAGAATTCTTTCAAGTTTATGGTCGTAGTCACTTGATTGATGTTTCATCCAAATTAATTGAGCACAATAAGCACCAGTAGCAATGTATTCTACTTTAGCCGTAGAAAGTGCACCACTAGATTGTTTCTAGCTATGCCAACTAACCAGTGATATCCTAAAAGTTGGAAAGTACTCGAGGTACTTTTTCTATCAACTTTTTAACCCACAAAATCAGCATTGAAATATCCAATTAAATCTAAAACAGTGTTATGAGGATAGAATAAGCCTAGGTTATGAGTGCCAATGAGATATCTAAGTATTCTTTTGACAGTAGTCATGTGATATTTCTTAGGATTACACCTAAATCTAACACATAGGTATACACTAAACATGATATCAGGTCTAGAAGGTGTTAAGTAAAGGAGTGAGTTGATCATACGTAGGTATTGTCTTTGATCAATAAACTCATCTTTGTCATCCATTTCAAGCTTTGTTGTAGTAGCCATGGGAGTGTTGCATGATTTGCTTTTATGCATCCCAAACTTCTTGAGTAGTTTTTTTTTATGTATTTTTATTAATTCAAAAAGATGCTGTCATTTTATTGTTTGATTTGAAAATAATATGTCAACTCCCCCATCATGCTCATTTAAAACTCACTACAAGTGAGAGTAGAAAAGTCATTGCACATGGACTCGTTAGTAGCATAAAAAATTATGTCATTAACATGTATCTATGCAAGCAATAAGTCCTTTATGGTTTTCTTTAGAAAAAATATTCTATTAATTTTTTTCTCTTTCAAAACCTTTGTCCAATAAGAATTTACTCAACCTTTCATATCAAGCATAAAGTGCCTTGTTGAGTTTGTAAACACGATTAGGTTTTGAATTATAATCAAAATAAGGTGGTTTCTTAACATATACTTCTTCTTCTTCCTCTATAAATCCATTGAGAAAATTACTTTTGACATCCAATTGATATAATGTAAAGCATATGAACGATGCAAATGCGAGAAGCATACATAAAGCCTCGAGTTTACCTACGGGGACAAATGTTTTTTTTGAAATCACTACCTTCCTATTAGTTGTATCCTTTGGTAACCAATCAGGCTTTATTTCTAACAACAACCCCCTTCATCTATCTTATTTCTAAAGACCTATTTATTCCCAATGAGGTGTCTATTTGGAGGAAAAGAGAATAATTCCCAAACTTCATTTCTCCCAAATTGGTTAAGCTCATCTTGCATTGCTATGATCCAATTTTCATTATTCATGGCTTCCAAGTGAGACATGGGTTCCATTTGTGATAAAAAAGTTAAGTGGTTACAAATGTTAACTAGTGATGATCTTGTTGCAACTCCTCTTATTGGATCCCCAATGATGACTTCTTTAGGGTGCCTATAGGAATATCTCCATACTCTAGGGAGATAGTCTCTCACTTCATCTTCTTGTTGGGAAATTGGTGGTTCTTCTATTTCTTTTTCTTCTTCTTTTTCACCATTTTCCAACAGGTTTTCAATTTTAATGGAAGGACTAATTTTTTCCTCTTGAGTTTTCTGCACACTAGAGTAAGATTCATCAAAGGCAATAATATAGATTCTTCAAATAACATTGTTCGTTTATTGAAGATATAATACGCTTTACTATATAAATAGTACTTAATAAATATATCATCATTAGCTTTGGAATAAAACTTGCAGAGATTGCTTTTTCCATTATTAAGGACAAAGCACTTGCAACCAAATATGTGTAGATAACTCAAATTTGGTTTCTTACCTTTGTCGAGCTCATATGGTGTCTTTTTTAAGATGGCCCACATAAGTACTCTATTCATTACATAGTTAGCAATGGCAATGGCTCCAACCCAAAAATATTTTAGAAACTTGGAGTCCCATAGCATGGTCTGTGCAACTTCCTCCACGGTTTTGTTATTCCTTTCCACCACCCCATTTTGTTGAGGCATTCCTAGCGCCAATAATTTGTGAGTGATTCCATTTTGGTCATAAAATTTCATGAATGTGGCATTCTCAAACTCCTTGCCATGATCGTTCCTTATGGCATGAATCATCGATCCTTTATCTACTTGAATTTTCTTAGCAAGCAAAAGAAAGGCATTAAAAGCATCATCCTTAGTAGAAAGGAATAATGTCCATGTATATTGTGAATAATCATCTACAATGACTAATGTATATTTGCAACCACCCATGCTAAGGGTCTTAGTAGGCCTAAACAAATCCATATGCAACAATTCAAGTGGTTGAGTGGTAGTCACAATATTAATGGGTGTGAAGGTAATCCTATGTTATTTCCCTTTTTGGCATGCATCATATAATATATTTTTTGCAAAGTTCAACTTTGGGAGACCATGCACTAGGTCTTTTCTAGCTAATTTGCTTAATAGATCCATGGTACCATGTGGAATTATTTTGTGCCACAACCATGCATCATTATCAACTACAGTCAAACATGTATCATGCTGTTTTATTGATTCGACATCAAGCATGTACACATTTTTGATTTGTTGGCATACAAAAAGTGTATATTTATCTATCTCATTAGAAACCATCTAGTGTGACTTTGAAAAAATAACCAAAGATCCTTTATCGCAGAGTTAACTAATGCTTATTAAGTTATGGTTGAGGACATTAACTAAATAAACATCATTTATGAAAGGTTTAGTGTTACCAATATTGATGCTGCCAACACCGATGATCTTTTCTTTGGAGTTGTCTCCAAATGTTACACTTCCACCATCACACAGAGTGAGCTTGGAGAACATGGTTTGATCACCAGTTGTGTCTCAAGCATCCACTATCTAGAAACCATTTGTGGCCTTTTGTATTGGCCTTGAAGAATACCTGTAAGCACAAATGTCCTATTTTAGGTACTATTTCAATGGGTCCTTACTTGGTTAGTTTTTAACTCATGTGGGATGGTTCCCTTAGGTACCCACACCTACTTGAATTTTGACTCCACTTGGGCATTCTTTGAGAGCTTACATGATTACGCAACATGGTTGGATTTTCCACATACATTACACAAGGTTTTTTTTTTAATGAGTGAAAGTGAATGTTGAACTTTGTGTATGCCTACATGTTGTAGATGAATTTTCATCCTTCACACATATAGTATAGTTATTTGATGTAGGTGAAGCATTTACTTGATGAGCTTTTGAAGATCTCACAAAGAAAATTTTAAGTTCTTAATGCCTAATCACTTTCTTATTTCCATAGCCTAAACCTTCACGGTCTTCATAGTATCGTTGAGCACCTAACAATATGGTTAGAATTTCTTCACCTTTTGTGAACACATATATAATTTTCACAAATTTGTTACACTTTACTCATAATTTAATTATTTTGATTTGAAATTAATCTGTCTTGATCTAGTGAATATAACAAATGTATTTCTTAGATTCATTAAACTCAGTGATTTTGGTTGATAACTTAGTTTTGACAAGAAGCATGTGTGATTCAAGAAGGACGTTTTCATTTATAGCTAGAGTGTGTTGGTCATTTAGGTGATCAAGAAATTTCTTCATTTTTTCCTTCTCTTTAGTCAGTTTAGCATTATTATGTATTGATTCATGCAAAACACAAAGTAGGTCATCATAGGAGTATATTAAATCAAATTTTACCTCATTAAAGCTTGTGAGTGAGGTAGAGGTTAATGATTCTTCTCCTAATTCTATGAAAAAAGGTTGGTAACTTCTTCCTCTTCTTCTGAGGTTTCTACTTTGCTTTTGCCAAAAGCATTCATGGCTTTTCTGAGCCCTTATCTTCATTTGTTGTTGCTTGAGTTCCCTTTTCTCCTTGCTATTTTTTTTTTTGCAATTTCATTTCTGAACTCTTAGTAGTCATGGATGACTTGCCTAGTTTTTCCATAGTTGTGGTATTTGACTTTATCATCTACGGTGACTTCTCTAAGATTCTGTTGGTTACTTGAAGAAGCTCTTTGATTTATATTTCCTATTAATTAGAGGAAACTCTTGAATTGAGTGGTTATGTGTGGCACTTCTTCATCATTCATAGGATTTTCTACTTCTCCTTTGTCACCTTCCTTCTTGCCCAAGTTGTCGGCTTTATCTTATTTCCTTAAAGATGTTGAGGCTTTCAATGCTAGAGTCTTCTTTATTCTTTATTCTACTCCATCCTCCAAGTTTGATTGGTGAACCATAAGGTTTCCAAAAAGCTCCTCAACTATCATTTTTCCTAAGGCTTTGGGATCTTCGATTGCAGTTATCTTATGGCTCCATTATTTTGTAAGACCTTGTAAGATTTTTCTTACTTGTTCTTCTTTAGTGATTTCCTTCCCTAAGGCCTTGGGATTGTTGACGATTGAGGTAAAGTGATTTCTCATATTGTTGATACTTTCACCTTGCTTCATGCTAAATATTTTATACTCTCTATTGTGGAGGGTGATTCTTTGATTCTTAGCCTATTTTGTACCTTCACGGGTGAGATGAGCTTATCCCATATGCCCTTGGTCGTTGTGTAGGATTGAATTTGATGATACTCTTTTTCACCAAGCTCACATTGTAGAATCATGATGGCTTTATAATCAGAGTTATCCTTCTCTTTTCTACACCGATAAGCTCATCTCTTGTCTTTTATACAATCTCACTGTTGACCTCCCTTGTGATCTTGATTAACCCTTTGGTGATAATCAATTGCATGTCATAGTCTTTTGGTTTGATGCAGAACATCATTTGGTTCTTCTAGTAGGCAAACTTTTTACCATTGAACAATGGTGGCTTAGTGGTGGAGATGCCTCCTTTTAGACTAATGGAATCCATTCTACTTGTGGATCTTTTTCACCTTAGATTGTTGAATCTTATGAGAGATGCCTAGAGGGCGTGAATAGGATTTTGTGGAATGGTAATGACTAAATAAAAGTTTAGACATAATATAAAGTTGTTCAAGAGTGAATTGTTATTTACATCCACTACTAAAAGGTTCTCTCTTTTGGATTTTTAAAATAGTGATATATTTTATTGATGATCACTCTTCTCTAAGTTTATGAGCCTTAAAATCTCAATGACCCTCTCAAGAGATGATTTACAACTTTTCCTATTTATCTTCTCTAGATTTGTTGAATGAATATCTCAAGAACGATAGGCAACACTCATTGACCCCTTTAATTTATTTTTGAGATGTGGTTGTGATTACAAGTGTTTCTCACCAAATAAATGATATAAAAGTATTGATCTTTGAATGAAATATAATCTGCCTAGATTTAATATATGATATTCTAATTTGAGAACAATTCTAGCTAAGAGAAGTGAACAAAGAATACTTTTTAGTAAAAATTTAGAAATATGAAAGTTTAGAATATTAAATGATCAATTGAATGATTTTAGTGTAAGAGAGTAATTATACAATCAATGATATGATTTTTTTTTTGTAATAAATGTAGAAGGACCTTATTTATAAAGATTAGCCTCGAGTATAATCGTTAAATACAATTTGTCAAAATTTTGTTTCAATCAACGAGTACAAAATTAGCATTTAATGCTGACTAGTCGATTGGTCTAGAGAAACCAGTCAATTAGTTTGTTACAACAAATTAACTATTCATGTTTTTACCAAAATAGAAAGTTATCATTATATCAACTAGTTGATCTATTTGTTAAACTAATCAATCATTTTGGTAATAATCAGCCGATATGTTTAAATAGAGAGCAATTGTGTTTCTAAAATAAACCCATGTATTGGTTTGTCAAACCAGTCGATCAGTTTGTCAACCAGTCGATCGGTTTGGCAATAACCAATCAATGTGTTTAAACATACAGCAATTGGGTCTCTACAAAAATAAACCTATGGATCGGTTTGTCAAGTATTTAAACAGAGAGCAACTAGGTCTCTATAAGATAGAGACCCATGGACTGGTTGGTCGAACTAGTCAATCGGTTTATCCAAACCAGTCAATGTATTTAAACATAGATGAATTGGGTTTCTCCAAGATAAAAACCCATGGATGTTTAGTCAAACCATTCGATCGGTATGCCTAAACTAGTTGGTATGTTTAAATATAGACAAACTGGATTTTTGCAAGATTGAAACCCAAGGATTGGTTGGTCAAACTAGTCGATCGGTTTCTCAACCAATTGATCGGTTTGGCTAAACCAGTCAGTGTGTTTAAACAGAGACAAACTGGATTTTTGCAAGATTGAAACCCATGGACTAGTTGTCCAACTAGTCAATCGGGTTCCAAATTAGTCGATTGGTTTGAGGAAACCAATTGATCGTTTTATGCACTAGTTGACCCATCTTTTTTTTAGCATAGTAGTTGCTATGTTTAGACTAAACTAGTCGATCGGTCTGATGACCAGTCGATTTGTTTGGAAAATACTTTTAAAAGATTTATAATATGAAATCAATTCAAGTATTTTTCAACAAAAATTTTTGAAGAGTTTTTGATTGAAATGTGACCTTTACTCAACTTAATTTTTTAAAATATACCCAAGACATATCAAATGTTTGGCTTAAAGTCTTGGTGCCTTTTGTATGTATTGATTTATTGAATATGCACACTTAAGAAAACACATGATATACTAAAATTCATTTGTTATCGTTAAAACAAGTATAAATATATTTCTTAACTTTTGAGGTTAACAATTGTTATATTAAAGAAAGTCATATACAACTTCTTTATGAAAAGAGAAGTAGGGGTGCTTCATTTTTAGCAATATAGATGGTATTTTTAATTTTAAAACCACTATCTAAAGTTTAGAAAATTTTTTTACACTTTAGACACTGTTAATAATACAAAATCTCCATTTAATATTAAATAGGATAATATTTTTTTTTCCAGTTTTTGGAGGTATAGATGATATTTTTGACTTATAAGCACTATTTATACCTAACGTGGTTTTTGTTCTCAATATTCTAGCTTTGACATATGACCTCATATACAGTCCTTTAACCCTATCATTCACACGAGCTCACCGAGAGTTGCAACACAAAGTGATTTTCCCTTTGTATTCTACCTTTGTTACTTCCTTCACCTCATCCTTCTTTCTCTCCACTTGTCACCTCCTTAAACATCACTGCCACCTATCTTCCTTTTTCTTCTTCTCTTGTCATTGCTACTTTCCAATAATACCAAATTTCTGGCATATGTTTAGTAATGGAGAAAGTGTGAAGAACCCTATATGGCATGTGAAAGAGAGGAATTTTGATGGCAAACTTAGCTATATTATTGACTCTCCTCAATGAAAGAAGATTGATAACAAATTCACTGAATTGGGTTGTTAAGCTAAAAATTTTCAAATTGCACTTTGCTCTAAATGGAATGAACCCTTTTAATGGGAACATAAAATAAAATTTATGGCTAATTATCTCAGTGACATATAATCTCCTTCCATCATTACTCATGAAGCAAAAATCGATGATGTTATCTTTGCTTATATTAGGTTCCAATCATCCTAGTAATGATATTAATGTATATATCTCTCCATGTTGAGGATTTGAAGTACATGTAATATCATAGAGTTTAATTGTTTGATGCACATGTCAAATATCCATTTAACTTGATATCCATTTTACTTTACACAATAAATTATTTTTTGGGATATGGTAATATTTTTTATTCTAGTGTGCGCATATCCTGTGCATGCATTATTTGTGAAGATTATATAGACTTTGTCCAATTACCGAAGAGTAAGAAGACCACATATATTAGACATTGTAATGTTTTCCTTAAAAATCATCATTATAGAAGGAAAAAAAACTTTTAATGAAAAATTTGAAGAACTAAGAGCTCTAAATTTACTCATGAGACTCCATGTGGGAAAAAAAAACAAAAGGTAGTTCTAACAAGGAGGTGGAAGAAGACGTCAATATTCTTTGATCCTCTATATTGAAAAACCTTATATATGTAGTATTATCTTAATGTGATGTACATTGAGAAGAATGTATTTGATTAGTACACTTCTAAATATACCAAAAAAGACTAAAGAAAGCATCAATGCAAGGTTGGCCCTTGTTGAGATGGGTATAAAAATAGAATTACATATAAAGAAAGTGTAAAGGAAAATTTTTGTTTTTACCTCTTTCTTGTTATAATCTTCCTAAAAAGAGAAGCTTTCTTTGTGTAAGTCTTAAATTGGAGTGAAGGTTCTAGAAGGATATTTATCAATATCAAGAGCCTTGTTTCAATGAATGTTTGAAGTTAAATAGATATGCAATCATATGAGCACTATGTTCTCATTTAAGATTTTTTGCTAGTGGCTATGCACTCTATTTTATCCAATCATGTTTGTAGTGCCACTACTTGCATTTGTTTCTATTTGAAGGGAATCTTTGCTAATGTCATTAAACCTCAGAGTCTATACACATTGAAAGAAAATATTATGATTATATTATGTCAACTTGAGATGAAATTTTCTCCATCTTTCTTTGTGATCATGATGCATTGAACAACAAACTTTATAAGGGACATTCAATTGTGTGGGTAAGTTCATTTTCATTAAATGTATCCATTTGAGAGGTTCATGATATTCTTAAAAGGCTATGTCAGGAACCTAAATAGGCTAGAAGAATACATTTCTAAGGTATATCTAGTGGAGGAGGTGGCTAAATTTTGTTATGAGTTCTTACTCGATATTGGATTTTTCCTCAAATAGGATTATAAAGCCCTTGAATACCAGCTCAAAGGATAATAAGCAACTTAAGAAGCTTCTAGATGCACTGGCCTTAGGCTTGGACCAGTCCCATACTATTAGCTTATACATCTCCCTTGTTGGACTAACTCTCTACATAGAGTAGGACAACCTCCTTTCCTCAACCACACCTCATTTTCCCCTTCCCTTCCTCTTTCATTTTATGCTTATATATAAGGGACATTTTAATCATTTTAAGGTCATGAAATCATAATACAAATTTTGTAATTTTACTTTATCCTCTCTCCTCTCTATTTTACCCTTGGTATTCCCTCACCATTAACTTTTAGTTCTATTACCTAATAACCTTGTGTTTAACAAAATACGTACAATACCATGTAATGTATGTGGGGACCTTTTACGAAAAGCTATGTCTCCCACTCAATCTTCTGATAAACTTGATCCTAGTACTAGTGATCCTTCTAGGGAAGAACACCTAGCTACTATCTCTCAGCTCTAGTATACTAATACTGAGCTCCAATTATCTATTCAAGAAATAGTCTTGGACATGATGTGTAACACTCCAAAATTTATTATTAAAAAATTTCATTTGTAGAGTTAAGTGTGGAAGCCAAAATAATAAAATGAAGGATGTTACTGCTACACTTGGTATAAGTACGGTTTCCTTTACTATTCTTATACCAAGTGCTAAGATTAAAATCATTACTTCACTTAAATTAATAACATGATTATAGAAATCAGAATAGAGAGAACTTTAGCTAAATACCATGATAATTAAAAACAACATTAGCAGTTTAGAAAACTCAACAGAGAAGTTATAGTAGGATATAAGAGTCTGAATACAACAAAAAATAAGATAGCAACAGAGACACTAGATAGTCCTACACTCTCAAATATAAACTACCAGCATTTGACTGAACTCGGAGGTTGACCTGTGAAATCCACTGCTCATCGAATAGGCGGGGGCCCATGAGAATGAACTCTTCAGTACTATGATACTGAGCAACCCTTTATACAAAACTAATATAATAAAACAGCATAGAATACATGTAAGGCATACAACTAACATGGTATACAACATATAAATATGCATACGATGATTAAGATACAATAATTATTTAGATAATCAAATTTCATCAAGGTCACTTACTACTCATATTCAATTATTTGGAACAACTGAACTTATCAATAAACATCCTAGAGATACTCTTTGAAGCAATAATTAAAACCAACTCTACACCACACTTTTAACCTGCACAAGATAATTCATGTCTCAATATAAATCCCAACCAATTACATACATCATAGGTATATTCACAAGTATAATATACTAAGATCCATATCATCCCAATTATACTTACCGGTACAATATAATAAAATCCCTAACATCACAGGTATATTTACAAGTACAACATAATGAAATCCATGACATTATAGGTATACTTACATGTACAGCATAATAATGCTCAAAGATATAATACCAACACAAGTAGGCACAAAAGCTGCTACCGAAACCACGAGAAACCACATGTTGGCATAAAGGCAGATACCAAAACTGTAGGCTGCTATTAAAACCACAAGTAGACAAAATGGCTACTACCAAAACCACAAGTGAGCACAAAGGCTACTACTGAAACCACAAGTAGGTATGAAGGCTGCTACCAAAACCATAGGTAGGCACGAATGTTGCTACCAAAACCATAGGTAGGTAGAATGACTGCTAACGAACAATCCAATAATCCGATAATAATTATTCAAATCAAACCATATCATTTCTATTTTTATTTACTTTCTCGAGGGGAGATCAATCAACCCTGAGACACAAAGGTACTCTAGTCATACCGGTGCACCAAGATAACACAATACCCCACCAACTATCAACCCAAGGACGTAAAGGTACCCTAGTCACACTGGTACATGAAATTATCACAATACCCTACCAACAAGGACACCTAATCTATAAGTATACATACCCCCGATTAGTTCGTAGAACAAAATAGAGTAAGATGTAGGGCCTAACTAGGGCATTGAGGCACACAAGTTAAAAACCATAATATCAACCATGGGCCAAACCACATCTCTAATGTAGAAATCCCCAAGGAGTCACCATTCTCGATCTTGAGGTTTTTCATTTTAAGTATTAGTATTTTATTAAGGTGACCACGAAATCGCACACAATACAGATAAATCCAATTTCATACTTAACCGTTTTTGCTTATTTCCAATCATCTGAGACAACCATAATCAAGGTCATTATCGAGACCAACATTAAAATATACTAAGGTTATTCTAGGCTCAATTATTCACATCTAGACACTTTAGGTCAAAAATGACCAAAATACCCCGGAGTCTAAATTTTCTAGATTATCATCTATTTAATTACTAATTCCATTTTATTTATTTATTTGTCATGAAAAGGCTAAAACACCATAAATAAATTATTCCTTATGCAATTTAAATGATCAAATATGCCAAATGATCATTTTTCCCTCATACATAATTTTGCACATAAAAATCCTATTATACACTTTTAATTCATCCAAAGCACATGCTCATATATTCAACAATAGCTAATGCATATTAGACATGCTTTTTAGGATAAAAATCATAACACAATTAAAATGACCAAACTACCGCTATGGTACTTATCTGTAATAATTATTCCAGAATATTTTATACATACCTATTATACGAAATATTTTTCTTCCATAATAATCATTTTAATCACACATTCGTACTTGATGTATTTTATATCAAATAACATGCTCATTTTTTTAATTTTCATGATAACAATTAATACTATATAATTATATTGTAACAAATAATGTGTAACGCATTTCACACATAAAAAACTTAATATGCTATCACGCAATATTTATCATTTTATTGGAGTATAACGATTACCTGAATTCCAGCAAAAATGCAAAAGTAGTGATATCCTATTAAAGTTATCGGATCCTACTAATCAACCTTTTGTAATATCTATCAGGTAAATTAATAATTATAATATAAAACTATTTATTTTTCTAAAATTACAAAAATACCTTTACATTTAATATGGGTATCAAAAATTATTAAAACAACATACATAACTCACACTGTACAGTAGCATGAGCCATGTATGCACAGATGGCTTGGGGCTATTGTACGGTGCTGGACGGGGCTAAGGGATGGGTGAGGGTGTAATCCCCCAAAAATTTCGAAAACCTATATTTTAATAAATCACTTTATTTGAAATAAAATTAGCTTGTAAAATTATTATTTTAATTATTTTATGGATTTTAGAGTATGTAAATTTGGATAAGAGTATTTAATAAATTAAAAATAAATATTTTGCTAATTATCATATTGTTCTATTTAAATAATTTTCCCAAACTAATATTTTACCAAATTTACCCTTTTTAAACTAAAATATTAGGTTATAATAAATTAAATTGTTAAATTAAATAATTTACCATGAATATTATATTTTATGATTTTATAAATTTAATTAAACTAATTTTCCTATCTTTTTTCCATTCCCATTTTTCTTTTTCCCCCTTTCTTCCTTTCCTTTTTCTTTTTCTTCTTCCTTTTCTCTCGGGCTGCCTCGCCAAGCCAGCCTTCTCCCGCGCATTGGGCCTTCGGCCTGCCTCACCCCTCTCTCCCTCGCGCACCGCCCAGCATGCCAGCCAGGCCGGCTCCCTTCCTTTTTTCCCCTGGACCGGCCAGCCTTTTTCTTTTCCTCCTTTCCCCGACCGGCCAGCCTTTTCCCCTTCTTTCCCCGACCGGCCGCCCGCAGCCTCCCTTCTTTCTTCTTCTTCGCAGGCGGCGACAGCCGCCGACCTGCTCGTTGTTGCCCGACCACCTGCAGCCGTCGCCCTGCCACCCTGCCTCTCCCTCTCTCTCTTCTCCCTCTTCTTTTTCTTCACCTTTCCCTACCCCATTTCTTTCGAAACCCTTCTTCCCCGACCCTCTCCCCTCCACTTTCTCCCCTTGATTTCGTGCGCCGCCGCCCTACGCCGCTCCAACCGCCGCACTCATCCCCTAAACCACCTCCTGCACCCTTCGACTACCACCTTGCACCACCTCAATACCCATCCCACAGCCCTCTTTCTCCCTTCTTCTATTTTTCTCCCTGTTTTCACCCTTCTCGACAGCCGCCTGTAACGCCACCGTTCTCCGCCGTCCGGCCGTCTCTGCCGCCTCCCAGACCACCAATCTCCTCCCTGCAACCTCCTCTACCACCCCCATACTTTACTTTCCCGAAACCAGCCCCTTCACCCCTTCGTTTTTCCCCTTTCTTTTCCTTCCTCGCCAGCCTGCACCCCGCACCTCACTTCAACTGCCACCTTCACAACCTTGCTGCCGCCGCCTCCGCCACCATTAGCCACCATCAACGCGTCCCCGACCACCTCCTACGCCCCCTCTTCACTTCTGCACCATCCACTTGCCTTAGAACCTCCCCTAACTACCTCATTTTCTAGCCTAAAGTCCCTAAACTGAGCCACCCTTCCTCTCTTCCATCTCACCCCTCTTCGAGCCCTTCCCCCTCTCTTCTCTGCATGACACTCACGCTGCTCATGTAGCGTGAGCTCCCCCTTATTTTGGGTTTAATTTGGAAAATTTTTGAGGTATAATGATAATTATTTAAAGTGTTTTATTAAATAAATTTCTTTTATAAAGTCTTATCCTTTTTATTTCTATATTCTAACACAATAGTGATGGATTTTATTTTAGGTGTTGAATTGCTAATTGTGCTTGGTAAGGTTTGATAATTTTGCGAGATTAAGGTAACCGTTAAATCCCTCTTAAATGCATGGATTAACGCATGTTATCACATTAGGCATTATTAAGGTGTATTATGCTTGATATATGTTGCTTAGCATATTATATGTGGTTATTGTGTTTATTGATGAAAGGAAGCATGATAGATTGATGATATGTATGGGGATAATATTTAAGGTAATAATTTGGTGGTTAGGGAAAATGTTAATTATTATCCATGTGGTTATATGCTATGGTGATATTTAATACATGTTTAATACTTTGTTAGCATTAGGGGATTTTATTAATGTATATTGTACAAGAGTATGGCCTAATACATATATGTGCTAATAAGCATTATATTAATTATAAGAGTCATGGGTGAGGCATTAAAGTTAATACTTCATGTAGTATTAATAATAATCTAATAATAAGGGTGTATAAAGAGTAAAATGGTAAATTTGTTAATAAAAGGAGAAAATGGTAATTTTGGAAGTAGGGGGTAAAATTGTAATTTTGTGAATAAAGGATGAAATAGTAATTTTGTAATAAAAGGGGCAATTTGGTAATCTTGAAAAAAAGGAATGGCAATTTGGTAAATTGTAATAAAAGGACAATTTGGTAATGTTATAATAAAAGGGTAAAGTTGTAATTTTATAATTAAAGGGAAAAATAGTAATTTTATGATTAAAGGACGAAATGATAATTTTACGATTGAAGGGCGGAATGGTAATTTGGAAATTAAAGGAGATAAGATAGTAATTTTATAATTAAGGATAAATGGAAATATTATAAGTAAAAGGGCGATATGGTAAATTTTGGGAGTTAAGGGGGGGTAAAATGGTAAATTTGAAGGTAAAGGGATAAAACGGTAATTGTGTAAATCAAAGGGGTAAAAGTGAACATTGGAAATGAGTAAATTGGAAATAATAATTATTGAGAAGGATAAAATAATAAGTTAAATAACTAAAGGGTAATTTGATAATTTAATAGTAGAGAAGGGTAAAATGGTAAATATGATAAATGTGAGGGGTAAGTTGGTAATTTAACCGACTGGAGGGTATTTTTGTAATTTTGGATAATGGAGTAGGGTAGTTTGGTAACTATGACAATTAAGAAGGGCAATTCGGTAACTTAAATAACTAAAGGGTAATTTGGTAAATTTAATAACGGAGAAGGGCAAAATTGTAACTATGATCATATGCAAGGGTAATTTGGTAATTTCACCAACCAAAGGGCAATTTGGTAATTTTGACAACGAGGAAGGGTAGTTTGGTAATTGAGAATAAAGGACGGTGAATTGGTAATTAACTAAATAAAGGGTTAATTTGGTAATTAGGATAAGGAGGAAGGGTAATTTGGTAATTTGACCAACTCAAGGATAATTTATTAATTATGATAAAGGAGAAAGGGGTAAAGTGGTAATCTAACCAATTAAATGGAAAGTATATTAAGTGTAATAATTATTGAGGGGGAATTAATGTCCTAATAAGTATGATAAATAATTTAGTAACCTAAATCGAATAAGGGATAACTTGGTGATTTTGTAACAAGGAGGGTAATATGGTAATTTATCAAATAAGGAAGGGGAGACGTAGTGATTTTATAAGTAAAGTGGTAAATGAGTAGTTTGTATCTAGTATATCATTATGATTGTGGAATTCGTAACATGGCTCTAATAGTGTTGATTAACGAGGTAAGAATATTTGATGATGAGTAAGTATCACGAGAATGAGTTTTAATTCGGAATTAGATGAGTCTAGGATGGCCTTAATGATTCTCCTATGTTACTTTGGATGACCATCTGAATAAGAAATATCTGATGATATCTGAACGATTAAAAGAGGATAAATATCTGATTGTCGTGCCTTTGTGATCACCCTTAATTAAGACACTAATACTTAAAGTGAAAGACCTCGAGATTGGGAATGGTGACTCCTTAGGGGTCGCTACCCTAAGGACGTGGTTTAGTCCACGATTATTATGGTATTTGCTGGTGTGCCTTTGTGCCCCAGCCAGGCCCTATATCTACTCTATCTAGCTCTACGAACCTAGTTAGGGGGTATGCATACTTAAGGATTAGGTGTCCTTGTCGGTAGGGTACTGGGTTAGCTTTATGCACCAGTATGACCAGGGTACCTTTGTGTCCCTGGGTTACTAGTTGAAGGGTACTGAGTTGCTTTTATGCACCAGTGCGACCGGTGTACCTTTGTGTCCCGGGTTCTTGATCTCCCTATCGAGGCAAATAAAATGGAATTGTTGTGCTAAATAAAAAGGGAAAATACTAATTGTTAAAGTGAAAGATTAACGAGCCGGGACCAGTTGATTTATATGATGAGTACCGATCCATCGGAAATAATAGTGGCCCAAGATGTTTTGCCCTGATTGATTTTCATGAGTATTGATCCACCAGATATAATGGTGGCCCAGGATGTTTTTACCCTGGATGATATATATATATACATGTATTCCGACCCACCGCCGAGAATAGTGGAGGTCCCGAGCTCAATAAAACTTATTTTGGATGTGAATGAATTATGGAAAAATACTAGTCATTGAGACGATTGATTAATGGCCTCAAGGCCCGAAAAATATCTCGATTACTCATCATGGCCTATTGATATTGGTTGATTGGTTAATGAATATGTGAAAGTTAAATTTTACGTATACGCTATTAATGTATGATTGAATTATTGGATGTATAAATAATTGGGTCCGAATACCGTGTTTATACCTATGGTTATATTTGAATGTAGTAGTATCATGTGTAATATGGCGTGCCTGTATTTTAAGTGCGTTTTTAAAGGGTTACTCAGTACCGTAGTACTGAAGGGTTCCCTTCATGGGGCCCCTGCCTATTCAATGGGCAGTACCCCTTGCAGGTTGTATTCAGGTGCTATTCAAGTGGGCCCTTGGGGAGAGTGTAAGGTACTGTCCGGAAATTTTTAGGGTTTTAATTTGTCTCCTTTAAATTCAACGTATTTGTTATTTTGTAATCACCGTGGTTGAAGGTTTCTCTTGTAAAGTATTTACTGTGCTACTCTGATCTTCAAATGCTTAAGTTCTTGTAAAATTGTATTTTACTCCTTTAGCCTTAGCACTTAGTACTGGAACGGTATGAGTGAACCGGTCTGGTACTAAGTGTGGCGGTAATACTCCCAAAGTTCACGGTTTATTAAATTGCTTCCGCTAACTTTCTTTTAATTAAACGAAATTTTTCAATAGTAAATTTTGGGGGTGTTACAGAGGGGGCTGGATGGTTGTGAGGGTGAGGCACGAAGAGGTGGCAGTAGGCGATGGAGATTGGTGGCTGGCTAGCAGAGTGGAAGGTAATGGTTGGTGGTGACAGGGTGGTGTGGTAGAAAGTGTGGCAATGGCTCGGTGGTGAGGTGTAGAGGGAGAAGGGAAGGCTTTGTGGGTCGTGGAAAATGTTGGAAGTGGGAGAGGAGGGCTAGAGCTATGGGGCTACTAGTGGTTGTAGGAGATGATGGTGGATGGTGGTTGTGGTTGCTGGGATGGTGGTGTGTTGGTGGCTAGAAGTTACACTGGAGTAGGTTTGGTGAGGGAGTGGTGGTAGTCTCGAGGTGGTGCAAGGGTTCGGTGATGGTTTGAAGGTGGAGGCTGTAGGGTGTTGGATGGTGGTTGATTGTTGTTGCGAGGGCTGTGAAGTGGTGGAGGGCTGAAGCTTCAGCTAGACGGGGTTAAGAAAACCAAAGGGAGTCGAGATGAGAGAGGGAGTAGGGGGTTGTGTGCTATAGTCAATGGTGGTTGGGCTTGGTGGTGGAAGGGTGGTAGAAGTGTGTTTGGGTACAAGGTGGTGATGGTGGAGGGGTTGGAAATTCGAACAAAATAGAGAGGGGGAGGGGTTAGTTGGAGTGTGATGCAGGAAGGATAGGGGTTAGGCAACAAAAACAAATAGGGTAGAGAAAGGGGGTAGGGGCTATTGGTTTAGGGTGTAAGCATGTATATGAATAATGCAGGAGGTTGTTTTGTTAGGGGGAATGGTGTCAAAAAGCAACAAAGGGGAAAGGGCTGTGAGGGATTATACGTGTGTATGTATAGTGTAGGGGGCTTGTTTGGGTGATAGTGACGGAGTTGGGAAAATGGGTTGGTGTGTATGTGAGAGCATAACGCGTATATGTATATAATGTAGAGGGTTGAGATTAGGTGATGGGTTGAATGAAGTAAGGAAATGAGGGAGATAAGGAGACAGATTTGGGGGAAGTAGAGTACAAAATAGTTATTTTAAATTTATTTTAGGTAGATTAAGATACCAGATATAAAAATAAATCGGGAAAAATAATTCAGATTGGGATAGGTTTAATAAAATGGAAAAAAGTAATAAAAATAATCTAGGATAAATTTTTAGAAAATTATTTCTGGTTACTGATAAATGATTGTTAATAAAATAATTATGATAAGATTTATGGGTATAAACTTAATTATATTTAATAATCTAATTTCTATTAAATTTTCAACTTGATTAAATTTATACTTAAACCGTCATAATAATATAAATAATAATAATACTTTTAACGTTAAACCTCCTAAAATAATAATTATAACTAATCATAAAATTATTAATTTATAATTAAGATTTTTAAAAATGGGGTATTACATGCTGGCTCCTCTTATACACACCCTTGGATAAATACCCCATCTTATGGATTAGCATCATCATGTTACACTTCAACAACGTACTCCTCAAAAAACTTTAGTGGAAGATTTGGATCTTCTATAAGGGGATCCAAGGACTAAGCTTTGTAGCTCAATAATTGAAGAATAAGAAGCATAACTTATGGAAGATTCCCAAGGCAAAAGGATTAGAAGTGATAGATAACAATAGTTTGTTATCCTCCAAGGAAGAGTAAGTGAGAAATGGTGTTAGAGTACGAGCGCCGACACTAAAATAGAAGACACAATGTCCATCAAACTAATAGAGATGAATAAGAGATTCAAAAACAAGATGCCACCTAGAATAGAGGCTATGAAATAGAAGGATAATATTGGTGGCTTTAATAGGCAAAAACCTTCCACAAAAGACATATTTGATATACCAACGCAAAGAATATGAATCCCAACTTTTGACACATATGATGGATCAACTAATCTCAAGAACCATTTGAATGTATTAAGGAATTCTATGTTTCTACCCGAGGCATAAGAAGAGGCAGTATGCAAAGTATTATTGGGCACTTTAAAAGGGGCGCATTGATATGGTTCAGAAAACTAAGAACTGAATCAATAAATTTTTTTTTTCTGTAGCTTATGATGGTTTTTGTTGAGCAATTTGATGTATGATAGTGATCGAAAAATGATTCTTCTTCCTTGATGGGGTTCTTTCAAGGACCTTCAAAATATGTTTATACATTTTTTAATATATTTGATAAAGAGGTTTAACAAATCAATGAGTTTGATGATGGTATCACCCAATCTTCCTTCCTCGGATGACTGACTAATAAAGATTTAATGTAGAATGTGTACATGGCTGAATATAAATCTTATGATTTTCTTAAAAAAAGACATGAAGAATATGATATATGCTAAGGAGATGAGTATGGAAATTTGGTTGATGGTTAGAAGAGTGGAAACAACTTCAATGTTGAGATAGAAATTATATAAGGACATGTGATGTAGGTGCATCAAAAGATAATCCTCAAGGTATTGATTTGGCATACTTTTGTTTTGAGCCAATTACATTGCTTGTCTTTGATGATAATTCTTTGACTAACTTTAATGATATTTCCTTAAGTAATTGTTACAGAATTTGTAGGAAGATGATCAAATCATATAATAAGTCAAGATACTTAAGATTTATACATATTACAAGCTATTACAAAGGAAGATATGCAGTGCATAAAAGTCAAAGTCAAGAAGACCTAGTAAACCTTTCAAAGTCAACATCATTATATTGATTAGCATTCTTGTAAATTGTTTTCATGTAATATTAGCTTAATTTTTTTTTGTACTTATCTTGTTGATCCATGAATTATATAGGATATAAATACATTGTAATACTATTTATGTGCTATTTAGCCATTTGTGTATCATGTGGCTAAACTAGTGTGCTAGTTAGCAATGTTATAAGCATATATAAGGCATAGGTGCCGACACTCCTTGTATATGATGTTGTATAATTTTTAATATTGAAATATAACACAAGTAAATACTTAGTTAATTCTCTCCTTGTGATTGAATACCCATTCTAAAACTATTTAAATAATCTTAGATTGGTGATATTCAACGTAGTTTCTTTGAATCTTTTTGAGTTCTTTGATTTTTTTTATTGAGTTCTTGCTTGAATATTTGAATTTTTCTTTGAATTCAAAGACAAAACCCATCTAAAATTAAAATATTTCACACTAATATTCATCCTCTTTAAAGACTTGTGTCAAGATGTATATGCAAGAAAGATATTGAAAGGGTCTAAGGCCGGTGGTACACCTTATTGCCTGAAGAGGTATGTTTGGTAGATTTGACAAATACGCTCTATTGGTGGCCAACATCTCATATGTATTAAACATTAAAATGGATGATAGAAGTTTCTGAGCTCTTTTCCCATATGAACTTAAATGAAACATATAAAACTTAATAGGTGGTGTGCTTATCATGAGGAATTTGGGCACATTATAGAAGAGTGTTAGTTATTAAGGAATGCTTTAGAAGAATTGGTGCACAAGGTTCATTTGAAACCTTATGCACAAACACTCTTAACCATAAAAGAAATAGGTGTTTCTTGACAATCTTTACCTCCTCAAAGAAAAAAACCACAAAAGTTTAGTCATACTACTATGATAGGAGATTTCTTAGCAGAAGCAAGTAATACAACCTTGAAGGTATAAATTCGAAGAGTTGACTTCCATGAAATAAATAAGAGGGAAAAAGTAGGTGAATGGGAAGTCAATTTCACAACAAAATATGAGGGATCAAGTATGATAGAGTATCATGATGACCCTCTAGTTATTGAAGTATGAATCACAAATTGCATGATGAAAAGGGTTGTTGTAGATATAAGTATTTCTATTGGTGTTATATCTTAGGAAACTTATAAGTAATTAGACCTTAGAGAAAGATGATTGATAAATAAGACTTCAATATTAGTGTAATTCATTGATAATATAATAAAATTAAAGGGAATGGTGGACCTTGTTTTGACATTTTGTCAATCAGGGGCTTTAAGGAGCATTAAAATAAACTTGTAGTCATTGCTTATGTTTTGACCCCAAAATTTACTAATGAAAAATTTTATTTTAGCTACAGCATAATAACAACATAATTAGGTGTTATCATTATATTTAAAATTTTTTGACCTGTCATACCATCCTTGTATTGAATATAACACAAAATAGTTAAAACTTAAAATAAGATAAAACTGCGAATGAGAAGGATTCATGAACTTAGATAAAAGTTTGGAGGTTAACTTTGATTAAAATGGCCAAAATACAAAAAAAGGAATATAATGAAAATTAAAAGTCCCAAAAGGTATCCAGACCAAAAGTGATAACTAGATAACACAACCCTACACCCAATTTTGATACATAAGAATCACTCATCCACAAGTAAAACATTGTAAGAAGCAAAGTCGTCAAATGGTCCTCTATGACCTTCACAAAATCACCTAGGTCATCTTCTCTTGCAAATGAGAAACACCAATAAAATGGATTACCAATATGTTATATATTGGGTAAGGGAACAATATATTCGTAGTAGGGTTACATATAATAAAATATCCCAAAAACCTAATTTAGAAATTATGGCCAAATAAGGATTTATTAGGAAAATTAACTAGATAAATTATTTTATTAAAATAAAGTGAGTTAATTAAGGTACATCAAGAGAAAAATAATAAAGAATTCAATTAGAAAAAATTAGGGTATTTTGCTAATTAAAATGGAATTTAAGTAAAATTATTTGAAATATCCCAAATTAATCTAAAAAGGGATTCAATTATTATTTTCCAAATATTATTATTTTAAATAATAATCTAAAAATACCAAAATATCTTAAATACCCAAACAACTTATTTTTCCTTTTCCTATTTCCTTCCTTTTCTTTTTCTCCTTCTTTTCCCTTTTTCTTTCTTTCTTGCCTTTCTCCTTTGCTTTTTTTCCTCTTCTCCCCCTTATTTGGGCCTACCTCCCTCGTGGCCAAATCCCTTCCTTTCCTTCTTCTTTGGTGTGGCCCAGGCCTACACGCCTCACCTTCCTTTCCTCCGCCAGTCACCCAACTGATCTACCTCCTTTTCTTTTCTTCTCGAACCGCCTGGTCCACTCCTTTTCCTCTTCCTTCTTCTTCCCTAGCCCCTGTGACCTGCGAACTCCCCGCTACACCATTGTCCTTCCTTTCTGCCACCACTGTACACCGTCCTACATCCCTTCCCTCTCTCCCTCCATCATTTTCTTTTCTCTTTTCAACCCAACCAATCCCCTCTCCTGATGCACGCTTTCCCCCTTTCCCTTCTCTTCCTCGACCACCAACCCTCTTGCCATGGCATGACTACATTGCCTGCCACTACCGGTTGATGGTCTTGCCTCACCTTCCCCCTCTTGTCCTCTTCCTCCTTCTTCGTTTACACCTGCATTTGGCCTATAAATAACCCATTGGTAACCTTGATTAAGTTTCTATTTTCGTAGCCGAGAAATCCCAAACTTTGCACCATCGCCTGATCAAACGCCAGTTCGGTCGCTGTAGATCATCCCCGCTGCCCACATTACCCACCTAAGTATTCCCTAGAGCACCCTCTACCCAACCACACCTCCCTCCTCCCTCAATTTTCCCTGCATGAGCCACCCAGACTATGCAAAGTTACCCTCCCGTTTAGCCCCACTTTGACCTCCGCCACCCTTCGCACCACTGTCACCCACCAATTCCACTACAACTAATACCACATCTACCCTCCAAAACAACCAGGGGAACTTCCTCTACCTCCCCATACCTCCATCTCTCTCTACATCCCCTCCTTCTCCCTTCTCCTCCCTCCACCACCTTCGGCCACCACACTTGTTGCTGTGCGTCGCCACCTTTGGATGCACCACCACCTTCATTCCACCCCCTTCACCTGAGGAACCCTCCACCACCTCAATCACCCCCCTCATTCCCTCTCCTCTAGCCTATACCACCATCTCTCCACCTCTCTTGTCCCTCCACTGCCACCATCGCCGTGCGCCGCCATTGGTGCCACCACCATCCTTAGGTGGTACTCTAACCTTCCCCACCCCTAAACCCATTTTATACAAGTATTAGCTATTTTTAATAAGCAACTTCCTCATTACTACTACTACTACTACTACTACTACTACTACTACTACTACTACTACTACTACTACTACTACTACTACTACTACTATTATGTTATCATTATTATTATTTAACCTAGCTTTAAAAATATTTCTAACTAATGTTATTATTACTAATGGTCTACCACATTAGTATTATCATGATTATGATTAATAATAATAATAGTAATAATAGTAATAATAATAATAATAATAATAATATTATTATTATTATTATTATTATTATTATACTTGACCATATTATCATCAAGGCTACTACTATTATGATTACTAGGACCTTTATTAGCATTATTATTAAGATTGGAACTATTATTATTATTATTATTATTATTATTATTATTATTATTATTATTATCACCTTGTCATTATTTAAATATTTCAAAATCACTAACCTACTACCACTACTAGCATTATCAATATAAGTATCATTATTATCACTAATTTTATATTACTAATATCACAACTATTATTATTACTAGGGTTTGGGTTGATACTAGTATTATCACTAAAACTACTATTATTATTCTCATTAACAATATTGAAGCTATTAATTTTA
Organism: Tamarix chinensis; assembly: GCA_030549775.1. Lineage (NCBI taxonomy): Eukaryota > Viridiplantae > Streptophyta > Magnoliopsida > Caryophyllales > Tamaricaceae > Tamarix > Tamarix chinensis. Next base: position 62,867,311 of record CM060174.1, read on the forward strand.
ATAATATGCATACCGCTATAATTACTTTAAAATAAGCCGTTGTAGCTACTAAGACCTATTTTAATTGATAGTAGCATGATTAGCTACTTTAAAGGATAATAACCCTAATTTTATTTATAAAAAAACTATTACTATTATTAACCCTAATAGTAGGTTATGATAAAGGTAAGGTAGGAATAATGGTAATTTTGTTAAGAGGGAGATTAACCTATAGTAATTACCTCTTATAGGTGAATCAAGTCAAAACCATAAGGAGGCATAGGAGTGTGCTCCAAGCTTGGTGTCCTATTAGGTAAGGATATGGTTAAGGCTTTTATGTGTAAGAATGTGCTATATGTGTTGGTTTGATGGGTGTACTTTATATTTTATATTATCATGTTCTTATGGCATCTTGCTAAGCATGGAGATAAGGTAAGTTGCATGTGTTTATGATATGTGTAATATGATGTTATTACTTGTACTTGAATTGTGCTTATTTAATACTGCCCCTTATAACATGCATGATAGGAGATCCTGATTAGTACCATGTGGTTGTGAGAGAAATGGAAAAGAATGAGGATTAATAAGAAATGGTAATGATTGACCAATTATCTTATGACCTATGGGTGGATAATAAGAGGAATATTAGGAATGAAATTAAGGGAATGGATTAAATATGCATGGGAACTCCAGAGTTTGCATGGGATGGTTAGCCTTTGCATAGGGATAAATTTTACCTAGGAAAAGTTGATTTGAGGATCGAGTGAGGTAATGGATAAACTGTTGGAGTGATTGGAGTCCATTTGAGAAAAAATAGAACGTGGGTTGATGTAAGGATGCATGGGGGATTTGACTAGGGTTTTGGGAGGAAACCCTAAGTGAGAGAAATGTGTAAGGGAGGAAAAATTTATGGAAATGGTTAAAATGAGGATAAAAGATAGAAGGGATGTCACATGGGGGAAAAGTGAATCAAGTGAGAAGAATGTATTTGGGTGTTGAGTGAGTGACATAAAAGAAAGGAGAAGTACTAGGGTTTTTGTGGAGCTAACTAGGATTTTAGTGATCATGTATGGGATTTGGATAGTGAGGATGTCATGTCAAGTGTGGATCAAGGGAAGTAATGGTTTTGGTAATAACAAAGAGTTTTAGGTTCATGATGAGTGGGAAAAAGATGGAAGGAAGTCTTGAGATCAAGGGTTGTGTTGGATATGTGTCGTGTGCAAGAGGTGATGGTAAGTAAGAGTGATGAATGAATAACATCGTATTGGGAAATAGAGGCGCTAGAGTTTTGGGATGGCCAACTAGGGTTTTGTGGCCACATGTATTATATGGGAAGTAAAATGTGGTGCTTGGAGATGAATCAAGCAAGGTGATAAATTGGAACAGTATGAGTCGTATGGGATAGAGGCAGGTTGGTCCATTTAGGCCAAACTAGGGTTTTCCTGAAAGAAAAACCCTAGAGAGTTATATTAAGTTGATTCAGAAATATGGAAGTGGGCCTTGGTGTTGAGTATTCATGGTAATAAGCAAAGAGTGAGAAAGGATATTTGGATGTACAAGAATAAGTAAAAGTCCCAAGATATGGGATAGGAATGTTGGGAAGTCGAGTGGATCATGCATGTTTAGTCAGGTTTATGTGTGGAATAAAATACAATAAAACACTAAGCACTTAAAGTGAAAGATTATCAAGCCAGATCCCAATGAGGTTATTCTCCGTTCCACCGGCAATAATAGTAGTCAGGTGCGTTTTACCCTGCTGAGTGATTTTTCGGTCCATCAACTATAATAGTGGGGGATTCCAAGCTCGATAAATGAAACCTTATATGGTAATAAGTTATGTGAAGATACTATTTACTTACAGTGGAACACCTCATGATTTGGGGCCAGTGAGGATATATTTTTCGGTACATCGGAAATAATAGTGGTCAAGTGCGTTCTATCCTGTGGAGTCTTTCTGGTCCACCGGCTATAATAGTGGGGTTCCTGTACTCACGTGGAAGTAATATGAGAAATGTGAGAACCAGAAGTATAATGCATGGAAAGATACTGATTATTTACAGTGGAACACCATGCCAGTTGGGGCCAGTGAGGATATATATATATACTTTTCGGTCCACTGGCAATAATAGTGGTTCGGTGCATGTTACCCTGCTGAGTGATCCCAATCTACTATCTATAATAGTGGTTAGGTGGGTTCTGTCCTGTGGAGTGTTTTCGTTCTACCGGCTATTAGAGTAGGGTTCCCGTACTCTCATGGAATTAACATAAAAGACATGTAAGATAAATTATTAATATAAGTTCGGCCTAACCTTGTAATTTTGGATTATTGTCTTATATGCCTTATGTGTTTATTCTCTTGCATGGCCTTACTTGTGTACTTTTTGTTGGCTTTACCCATATGGTTACCTTACTCAGTACGTAGTGTACTGACCACCCATTTCATGGGTGCTACTCATTCCTATAAGCAGAGTGCCCACCTGAGTTTGTGTAGGTAGGTGATAATATATTTGATGCTTACGACAATTATGAGGCAACGGGCGAGGCTGAGAGTTGAGCTTGGACTTGGCTTGGGGTTCGAGAGTGACTTAGCCAGATTCTATCTTTCATTCATTTTACTTTGTATCACCTTATTTTAGCCTTATCTTATCGTTCTATACTTCTTGTTTCCTTGGGAATTTTAATTATGTACTCCTTTGGATTGTAAACTTTTATGCCTACTCTGATTTCTATATTATAAACTTTCTATTTTTTTTATGAATTTTTATTTTAATTATTGACTTAGGTTTGACCATAATCCTTTTTAGCCTTAGTATTTGGTATTAGAACGATAGGAGTGAGCTGGTCTGGTACTAAGTATGGCGATAATATCTCCAGAATTAACAATTTTGTTATTTTACTTCTGTTAAACCTTTTTATTAAATGAAATTTTTCAGTAGTAAATTTTGGGGGTATTACACATAATACATAAGGTCATGTAGAAGAATAAGCATACATATGGATTTACATAATATAATGTTAGATAAGAATTGATTCTAGAAACCCATTAGTATATATAATCATAATCCATATTCTCATTTACAATGAGTTAAGGGACCCCACTAATATTAATCCAGTGGAATAAACTAAAGTACATAGTAGGGCTAAATGCTCCCAAACCACTATTATTGTCTAGTCGAACGGACACAATACCTTGGACCTGACTCATGTGATCTTTTACTTTAAGTGGTTAATGTATTATGCATTATGTTTATTTGATATAACTATTATCAATATTATTATTTATGGTGTGTTCAGTGACCTCACTATTTTTAATCCAATGGAATAAACTGAAGTACCTTTTAGGACAAAACGCTCCTAAGATATTATTATCGATCAATGGAATGTAATAAATAATTATAAGTGCAATATTCTTATGATCCTTATTCTTAAATCAGTGATATAGTATAAAGAACATCTTAGAAAAAAAAACACTTTTGTGCCTCTACTATCGTCCAGTGGAACAAACACAACTCTTCGGTCCAGACTTACACATTCTTTTACTTTAAATGATTAATGTCTTATCCATTGTTAATTGTCTCAAGATCATCATGCACACACACATGTGGAGATTCAAGGCACATCATCCAACTTAAAATAACTATTTATAACACATAAACACACAATAACATGAATATCAGGACATCCCCCAAGGAAAAAACCCATATTTCTCCTAAGAAATCCTAATTTTACATGATAAGCATAACTTCTCCTATAATACTCATTTCACCACCAAATTTAGTGCAAATCCATAAAATATTATTTTTGAAAATTTATCAAAAAATCAAGGTCCAACTCTAACATCTTACACATGTAATAACAACCCCACCTTTAAGGTTATTATTTATAAATCCTTACAAAACACTAATTTCACCGATTAAGTATAATTTTTCCTTAAGATTCATAAGCTACAAAATTTAATATACATTTCTAAAATGCCAATATTAATAGAATTTCTTAAAATAAAGGTCTAACTCCAAAATTTTACACATGCAATAACAACCCCACTTTTAGGGTTACCATTCCCAATTTAAGGTATTTTTTCATTTTATTAGACCTAGGACATTCATAATTACTCTAAATATTCTACATTATGTGTGTGTGTGTGTGTGTCATATTTTGAACCAATTAACATATTATATTACCAAATATTTCATATTTAACCCATATAAACCAAATTCTCCTTAAGATAGCCAAAATATCTATATTTTCATAAAAACCCTATGAGTCATGATATGAATGATTTTTGACCTTTAGCACATCTCATCATATATATATATAATGGGACTTAGATAGTGATTCATGATCATTGCCTAATTAACAAAACAAGCTTAACTAAACAATACTCATAAACTCATGTTTTCATGTATTACTCATTCTTCAACAATACAATACAAAATATTATACAACAACATTATCATCATGAAATAATTTATATAATGATATGAAAAATTAAATTTCATACAAAATATACATATTCCTTACAAAAACCCTAACTACGACACATATCCTTACTAAAAATATTTATGGCCTCTTAGCACATATAACCCTAAGATGCCTCCTTCGAAGCCACCAAAAAATAACCTAATAATCATGGATAGCATGAGTTTATAAATTAGGAAATTTTAAAAAAAAATAGGGTGGAAATGGAGTAAAATTAAAGTAAAACAAGTTGGAAAAAATCTTGAACTAGTTATGGCCAAAATTGGTGTTGCTTTGAGGGGTGCAACATAAAATTGTGACACAACTAGGGCTTAATCCAACAAGGAGAGATACATCTAGGGTAATATAGGTGTACGACTATATAAACTATGTAGATCTCTATTGGATGAAAATGGAAAACACATGACAATTGAAACACAAAGGAGTTGAGGGAAGGAGGAGGGAGTCTGGGGGGAGTTATGTGAGTTGCAAAATGAAGGAAGAAAGTGAGAGGATAGGAATTTATAAGAGATGAGGTGAGGGTGTAAAATGAGGAAGGATGAAGGTTCAAGGGTTCAGTCATGGTAGAGGCTTCTCTCAACAACAAAATAGGGAAGAATGGGGACTAGACATATCGGCTAGTGGTGTAGGTTAGGTTGCAGGGCATGTGCAATGGTTGGTAAGGGAAAGGAAAGGAACCCATGTGAAAGATACATGCATAGACAAAATATGAAGAATGAGAAAGGGAGATCAGGACGAGGAGAAGGAAATTAAAAAAGAAGAAAGGGAAAGAATAGAGAAAATATGGGAGAGGAAAAAGGAAAAGAAAAGGAGAATTTAGGGTTAAGATTATACTTATATTTAGATTCAGGATTAAGGGATTAGGATAATATAAAAATATTAATTAAATAGGAATAGGATGAGGTTAAAATATTAATTACCTTTAATTAGGGTACATTAATTTATTGATCATCTGGGGTTGGGGAATATTAATCACTTTGAATTAGGATTAGGTTAAAATATTGATTAATTAGGATTGGGGTTAGGTTAAAATTGGGGCATTATAAGGACGATCATCCCTTAACAAAATCCATAAGAATTTTTATGGTTAGATTATTAATGAGATTCTTGGTTAAGAGAGTTAAGGTGATGGGGGGAGTGTATGATAGCTCTATGTTATAGAAGTAAGGCATGCCCTAGGATGATCAAATGTCAATAATCCACAAGAGTGTCCAGTTTTATAGGATTTAAATACTTCTAAATATGGCTTTGAGGATATTGTGAAGATATAAGAGAAACAATCAAGTGATTTAAAACATAGGGTGATGATAGACAAGGTTATAAATGAGATTGAAAAAGAAGAGTTGTTAGCTTTTCTCATAAGAAACAAACGTGTCTTTGCCTATAATGTATCTAATATAGAATGAATTCCTCCTAAAATCATAGAATGCCAACTATATATAATAGAGGGATACAAAATTTTTAAATAAAAGAAAATGGTCATTGATGCTTAAAGGTATAAATCTATAATAGAGGAGGTATAGAAATTACTTGGCTCAAGATTTATCAGAGATGTGAAATACGCTAGCTCAATAGCTAATCTAGTTCTAGTAAATAAGTCCAATGAAAAATGGAGATTGTGTACCGAATTCAAAAACCTTAACAATGCATTTCTTAAGGATGGTTATCTACTCCCTTAGATAGATCAATTGATTGACTCATCCATGAGGGAGTAAATGCTAAGTTTATGGATGTGTTTTTTAAGTACCATTAAATAAAACCAGCCGAGGTTGATCAAGAAAAAAAAAACTTTCATCATGGACAACATATTTTATTGTTATAAAATAATTCCATTTGGGTTTAAGAATGTTGGGGATAATTTCCAAAATTTGATGAAAAAAATATTTCGAGGATAGATTGAAGAGTATGTAGAGGCATATATGGATGATGTGATAGTAAAAAGCAAGGAAAAATAGGCCCGAATACAAGAGATCCATACTGTTTTTGATTCTTTAAGAAAAGATAAAATGAAATTAAATCCCAAAAAAGGTTTGTTTGGAGTTAGGATCAATAAATTCTTGAGATTCATGTTCTTTGAAGGGAAAAAATTCATCATATGTGAATGTCCAGAACTTGATCTAATAAGAAATTAGAAAAATTCTAAGATCTAATTGAGAGAACAATATGAAAATAATAATAATTGGGGAAACAATGATGATCTTTACTGCATACAACACTATTAATTATAAGGAGAATCAAACAATCCTCATAATATCACTCAATACACAATTCTCTCAAAAACACAAGATAATACAAAAGGAGAGGGTTTGGATAAGTCTGTCTACATACTGCTTATTGCTATTGTTTCATACACATCTATTTATAGAAGTGTGTAATTGACAAAAACAAATTAGAAAATAGATAAAACATAGCCCATGTTAATAAAACAAGGATTCACACTTTTTTCAGAACTCTTAACTTTTGCCAAAATAAAATAGAAATAGTATACCAAGAAAACATGGGTCATGTCCACAAACATGCCTCCAAGTGTTTTCTCCCTTGATCTTCTTTTGTCTCCAAACTTCTCCAAACATGTGTATGTAAAAATCCATGCTATAATACACATAAAAATATAAGTCATGATCTCACAGTCTCTAACAGAGGTATAGATTTAAATCGACAAAAAGTTATTGTATTTTTAAATATGAAACCTCTAACACGAAATAAAGATATTCAACAACTAACGATAAAATTGGCACACTACAAAAATTCTTATCTAGGGGATATAATAAGAGTTTAAATTTCTTTCAGATTCTACAAGTGAAAGATAATGTTTAGTGGACTGAAGATTGTCAAAAAACATTTGATGACTTAAAAGCTTACTTATCTAGGTTTTTAACCCTAATAGCCTTAGTGGAGGGAGAGGTACTGTTCCTATATCAAGAGGCATCAACATCAACTATTTCTTCTATTCTTATTAGAGAAGACATTGATGCTAGGGCATAGAAGCTCATTTACTACACTAGCAATGATGATTGATGTTGAGCATCAACACTCCAACTTGGAAAATATAGCTTATGACTTATTTATTACATTGAAAAATTATAACCATCTTTTAATTCTTGTTCTATAATGAAACTGATTAATGTTCCTCTTAAATTTATATTACATAAACTTGATAATATAAGGAGAATGATGGTATGGGTCACTGAATTTAGCTAATATGACATTCAATACCGACCGAAGCCTACTATTAAAGACCATACTTTAATTGACTTTATTGTCAAATTCTCATTTGAAGCTAAGCCAAATTTATCATTAATTCTAGGAGAATAGTGATATTACACTCTATATATTAATAGGGCTTTTAATAACATAGATATTGGAGATGGTGTGGTCTTAATTGACTCAAATGACATAACAATGAAATATGCATTGTGATTTGGATTTGATGCCACCAATAATGAGGCTAAGTGTGAAGCTATTTTGGTTGGCCTTAGAATAGTTCACAGATTGAAGGAAGATAAAATCAAGTTGTATAGTGAATCAACTTTGGTCATCGAACAATATAATGAACAATATGAAGGCATGGAGCCTATCATGGAGAAATATTTAGGGAAGGTAATTGAAGAAAACTTCATCTCAACCCCACATGCTCTCTCTTAAAACCTTCAATTGACTTTTAACTTAACACTTACACACACAAACCTCTATGCTATATATACCAAACACAAGTCACAAGTTAATAAATCATCACTTTCATACAATAATTAAACCAATTAGCAACAAAAAACATAATCATTGAAAACCTCTTGGCTCAAAGGGCCTCATGGTATGTGAATACCATTCAAGTTTAAGCCTCACTTAAACTTGAACACAAAACATTGCTTATTCAGCACCCCACTGGATCATATTTAGTAGCTACTCCTTAACCCTAACTAAGCTCACAATATAAATCTTTGAGGAAAAACAACTTTCTCAAAAGAAATAGTTACATCCAGGTACTTATCCTATCTACAAAGAGGTTGCACAAGTCTTCACACTCTACTTGAACTAACATCCATTTGTTCCAATTACCACATGAGTCTTCTCATCTAAAGGTTAATTGTTCTATTATAAGTATCTAAACCATCTAGATTAACTTACACCCACATCTTTAACTAGTCTAAAGTAGTGTGCACACTCTCATGCTCCACCTTCTTACACAACACATCAACAAAATTAGGCTTCGAAATATAAACTCATCGAAGGTAACATCCTTTCTAGTAATCAATATGGATAAAGTTGAGTTATGCCGTTTCACACCAAAGGACCTAACAAATCTAAATGTATATAATCTAGAGTCTCTACTATACATGTAATTTTTATCAAGCTCATATATTTCTCTATCCTAAACATATGATGCTCATTCAAGACCATAACACATGCACTTTGTCTACTCTGCAAGCTCCTCTAAAAGATTTTAATCATGCCCATATCATTCATGTGTCGTAGTTGCACATGTATAATCCTCCTAACATCCAGGTTGTGTTTATTCAATGTCACCACTACAAGAAATTAAGGAATTAGTGACCAATTTAGTGATGAATTAAAACTTGGTCATCTTTAATGTATCATCAATGATGACCATCAATAGTGGTCATTGTTGATGAATGTATTACAACCACATTAACCTTTAGTTGTCAACAAATATGATTTATTATCATTAATGCATTTGCTATCTACTTTTTTTTTTGTTCTCCTTTAACCTAATCTATTACTCTCATTTTCACTCAAGAACTCAAAGGATTGGGTTTGTTAGGAGATCACAGTGGAATTGTTGTTTGTGTATTATAGCTCTCCCAACCAAATCTCTTACCATTGATGCTAGCCACCACTATCACCCTACTAGCTAGTGTCACTCTGTAGTTGCCCTATCTTACACTATCCTATGCGCTCTACTACCCTATGAAAATTCTTCTTATATTTTTTCCATGAGCATCACCACCTTGATCCACCAATCATCACCAATATATTCTTCTCTCTTATAATTGTCGGTATGATCCATACATCCAAAGGGAAACTTATGATATGTAATATGGTTCAAAATTGGGCATCTAATCAAATGGCAAATAAAATATTTCCTTATATCTATACAACACAAAGCTAATAAAAATGGTGTTATAGCCTTCAAGTTATAAATTAAAAACTGAACTAAAGGAGGAAGGATCTAATTTGAGTGTTATGGGTCTAATTATGAGGGATTTTTCATAAGCAAAATTGAGGGTATGGACTTTGCTAAGTTTTTTTTTTATATAAATTAAAGTTGTTGAATTTAAATTTGATATGTGTTATTTTCACACCAGGTTGTCAACCCTAGAGTGTTAGCTCAAGACCACTACTAGGCCATGACAATTAACTTGAATCCAACTCACATACTTGACTCATACATGGGACTAGGCTTCTAAGGCCCAACGCATGATATGGGACCTTAGAGACCCTTATATTAGTTGATGACCATGCTCACTAGCCCCTTATCATGAGTGAATTATATGAAATTCCATATTCTCCTTCACCACCTCTTGTACTTAATCTTCTATAAATAAAAGGACACCGTTCTCATTCCCCTCATGCCCTTTCATTCCCAACACATAATGAAGCTATCTCTTTGACTTTCATTCCCTCTACTTTCTCTCTCTAATACCTCCTTCCCCAAAGTCCCTTGGTAAGTAATCATGCTACAACAATATGCATTGTCTATGGGGATCCTTACAAAAAGTCACATTCCCTCTGCTAGATGAACACCCTGGCATGAATGCCTCATCCCACCCTCTTCCATTGAACTTCCACATCGGTCATACCCAATTAGGTTGGTTATAAATTAGCCATTTTTTCCCATCGCCCTTCCCAAAGCATAATCACTCCCTATTCGACATGAAGAGCTAGGTGACCCTTACCGCACCTTAACAGGTCGATCAAACGACCTTATTGTGCGGGATAACCATCGGGTTTGTTAGACTACCTTAATGCATTATCCATACCCTCTTTTGGTTGGTCACATAATTCAAAACCGCATTATAACATCTAACATAATTCAAAACTAAATTATTGCATCACCTATACTCTGTCGGACCGATCACAACCACCTAGTTGCATCAGCCATATCTCATTAGTAGTTGACCATAACTATTGCATCAACCTAGTTGTTTACATTTGGAGGTGTCACTTTTGGTCCGTCGACATCAGCTTGTCCTACGACATCAATGCCAGGTTCAACTTGTCAGTCGGCATCTTCTTGTTCTTTTGCATCAGCGTCGGTGTTGGTCTTAGCTCCTATATTTTCAATAATGGATCTCCTCCTTTTGGATGCCAGCTTCAGAAGAGTTAAGTTCTCCGTAACGCAGATCTTCAACTACATTGGATAACTTTCTTTCTATTCTTTCGTTACATATCTTTTTTATTTACTTATATGCATCACTTGATACCCGACTTCTTATATCATTACTAGATTCTTAGAACTTATCAATTTTAATTAGTTACTTACGACTTACGCACAAACACCATCCACCTATTACTGGCTAAGACGATTCTTGCATGATTCTTGTTGTTAGTTTTGTTGAAATGGTTTCTTAATTGTTGCTTTAACTATTGATTGTATCTCTCAATTAGATTGTTACCTAACTTTACAAACCGGAGATACGTCACCGCAAATGTCCTACTCGCATTCCGTTTCAGGGACACTCTTATCTGGCACTACTAGTGTTTTCGTCTCTTCTATACATTCTCTCTCCCTTGTGCTTATCGTGTACTTGATGACCTGCTTATTGAGTTCTTTTCTAAATAGCCTGACCACAAAGGAACTGGATATCAAATGCGGACTATTTGTCTGCTTGTTCGTCGTAATACTGCTGTCTTTCTTCTCCCCTCCGCGTGAGCCAGCCGCCTCCCTCTTCTTTCCTTCCTTTCTCTCTGACCGGGCTGGCCCGCTCTTTCTTTCCCTTCGGCTGGTCTACACGTCCGACGCACCCAGCTCCCCTCCCCTTTCTTCTTCCCTTCTTCTTCTTCCTCTTTCCCTGGCGAGAATCCCGGCCATCCTCCACCATTTTTGCCACCCAACCTGCAACCCCCTCTCCCCCATTGACCTCCCTAACTCTCTCTCTCTCTCTCTCTCCCGCCATTCTCTGCCCCATCCTAGCCCCACCATTTCTCCCTTTCCCCATGCCCTGCCATGCCTTCCTTCTCCTTCTCCCTGCAACCGCCATTCCTCTACCACCCTACTGCCACCCTTGAGCCTACCTATCCCCTCCCTTCTCTTCCTCTTCTTTTTCTTCTTCTTCCTCTGCCTCATTCTATCAATTTTGAGCCCCATATTCCTTGCTCGAGCCTTTTTTTCTCTCCCTTTCTCCTCCTTCCCTCACCCTCCCTATTTTACTTCGCCGCCGCCGCTTCCGCTACCTCAAAAGCCACCTGCATAACCCCCTGCCACCCTCTACCTCACCACCGACCGATCACACCACCTATCAAGCCACCCCACAGCCTCCTTCCTCCTCCCCTCTTATTTTTCTTTTCTTCTTCTCCCTTCTCGACAGCCACCCTGTACCACCATTTTTCATCACCATTCCGCCACCTCTGCCGCCACTTGAGCCACCACATTAATCCCTGCAACCCCCTCTACCACCTCCAATCCTCCTTTGGCCGAAATTGCCACCCAAAAGCCTTCATTTTCCCTCCCCCTTTTCCTTTCTCACCAGCCCCCATCTCAACCTCCCCCTCAGTAGCCTCCTTTTGCGGCTTCGCTGCCACCGCCTCCACCACCCTTAGCCACCGACAACCCATCCCTGACCACCACTTACACCCCCTCTCCACCTCTGCACCCTTCCCTTTCCCTAAATCCTCCCCCAACCACCTTCTTTCCTAGCCCCAAACCACCAACCCAAAAACACCACTCCCTCCTCCCATTCTTGCCACCTTCAAAACTTCCTCCTCATTTCCTTGCATGCAGCTCATGCTGCATGAGCAGGATGAGTTGCTACCTTTGTTGATTAATTTGGGTAATAATTTTTAAGGTATAATAATATTTCATTTAATTATTTGATTAATTAAGTGTTATAAAGCCTTATACTTTGATTTTTATTATTTCTAATGTATTAAGTCTTGATATTATTTTTAGGTATTGGTTTTGATAATGAAAGCTTGAACCTTTAACTCGAATATCGGTAAGGTTCATTTTTGTAGGAATCGAGGTAACCGTTAAATCCCATTTATACGTATGGATTAACTTATGTTAGCACATTAGGATTTTTAATATGTTGTTATGCTTAATATATATTGTTTAACCTCATATGCGTAGTTTCTTGTAATATTGGATGAAAAGAAGCATGTTAGGTTCGTATGGAAATATTGTTTAAGGTAAGAGTTTGGTTGTTAATGAAAATGTTAAGTATTATCCATGTTGTTTTATGCTATTATGATCTTTAATGCATGGTTAATATTTTGTGAGCCTTAGGGGATTTTAGTAATGTATCTTCTACAAGAATATGGCCTAATATATATATGGGTGCTAATAAGTATTATATTAATTATAAGAGTTGTGGATGAGGTGTTAATACTAATATTTTATGTAGTAATAATAATAATTTAATATAAGTGGTGGACTAAGGGGCAAAATGGTAACTTTCAATTAAAAAGGGTATTATGGTAATTTTGGAGGCAAGGCTAAAGTGGTAATTTTATAATTAAAGGGTAAAAGGGTAATTTTGGAATTAAAGGATAAATTTGTAATTTTATGAATAAAGGGTAAAATAGTAATTAAAGGGAAAAAGGTGATTTTATAATAAAAGGGAAAAATGGTAATTTTGTAATAAAAGGGTAAAATGGTAAATTTGTGATTAAAGGGAAAAATGGTAATTTTGTAATTAAAGGGCTAAATGGTAATTTTGTGATTAAAGGGCAAAATGGTAATTTGGAAATTAAAAGAGGCAAAATGGTAATTTCGTAATTAAGGATAAAATGGTAATTTTATAAGTAAAAGGGTGTTATGGTAATTTTTGGAAATTTAGGGGTAAAATGATAATTTGGTAAATAAAAGGGGTAAAAGTGAAAATTGGAAAGGAGTAACTTGGTAATTATAATAATTGAGAAGGGTAAAATAATAATTTAAATAATTAAAGGGTAATTTGATAATTTAATAATGGAGAAGGGTAGTTGGTAATTATGATCATATAAAAGGGTAATTAAAGGGTAAATATGATAAATATGAAGGGCAATTTGGTAATTTAAATAACTAAAGGGTAATTTGGTAAATTTGATAATGGAGAAGGGTAGTTGGTAATTATGATCATATAAAAGGGTAATTTGATAATTTAACCAACTAGAGGGTATTTTGGTAATTTTGATAATGGAAAAGGGTAGTTGGTAATTATGATCATATAAAAGGGTAATTTGGTAATTTAAACAACTAGAGGGTAATTTGGTAATTTTGATAATGGAGTAGGCTAGTTTGGTAATTATGATAATAGAGAAGGGTAATTTGGTAATTTAAATAACTAAAGGGTAATTTGATAATTTTGATAATGGATAAGGGTAGTTTGGTAATTATGATCACATAAAAGGGTAATTTGGTAATTTAACAAACTAAAGGGCAATTTGATAATTTTGATAATGGAGAAGGGTAGTTTGGTAATTATGATTACAAAGAAGGGCAATTTGAAAATTAACCGACTAAAGGGGTAATTTGGTAATTAGGATAACGAAGAAGGGTAATTTGGTAATTTGACCAACTCAAGGGCAATTTATTAATTATAATAAAGGAAAAAGGGTAAAGTGGTAATCTAACCAACCAAATGGAAAATATATTAAGTGTAATAATTATGAAAGGGGATTAGTGACCGAATAAGTATGGGAGATAACTTGGTAACCTAAATCGAGTAAGGGGTAACTTGGTAATTATGTAAAAAGGAGGGTAATAAGGTAATTTGTCAAGTAAGGAAGGGATGACTTAGCAATTATATAAGTAAGGGGTAAATGAGTAACTTGTATCTAACATGTCGTTGTGATTATAGAATTTCGTAATATGACTCAAATAACGCTAATTAGCGAGGTAAAAGTATTTGATAATTAGAAAGTATCACGAGAACAAATCCTAATTTGAAATTAGATGAGATTAGGATAGCCTTAATGATTCTTTTGTGTGACCTTGAACAACCATTTGAATAAGAAATATCTAATGATATCTGAATGATTAAACGTGAATAATGATATAATTGTTGTGCTTTTGTGATCACCCTTAATTAAGACACTAATACTTAAAGTGAAAGACCTCGAGATCAGGAATGGTGGCTCTTTAGGGGTCGCTAACCTAAAGTCATGGTTTAGCCCACGATTATTCTGGTATTTGCTGGTGTACCTTTGTGCCCCAGCCAGGCCCTATATCTACTCTATCTAGCTCTAAGGACCTAGTTAGGGGCTATGCATACTTATGGATTAGGTGTCCTTGTCGGTAGGGTACTGAGTTAGCTTTATGCACCAGTACGACCAGAGTACCTTTGCGTCCCTAGGTTGATAGTTGAAGGGTACTGAGTAGCTTTTATGCACTAGTACGACCGGTGTACCTTTGTGTTATGGGATCTTGATCTCCCTATCGAGACAAATAAATGGAATTGTTGTGCTGATTAAAAAGGGAAAACACTAATCGTTAAAGTGAGAGATTAATGAGCCGGACCTAGTTGAATTATATTATGAGTATCGATGCACCGGATATAATAGTGACCCAGGATGTTTTGCCCTAGATGATGTTTATGAGTACCGGTCCACCATACATAATAGTGGCCTAGGATGTTTTACCCTGGATGATGTATATTTATATTCCGATCCACCAGCCAGAGTGGTGGGGTCCTGAGCTCAATAAATTTGATTTGGCTGTGAATAAATTATGGAAAAATACTAATCACTTACAATGGAATACCATGTGAGTTGGGACACGACCGGTCCACCGACGAATAATAGTAGGGTTCCTGCACTCACATGGATAATTATAATCCGATATGATTGATAATGATGGACTAAGGGCTTAAGGTCCAGAAGTATCGATTGTTCTCTATGGCCTATTAATATCTGATTGATTTGTTAAGTATGTGGCTGTATAAATATGGACATTCAGTATTTACCTTTCATTAAGTATGTATATAGTATTATGTGTTGCATTTATATGGACATTCAGTATTTACCTTTTATTAAGTATGTATGTAGTATTATGTGTTGCATTGCTGGCCTGCTGTTAAGTGTGATTTAAAGGGTTACTCAGTACCGTAGTACTGAAGGGTTCCATTCGTGGGGCCCCTGCCTATTCAATGGGCAGTGTCCCTTGCAGGTCGTTTTAGGTGCTATTCAAGTGGGCTATTGGGAAAGAGCGTAAGGTACTATCCGGTAAACCCTAAGGTTGTACTCTTTCACCCTTAAAATTTATAGTTTCAACGTATTTGTTGATTCGTAACCACTAATGGTGTATTATACTCTTATAAAATGTTTCAATGCGCTACTTTAATTTAATCATTGGTTTAAGTTCTTGTAAGTTGTATATTTTCCTTTTAGCCTTAGCACTTGGTACTAGAACGGTAGGAGTGAACCGGTCTGGTACTAAGTGTGGCGGTAATATCCCCAGAATTCACAATTTTATTATTTTGCTTCCGCTAATTCTTTTTAATAAAACAAAAATTTTCAATAGTAAATTTATGGGGGTGTTACACCAACTCACAGATTTGACTCATACATGATTCTAGGTTCTCGAGGCCTAACCCATGATACAGGGCCTAAGAAGACCTTAGATTAGTTGATGATCATACTCACTAGCCCCTTTGCTATAAGTGGCTTGTATGGAATTCCCCCTCTTCCTTCCCCTTCTTATACTCAACCCCCCGATAAATAGGGGTCTCTCTTCTCATTCCCCTCATAACCTTTCCCAACACACAATAACGCTTTCTCATTTTCTCTCACCTCTCTACTTTCTCTCTCTAACACCTCCTCTCCCTTAAGTTCCTTGGTTAGCGGTCATGCCACAACAAAATTAATAAAACAACTATTTTTATTCTCAAACTTTGCGTTAGTTCAATTATGACAATTAAACTTGTGTGTGCCTAGTGGAAGTGATTCAGTGTTTATATTTAGCTATGGATATAATAGGAGGAAGATTAGTTTTCTCTCAATGGGCATTGTTTTATGGATATATGATTTTAGTGCTCCATGTCCTATTACTCTGGAATAATTGTAATGCCTATTATATGCACTATATCTCTCACTTAGTTTTTATATTTTCATTTTAGGAAGTTCAACGTATCTTTTTAATTGATGAAATAAAGTTCAAGTGATTGTGTATTTTGTGTGAAGAACTACTTGTTTGCTATAATTTCATGATGTAATCACTCTAAATATAACAACTTTAGTGTATTGAGGTTTTAGTTGCAGACGTGCCTCCTTTACGATTTTTAGTAGATTTCTAATTGATGGAAGCTATATCTTTCCAAATTACTTTTTCTTATGATGAAATTACTCTAAATAAAATAACTCTAGTAATTAATAGGACAAGATGTCTCTATTTGGCTGTAGATGTAAATAGAGAAATCCTTAATTGTATGACATTTTTCTATGGATTGATAGTTGGAGCCTAGAGTACACAAGTTTTGAAAGGAGTTCTATGCTGGGGCTATTATAGGCCTCTTCTTCCTCTAAAGGTTTATCTTCTTGTTGTCTTACAACTTGTATTTGGCTATATCTATCATGTGACTCATGTACAGGGTTGATTTTATTGTTATTTTTTTTGTATATTATACGGTTGTTCAGCCTTGGGAGGGTACTTCCCATGGCGTTGGGAGCTAATGGATGCTTTTTTTTTCTTTGGTCAACTCTATTGTATAAGGTGGTTTCCTTCTCTATCTTTGAAATATTTGGTGGAGTTTTGTGCAATTACAATTACGGCCTAAAACCTTATGTTACAAATCTTTTCATCAAACATAAGTTATCTGAAACTTGTATATGAAACTTTTGAATAAGCTACCTTCCTAACACTGAATGATGTAATGCTTTGTGGAGATTGGAGAGGCCAAAAATTTTATGTAGACTTGACACATCCTTCACTTCCCTAATGTAAAATCTAGCTTTTGCATCTCTATTATTCCTTGTGTTATTTGAAATAATATGTTGGTTTGATTCTATTTTTCTTGTATTATGAAGATCTTGGTAGGGTTACTGGAGTGTGTTTAGAACCGTATTAAACTAAAACTTACTTAGGTTTGTTTGTCATTACTTTTAGTTTATATTAAATTTGATCTTCTACTCTTTGATTAACAACCATGAATAATTGCTATATGCTTGTGTTTTTAAACATATCATTTTAATCAAAAGTGAAACACTAGAAGTTGCAAACTCATCCAAAATGATCCCATAAATATTGATAAAAGCCTTACTAGTAGAGATTAAGTAATGGGTTGGCGAGCCACCGATTGAAGTTATAGTTAGTGTTTGTGTTTACATCTGCGTGTTTGAAAAGGAACATGCTTATTCAATGTTCCTATTTCTCTAATTATATAACATAGATAGCAAAAAAATGGTTGGGCTATCAACATTTTCTTATTCTTTCTATTGAATGTCATTCTTAAATGTCTTATGGAACTAGACTGTAGTGGAAGGCTCACATTCATATGATGAGCAGAACAGACTAAGGATTGTAGCTAGTTGAGTTGATAAAGCAAACTAGTGTATTAGATCACAATTAATTATTAATTAGTTCTTATTTTAATTCACGAAACAAAGTGGTTTCTTGGTTAAGCTCTCTTAAAATAACAGGCTAATCCCTTAATGCAACATGTGGGGGACATCGTGTCTGTCATAGTTCCATCTAAAATTAAGCATTATTTACATTAGCATGATTCAAAATAGATGTATGGACTAATACACATCAAGTGGCTCATAGATATAAGGTTTATCTATCTCCATTACGTACACTAATGACATATTACTTGTAAATAATGCTGCAACTTGGCATCCTTTGATTTACTATATATGATGAATATTTGTTGCATTATCTTTTTCACCCATGAGCTCTCATCTTTCTTGTTTGTGCTGGAATATCACCTTTATTTCTATTAAGCCATGTCATGTGTATCATTGTATTGAAATCCAATCTCCATGATTGGATCCTTCCTTATTTTAAACTTTGTAATTTGTATCGTCCATAGCAACCATTGTTCCCATGTCTCGAATCTTTATCGCAGGACTAGCCAATTTGGTACCTTCCTCCACAATCAATTACTTATGTTCTGTTCTTCCATGTGAATAATATATAATCTAAAAGTTGCTAGTTTTCTGATGAATGTATATTTTTATTTTAATCTTTTTGTTATTTATTTGAATAACATGTGAGATTATTTATATTATTTTTAATTATTTGATTAATTTATAATAATTTATGTATTTAATTAATTTAAATTTAAAGTGAATTTTTATATAATTTGGAAATCTAGGCGTATCCTAACCTTAATTTCCCACTAAAAATATATCCAAGAATAAAAATTTATTTGAAATAATTTTAAGAAGTTGATTAATATCTATTTTTTTTATTTTTTTATGTACTACTTAATAACTATACACAAAGTAAAAAATTAAGAAAAAGATAAGAAAATGAAAGAAAAAAGATAAATAAATAAATAAAAAGAAGAAACAAATGGTAAAAGTGTGGTGAAAAGCCACCAAAGTGTAAAAGAGAAAATAAATTAAAAATACTAAAAAGGTGGACAGATAAAGGAAAAAGAAAAAATTATTCACTTGATTTGATATATATATATATATATATGTATGTATGTATGTATATATGTATGAATGTATATATACGATACACATATATAGATAAGGGAGGAGAAGAAGAGAGAGAGGCGCAAGGAGGCCATTCAAAGAAAAAGAAATACGACGCATAAAGAAAGGAGGGAGGGGTGCTAGTTAGGGTTGTTAACGAGCCGAGTTGAGCCAGGGTAGGCATAGGAAAAATGAAGCTTGAGCTTGGTCTGTTTATAAATGAGTTGAGCTTTTAACGAGCCGACTTGCGAGCTTTTGTGGTAAACAAGCCGAGCTCACAAGTTTTTATATTTTAAATGAGTTCGAGTCCAAATTTATTATGCATGAGCTTGATTCATTTAATAATCGAGCTGAGCTCGAGTTTTTAATAATCCAAGCCCAAAAAGCTCGCAAGCCAGCTTGGTTCGTTAACAAGCCTGGCGATAGTAGCAATAGAGAAAAGAAGGGTGACGCTTAGAGAGGGAAGAAAAGAGTGTGCACAGTACTAGAAATTATCTAACAAAGCCTACCACTCGCCCACTATAGTATAATTTTTGTGGTTTTGATTTTGAATTTGAAATACTATGATTTTATATTCAAATATTTTTATGATCAATATTTCATATATAATTTAGATGCTATATTTAATTTGATTATTTTTATTTTAATTAATATCATGTTCTAATTTTCTTTTATCAAGGATATGTCTAAATTCTATTATTTATATGAATTGATTAATATATTACTCTACGTGTTTCATGCTATTGTTCTAGATTATGTCTGATTAATAGACTGATCACTTTTAATTGACATTTAACAAGTCAAAAAAAGATATGATGCCTAATTCTCCACTTTGGGTTATATAGCATAAATAGAAATTAAATGAGTTGTGAGAACAATTGCATGATTTCTACTATAACAGGAAAAGATAAATAATGAATTGAACCTAAATCATCTTTTTTTATTTAAATCATTTGACTAGAGATAACAAAACTGATAATTGATGATAGGACTACATACCTCGAGAGAGTGTGTTAGTTAAATATTCATGTTGACACATAACTAGTAATTGAAAAGTTCGAGTAATTGATTAATTGGTCAGTATAATTGGATAGTGGTAGATCAATATTAGCTTTTATTAATTGATTTTACTTTTATTAGATTTTGTTTGATTCCATTTTAGCTTCATTTAGTTAATTGAAAAATCTTAGTTAAGAATTAGTTATTTCTTTATTTTATTTTAATCACCTAGGCCTGATAAGAGTGATTAGAGTATTTGTGTTATTATTTAGTCTTATGGGAATGATAATCTGGTACGTTTAGTGCCCTGTATTACTTGTGAACAGTATAATTGCCAATTGATACATTTGGTTTTTTGTGCCGTTGTCAGGTACTAATTTAATAGCCCTATACTTGGAAATTGTAATATTAATTTAGGAAAATTTTATTTATGTATTTATTTATTTTATTTTTTGAATTTACTCGATTTTCTTAGGCTTTGGCATTCTTATATTAGTGTAGGTCATTAGTGCATAATCCGAAGTATTCCTGGTGAATTGGTAGCCATGATTCTAGAGATTGAAAGAAAGTTTTGTAGATTATGGGCTCATGTAAAAATTATTGTTGTTGTGAATCAACAAATGACTGACGGGGAGCAAAATCAGCCGTAACAAGTTAGGAGATCATTAAAAGACTATACTATCCCTAATATAGCATATTCAAGATCATGCATTAGAAGATCGGCAGTTGAGGCACATAACATTGAGATTAAGCCTATGATCATTCAGATGATATATACTTCGATCTAATTTGGAGGTCCACCTAATGATGATCCACATACTTATATTACGACTTTTATTAAAATTTGTGATACTTTTAAAATAAATGGTATTTCTAGTGATGTTAGTTGGCTTATATTATTTCCATTCTCATTATGTGACAAGGCTAAATTTTGGTTAATTCTTTAATATCTACTTTAATTTGGGATGAATTAGTGAAGTTATTTTTTTCTAAATTTTTTCACTTGTGAAATCTATTAAGTTAAAAAATGACATCATCATTTTTGTACAAAACGATTGAGAATCATGATATAATTCATGGGAACAAGTTAAAAAATTATTAAGGAAATTCCCATTGCCTATTTGGTTACAAATGCAAATGTTTTACAATGCTATCTTTGCTGATAACCATTCTATACTAGATATTGTTGCAAGTGGTATTATTATGAATAATACTACAAAGTAAGTTTATGATTTTATCGATGAATTAGCCTCAAATTTCCATCAATGACATTCTGAACATGCTTTGATATAAAGTAATGTAGAAATTCATTCTATAGATGTCATTATGGCATTAGAGGCTAAAATGGGTTTACTCACTAATAAATTAGATGATTTGGATGGTGTTTCATGTATGCAAGAATTCGTTCTACAGAAAACTTTACCCGAACCACAACTTCAAGAGTTAAAGAAATAAGAGGAAAAAATTCTAGAATTAATGTCTAAGTCACAAGAAGAGGTAACTAAGCATTCGTTTCAAAAGGTCAAAATCGTATGTCCCTCCTCCATTTTTGGGATGGATAGTCCAAAGTAAGCTAGATGCAAACTTTTTTAAATTTATAGATACTTTGAAAAAGGTGCATATTAATTTTCCACTGATTGATATCATTAAGCAAATGCTTAACTATGTAAAAAAATTTAAGGACATTCTTACTCATAAAAGCAAATTAGAAGATTGTGATAGCATTGCATTAAATGAGGAGTGCTATGCTATTTTACAAAATAAATTACCTCCTAACCTGAAAGATATAGGAAGTTTTACTATTCCTTATATGATTGGGAATTTAAATTTGATAAAGTGGTACGTGACTTAGGTGCTAGGTTAAATTTGATGGCATTTTCGGTTTTTAAGTATTTGGGTTTAGGAGAGCTAAAACCCATTAACATGTCTCTATAATTTGTAGATAGATCTATCAAATATCCTAGGGGCATAATAGTATATGTTTTTGGTGAAAGTGGACAAATTTATATTTCCCGTTGATTTTGTTGTTCTTGATACGAAAGATGATCAAATGATTCCTCTCTTTCTTGGTAGACCATTTCCAACTATATGAAAGGCTTTGATTGATGTTTAATAAGGTAAGTTGATTCTTCAATTTCAAGGTGAGGAAGTTACATTCATTATTTTTAAAAGCATGAAATACCCTTATGAGGATAATGCATACTATAACATTGATGCATTAGATGATGTGATTAATGCTTGTTTTCAAGCAAGTGTCATATAATATCCTTTAGAGAGGTGCTAGGTATAATCCTAAGGGAATGAATATGGATAAGGGGTCGAAGAGATCATTCAATGCCTATGAACTCATCCACCATATGAGAGAAACAAAGTAGTCCCTTTAAGAGGACTAGAGAGAGATCAAGTCCCAAAGTTAAAGCCATCTATTGAGGAGCCACTGAATTTGGAAATCATGCAACTTCTTAAACACTTAAAGTATGTTTTGTTGGTCATAATGATACTCTGCCTATTATTATTTCTTCATCATTAACTAAGATGCAAGAAGAAAAGTTGATTAGAGTGCTTAGGGAGCAAAAAAATGCCTTTAGATGGACCATCATCAATATCAAGGGGATTAGTCCTTCCACATGCATGCATAAAATCCTCAAGAAAGATAATTATTGGAAGGTGATCCAACATCAAAGGCGGCTAAACTTAAAAATGCAAAAGGTGGCGAAGAAAGAGGTAATTAAGCTATTAGATGTAGGTATAATCTATCCTATAGCTGATAGCTCTTAGGTTAGTCCTATACAAGTGGTTCCTAAGAAAAGTGGAATTATTGTGGTTAAGAATGATAATAATGAGTTGATACCTACTAGAAATATTACTTAATGGTGTTTTTGTATTGATTTCATAAAATTAAATGATGCCATAAGAAAATATCATTTTTTTCTTCCCTTTATTGACCAAATGCTTGAGTATTTAGTAGGACATGACTTTTATTACTTTCTAGATGACTATTCTGATAATATGCATTTCCTCATATCTTATGAGGACCAAGAAAATACCATTTCTACTTATCCTTATGGCACTTTTGCACATAGATTGATGACTTTTGACCTTTGTAATGCTCCGACTACTTTCTAATGATACACGATGACCATATTTCATAACATGGTTGAGAAATTTATGAATTTTTTCATAGATGATTTTTTATAAATTATTAAAAAAATTACCTCCTCTAAAAAGTTTTAAATACATTTGTAATTTTCTTGGTCGTGCTAGTTTCTATATAAGGTTTATTAAGGAATTTTCAAAAATTTCAAAACCTCTATATATCCTATTGGATAAATATTTGACCTTTGAATTCTTTGATGCGTGCTTAAAGGCTTTTAACACTCTTAAAGTAAAACTTGTGAATGCTTTTCTTATTATTGCGCCAGATTGGAATCTTTCTTTTAAAATCATGTGTGATGCTAATAATGTAGATTTAGGAGCAATTTTGGGATAATGAAGGGATAAATTTTTCCATAATATATATTATGTTAGTAAGACTTTAAATTCTACATAACAAAACTCTACCACTATTGAAAAAATAATTGCTAGTTGTGGTCTTTGCTTCTCATAAGTTTTACCTTTACTTGTTTCTTAATAAAATCATTGTTTATGCTGACCATGTTGCTTTGAGATAACTTTTTATTAACTAAGATGCTAAGCCTAGAATTATTTGATGGATCCTATTACTACAAGAGTTTGACTTAGAGATGAGGGATAAGAAGGGAAGAGAAAATAACGTTGTAATACCCCAAAACCTTATTTTAAGATTTATGAATAAAATAAGGAATTATTGGATAAAGTTTAATTATATGTGCCATTTCTAATAAAATATTAATAATATAATAATAATTGTTATGGCCATAAAATTATTGGATAAAGTTTAATTATATGTGCCATTTCTAATAAAATATTAATAATATAATAATAATTATTATGGCCATAAAAGAAAAAAATGATGTAGGGATCTAGTTAGTTGCTAACCTAAGATAAATTATAAATGAATCATAATAATCATTTCTAAATTAATAAAAATTATTTTATGATTGTTATTACTAATTTTTATTAATTATAAAACTCTAAAAACTTCCAAATTACCCTACCATCCCATTTTTCCCATTTTTTTATTTTTTTTTTATTTTTTCTTCCTTTTCTTTTTTCCCCTTCCTCCACCCCTCCTTCAGTCGGTTAAGCTACGCCCAGTAGTGACCCAGTTCCCCTCCTCCTTTTTTTTCCTTCTCCTTCCCTGGCCTAGCTTTCTTTTTTTCTTTCTTTCATTTCCCCCTTATTGGCCCAACTCAAGTGCACTCCCCCCTCTATTCCTATCCTCTCCCTCTCATTTCTCCTTCTTTCCCCTTCTACCCTACCTCCTTCTTTTTCCCTGATTAGTGCTGCTACGTAGGGCTACCTTTGCATATCCTCCCTCCTCTCTCCTCTCCTCCTTTCCTCAATAAGCCTTGCAGGGCATATAGCTGGCATGACCCTACATGGCCCCCTCCCTCCTGCAAGCTCTCACTCACTCACCTGCCCCTATCCCCCTACTGTGCAACTACGCCAGCCAACGGCCACCAACCCTTCCCTTTATCTTCTTCCCTCTCTTGTCCACTTCACCCAACCCTTACACCTATAAATACCCCTCCTTTCCCCCTAATTTTCTCTCTTTTCTCTACTGATCAACCCCTATCCCTTATGCCTGCTGCCCTAACAACCACCGCTACCGCCGCCACCTGGCTGTACCACCATTGCCACTTCCTCTCGTCCTCTTCCCTACATCACCCTACACCTAATGGACCACTCCCCTACCCCTCCTTCCCCTTCCTCTTCTCTCCCCACCTGTACAAATCGGATAGCTAGAGCTGCCCTTTTCACCTATCACTGCCACTTGTGACACCCTTTTCACCTCCCACCGCCACTTACGCCTCCACCACCACCTTTCCTGCCTTGCTTCTTGCCTAAAAAACCCTCCCCTTTCTTATCACACCACCACTTCCCTTTTCTCCCCCTCCTCCCTCCTCTTTTCTCCTTTTTCTCTCTTGGTTTTCGCTCCTACCACCACCGTGCTGCCGCCATGAAGCCACCACCACCAATACAACCCCTCAACCTAGGGAACTCTACCACTTAGGAAACCCCAACTCCCCTCCTCTTTGTCAAACCCCAAAACCCCTCTTTTTACACCATCCACCACCACCACTATGCACCACCGCCATCATAATGCCATCGCCCCTTCATTTGTTGTCCCTTGTGGTTGTGCCCTTCTCCCTCCTACCTACTAAGTATATTTTATGTTAATATTTTATTATTATTAACACTATTATCATCATCATCATCATCATCATCATTATTATTATCACTAATATTTGATTAAGAAAATAAAGAAAAAGGAAAAAGGAGTATGAAGAAGGTGAAATGACTAGTTATACTCTTTTTATAGGTTTTAAGCAAACCCTTCCCCATGAGGAGGCATAGGAATGTGATTTAAACCTAGAGTCCTATTAGGTAAGGATATTGTTAAGGCTTGGGTTATATATAAATCTTGTATGTATGGATGTATTAGTATGCCTTGTGTGAATGTATGTGAATGTGGATTGAGTGTGTGTGTGGTGTAGCTTAGCTCGCAAGGAGCTAAGGTCTGTTGAGTATGATTGGAATTATGTGTAATACATATGATATAACTTATATGGATGATATATTCTAATGTATGGTTGAGATGTTATGACTGTTATGCTTAGAGGCATTTAGTGGGTTTGAGTGGTTGTAGGGAACTAAAAGAAATAATGAGGGTGGAGTGAGTAAGGAGAAGTGGAGTAAATGGCCTAAGGGTATTAAGCATCATAGTTGAGAAAACATAGGGAGAAAATAATAAAATGAAGAGTTGGGGAAAAATCTCGCCTAAGGAGTGTGAGCCTTACATGGGATATATGAGCTTTACATGGGGGAAAAGCTTACGTGGGGAAATCTAGCTTGAGGGTTGACCATGGGGAGGAAAGTGTATTTTGGGTGATTGGAGTGATTCGGAAAGAGTTAGTATGTGGGTTCATGGAAATATGTATGGGAGCGTAACTAGGATTTTTAGGGAAAAACCCTAAGGATAGGGGTATTATGGGAGAAGTTAAGGAGGTTAATTGGACATTGAGTTGTGATGAGGGGTGTTCCACATGGAATGTGTGAGCCAAGTAAAATGGAGGGTAAAGTTGTGGATGAGAAGAGGGTGTGGAAGAAAAAGGGAAAGACTAAGGTTTTTAGGGGTGACCAACTAGGGTATCATTATCACATGTGGGAGTTGAAGAGTTGAGTTGTGAGGTTTGGAGTGGGTTGAGTATAGTGATGGTGTTGGAATCAAAGGAGAATGTGGGTTGTATAAGAAGAGGATGGGCTAGGGCCACATAGGCCAGATTAAGGTTTCAAGGGAAAACCCTAGTGGGTAATGATGAGTCTAGGTGGAGAAATGGGGAAGCGGGCCTAGACCCACATATGTGGGGGTTTGGAATTTGTGGTGGGTATGCTGGAAGGTGAAAAAGGGTCCTAGAATCTTGGGGAATGTAGAGATCCCATGTTAAAGGACAGGGTTATTTAAGAAGTTTGGTGTGGAAGAGTGATAATGAGTCCGTAAAGCACATTGGGGTGTGCATGTCTCGATGAGGGTTACTTGTTGAATAAGACATGAATAAAATACTAATCACTTAATGTGGAAGATCATTAAGCTGGGCATAGACTTAGGATGATTGCCATTCTAACGACTATAACAGTAGCCAAAAGTATTTTACTTTAGAGACCGTTCCACCAGCTATAATAGTATCTAGGTATGTTCTATCCTAGAGTAGTATTTCTATTCCACCAGCTATAATAGTGGGGGTTCCAAGATCAATAAGCTAAATCTTGGATGGCAATAAATCATAGAAAAGATACTAATCACTTATAGTGGAACATCATGTGGGTCGGAACCAGACATAGGATAATTTCTGTTCTACTAGTTTTAATAGCGGCTAGAAGCGTTTTACACTAGAGATCGTTCCACCGACTATAATAGTGGCTAGGTACATTCTACCTTGGAGTAGTAATTTTCGTTCTACCGGCCATAATAGTGGGGTTCCCATACTCAAGTGAATATAATTTGAGAGATGTGAAAGATGGTACTAATGGCTTAAATTTTGATAGTGATGATTAATCTAATAAACTTACTACTTGCATTATTTGTATTTTATGTTATATGCCCTATTTTAGCTATATGGTTACCTTACTCAGTATGTAGCTTACTTGTAACACCCCCAAATTTACTACTGAAAAATTTCGTTTAAGTCAAAAGGGTTTAGCGGAAGCGAAAGAATTAAAACCATAAACTCGGGGGTATTACCGCCACACTTAATACCAGACCGGCTCACTCCTACCGTTTCGATACTAAGTGCTAAGGCTAAATCCAAACAACATTAAGTGCGGAATATTAAAACATGGGTCGACATTTAACATAACTCATTAACGAAACACAAGTCAATTAGTATTTAGAATACGGTTTAGGATTACAACTTAAGAGTACGATTTCAAAACATGAAGCGTAGTACAAAATACAGCTAAATAAAACAAGTCCCGAAGGATCAATATCCGGATTGCCTACTTACTCAAGTCAAGCCTTCCACCCCAAAATAGTACCCGATCATAAACCTGCACATGAGGTCTGCTCCCCACCATCGGTGGATCATCACAGGACCCATTCAATCAAGGTAGTATCAGTACGGGTCCGATACTGAGTAAGGGAGCAGGTGCGTTAAGGCCACGCATACAATCATACAACATAACACACATAGCACAATCACATAGGCAACGTGCAATAACACGCACGATAAGGCCTGATTATTTTCCCGGTGACTTATTCTTTATTCTCATTAATAATATGTCCATTCCACACATATTCTTTAATAGTCCATGTGAGTGCGGGAACCCCACTATTATAGCCGGTGGACCGGAAAGAAAACACACAGGGCAGAACGCCTCTAACCACTATTATTGCTGGTGGACCGGAAGGTAAACACATAGGGCAGAGCGCACGTGACCACTATTATTTGTTGGTGGACCGGACTGGCCCCGACTCACATGGTGTTTTGCTGTAAGTATTTAGTATTTTTCCCATGGATTAACATATTTACTTTGGTTTGTCAAGCATGAAATCCCCCACTATTATCGCTGGTGGACTGGAGGGTAAACACACAGGGCAGAACGCCTCTGACCACTATTATTGCCGGTGGACCGGAAGGTAAACACATAGGGCATAATGCCTCTGACCACTATTATTGCCGGTGGACCAGAAGGTAAACACACAGGGCAGAACGCACCTGACCACTATTATTTGCCGGTGGGCCGGACTGGGCTTGACTCAACAATCTTTCACTTTACATGATTAGTGTCTTATCCATGTCTTATTAAATAACATTCCACCCTTGACATGCATGTCATCAATGTTCTACCGCTTTTCTTTCAAGAGGGCCCGTCCCATATTTTGAAACTCCTGCACCCCTTATCACACCCCGACATTCTTTCCCCTATGCTCACACCCAATAAAAGACCAACCCCTGAGAGTGTAGGTTAAGCCCAACGCTTGATGACATCGATCTTGCCCATTCTCGACCTCTAGGATTTTTCCCCTTGGAAACCCTAGTTGGACCTATGTGGCCCAACTTCTTCTCACTTACCTTACCATCACTTGTTCTTCACCCCACATCTCACCCTTATTAGGTGAAACCCCAAGACACATCACTTTATTCTTCGACCTCGCATGTGACCGGCAAAACCCTAGTTGGCTACATCAAACCCTAGTACTTTACTTCTTCCACAAGTAACCTCTCTCCATTCATCCCCAAGTCTCTTCTTTCACATGGAAACCCATACTCATCTTTTATATAAATGAATTCTCACTCTTAACCCATACTCCGCCCTTCCTTAATCATTCTTACCTTTGTACTTCCCAAATTTCCACTTTCTCCCCCAAAAACTCTAATCAGGTCCTTTATACACCCTTACACCACCCTACGTACTATCTTTCATCCCAAGTCTCCAATCACTCCACAACTCTCCCATTCTCTTATTTACCCCTAAATCAACTTTTCTCACGTAAGATTCACCCCCATGCAAGATTTAGCCATCCTATGCAGACACCCCAAGTCACTATGCAAATTTTAAGACTCCCATGCATGGTTCCCAACTCTCATTTATTTCGGACATTCCTCCCACTTAAATCTTCTCTCATGGATCATGAGGTACTTAGGTCAACCTTATATCCCCCTTAGTGAACTCACTTCCCATTCCTTTCTTGCTATCCTTTTATTCCCAATTCATATTACCAATTATCCTAACATGCATGTCCTAGAGGGCCATATCATATCACATCATAAACATCATACATATACATGTCATGCTCATGTCATAGGAAGCACACACAACGTACCTCAATCTCCAAGCTGCGCTACACATAAGACAAGTTATCCATAATCATATAATACACGACATAGCATGGCATACACAACATTTAGCACATACATGTCACACATCGCACAAGGCCATAGCTTCGTCCTTACCTAAAGCGACGCCGGGCTTGGAGCACGCTCCTATAACTCCTTAGGGTTTTAGTTAGGATCACCTATAAAAGGGGAAAATAATAAGTATTAGTTTCCCTCAAAAGTACCATCATCCCTTATTCTAGTTTAAGATTATGATTATTATTATTAAAGAGAGTATTATACGAAAACTAGGGTTTTTACCTTAAAATTAGTATACTAAATATTACTAGTCAAAATGTGTTTATTTTTAATACTTATTGTTACACTCATATTATTAGACCCGTTAGCTCTATTCTTATAGTAATAGTGTTCATGCTAACCATAGTAAAATAGTGATAATAATAATAAAACTAATAATAGTGACACTAATGTTTATAGTAATAGAAACCCTAGCGTTTTTAAGGCTAAGTCTAATAATAGTGTTAGGGTTAAAATAATAATATAATAATTACAATGCCAACAAGTAAAAATATTCCTAAAGATAATAATGATAAAAGTTGTATATTTTTGAATAGTAATAATATAAGGGTTCAAATGTTTTTGGTCACAATAATAGGAATAATAATAATAATAATAATAATAATAATAATAATAATAATAATAATAGTAAAGATAAAGACAATAATAAACCATGGATAGCGTTAATAGTATTAGTAAAAATAATAGTGAGCTTAATAGTGGCAATAATAGTAAATGAGGGAAGTCTTAATCACATTAACCTTAAAGTCTTAGACCATTATTAATGATAATAGTATTATTGGTTAGGAAAATCATAAGGTTAGGTTGAGTAATAGTAATACTAGTAATGATAATAATAATAATAACAAAGGAGGTAACTATTTTAACACTAAGTTGTTAGTAATAATAATAATGATAATATCATTAGTAGTAGTAATATAATAATGATAATAATAATAATAATAATAATAATAGTAATAATAATAATAATAATAATAATGAAAGTAATAATAATAATGATAATATTAAGTATAATATCATTAATAGTAGTTAAAAATTAATAACAGTTATAGAAAGGAGATATTAGGGTTTGGGTAAGTTGGAAACCACCTAAGGTCGGTGGTGGTCCGGCAGCGGCGCGTGGCGGCGGCGGTGGAGGAGGAAGTGAAGGGAAAAGATCAAGGTGGGGGCTGGATGGAAGGAGGAAAATAGAATTTTGAGGTGGGGGAGAAGCAGCAGGTGAAGAGGAGTGGAATGAGGGTGGTGGCGTGGCAGGGGCGGCGGCGCGTTGTGGCTGACGCGGCGGCCGAAGGTGGTGGAGGATGGTGGAAGATGGTGGAGGTAGGTGGAGAAGAAGGCAAGGGATGATGAGGGTATGGGAAGGTAGGGGAGAATCTGCTAGTGGTAGGAGGGCTGGTTGCGACGAGGGTGGCGGCAGGAGGCGGCGTGAGGGGCGGCGAAGGGCTGAAGGTGGTGGTTCAGGATGGAAACTTTGCACGACTAGGGTGGCACGTACAGGGAAAGGCGGAGGGTGGTGGTGGCTTGGTTTCATAGAGGAGGGTGTAGGGATGGTCTCGGTGGGCGGCGTTTGTTGCGGCAGTCACCAGCGGCGGCGAAATATGCAACTGATTGGGCGGCGGTGAGGGATGGAGTTTCTGGGCTGCGGGAAAAGAGGGCTCGATTATGGCTTCCATGGGGGGTATTTATAGGATAATTTAGGAGGAAAAAGACAAGGGGAGAAGAAGACGAGCGGGGCAGGTGTGGCAGGACCACCGACCGGTGGTGGCAGGCGATGCAGTCCTGCCAATTACAGGTTAGGTCGGGTCGGGGAGAAAGAGGAAAGGAGATGGGCACGCGAGGAGGGAGCTGTGTGGTCTATTGGTGTTGAAAGAGGGAAAGAAAACGACAGGGAGAGGGGCAGGGAAGGACAACCGGTAGTGCAGAGGTGGCCGGTGTGTGCAAAGGTGCAAGTCGGGCTGTGGCTGCGCGGGGAAGAAGAAGGAAAGGAAAGGAGGAGGACCGGGCGATCTAGGGGAGGAAAATAAAAAGAAGGGAGGACTGGCCGGTTCGGCAATGGTCAAAACGCTTTAGTAAAACGCGGCGTTTTGGTAAATTTCCGGATAAAGCGCGGCATTGGGTTGTCGGTAGCCAACAGCTAACTTTAGTAATCGGAACGTAGCGCTTTAGCGGAAGGAGGGCCGAAACACTGTGTTTGGCTGCAAGAGGGGGTGTCAAACGGCGCTGGGCCACGGGAATGGGAAGGAAGGGGGAGTTGGGCCACGGGCTGGCCCAACCGGCAAGAAGAAGGAGGAAGAAAAAAGAAAAAGGAAGGAAAGGAGTAAAAGAGATATTTTATGTTACATATATATTTTTCTTTTATTTTACATAAATATTTGGAGTATTTGCCTTTGGGCACCTAGAGTATGAATATTTAAATATTTAAATAAAAATATTAAACCTCCTTCTAGGCTAATTTAGGGCCCAAAAAAAATATTCCTCCTTTATAAATTATTTGAAAATTCTTATTAAGTTTCCCTACATAATCCCTCATAATCTAATAGAGCAATAAATTAAATTAATTCCCCAATAATCCTTATTTAATGACATATTTCCAAAAAGAATTAATTCTGGGGTATTTCATTACTGATCACCTCTTTTATGATACTATTCATTACCAAAAGTAGTAGCCCCTCTCGAGTCTGTGTAGGTAAGTGATGAGGCCCTTGCTTATTTTGATGCTTATGATGAGTTAGTTGGGGTAGAGTCACGATCTGAAGTCCCAAGGATGGGATCAGAGAGGGTGTTCTCCAAACTGTCTATCTTTTTATGTTTCTACTATTTTTATTTCCCCGTAGTAGCGCATTGTCTTGTATTACATTTCACTTATGTATTAACATTAATATTTGTGCACTCGAGTTTCGGTATTTAATGTTAAACTATTTATGGTTATAATCATCCCTGTTAATGATCCTTGTATCTTTTTAGCATTGTGGTTAGTATGATATTGGCTAGGGGTCAATCTTGTACTAATCATGGCGGTAGCACCCCCATTTTAATGCGTGATTTTCCTTAACAAATAAAAATTTTTAACTATGAATTTTGGGGGTGTTATGAACATAGGGGATCATATCTCCCATTTACCGTCATCATATGAGATAATTAAGGAGGGTGAGCTTATTCTTGACACATTCTTTAATGAGACACTCTATGTAGTTACAAATCATCCTTAGTATGCTAATATTGCAAATTACTTTGTAAGTGGAATTTTTCCTAATTACTTATCATATCATCAAAGAAATAAATTCATGCATGGCTTGAGATATTATTTTTTAGATGATCCGTATGTTTATAAAATATGTTCTAATCAAATAATAAATACATGCATCCCTGAACATGGTTTTCATTCTATTTTATCCCATTGTCATAGTAAAGAATATGATGGTCATTTTGGATCTACTAAAACTACATCTAAAGTTTTATAATGTGATTTTTATTAGCCTACATTATTTAATGATGCTTATGATTTCATTAAGGCCTATGATAGATGCTAAAGGGTTGTCAATATTTCTTGAAAATAAGAAATGTCCCTTACAAATATTTTAGTTGTTGAATTGTTTGATGTGTGGGGTATTGACTATATAAGACCACTCCCTAAATCTATGTATAATGAATATAATATTTTTGAAATCAATTATGTGTCACAGTGGGTGGAGGCTATCGCAATTTCTACTAATGATACAAAAGTTGTCACCAAATTCTTAAAAAGAATATCTTTACGAGATTTGGAATGATAATGACTATCATAAGTAACGGGGGTTCTCATTTATGTAATAGAGTATTTGATTCTCTACTAGGTAAGTATGAAGTTACACATAAGGTTGCAACTTCGTATCATCCCCAAACTACCAAATAAGTAGAAGTTTCAGATTGGAAAATTAAAAGGATATTGAAAAAGAAAAATAGTTTATGCTTCTAGAAAAGATTGATCTTTGAAGTTAGATGACACAGTTTGGGAAGATATGACCACTTTTAAAATCCCCATAGGAATTTCTCTATACAAAAGTTTTTTCAAAAAATTGTGTCACCTTCCTATAAAACTTGAGCATAAAGCTATTTGGGCTAATTATTTTCTTAACATGGATATGCTGGCTAGAGATAAAAGGAAGCTCTTATAATTAAACAAGTTCAATGAATTTCGATTAGGTGCAAATGAAAATCCTTGAATCTATAAGGTGAGCACAAAGAGGATTCATGATCAAAGAATTCCAAAAATAGAGTTTGAAAAAAGGAAAGAAATACTCCTTTTTAATTCCCACTTGTGATTGTTTCCTGGTAAACTATGTTTACGTTGGTATGGATTGTTCACAGCGACACAAGTTTTTGCCTTTAGAGTGATAGAGATAAGTAGCATAGAAAAAAGAACATTTAAGGTTAATAGATAACAATTGAAATTTTATGAAGGTGGAGAGGTTGAAAACCTAAAAATCATCATACGCTTAAAGAATCCTGAGTGAATGGGATTTGATTCAAGCTAATGATTATACACAAATGCTTCTTGGAAGACAACTGAAGTTTGTTTTTAATTAGTTTATGTTTTCATTTTTTCCTTTGGATTTTGTTTTGATTTAATAATTTTTTTTTCCTTTCCCATATAAATGCATAAAAACTAACATGTTTATAAAGAAATCACAGGGCATAAGGACATATAAATTTTGAATGTGAGAGTTAACACAAATGGATCACTTGTGAAGTAACATAGAATGGGGGTGTGCTTCATGACACGAGTCATGTTGTCCTAGAAACACACAATTATTCCTTGGTATTTTTACAATATTTTTGTTACCTATCAGGTAGCTTCTATATGTTCTCATTTACACTAAATTATCTTTTCTTCCTGTAGATTAATTGTCCATTAAGGAAAATGTCCATAATAAGTGTGGGGGTGTTTTAGTTCATTTTTGTGCTTCATTGATTTGCTATATTTTTATTTTTATTTTTTATATTTTTTTGAGTTGTTTTGCATGATTTATGCTTAGTTGAGTTTTTATCTAGGTTTTTGTTGAGTCCTAGGAGCTCTTAACTAGTCAGTGATAAAAATATCGTCAAAATGATGCTAAAAGAGGATCACAAAACTGAGATAAAGTCGAGTGGATATTTTTAATGTTAATTTTGATATAGGAAACACTTATCTACATGATTGGATGTGAATGGAGTGAGAACATGTATGCTTTTATAACCATCAACATGGCATGTTGAGATTCATCACAAATTGCAGTGAGATTGTGAGCCAACTTAATATCTTTCCATTATGCCAATTTAATGAGCAATGAACAAGATTTTACAATAATCTATAACTTAAGTAATGCATGAGTTTTTAAATACTCGTGAGGCAAAACCAAGTATTAATTTAGTGATATATATTCATCAAGACTGAGAATGAAATAGGAGAAGGCTAATTTAATACATTTTTAGGATTTCTTCTGGTTTTTATCTTGCATTAGGTGCACACAGAACTACTTTACCAAATTATTGAGCAATGGGTGGGATTATTCCCCATGATCTCTCAATGCCCATGGAAGTTAAAATAATAAATGGACTTAAAGTTCGATTGAAGCCAAAGTAACTGGTGGACATAATCCTTGTCTCATGCTAAAGTAACTTGGTGGATAAAAGTCCTAGCCAAAGTAACTCTCCTATGATGAGCATACCCTTTAGTATCGATATAACCTTGTACATCATTAGTGTCTAGAGTAGGAAAGAAACTGGGATTAACTAACAACCTAGGATCAACTAGGATCCCGCCTGAAAACACTTGAAGGCAGACTACCTAAAGACAAACTAACCCCTAGTATCTAATTGAGGATCGAATAATCCAGACCCATAATAATAATCGTTCCATTTTAAGTGATTAATATATTCTTGGATCATGATCTTATAACACACTAAAGTCCACACATAATATGATACCATGTAAAAGAAATAATATAAATCCAAAAGCAACCATATGAGGTTCTCACATAGTATAGTGTTCCCATTAAAAGTATCTTAAGTGATCATTCCATTTCTTAACTAATTATGCCAAAAGGTGGTATTATACAATGTTAATATCAACTATGAATTTCCAAGCCAACACTTAGGTTTCCATTTATTTCTTTGTTCAAAATTCAAATATAGGTCAAAACTCTAGTTTCATTACTTAACCATAGTTTTAGCCTATATTAAAGAATAGTCCAAGTTAATTACTTAGGTTAAAAATGAAGGTATAATTGTAGGTCAACTAGAATCCAACTCTAAATCAACTTATTTATCCATTTATCTCAATAGCCAAATGAAGGTTAACTTAAGGCCATCATGTAGGTCCATGTTATTTTCTTCCATTCATGCAAGTCATTTAAACTTGTAAGGTTCCATGTTTTAAGGCTATGATATAAGTTATTAGAAGCCTATTAGCTGTTATTATGATTCATTACATATATTATATTGATAAGAAGATCCATTTGTATCCATCTAATAATCTACTCATATCATGGTTGAGAAAATTTACTAGGATAAGGTCACATCCGTCAACTAGGCTCAATCTAAATTTAATCCATCAATTAAACCCAATTAATCTAGGTAAACTGACATATACTAGCATCTCAGGCCACCTTTCATGCATAAGGAAACTCAAGTGTCACATTTGAAAAGAAATAGACAATAAATGCAAATCTAGCCAAGACTAGTCGATGATTTTCCAAGAACTAGTCAATCAACCATGCTAACCAGTCGATTGGTCCCATGGACAATTCAATCAATCGAGGCACAACCAAATCTTCACAATAGTGGTGAACTAGGCGACTGGTCAACCTCAACCTTACCATTTAGCTATTGTAAAATAATTAGCCCATCAGTTTGGGTCAACAGGTCAATGGATTTAAGCAAAGGCTAAGACTACTGGGATCATACAACAACTAATCGAATGGTTGACTCAAGAGATCAACTATTCTAAGAATCACCCGATTGGTTTAATCAAACATGTAACAACCCCATATTTAGCAACTTAAAATTTTTATTTTGAGAGTTAATATTAGAAGTTAAAATACGAAATGTAGGGGTGTCACATTGCATCCAACTTAGAAGAGACATTCCCTATGCCAAATCTATGTCTGGTGCAAGAAAAAAGTAACCTTATACTTATTAATTAGGTATGGAAAACACGTGATTCTACCATGATACATGATACAAAATAGAGAAAAGGAAATAAATAGTAAAAATAGAGCTCTACGAGTCCAAATAGAGATAAAGATATTCGGATAATCATACTCTATACCATTTTAGTTAGCACTCACCCAAGGAAACCATATCAAGCTAAAATCATCAATCACCTGCAAAATAAGGTGGATTTGCTCGCGGGAATGAGAAACACTCATGAAAAGGATGGTCAGTATGCTACGTAATGAATAAGGTAAAAATATAGTTGTGTAAGGATACAAAGAAATTTCATAATTTCACATCAAAGAATAAGAATACATGCATGATACATAAACAACACAGAAGCTTCCTATTGCTTTCTATGCACATATTATATTGTAGTAAGCCAACATGGCATCAATATCTAATTTAGGTGGTTGTTATATCTTTGTACAAGCTCCCTAGTGCTTCATATGTCCATTACATGGGCAGGTATGATACCCCATTTGTGTTTTACCCTCTTGGCAAATTTATACTCAAGGTATGGGGGGTTTGTTATCCTTTGGAAAATCACATTGATATAGTCTAACTACGTGTGGTGGATGTGTTATTCTAATTTTGTATGTTATACTACCATGACTTTCGTTCATGATGGAGAATTAGGTATGGTCATTTGAATATCTTAATAAATTGAATTTTATGGTTACTTAAGGAAAGGATAATAATAAAATATACCTTATTTGTGTAATATGAGTTGATCTTTATTTATAATCCTTATGTGATATATGTATGCATGTATGTCATATACCATGTTTTTGTATGACCTCAACATGAAACATAAGCCTTATCATATTTTAGGTAGTATATTTTACTAGTACTTTATAGTATTGATACTACTTTGTGGGGTAATCGTGTTGATCTAGATTTTGCTATGATGAGCAGATGAGGATTTGTTAGCGTATGACTCTCAACTAGAACATATTGAGGATGATGATATGGGATGATAGGAGACTATTGCTTGAGGATTGTAATTTACATTTTTTTTATAGTATGGAGATTTAAGTTAACCGGTATAGATACGGTTTTACCCATTATATTGGGATATTTTTTGTTCTTCTTGGTTATTTAAACTCTTTGCATTGATTTCTCTATTTAGATATTATATTCCTTTCTTTTCTATTATAGTGTCATCCTTATTCATGTAATGATTGCAGTAGCTCTTTCTTTTGTATGCTTGTTTATTTTATTTCACCTTGCGGCAAACGTTTAATATTTGATGATCACACATCTCCTATGTTTAATGTGACGATGACATTCTTTAATTTTGTTTTCAGAGCACTCATATTTTCTTTAATGAAAATTTTAAGTTGAGAAAATTAGGGAATGTTATAAAGATTTGTTTAGGCCCGATTCTAATATCTACGAGTGATATGAAATATTGGTTACAAATCTAGATGAATTTAAAAAAACTATATATAATCTCAACCAATAGTTGTTTAAATACTCTATTGAAAATAAGGAGTTGGTTAGATAAAGGAAGAAGCACTCGAGGTAAGGCTGGAATTTCGTGCTTCATATAAGGCATGTGTTACACCAATGCAACGAAGCTAGATGAGTTGTTAACTCTATTTTTTCTTAGTAAGGGGAGGATTCGTGTTAGTTAGTTTGAGGGGATGAGTATTAATTGGGTACAAGCAAAGTTCCACATTAATAATATAGCTATAGAAATTTAAACTAATCAATACATAAGCATACTCAAATGTTCCTTCCACTATCAATTTATTTAGAATGAAACATCACTTGAGTTTATGTATGGATAATTTCTTGGTTTGTTCCTTATCATATTTGACCTCAACTTGGTTGTAATCCCTATATTACTTATATACATTTCACTTTGTCATCGTAACATGGCATCTTCAATTGTAAATTTCCTCTTCGGCTCAAAGTTAGCTCTTGAGCTGATATATATATATATATAATATTTGATTTTTCTTATTTAGATTGGATCCCTAACTAGATTTATAGTTACTGCAAAAGTCAGATTGACGCGTACCATGTTGCATTATAAAAAATGTTGTTACGAACGAATAATTATATATGTAAGGATTAGATTTACATATACATGCAACAATATAAAAGTAAAAAAAAAATACAACTTTTTTTTTTCAAACTACCTTTATCGATAATATCACCAACCAAAGACTTAAATATCTTGGCAAACGATAACCGATTGGAAGACATAAGTTGGTTTTACATTAGCATTGGAATAACTGACGACTTTTGACTATGCGATTGAGAGAGATGCTATGCCATTACCATTAGCGACAAACAGCACAGGAGCCTTCGACAAAGAATTTTTGGGGTGTGAATATGCTACGCCTCTCAATTGACCAAGTTATTTTAAGCACCCTATCCCTGCCAGAATTTCTCAGTTCTGTCAGACATTTACCGGTCATTTGTTCAATTTTTAAGCTGAAAAGTAATGTACACTCAGCCCCTAACTTAAGCAGATACTAGGAAGGTAAATCTAATAGGATCCTAATCTCATTAGTTTAATGAACTCGCGTACGTTTAGTTCTCAGTCCAATTTCCTTATTGGACGAGTCGGATAGAATATCATATCTGGTTGGGGTCCTGAGCGAGGGACTTTTAGTCAAGATGGTCGCGCAGATTAGCACTCAGCCATGAATTTTGTAGGAGCTAGTGTTAGAGCTTAGGGACTACTTAGTTTTAAAAACCCAAAAGAAAAGCATATGGTACATACCTACGCCCCTAGGTCTATCACATGCAACTTATAACATGGCTTGATCACTTTCGTGGGCTCTCTCCTCCCCACCACCCCCCAACTAACCCTTTTGTCCATGTACATCTACATCGTGTACATGCAATTTTAATAAAGATGTACTTTACGACTTAAATCAATAAATAAATGTTCTCAAAGTTTAGGCGTATATTTATATGATGGTTTAAGATTGTTTTTAATTTATTTGAAAAAAATTAATACTTGATAGATTTTTAGCTCCTTTATATATATATATGGTGTACGGGAGGAGCCTAAAAAAATTAGGGGATGGAGGAATCCATCGCACGAGATGGGATTGACATTTTTATAAATGACATTTTTTTTGTTAATAAAAAAATTGCTTTCTTTTAATGACAAGTTTATAGGACTGAAAAGTTTAAAATATTGCTCGGAAGACAAATTTCTCTATATCCAAGCGACTTTTAAAATAAATTTGTAGTTTTATGTTTGATTTATTTTTTATTTTTTTATTAATCGTATATTAAATATATTTTCGGTGTCCCCTTCAAACTATTAATAAAACCATTTTACATACGATAATTTTTAGACATTGGAGTTATTCATTGTGCTGTATTCCATGCTATATATTGTACACATTACTTGGATTTGAAGTTTAGTAGATCACCGTGATGCATCATCATTGATTAATATTGTTTTTTTTTTGGGGCAAATATCGATCGGTCGCACATGGAAGGGCAATTATATCCCTTCTACGTTTTCCTACCCGGCAAATTACGTGACCCGCGTTAAGAGGTTAGGTAACATGATCTGAGATTAGAAACCCACTCTCATACAATAATTAACCTCCACGCAACTGCAACATCTTCATGTTATAAGGCCGACCATACGATTTCTTTATCTTTTTTAATTATATAGCGGAGTTTTTTTTTTTTTTTCACTTCAATATACAGGTAGGGGAGAAAGGAATTTTTTTTTTTTTATACCTTACAGAAAACCAAGTCTTTTTCCTGCGGACAAAAGAGTTATTTTCATTTTCCTAATACCTCGTTTCATTTGTACTCGGAAATCCACTCTGACTGATTTTATGTCAGAATAGCATTCAACACAACGAATATGGACTACTTTCATACAAACTAGTTAATAGATAGACCCCCACTCATCATTATGGGAGGGATCTGTTGGAGCCATGAATGCCATGTACTCCTAATGATTACAGTGATCATTGAGACCTTAAAAACATTCATATCGTTATGATGTTCCTGTGGTGTAAATAACCAAAAAGTTAAAGGTGGCTCCCTTCGCACTGTTGTTCTCTACTTCTGTTTTTATTTATTTATTTATTTATCATTTTTAGGATTTCTTCTAGGATTATTACTTCATTTATTTATTTTTGACATCATATGTAGGGGCAACGGGCAATACTTGTTTGTCCGATAGAAATCAATTTTGTGGTGTTATGGAAGATGTGAAACAGTGGCCACTAGTCCTAACCACTATGTTACGATGAACAAAAAAGATACAAATTGCATATAGTAAGATGGGATTTAAACCTTGGGCCTAAAGTTTTTAAACTAGTCCTAACCACTATATTGAAATCTCATGATTTTTGCTGCATCTGATTTCACTCTATATTGTGATCATATTTCAATATTTTAACTATTTTTCACCTATAGGTCAATGAAATTTAGGTAGAGGGAGAATTGGATCATCTAAGTAGATTTTTATCTAGACTGACGAAGCTAAAATCGAGTTTATGATGCAATTGGTTAGGGTTTCATTCGGGACAGGCTTGCTTTTGGTTTGTGTATACTTTGGCTTTTACTAACTTGATTTGGTTTTTGTTTTGTTTTTAATCAAATGTAGGCTTGAATGGATATTTAATCTGGTCAATTTTTAAGTTGTATGCTATTCAATGAGGATTTAATTGAGATCAACATAATTCTTGTTAGATAAGCATGTTTTTTTTATAATAATTATAAATCAACTAAATTTCGAAGAACCCAGCCAAACTTACAAAAAAGCTTGAACATTATGGACTAATTCCTCGATTCTATAGGGGAAGACCTTCCTACTAAACTTAATCAACGAACCTATTTTAACCTTTATGAGTAAAATAAGCCATCTAACACACACTTGGAACTTATCGAATACAGATTTGTTCCTAAACTCCCAAATAATACTTATTATAGCAAAAAAGGACGTACGCCAAATGTCTCCCTTCAAACCAAATCTTCTAACTCCCATCCATGTAGCAACATGCTCCTCAATAGAGATTGGCATCACCCAAGTAGAGTCCAACCAACCACTAGTCTCGTACCAAATCCGCCTAGTCATAGAGCAATGCAGAAGCACATGGTTCACCAATTCTTGCTCCTCCTTGCAAAAAGGGCACCCTACCTCCCTTGCATCAATGATTTGGAATCTGGCCAGTCTATCTCTAGTGTTGAGCCTTTGCTGGATCGCGAACCAGGCCATAAGCTCAACCCTCAGGAGGGCTAAGCCGTTCCATATCAAACTAGGAACAAAACTTGGAGACTTATCCCCATCAAGATGCTGATAAGACGCCTGACAAAAAGACTTAACTGAGAAAATACCGCTATCCTCAAAAGCCCATTTGAAAGAGTCCTCCTTGTCTTTGGATAAAAGAAATTTATTGATAAGCCCTTCCAATTTCTCCACTAGTTCTACCTCCTAATCAAAAAGGTACCTTCGCCCAAGTCCATTGTGACCCATCCCATCTTCCCATAGCAGTAATCTTCTCTTCCTACTGCCCCAAAATTGAAAAAAGTCTTGGAAATACTGACTTTAGCACTCCTGATTTTGTCCATTCATCGTTCCAAAAGCTAACGCTTTTCCCATCACCTACAGCTATAGATAAGCCCTGCTTCAAGATAGGGATTAAACTACCCAACTGAATGATATCCGCCCACAACGTCCATCCGCGCTAAGAGCCCAAGTTGTGAATGCCTCCCGACTTGTCCTCACAATGGATTGAGGAAACATCATCCTTCCAAACTGCACCATCCACAGTGAAATACCGCCACCACCATTTGAACAATAAAGCATTATTCTTCATAACAAGGTCCCCTACACCAAGACCTCCCAAGGACCTAGGCTTCTGAATCACACTCCACTTCACCAAAGGAAGATTTCTCCTGTCTCCCCTATTACCCCAGAAGAAATTATGCTGAATACTAGTGATCTCTTTAGCAACCCCCTTCGGAATCTTAAAGAGACTCATGTAATACATCGGAAGGATATTAAGAATGCTCTTGATCAGAACCAACCTTCCAGCTTTAGAGAGAACCTTCGACTTCCACCCACCTAACCTTTGCTTCACCTTATCAATCACTAGTTTCCACGTCTCTCTTTTGCTAGCCTTTGCACCTAACGGGAGGCCAAGATAAATGGAAGGTAGCAAACCAATGACACAGCTCAAGATGGATGCCGCCTCCCTATGAAAATGTTCATCCACCCCAAGACCAATGAGATTCGTTTTGTCAAAATTAACCTTGAGCCCCAAGAGTAAGTAGAAGCAGCCAAGTAGTCTCCTCCAATTCCTTATATTCTCCAGAGATGGCTCACAGAAGATCATTGTATCATCAGCAAATTGCAGGTGCATGACTTCGCACCTATGCCTCCCCACTCTTAACCCATGAATCAAGCCCTTGTCAACACCTCTCTTGATAAGCTGATTAAACTCCTCCACCGCTAAGACGAATAAGAAGGGGGAGATAGGATCACCTTGTCTAAGCCCCCTACCCATACTAAATGGGGAGTAGGGGACCCATTCACTAGCACTGATATAGAAGTAGTTGAAATACACTCCTTGATCCATCATCTGACCACACTACCAAAACCCATAATCCTTAGAATCTTCTCAACGAACTCCCACCTG
This sequence comes from Tamarix chinensis, assembly GCA_030549775.1. Lineage (NCBI taxonomy): Eukaryota > Viridiplantae > Streptophyta > Magnoliopsida > Caryophyllales > Tamaricaceae > Tamarix > Tamarix chinensis. The sequence continues at coordinate 62,910,935 of CM060174.1, forward strand.
ATACTATCATAGGACTTCTGAAAATCAAGCTTGACCATGACTCCCCCGATACTCTTCTTTTGTCTGTACCACTGCAAAATTTTGTTAGCTACCAAAGCCCCATCCAGAATGCTTCTTCCTTCTATAAAAGCTGACTAGGAATCACCTACCAGATCATCGATCACCTACTTCAGCCTCTGGGCTAGGATCTTTGAAATTACCTTGTAAATGCACCCTACCAAACTAATAGGCCTGAACTGGTTCACCTCATCTACATCAGCCACTTTAAGGATCAGAGTTATCAACGCTCTATTAATTACAAGTGGTAATCTATTGAGAAAAAAAATCCATGATAGCTTTCGAGAAATCCTTTCCAACCACTCTCCACGTCTTTCTAATAAAATCCATATGGTACCCGTCATAATCAAGTGCTTTCAAAGGGTCACACTCCCAGACAACCTTCTTAATATCCTCCTCTAATGGAATACTATCAAGTGCCAAGCTCTTCTCCCGTGGAATCTTATAAAACCCTTCCTCACTAATATCAACATCCGGAAGATCCTACTTTTCATAAAGATCCCTGAAGAAAGACACAATGATCTGCTTAATCTTTGAAGGCTCTGTAACCTCTTTGCCACCATGAATAAGCCTATTGATAAGATCTTTCTTCCTTCTAACAACACCAATAGGATGAAAGTACTTAGTATTTCGATCATTTTCCTTAAAACCGCTTACCCTAGATACTTGAAGCTAATAAGTCTCCTTTCTTTTGTGTCATTTCCACAACCGACTTTGCAGCACCGCCCTTCGAGCAAGCTCCACCTCCTTACTGTCACCCACTCCACTTGACCCCTCCAATTTACTCAACTCATCTCTTAACAGCTTAATCTTTAGATCAATATCCCCAAAAACCTCTTTATTCCATTTAATGAGCAAACCTTTCATAGCCTTCAATCTATTCTGACACTGCCTCCCATCCAAACTAGCCCAACACTTGGCCACATACCCATGGAAATGAGGGTGGAAGAACCACATATCCCAAGATCTAAACGGAAGTGCCCTTTCTCGCATTTCGTAAACTGACCCTAATAGGGTTGTGGTCCAAGAGAGTTTTGCAAAAACTGACACAAGTAAGGTCTGGAAAAGAAACCAACCATCTGGGATCGACTAACACTCTATCCAGGAGACTCCCTGACCTCGTCTTGCACAAGTAAACTTTAAATTTGAAGGCTTTAAGTCTATCAGGCCCATCTTGTCAATCCAGTCATTAAACTCTTTCACACTCCTGCTATCCACCCACCCACCTTTTCTTTCCTCAGAGAACCTTACTTTATTAAAGTCACCCATAACTAACAGAGGACTAGAGAAACTTTGTCCCACTCCCTTCAACTCCTCCCAAAGGGTCCTCCGGTCTCTCAAAATAGAGTTCCCATAGACTACGGGAACCCCACAATCAAAAGAAAGAGGGGGAAGACATCCTTCGATCAAGATCCATCTACAATCGCTTCTAGAGCATCTCAAAGCAAAAAACTAGGTGTTCCACTATAACCAAACCACCACTTCTACCCTGTGCCATAGAGTCTCTCCAATCAAAGTCTCCCGGTCCCCCACTTTATTCTTCCAAGAATCCAAAACCACTTGATGCTTCGTTTCCACCAGGCCACACACCCAAGGCTTCTCCTTCACAATTAGAGCTTGCAAACAAGACAACTTCCCTAATGCCCCTATCCTCCTTATGTTCCAATTAATAAAAACCATAGCAACATCACCCTAACCCCTTTCTCTTCATACAATCTTAAACTTGCCTCTTCCTACTCTTCCTCTAACTCCTTCTTAAGCCTACCAATTTTTACACACACTTCTTCTTTTACTTTGATGAAAGACCAAGGTTCTTCCCAAGCAGCCAACACTCACCTACTTCTTCCAATCCTTCCTTTTCTACTTCAACCCTATTTTCTCCAATTTCTACTAAGGGATTCTTCCTTTTGGCCCGTCCAATACTCTAATAGGAACCAACCCTTCGAACCCGGGTGGAGGTGCTTCAACACTAGATATGGAAGCAACTACCATTCATATCCCCTTCTTCATCTCTCTCCCCTTCAGTATTCCTTCTCAAGCTCTTTACTCTACCCCTCGGTCCATTCTTCATTCCGCTTCATTTAATTAATCTCCTCTCCTCTTCAATGTCGTGGCACACCCTAGTGAATTTTGTGTTACCTGACCCAGCCGACAATCCCTTCACACCAACCTCATCCTCACTATTCTTCACGTACCATCCCTACAACACACTTTTTTTGGTCGAACCATGCTCCTATTCGGAGTTTCCCACGGTGGAAATCAGTTTCCTTTTGGTCTTCACCTCTTGTTCGGAGATAATATTATTATGATTGATTCTTCACCTTCTTGTTTCCCACAGTTAGATTGAGCATGTATTCAGTGATTTTGGTCTAAATTTTATCTCAACAATGAATATGGTGCAAAATATAAGAAAAACACTTGAAACACTATAATTAAGTTAAGGGATTTTTCATAAAACGAAAAGAAGAAGAAAATCATTGATATTGTAAAACATCCATCATTCTATATTCAAAAATATCAAACATAGATTCTCAACGAACTTAAAAAAACCCTTAGGTGATTGAATATGATGGTAGATATAATACCACTATATATATGGAAAAATGTAAAAGAGAAAAATCAATCATAATAGTATTATCTCTCCCCCTCTCTCTCTCTCTCTCTCTCTCACACACACACACACACACACACACACACACACACACACAAAAGCACACATATGCGTGCACACACTCCACCCCGATCGCATTATTATTTGCCTTAGTTTGATGAAATTACACCATATTTATAAAGACCTTCTTATTTACCAACCATATAACCTCATGTTTTAGACTGCTAGCACCAATTCGACTTTTGTCACTTTTCCCCATTAAATTTGTCAATTAAGCAATATATTTAGCTAATATTTTGATTTCAAATGATATAAATATCCTTTTGTTTCCTTTTCTTTTTTCTCTCTTTTCATCATTCGTTGGTAAAATTTTTTATTGAGTTATTTATTTCATTAATAACTAGAGAAAAATTACATATGAAAAAAAATGATAAAAATATTTACTTATTTACAAAAATTGCAATTAATTATCATTTCTACAAAAAAAAAGTATATATGAAACAAGTATATCATATTTCAAGTTTTAAAAAATAATAAATATTTGGTCTCAAAGATATCAACTTTTATTCTTAAATTTTGGATTTTTTATTCATGTAATTTTATTTTATTTAAATTTTGATTACCTTTTTTTTAAATATTTTTCTTCAAAATATATAAATTTAATAAAATTCAACAAGTTATTGAAATTATAAAAAATAGTAATCTTAGCTTTGATAATGTATCATTTTTGAATTCTCTAAGTGATATAAATGAGTTTCAATGCAAAGATTTTTGGTTAGAGTCTTAACAAACCCTTCTTAAGATGTTACTTCCCCAAAACCTTATACCCTATCTTATTGCCTAGAATTCTTATATAAATTTTCTACTAATGGGGGATCATAATTATTTACCTATATTTATTTTATAATTTTGGTTAATTATTTTTTTATATTATGGTTTATTTTAATCATTACTACTACCAATTGTATTTCTTCTACTATTAGCATTCTTAACATTATTTAACTTAACAATAACAATTTTTTTTGACACAGTACCCTCCCTTGAGTACTCCCCTTCATTATATTACATAAAATATCCACATATTTCTTCCTTCTTTTTTATTATAGATTTTTTGGAATATTAAACTCCAACCTAAGACTATATAGAGACGCATAATCCCTTAAATAATGGAAATTATATACCTAAGGAAACAAAAATATTCCTCCATCACTATAACTAACCAAGATTTTCTATCCTCTCATCATATTTAATTAACTTCAGTAAACTCATTTTACACTTTCTTAAGCCCACTATATAACTCTTTGTCACCTTACTTGATAATCTCTTCAAAAAATAACAACTTTAACTCCCTTTATCTCAATTGGGTTGCCAAATTATGTCATCCATTAACCCTCACCGTTCTCCAATTTCATTCTTCATAACTTAATTTTCACACCCCATTTTCCTCAAAATTTAAAATTTTCAAGCATTTTAATGAAATAAAGTGAGGAAGAGGTGAAAGGAGATCATTTCCATCCTTAAAATTGTGTGCTTAAAAGAAGGAGGGATTTGGTTTTCTTAATTTGAATACATAATTTGGAGAATTTGATCTTATCTTAGTTTTACATATATTTACTAAACTTATGAACTATAAATAAAACTTTAGTCATTTAAACTTTGAGATAACTTATCCTTATTTTTATTTGATTTAATAAGGTGAAAGACGCTTATTTTCCCCTTGGTTGATTACTAAAGGAAGGATAAAGAGAGTTTCATACTTAAAATTTGAATTTTTGTTGGTAAATCTAAGCTTAATTGTTAGAATGTTAAAATTTTGTTGAATAAAAATTGTTACAATAATGTTTTTCTTAAGCAATTTTCTAGCTTAAATATTTTTTCCTCATCAAATTTTGCTTAGAATGTTTATATTTTTTAGCGTGACTCATTAGCTTTAGTATGTTTACATGTTTCTTATGGTGTTGTCGAATATTAACTTGTATCAAGATATTTTATCACTAGGAGTATGTTTTCATAGTCTTTACATGTTTTTCTCTAATATATCATGATTTTAGTACTTTTAGAAGCATGTAACTTTATTTTTCCCTAAGAATTTGAGGCTCTTTACATGTCACAATTCAAGCATAATATTGATTATAATCTTTCAAGGGATGATGTGTGGTTGTGTTATAGTAGTTTGTAGAGTTTCAAAAGTGAAAATGTATAATTGGTGTTTTCTAGTTCTTTCCATAAATGAAAAAAATATTAGGAATTATCTTCATGGGATTTCATCATGAAATTTATGTTCATTGAAAGCTTAGAAACTATAGCTTCACTTGAAATATTGGTTTTCAATTTGGAGTTGTATGGGGGGGGGGGAAGTTATGGATATTTTCATGAGAATCTTCAAATAAGTAAATTGAGAATATAATGCCCTGATTGACAAATTCTTTTACTTGTTTGCATTATTTAGTGACTTTTTTTTATGTATACTGATGTTATAAGAAACATATTCATATGAATACATGTTGGTTTATAGCTTGTTATGTATGTCTAGCGTTAATAAGAAGTTATATGTATGAGTTAAGGTACATTTTGTGCAACTTAATACATGATCTATATAATACCCCATCCTAAAGCTCTGTAAATATTTTTAAATTATAAGTGTGTTATGTATAAAATGTATTTGGTTTTGGTGAGGGTTAGGTAATACTTAAAAGTGAGGTACCTCAAGGAACCAATCAATTAGTTAATGCAAAAATCAGACAACTAGTTTATGCCATGAGCTTTATTCTCAACATAGGATAACCATTCAACTGGTATAGACAAAATAGTCAATTGGTGAAAACTAGTCACTTGGTTTTCTTAAACTAGTAAGTGGTTCATTTGGAAACTAGAAACACACCTCTGTTTTTGATTCATTCATGAATATGATGCTTGTTAAATCTTTTAGTTGTTATATTTTTGTGTTAGTAAGTATTATTATTGGTTGTTAAACTATCCTCCTCATACTATGTAGACCATATTATGTTTAAATTATCAAATCTCCTAAAAAGGTACCTTTACCTACCTTTCTCACTTTTTCTAGTCTTTTCTCCTATCTCCTATCTCCCCTTTCTATGCATACACTTTGGTTGTTGAATATCTTAACCTTTGTTACTTTTCCCTAATATTTTATCCCTGATGATTGGTGTGAAAAATTCAACCTTTTAGCCGTACTCTACCATTCTCGATTCCCGTCTAGTACTCAAATGACTTGAACTAAGCCTTTCCCTTATTGTCTTTCCTCTAATTTTTCTATCATAAGGGGACATAAAGTAGTTTAGAATATTAGATCTCATGTAGATTCAAAATTATCATCCTCTTTTACTCTCCCTTGTTTTCTTTTATTGAAATTTCAATAAGTGGTGTACCTTGTTCTTACTCAACATCCTTGCTTTTCTCTGTCCACTGAGCTTGACCATTTCCACTTCCTTCATTTTTATAATTTCACCTACATTTACTTCGCTATCCTAATCCCTTTTTATTCTCCTTTTGTTTTTCCTTAAGTAGGAGTACATTAGATCTAGGAGGAGGTTTACTTCTTGTGTGGGTTTTCTCTTCTTAGAAATTCTAGTTTTGGGAGGAGGCTGAGATTATTAAATTTACCTTTCCCCTTTTGTTTTATATGATTTTGTGGCTTTGGGTAAGGTTTTTATTATCTCTCTTTCTATTTTTAGAAGGTACGCAAGATACTCAAGTCCTAGAGCTTGATGATTAGTGTGACCATTTCTCTTTTTAATCTATAATTGTTTTCCTAAAGGAAAACAAGTCTTACCCCTTTTAACATGGTTTTGGATGTGTTTTTTTGGATGTATTTTTCATTAGTATTTATGATGAGAGTAGGAATATACTTGCATGAAATCAAGTACATCTTAAAGCATGAATGCCATGATTTGTTATGCCATGTGTGAGGATTGTCCTCTTAATTTTTTTTATGTTCTAAGTTGGTTTTATGTGTCTTGGTGTATCAATGCTCTGTAATGATGGTTTTGCATGAATAATGGTGTATTAATTTGTTTTTAGTTGAATGAATGGACCATTTTATGAGTTCTGGGTAAAAATGATCATGTTAGATGAGTTGGAATATTTATTTAGCATATTGATATGAACTCTATGTGAGAGTATATTTAGATATTCTTTGAGTGTGTTTCATACCATTAAAGCATGATAGATGTGTTTTAAATGAATTAGAAATGCTTAACTCATATTCATATCTGGTTAGGGGTGGTTATTCAATAAACAAATTAACTAGTAGTACCCAAAACCAATTAACTAACTTTGGCCTATCAACTGACTCATAAAATAAACATAGCTTTGCTGCTTTTAACCATGTATCAGTTAATTACTTAAGGGTTTTACTAGTCAACTAGTTTCCTTATACTAGTTGACCCATTTTTTTTGTTTTAATTGCCATATTTGTTGTGTTTGTTTCTATACTAGTCATTTGGTTTGTGGAACTAGTTAATTGTCCCCCTGAGACACTTTCTTGTATTTTTAGATTTTGACCTAGAGCTTTGACCTAAACCTAGTATTGGAATTCTATTGCTAACCTTATATTTGATAAAGTTGGATATAATTAAAGGAAATAAAGTGAACTCATTAAGGAAGAAATGGTTTATGTTAGGTGTTATCACTATAAACACTAGTAATGGTTAATAAAAAGATTTTTCTCAAGCCTATGTTCTCCAAATATTAGATTATCAAGTCAAGAGTTAGTAGAACATGGACCTTATATCTATGCTACCTTTGGGTGGTTTCTATCATACTCTTCTAGATTCTTTTTCTTTTAGAAGGTATTGATAATTAAGGATTATATCACCTAAGTGGTTTTGGTGCCCCTTTGCATTAGGTGTTCAATATGTGGTGGGCATTGGATTCCTTGTACAAGTCCCTTGGAAATTGATGTTTGTTGTGGGAGGAGTGGGATTCTCCTTCTTCTTTCTTATGTATTATGGTGTATACTTTCATTATAGTGGTACAAGATATCCTAGTAGTACCTCTAGGTGTATTTTTCCATTAGTGGTGGGACAAGTGATCCTTTATTGTTTAGTAAGTAGCCACAATGAGTTCATGGTATATAGTTAGTGTAATCGCTTAAATCTCTTAGCTACATATCTATGTCATCATAATGATGGAATGTATTAATGATGTTATTTAAAGGCTTTGTGTTATCTCTATGCTATCATGCTATTATATGTTCCTATGCCTATATGAGATGTATGATATATGCATGATTTGTATAAACATCCAACATATATTGTACGTATGAGTTCTATATGTTGATGTGATCATTCTTGTAGCATGAGCCCTACCATGTGACAATGTAGTCTTATTTTACTCAGTATTACTTAGTATGGTTTGTACTGATATTCTAGTTTTATGATCATCATCCACTATATGGATGAATGATGACGTTATACAAGAATTTGGTGATCAGCTTTAGGATGATGATGGTCAATAGTTGCTATGCGGGGTTTGTTCTATGTGTTAGATTATTTAGCACTGAGGAATTTGGGTCTATGCTCGGGCTTTCTCTTTTATCTCTTGTCGAATATTTTAACTCATAGATTATTTTTTATCCTCATTCCCCTTGTTCTAATTTTGTACAAATGTTATTATCTTATTTGTTTCCATTTACCTCTTTAGAGGTGTAACACCCCAATTTTTACTACTGAAAAATTTTATTTTATAATGGAAGCATATAAATAAAATATTGTGGCTTACAGCCATAATTGACAAAATTATTATTTTTCCATCCATCCTTACATCAATCACAATGATAAAATCATTTATAGTGAGACAAGGAAATTATAAATGTAAGAAACATTTGTAATACAATATAAGTTTGGAGGTTAACTCCGAATTACAATAACAAAATATAAACTAATGGATATCATGGATCAAAGAATCTAAAAAGATATCCAATTAAATATATCAATTGGATAATGGTACTCTTCCCTAGAAAACCCAGTATAGGTAACACGTCACTCATCCCCACATAGTGCATCAAAAGTAGCATAGTCATTTAGTGGATCTTCCAAGACCTGCATAAAAGAATCAGGGTCTCTTACTCGTAGAAATAAGCAGTACCCATAAAAAGGGTGGTAAGTAATGAGTAAGGTAAAAATATTATTGAACTAGGGATACAAATAATACATGTATTCAAAACAGATGATAACTATGCATTAAAAAAAAGAAGAAACTTCTCGTAAGATAAATATTGATCTAGGCCTCTTTATTGGATACAACCATTTTCATTCTTTTATATACATTGAGTTTAGGAAACCTACTATTATTAAACTGGTGGAATGGTCCGAAGCACCTTCTCAGAGACAACATACCTACGCCACTATTATACTCTAGTAGAGTAGATATGAAAACACCAACTTTTCAGGGTAAAATGCTCTCGATCCACTATTATCATCCAGTGGAACAGATATAAAAATATCACCTTGGTCCTGACTAATGTATTCTTCCACTTCAAATTATTAGTGTCTTATCCATAAGTTATACAGTTATATTTTCACTCACGTTGAGTAGGGCCTCCACTATTCTTAATTTGATAGAATAGACTGAAACACCTTCTTAGGGTAAAATGCTCCCTAGCCACTTTAATTCTTTGTTTGAATGAATTTAAAAACATCATATTCTTAGGACAAAATGTTCCTGAACCAACATTATTCTCTAGTGGAACGGAGATAAAAACATCAACTTGGCCCTACTCACGTGATCTTTCACTTTAAATGATTAATATCTTATTCATGATTGATTCATAAGTATAGAACACATTGAGGTAGATAAACACATCATGTAAGTCATTAGGTTGATCTCTAGGGTAAAGATCCTTAATTTTCTCAAACCTTAATTTCACACTCCTAGCATCATTCTTTCATATTGATTATTCAACCACCAATTATAGTACATCATTGATATCACATCTGAAATTCTAGGTTTAACTCCTATGCCTTACACATATAATAATAATCTTATCTCAGATTACTACTCACAAAATTATCGAAGCCCCAATTTCACAAGTTATTCTTGATTCTTCCCAGAAGACTGATATGATTACCAAATTCAATATACCCTTATAGTGCCATCATTAGATACATGTCTAGAATTGTGGATTAACTCTAGGGTTTCAAATATGGAATAATAAGATTATCATTTTAGGTGACTATGTCCTAATTAGACCATTATATTATTTTGAGGAACCTAAGATAAACAATAATCCCTCCAAACACTTCTCAAGATATCATTATCATATTTTAATCTACCTAACACATTATAATAACAAAATTTTCATATTAACCCATAATGACCAAAATTCCTTTAAGGATAACCGATAACCTTTATTTTATAAAATATTGTACCTTAAACGACCTTTATTTTTCCAAATCCTCCATTTATCATCATACTTCTTAAATATGCTTATTTCCACTTATCATAGCTTATTTAGCCTATATTTCATTCCATTAAATATATTTCCCATGAATACAACTTAGCATGAAAAAATTATATCTATACCTCTTACCCATTCTTACTTTATTTCAAACATATAATCCATATTATCACAACATATCATCAACAACATACATTAAATCATATAGCAACAATATAATGAAAATACACATATCCATACAAGCATTTAACACAAAATCCTAAAGTGCTGATTAGTATCCTTACCAAATAGGACATTAGGCTCTAAACCCATAAATCCTAGACTTTCTCCTCCAAGATTACCGGAATATCACCTAATAAAAATAATATAATATTCTGTTAGACTTAAAGATTATAATTGAGGGGAAAATTAAGGTAAAGAAGGGTAAAAATAAAAATAATTCAAGTCATATAGAAGCTTGAGTTGTGTGCATGTGTGGTGGAGCTATGGTAAAAATTTAGCGGTGGTTGGATAAGGTTTGGAGCGTGAAAAAGAGGGTGCACGGGCATACGAAAGGCAATGAACACTCAAGCCATGTGCTATGATCATACATGGGTAGGCTGTGTGAAGATGCACAGCCGTGCTCGAGGACTGATTGCATAGAAACAAAATCAAACATGTGTGCATGGCCATGCAACGGTTGAGTGCAGGTTATGCGAGGGTGCCAGAGTAAACCTTGACGGTTTGTACGTGTATACGATAAGGAAATTTGGTATTACACAACTGTGCTTGAGGCCGTGAGTTTTACAAAAATGTGACTGATAGGAGGAAATAAAAGGAAAGACCAGTGGTGGTCGATGACGATGTTCAATGATGATAAAGGGGAAAGATGGGGTAACCGTGGTGGTTAGTCCACTAGGCTTTTGGTGGTGCATGGTGATGCATAGTGGTGATGGAGGTGGTTCAACGATAAAAATAGAGTAGGGGGAGCTAAGGCAGTTTTGGGCAGAGTTTGGGTAATAAATGGCAACGAAAAAATGAGGGAGAAGGATACTGGAGTAGTGTGTGTGTGTGTGTGTGTGTGTGTATAAGGTGTGCAAATGGGTGAAATAAAATTCAGAGGTGGTGCAGTCGAGATAGACGATGCAAGGAAGATTTTCAACGAAGGTGGTTGGAGGTGACGGTAGAGTGTTGGGTAAAAAAAATTTAGAGGTGTGCAACATGAGATGGTGATGTTTGTGTGTATGTTGTATGAGACAAAAAATTATGGTAGGGGAGGATGTTATCAGGTAGCAACACGAGGGATAAGAGATGGTGACGATGAGGGATGATGGATGATGGTGGCTGTAGTAGGGTGAGAGTGATGGTTGATGGTGCAATTTGTAAGGAAACACAATCAAGAATTGCAACAAAAAGGAGATAGAAGGAAGGAGAAAGGAAAAAGATAAAAGGTTTAATATCAGTTTTAGATAATTTTGGATTAGCCAAAATAGGTAGAACTAGTGATAAAATTTACTAAAATTAAGATTGGGTTATGGAATATAAATTATCGGGGTCAAAGATTCGAATTAGGTTAAGATTTCGGAATCAAGAAGTGTAATTAGGGCTAAAATAAGATTTTCTTGAGATTAAAATAAAATAAGGTATTAATGATAAGGGATTAATTTAGGAAAAATTTTATGGTATCATGAGAGGTTCCTCTCCTAATGTTGTTTACTTGTACCAAATCTAGTCTTGTATCTTACATGAGACAAACAATTATGGTCTATAATATGTTAAATGTGAGTGTGATACCCTAACCATTGTAATAAAATTCCCCAAACCTTATTTTAAATGAAAATTTCAATTGTTATTATGGGCATTACAATAGAAATCTAATAATAATAATAATAATAATAATAATAATAATAATAATAAGGTATAGTTTTTGGTAGAGACAAATTATATATATATAAGTGTGTCTAAAGCAATAACAATGCTTGGTGACTTGTCTAAAATAAAATTAATTGGTGTTAGACATGTGGGGAAGGTTGGTTGGATAATTAATAAAGGATATTTTTGTAATAAAAATAAATAGTATTATATATTTTTGGTATTCACTTAAAATTGATGGGATTTACTGATGAAGCAATAATACGTTGTAAATTATATTTTTATAATAATTTGAAAAAATAAAGCAAAATAAATTATCTTAATTATATATTATGAGATAACAAGCAAATAATGAGGTTTATCAAATGGTACCTAACTATGAGTCTTCTGTAATATAGATGTAAAAAGTGGTATGAAATTTGAACTTGGCCTAAATATTAGAATGGCGGACTTTAATTTCCTCTTAATAACCTAATGTGACTCATGGTTTTATAAGGATAAGAGCCTTGGTAAAATTATCTCATAGAATTTGGTTAAGTGATTGTAACTTATTATAGTTAATATAGTGCTAAGAATGAGATTGGACCATAATTTGGTTAAGTATAGATAACTATGGTAGTTATATGCTCTATTTTGATCACCTTGAATAAGACAATAATATGTAAATTGAAACCTTGAGTTTTGATGAGGATCGCCCCTCCATGTTAGTCTCTCAAGTAAAGGGTTAGTAGCAACATCACTTCTCTAAATTATCTTGATATATCTATGAAATACAAAACTTATACTCTATCTATGATCTTACAAGAAATTTTATTAAGTATGTATACTTAGGGAGTAAATGTTGAGGTTGGTGTTGTGCTAAAATTGTTGTACTCGTGGTTAGTGGTATTCCATGGATCAAATTTCATGAATTGAGATATAAATTCCTTTTAAGTTTATGAAGAGGCTAAGTTAAAAATTGTGTGATTATTTAAAGTAAAGGTGACAACAAGGTTAAACTTAAGTTATGATTATGATCCATGCTATGATATGTTTTATACTATACTAAGGCCATGTTTATACCATGGTTTATAACATGATTAGATTATGTCTTGTACTTGATTTGCCCCATACCTCTACCAATTTTTTCTATTATAATACACGATAATTTACCTAATAATTAACCTATAATGATATTATGTTTAGTTTCCTTGAGTCCTATGATGATCATTAGTGAGGGATCCGATAGTGTAATACATGTGCATTTGTCTTGATAGGCATTTGTGATGGTGGGATTGACAATTGGGATATCCTCAGTCTTATCAGAATATGGTTATTTTGCTAGTTGTTCATTTTGGATATTTGATCTCTAAGTTGAACAAAATAAAACACCTATCTAATGCTTAGTGTGTCGGTAAAATTTATTTTTTATTAAAAAAAACTTTAGTAGATTGAACTTACCTAAGTAGTTAGGGTTAAGTAAAATAAAGATGCTACACAGCACCTCCCTAACTCCACGATCATTAACATATTATGGTACTGACACTTATTCCATATTAGTTCTTTAATTTAGAAAGGTATTCAAATTATATTTTCTATAAGAGTTTATGAAATTTGTATATACGTAATTCAACCTCTTCTAATTTGAGTGTACAAGTAAAACAAACAATTAGCATCGGAGCGGGTAAATCTTGAATGATTGAAACCTATCAATTCCAAGAATATTTTCATTGTGCAAATCTCAAGAGTGAACTCAAAGATCCTTGTTTTCAATGAGAACAATTATCCTTGGTGGAAAAAATAGAATGATAAGCTATATAAACGGGAAAGAATAATAATGTTGGAAAATTATATTAGAATGCCCTGTTAAAATTTATAAAGTTTATGACAAAGGAGTGGCGATGGTGAATAAAGAAGATGATACACTATTGGTGGCTATCAAAAAGATAGATAAAGGCTTTAAGAACATGTGGAGGCTCTAATATGCCATCAAACATGACAAGCTCGATAGAGTATTTGCACAAGAGAATGCTACAGAGTTATAGGATGCATTAGAGCTTGATCTTGAAGGAACAAGTAAGGTGAAAATGTATGGGATAGATTTCTTAGTGCATATGTATTAATTATCTTCTATGTAAAGAGACGTTCCAATGAAAGAGATGTTTACACAACTCCCTCGTATCACCCAAAAGCTTAAGTATCCCAGTAAAAGCTTCATAATAGAGGATCTTATAAGGAAGTCTTTAATAAACCTCTATAAGAATTGGCTACTAATGGTGACGTTAATTCAAGAAGCCAACAACCTTTACTCAAAGTTTCTAGAATAATTTATTGGATAACTTATGCCTAATAAGATGGTGATAGGGTATAATGCTCCTCAAGCATCAACTAAAAGCAAAATATTTTTCCTTGAAAACCAAAGGTAGTAAAAAAGGCGAAAAGGAATTAATAGATACTCTAAAGGGATGAATAAGGTATTTCCTTTGAATTTTGAATATATATTTTTATATAATTTATATATATAATCATTAAATTAATTTTTTCAATATGATTTATATTGGTCAAAGGGCCAAAGCTCCTTCAATCAATTGTTAAAGGGTATTTACTTTTAGCTTTACATCCCACTTTTAAACATGAATGTGGGTGATGATTGTTATATCTAAGTTTAAATGACAAGCTCTCAAAAGACCTATTTATATTCCACTAATGACATAACCTAGTTACTCTTTTGTATGTTCAAAAGACCATCTCCTTGAACCTCTTGTAGAATACTAATAATATTCACTCTTGATCTTGAAGTATTGAGAGTTGGACTACAATTATAAGATAATGAATGCTGATACATGAGATTTTCACATGTGGTAATATTATAGAAGATCCTTATCTAGCTTGAGTGTTAAATAAATATAAGTGTGAGAAAAAATTTAGATAATGTGAAGAAAACCTGAGCACTATAAAGAATAAGTTATGGATAGCATGATTGAGAAAAAAAATCCCTTTTATCAAAGTGTTCAATGAATATATGAATGTTGAGAGTTATATGATAGAAAAAAGACTTGATGATTAGTTCAAAAAGAATAAGGGCAACACCAAGAAGGGAAATTTCTTTAGTGAAGTTAATTCCTCTTTTAGTTTATGTAGTGGGAAAGAGATGCCTACGTAGCATTCATGAGTCTCCTTTATAGGAAGAAGAGAAGTCCAAGAATAAAAGGGAAAATCCCAAAAGGGACTATAAGAAGGAAATGGTTGCTTGAGTTTGGAGATGTTAGATTTAGAGGAAGAACAAGAAAAATAATATTTCCATCACATAAATATTTCTCCTAATACACTTCATAAGAGATTACTAAAGGAATAACAATGAGATAAGTTCTTGATGAGAAAGATCACTAACTCTAATGATGGTTTTAAGGGGAAAAAGATTATAGAAAATCAATAAGCTCCCTTAAGAACAACTTCTCCTATGAATATATTAGAATAAAATTAAAAAAAAAAGCTATGGTAATCCTTAAAAAATTAGCTACAAAAAGGAATGTTGAGGGGGTTAAGGATTCTAGTTAGCTCGTCAAAGTTGAAAAGGACAATGTCTATGCTAAAGAAGGGTATAGGAAGCAATGTAAGAAAGAAAAAAGTAGGAGGTGATGGGGAAATCTTTAATAAACTTAACATTGGAAAAGTAACTAAGTAAGCACAATCTAAGCAACCATAAACCTAACATGTTGCTCATAGCCCTTAAGATGAAAAAAAATCAACTAAGGTTAGATCCCCCCAGTGGTGTTCATAATGTGATTAAACCATTAATTAAACCATAATAAATTATAATTTTATGACTTGGTTCAATTAGTGATTAAATAAATGATGGTATGATTATGGCTAATGAAATAAAGTCTTGATTAATTAATCATTAACCACACACACACTCACTCACACACCCCCCAACACATATATATCCTAAACCTAAATCCCTAAGAGTATATGACAAATATATCATTTTTATCATTCTTTCCCCACTCACTCATCTTACCATCTCTTCATGAACTGTATTCTTTTTAATTTTCATGATTTTTATATGATTGTTAAACGTTTTTCAAAAAATTATGTGGAACTTTTCTTGGTAGTATGTACATCAAAACAACTTGTACACTTGAAATATTATTGAAAAGGTTATGTGTGAATGTTACATTAAAATAGTTTGCATTCTTGTAGCTTGTGATTTCATCATAGAATAATTTTTTTGGTTAAAATAAATAGTAAAATTATGATTTGGTTTAATTTCAAAATATAGGTTAATTTGATTAATGAAAAATTAACCAAAAAATTAGTTTGTTTATGGTGCTAAACCATAATTAATACATGTACTCATTGCTTCCTCCTTGATGAATTTTCCTTTTTGGGATGAATCTTTATACCCTTCTTAGCTTGTTTGACTTTTAAGCTAAGGAAAATCCTTGCTCACCCATCATGTTCATCCTGAGCCAACCTTCATCCATTCTTATTCATCTACTAGTGTTACTATCATCAAGATTATTATTAAGAAATATCGATCATAGGTTGACGTGAAAGTTTAGGTACAAGATACTAAGCTCCCTTTTTTCCAACTAATTTAACTTGTTCAACATTGAAACTATCCAATCAGAGTTAGTCAATGAAACTCTACAACCATAAAGCTTAGTTTCTATAAGGAAAAATTCATAAGTACAAAAGATGTGTAGAGATGATTTCTCTTGTTTGTATTCCCCTATTTATGTCACTCTAAATCATGTTGGTTGGATAGATACCATGGTTTTTGCATCCTATAGATGTGATTGAAAGGTTGTTGGGAGTGTGATTCTTATTTGCTACCCCAAAATTACTTTTTATTAGAGGATAGATCCCTTATCTTGTTCCTTCTAAGTCATTCTTATGGAAATGTGAAGGACTGAATTTAGGGCATGTTCCCTTAGAATAATTAGGGTGACTATGGAGAATAGTGTCGATTGTTGCTCCTTCTTTGTCAAGGGTATTGTCTTAATTTGTTCTTCACGAGTTTGTACATCTTTATGATTCTTAGTCAAGCTAATTTAAAAATCATCTTCACCATTTACCTAAAAATCTTATCAAGCATTTTAGTCACATCAAATATAACATGAGGACTTTCTTTCATAAGTATATTCCTCTTATCTCTCCGTGAGGTGAACAAATACTATCTCGTTCCTCATTGACTCAAGTTCGACTCATCTTATTTTCCTATTATCATGCACATAAATATAAAAATTCTAAGGCATATAGTATTGGATTTAATTCAACTGAGGATTTCATAAGAGCAAACATAAAATTGAAAATAATGCACCATATACCTATATCTTGCAAAATTTCACCCAACCCACGTGGCCCGAACAAAACCTGACCTGACATAACCTGATAAATTTATCAACCCAAACCCAACCCTACATTGGCCTGAGTATAGGTGACCTAACCCAACTTGACCTCAACACGTAACCTGCCATCAACCTGACCCTTTATAAGTGACCCGATCTGCCATCAACTCGATCCAACTCGATGAAATCAAATTTGATATTAACCAATTATGGTAATAAAAAAATTAACATGACTCATTATTTATTTAAAGCTTTTAAAAATATATTATTATTTAAATTTTACTTATTTTTCTTACTTTTATTGTGAACTTACTTATTTACCAATCACATTATAATTTTACTAATTTTTTCATGTAAAAATTAAACATTGAAATGTCATAATAATAAACAAATAAAAATTGATAACATATTATTAATCATATGCTTACATGTAGTTAAATTTAATTCTTACCTATGAGGCTAATAAGTTAGATTAATTTTGGTGGTCAATTTCTGATTTGATCTAAATCTAAAGTGATTCGATCTAGGATTAGCTCGGTTTGAACCCAACCCAACCCATCAAAACCTAAAAGGACTTGATTCATTAGGTTAACCCAAACCTAACCTGTCAAATTAACTCAAACACGAAATCACCCTAATATAAGCTTGGTCGGCCCAATTCCGGCACGATAGGAATGTAAATAGAGTGGGTTCAGGGCTGGTATGCCTATACCCGTACCTGTACCCGATAAAAAAAATTGTACTCAAATTTATATCCGTACCCCATATGGGTAACCACTAACACATTCATATCCGTATCCTTTGGATATTTGTTACCTGATGGATAATTAATTTACTTGTTAACGGATATTATATAGTGGATAAATCCATTACCCAACTGATAAATCCATTTAGAGTTAAACCAAATCATAGTTTTAACCTTAATTTATACTATATTTATTTTAAAATTAAGGTTAAAAGAGTTATTAAATATCTAGTAAATGGGCATGGATATGGATATAGGTATGGGTACAAGTACGAATATAGATATCCCATACCCATATCCGTACCCGAACCCAATGGGTATTTTTTTTCTATCATTCATACCTATTTATCCATATCCATTTAAGTATTTGATGGATAAAACCCATTAAGTTTCAGATAACATCTGCCTCCTTTACATCCTTAGACTTGACCCCACAAGCTAATCCGTAATAATCCAAACCTGACCATGCTCGAAACCAAACTATCTTAATCCAAACCCGATCCGTCCCAATAAATTAACCCGATATAATTTGAATATGCAATGACCCAAATCTAAACCCAACCCGCTTTAAATAATATGGTGACCTGAAATGAATAAAACCCGAAATGATCCTACCTGACCGACAACCGACCTGTTAAGAAAAATGACCCGCATAACGCAGATAACCAGACTCGAACCTAACCTATCCATCCCAATTGCTACTTATACATATACGCCATAGAATGGTATGATGACAACATATACCCCTATGTTTTATTTCTTGAACTGTATAGCCCTATTCTTGCACCAGATGCACGACCTACCTTCTGATTGTCTCACATTGTTTGATGTTAACAAGAGATACCCAAATTTCCCTCCAACCTCATAACTCTCACTGCTCCCCATCATTCCCCTCACCAAGTGAGAGATGTCGACAAAACAAAGTCTAGTATCCCTTTTTTTCTTCTTTTTCAAAATATATGATGCATATGTAATAGTTTAACGGGGAGTACTTGGGATAGTCTCTATTTATGATAGTGTACAGGAAGCGTTTACCTCTTAAATAAATTGACAAATAATGAGTGAATATATATATATATATATATATATATATATGAAGCCAAAGTGTTGCTCTTGGACCCTCACACGACCTTTTATAAGACATGCAATAAATAAGCTCAATGATTTCAGAAATTATGACTTTTAGACAGAGACGTGATACGCCAAAACAGTAGCACTAAAATGTTAGGAGGCTTTGTGCTTCTGGACGTGTTTTCTTATTGAAGTGACACATCTTTTCTCCAGCAGCAGTTTTAAGTGATTTAAATGTCTACGGGGGAATAAACCCTAAGTTTGTTGCAATAAAAAAAAAATACACCACAGCTTTTAATTTTCTCCGAAACATAATATCGAAAAAAGTTAAGGAGCAAATATTTTAAAGCTTTTCTATAAAGATAAAAATGTATGTTTTCACACCATACAATGATAACACTTTTTTCAATCCTTGGATCTCTAACACGATAAAAGTTCTTCCCTCAGAGGCAAATTTAAAGTGTTTATTTCCGAACTTTTAAATATGACAATATTTATTGCTGAAAACATTTAAAGTTATAATATTTATTCTTTGTACTTTTACATACGACAACGCTTGTTATTCAAGGAAGACATAAACTACATTATGCCTATATATGTTGTAATAATCACCGAATGTATATTATTTTGTCAATGATATTTAACTCCTTTTGTTAAGTGTTGGTTTTGTCCTTTTTATGTAGTAGTGTTAGAAATCATTCCAAAAGAATCCAACAAAATTAAGAAGAATCCTTACCCTCTCACGCCATGATTCAATGTATTGATCATTATAAAAGTTCGCCCATTATTGTTATAGACGAGAAGTTCTCTTTTATTTATTTCTTCTTCTTCTTGTATATATATATATATATATATATATATATATATATATATATATATATATATATATATGATGTAGACACACACACACACACACATATTGGGTCGGTGTGGGGAGAGAAGATAGGTACAATATTTCTGTACAATTTCATGTTCATGCAAAATCATACTTGCCTTTTCAAGCATGGTTCCATGTAATTATATTGGTAAGCTGATTATGGGACCCAATTGATAGGGGAATGCATGTGGCTCATTCCATTTGTATTAATCATTGGACCATGACGACGAGTCAAAGGCGTTTTTTTGGGACTTTCGATTCCGATGAAGACCCTGCAACAAGGATTCTATTTCTAATCAAATAGATTGCATACATATAGAGCCTATGATTAGCTTACCCCATTCATGAATACCGTTCACATGCAAGGGACTCCGGGAATGTGTACAAATATTACAAACTAATAAACTACTCGTTTACGTGTTTAAATATACTCTGATTGAGAATAATCATTAAACAAGGTATCTAAGGAGAACATGCTTATCATTGTCATTCAGAGCTCAAAATGTGGCCAACCTTTTATATTTTAGCTAGCTAGCTGCTCTAGCTTTTGCCTTTATTATTATTATTATTATTATTATTATTATTATTATTATTTATATTTTTTTTAGTTGCCTCATCATAAGAGATTCATTCCTCCAAAAGTGATTCAGGGATGCAGTTATCCATCTCTTCATAAAATAAATAAATAAATAAAAAACTGCTTTTTCTGAGCTAATAATGTCTTAATATCGACGGTGAAGTGATTAAGAGGCATTGGTGGCTTCTAATCATACTACTAGCAATTCAAAATTAACCCATACTTCGGCTATTAAATTAGTTGGAATAATGAAAAGCATACCGTCTATTTCCAATAGAATATCACTAGGCTCCATCGGATGATGGCGTTGGCTATCCCCTTTCCCCTCTTAAGTATTAATATGAATAAAAAAAAATTTGGTTAGAGAAAAAGGTCTAAGCGACCTAGATTTCATTACGATTCAATATCCTATAGAGTGGTCCCTAAAAGGCTACAAGTTCATGAGGGGCAACGTACTAATCATGTTTTAACAAATTATATGCTTCCCTGGTTATAGTTTGTTGCACAACATAGGATGTTCACTTTGAAGGTATCTTAGACCTTGCTATGAAAGATTGAGTCTTCCCGCTTAATTTCCAACTCTTCTACGAATGAATCATATTATGACAACTATCTCCCCAGCTCTAAGGCCTAAACCTATCTTCAAACAAATAGTTGTTGTCTCATCTCCGCTTAGCAAGACCTTACTATATAGAAGCACCAAAAACAAAAACTATTGAAATTATATATAGCAAATTAAGAACATGAACTTGAATCTTTATTACTAACGTTTCAAGTAATGCGAGTATAAAGTACACTCTTGTTGTGGTTTTATTTTCCATGATTATCAAGGATTGCCTTCTTAATAATCTCATCCGATCAAGAACTCTTCATGTTGTATATATCAAGACACCCCTACACACACGCACACACACAAGAACACTTCAACAAATCTTGAACCTAGTTTTCTCTGCCAAATCTACTCTCTAACCATGCTGCCTAATGGTTAAATAAATTCTTTCAATTGAAGAATAAAGACCCTAGAACCAACCAAAGGCAATCTATGGAATAAAATAATAAATGCAAAACTAACCCATACTAAAAAATGCAATTGGCACAAAAAGAAAAAAAAAGAAGCTTTCGCATGGTTTTGTAGCCTAGCTTAGGTTAATTGTGCCAAAAAACATGAATCGTGATTTACTAAATGAAGTATCCATGTTCCTTCCGTTTAACCTTACAATTTTTGTTCCACTACAAAATTAACACATTTTGTGTTAGTGTTCCACAACACTACAACCCCACATTTCTCCTTAGAGACACCTCTTTTCTTTTATTATCCACCATTATAGATCCTCATAGACTATGAAGATGTGTTTTATTCAATAAAACCTCCTCTCAAGTCTTATATGCCTCCATCCATGATCAAGTCACATGATTATAACATTGTTCTTCATCGAATGATGCCTTCCTTCAAACCAAAGTTCCTACACCACTACTCCTCACAAGTCTAGAGAGATATCATTTGGTCTTCTCTTAGGTCCTTTTGGGTTTTGATTATTCCAAATAACAAGAGTAATTTCATGATGTATGACTTGTTATATAGTATATACTTGGGTATGTGTATCCTAAGAAGCAAATTACCATACAATATATGATATAGTGTAGAGAGAAAGTTATGGAGCTCATAGTAGAGATCACCACACTAGATACGTGAAGACTGAAACTATAATGCAATACCTCCATTGAGTCTTCCAATATAAACTTGAAAAAAGGCTTAATGAAAAAAAGTCTAATTATATAACAAATTAGTGTCAAATCTATATTGGATATTATATCACTACACTATGTTAGCTATCATATATTTCATTAAGGAATTTTCCATATCAAAAGTTCACACGGTTTGTATATATACATACAAGGTAGATTCTCTTAAAAGTATTTTTGAGTGAAATAAAAGAATTATTTCAAAACTAAATTTTATATATTTTAAAGGAGGTAAACCTTTTTCAACACTTTTACATAAATCATTTTAAGAAAGAAATCTTATACTTTCACAATTCTTTTAATGAACTCAACGATCATACCTTGGAATAAAATCAAGTATATTTTATATTATTTGGAAATCTTGTTAATAATGATCTAAGGAAAATATTTTTAAAGAGTTTCTTAGAATCTCTGACTCATGTATACAAGGTCATCTTCTAAGGCAAGAGCAATAGCAATGAGTTGAGTGAGTATAAAAGCTACAATAAAAATAGGGAGTACTCAATATCAAGGAAGACCAAGCACGGACACCAAATAGAATTAAGAGAAATTTTTATAATTAAGAGTGAATAAAAATCTAGCTATTGAGAGCTATAGTTCATGCTTTGTAAATCTTTTATTGGGGAAATGTGTACTTCGAGAGTAGTTATAGAGTATAATTATAGTAGCTTGACTAGGGTTAGTTGAGGGGCAGCTTAACTATAGGTCTAAGATTAGGTGTTAGCTTTATAGCTATTCAAATGAGAGTAGATTAATAGTAAAGCTAAGCTAATCATTGACGCATACTAGAGTTGGCCAAACCATGAAAATTCTGTTTTTAATATCTACCTATCCACGTGTCATTAATAGATCAAGATGTGGGAAAACACACTACAAAACCACCCAATTATACAATAAAGGAGAAAATATAGTACCATATATTGAACCCACATTAGTATACAAGTTTAAAAGTGTTATATAATCTTATCATTTTGTAAAACTTTTTCGGATTTGCGTATACTCAATTCATTTCCTCCTCTTTACTATACTTGTGAATCAACATATTCCTTGCCTTAATTTATGACCTCCATCCAACCCATGTGAATTGCATAACACATGCCATCAAATATTCCTAAGGAAAGAAAAATGAAATCAACCTTTCGATCATAGCCCACCTCAACCAACCTCTAATTCCTCACATTATATGTCTTAATCGTGATCTCTTTAGTTTTTTTTTCACTTTAACTTCACCCCCTTTAACCAAAGGCACTAATTTATCTTCACAATCTCCAAAGATTTAAATGATTCATTCTAATGGTGTATGTGTTGTGAACATCTCGAATATCAAATATAGTCCTCCTTTTAAACATCTAGACCCTCACAATAGCATCCTTAGCCTCACTATCAATCATAGCCCCACATAATCTTTCTATTTCAAGCTTCCTTATAGTATGGACACTTTACCTTGAGGTACCTCAACCTTTCAAAATGAAAACAACTAATTTTAAGGTTACAAATTTTCTTACATTCCTCTTGGATCACCTACTGACAATCAGACCATATCCATCATTTAAAGTAAATAACCCTTAACTCACCATTTTTTTACCTAGAGGAAAATAGATATGGTTTATTCTTATGAAAGCATCATATTCACAATCAATAAACTCACCATGATTGAATTATATATCTTTGGAAGAGAAGCCTATAGCAAAATAGAATTAACATCATCATTAAAAGACTCATTAACACTCTTCAACTAGGAATTAATCCACTAAACAAGTTTTGATATTCTTGAAAGTTTCCTTCTTCTATTACATCTAGCAAGAAAATATCATTCTTCAAGAACAACATATTTGCCAACAATCTCCACTCATATTCCTTCGGTAGCTTCCCCTACAGTTCTTTAGGTTTCTTCCTACTAAGAATCTTGAACTCATCATTTGAAGCAAAGGTTAACCAAATCATACTCAATGCATACAACTTCATATCCTTTCACTTGACAACAACAAATTCTATTAATTTTTTATCCGCCAAGGTTACATACAAACTATGTTAAATAAGAGCATCCTTACTTATACTATACCATAACACAAAATTATTCTTCCCATTGATTAATTACATATCAATCTTCCCAATAAGTATCTTCTCTATATGTGTTAATAAAACTTATAGGTTTGATGCATAGGAGAACCTTACTTTAATACTAGTTTTGTTGTAACAACCTATACCTTCTTGGCTATAATTTATCTATGTAGTTCAATACCTTCTCTACTAACGTGTACTTGGTGGATATACTTTTTAAGTCCTTTACAAATGTTTATTCTCTCTATAAGACCTACACTAGCCTTTACTATATATCCTCTTCCCTACAAAAATAAATAAAGAAGAATAAACAACAAGAACAATGCAAAGTATCAAGAAATCAAAAAAGAAAAATAATTTGAAACTTGAATATTTGTCCCTAACCTCTCAAGTAATGCAAGAATTAAAATATAAAAAAATCTCACAATTTCCCCCCTAAAAAATAAATTATCCCCTTCTTAGCTTTCGTGCTTTATCAAGCATTTCCTACCCAATCAAGATTTCTCCTCTATTAATTAATCTACTAAAACTATTGGATCTTGGTTACAAGAGTTAACCCTCTTTACCACGGTTGTTAATAGCATATGTTGAATTCCCTTAAAAAGGCTAACAAAATCTCATAGCACTAACAAATGGAAAAACACAAATCAAACTCAAACATAAAAATGAAATTACCATGGAAGGTTAGCTTGACATCGTGTCACCCAACATGAATTATTCACACTCATCAACATACCCATATAATTCATCACTACCTGGTCATGTTTTATTACTATTCATACTTTATTCTTCATTCTTCATTATTATTCCTTTTCAATGCTAATGCATTTCCACATTCCAAGGTTGTATAACCCTTGAAAACCTTTATTCTCTTTTGTTGCCACTATTCTAGATTATCATTAGCTTATACGCACATGGCTTAACTCTAATAATGGATAAATGAATATCATTTGCAAGAGTTTTGATTAAGTTTGTGTCACCAAAATAAGTGGAATAGGTTGAGGTTTTGATCTAATATGATTAAGTTCATACCTAGCCTAGTGAATGCTAGTGTAAAACATCCTCTTATTTAGTTTGAGATTTATTTAGATAAAGTGAGATCAATTATACACAACAAAAAGATGAATCTTTATTGAAGACAAAGCATACCCATATAAAGAAGGGAATAAGCATCTACGATGTAGAGGAAATAACTTCTCATGGTATCATGACTATATCAAGATAACTCGCCCCTAGACCTAAATTGTTGGCACTATAACCAATACCAAGTTAGCTCGCTAATCAAATAAGTATCATATCATCTAGACACTATAGTGTCTTTCACCAAATCATTTTTAGTCAATTCACAATAACATGGTTGGAAAGATAAACAACCATGGCCTATATATTGTTTGGAGTCTTCTCCTTCACTTCACAATTCATTTTCTTACCTAGTTCGTACTCTAGAATATGTGGAGGGAGGTGTATACGTATTAGCTATCTCATTTGGGTGGTTAAAAATTTTCCTTATTATTGTTGATAAGTAAATCCTAAAATATAAGGAAATAAAAATTTGATAAGTCTTCCTTGTAGTTGTAATTGAGACCAACATAAAGGCCAATAAAGAAAATTATATTATATCAAATGTCCATCCATATAGGGTTTCCACCATGATTACTTTAGCCATCATAATAGCCAAATTTGGCACTTATTGTAGTTATGTATGATAAGTGAATGATTGAGCTAGTTGTAATTAAGAACTCCATTTAGAAAACTAATTTAACCAACAACAAGTTTGCTAATGTTACTTTTGTTTACAAACTCAACATCAGTGGTGAGAGAAGAAGCCTTTGTAATTAGTTAAAGTTAATCATGCTCCACAATAAGCTATGGGACATCATAGGTGACTTCAATATTGTGTTGAACTAATAAGAAAAATGTTAGGTGTGTGGAATACATTCTGAGAATGTTATATAATTAGGGCCAATTTGCAATCTATTATGCCCAAGATTTACATTGTATAAAAATTGATGATGTTTGAACTATTAGAAGACATGAGGGTTAACATATAATGTACAAATTACATAGTGTTATGGAGAATATCCATTGGTTGAGTGTGTTTCCTTCTTCATATGGTGATTTTTCCCTTGAGGAACATCTAACCATAGTTCAATCAACATGCACATAATGCACATCATGACTGTTAAGGTATGCTTATTTAAATTTTATTAACATGTGGTATCAATATGAAGAGTTCTTGTTACTAGTAGAGGAAGTTTGGGGTGTTTGCGTAACCAATTTATTTGGTTCCCAACTTCTAGCATTATTAGATAAACTTTAACCACATTTTAACAAGTCAAATTTGGGAAAGTATAGGGATATAAGTAGGAAAGCCAAAGAAGTTCATCTTAAGTTGGAGAGATTCAAATCCACTATTAATATAATTCCTACTCTAGTATCATCATGCCACGTGGAAAAAGCAACCTTCAAGGAATGGGAATTCATCTATTATTGGGTGAAGAATTATCTAAAGCAAAAATTGAGTATCCACTAGTTCAACATTTGTGATTATAATCATAAATTTTTAATGCATATATGAAAAGTATAGGGGCAATGATGTAGGATGATAAATATAAAGAATGATTAAAAGATGTGGTTGGTTGACATTGAAAACATTAGGATTGAGATCTGAAGGTTTTATACCATTTTCTTTGGGACGACTCATAGTTTCCATTCACAAGTTCCTACCAATGTACTTACTGGGGATCCCTCTTTGGCTTAGGATCATGCTCAACAAATATTACAACCAATTTTGAGGGAGGGAACTAGAGTTGTCATATTTTCTATTAGGACTACTAAACACTAGATAAAAATGGATACATTACTAGTCTTGTTAAGCACTTTTGCCTTATCATTGATGATGATGCTTGGTACTTGGTGAATAAGGTGTTCTTGGATTCTACTTTTCTCAAGCACATTCATTCTTTTGTACGAGTTTTTATTTGTAAAGATCAAATGTCAGGAGAAAGTAATTGATTTTTGTTACATTGCTTGTTTCTCCAACCTCTATAATGCACTAGCTAAATTCCTCAATTGTATATACATTGCAACATATATTGCCTTTTAGTTAAAGGTGGTTATATGTGATAATTCTCTATAGGCCAATGACCTTGTTAGACATTATGGTAGAAAACATATCTCTCCTTGTCTCTTCATGAAAAATGACTAGAAGAAAGCATATGATTTAGCTAATTGGAGCTTCTTGGAATTTGTCTTTCTTATATTACACTTCATTCCCAACTTTGTGATATTATTTATGGATTGTGTCCCCTAATTAGTGAGATACTCTTTTGTTAATGGCTCATTACTACCTATTTCAATGGTAAAAGAGGACTTAGTCATGGTGAACCTATCTTTGCGCATTTTCTTTAACTATAGAATATCTTAGATTAGTGCTCATGACTCTGGGGAGGGTCGGTAGTTTTCATGAGCACCTAAGGTGTAAGTCCTTTTAGCTCGTTAATATATTCTTTGCTAGCAACATCTCATTGTTTTGAATGTAGGGATGATCTTTCTTCAATGTAAAAGTACACCATTACTTTTCTAGTTTCTCATCCCTTCTAGGTCTTATTTTAGTTTGAAGAAATGAACTCTATTTATTGGTGAAGTTGACGAGAGTACCAATTATGTTGATGTTGAGTTACTTATTTTTCCTTTGTTAAGCTCCCCCTTAAATATTTGCGTGTACCTTTATCTGGCGTAAGAATACATATTTACGAAATGGTATTTCTAGTGGAGAAAACAATAATGCAGCCATGGGGCACTAGGGTCCTCTCGTACTTTGGTGTAGATTAACCAATATTGAAAGGAACCAAATCTCCATTGATTCAATTGGCCACAACCTATCAGTTATAAGAACTCAACCCATAAACAAAAATAAACCTAAAATTCAAGGCACAACTTTAACCCAACATCCGTAATGTCAAAATAATGACTCGAAACTAAATAAGCTTGCCAAATAAATCTTAGCAGTGAAAGTTGAAAATACTTAACTCAAAATAATCAAACACATAACCGATCGATAAACCGTAACCCAAAGTTAACCATAAATCGAAATAACCCAACCCTACCTCGGCCAAAATGACATGATACAAACCATAAAGGGATATTATTTGGGGACGTGCTCCGGGCGGACCGGCATCGATCATCCCCAACATGTAAAGAAAGAGAAAGGGTAGAGTATTTTTGAATATGTATGATAATCTAAGAGAAAGATCACTCCAGGCCAATTATTTAACAAAAAGAAATACTAGTAATTAATTACTAGCATTTATAATATTCATTCATCGAAAGGGAATAAGCAAGCACCTTTTTTAATCCATGCGTCTTGACCTGTAGTATATAAAGCCGGGCGGAAGGTATGCAGCAGCCCATGACACAATCACTCTTCTCCAGCAACTCACTCTCCCTCACACGCTCTGTTCTTTTCAGTGTCTCCTAAGAATTTCTTCTGCTCGCATTCTCTGCGCACCCATCTACATACACTAACCTGCATATATATTTATATAAATATATCTCACTTCATTCGTTCGGAAGCTAGCTACGTACCGAAAAGACTAATTATATATATAAAAGATGAGCCAAAAGAAGCAACAAAGCACAACCTCATCAACCTCGTCATCCTCACCCATAAAGTTCCTAGGCGTCCGAAGACGGCCTTGGGGAAGATACGCCGCAGAGATAAGAGATCCAACAACAAAAGAACGGCATTGGCTTGGAACATTCGACACCGCTGAAGAAGCTGCCATTGCTTATGACCGTGCTGCTCGTTCCATGAGAGGCTCCCGTGCTCGTACCAACTTTGTGTACCCTGACATGCCGCCAGGCTCTTCTGTCACTTCCATTCTCTCCCCGGAAGATCAGTCGTCTCACCACCACCACCACCAAGGCCTCAATCTGAGTAATAGTAACCCTGCAATATCGGCCGGTCAAAGGTTCGATCCCTCGTTTGAAATCATCTTTTCCGGAGCTAACAATATTCCCGGAGCATCTTCAGAGGGGGGAATGTGGTCATCATCATCAACTTCTTCTTGTGATGTTTATAACCACTTTCATCAGCAACAACAGCAGGACAGTCGCATATCTTACGATGATGTGGAGCTGCCTCCATTTCCGGATGAAGTTCCGGGTCCCGGTTTTGTGATCGGTCATGGCCAGAATGCTTGGATGAGTAATGTGGACCCGGCTGTGAGCCAATTCGGTTCAAGTATTAATCAGGAAGTTTTTAGTGTTAGCAGCAGTTCTACGGGAGGTTTTGATCCGGCTGCAATTGGAGTAAGCGGGTCATCATACTTGGATTTTGAAGCAAGCGGGTATGTTCATAGCCCGCTTTTCAGCTCTATGCCTCCTGTATCAGCCTCTACCATGGATACCCTTGACCCATTTAACTTGGGTCCTTCCCCGTATTTCTTTTGATCTACTAGTGGTGCCCTTAATTGGAGTGAGCCGTTTAATTGTGGAATTAATGAAGTTGGTGTGCTTTGGTTTTCTTAATAATCTATCTACCTTTGAGGTTTTTGGTGTTTTATCTCAGCGTCCTCTTAATCAGAAATTATAATCAGTAAGAGAGACAGTTCAAAAGTTTGTAAGTATTGCATCCTTTTCAACGAGGCTCTTGCATCAAGAGTCTCGATTTTGATTTTGATTTTGATTTTAATGTTAATTTTTTTAGGGGGTGTTGTTAATTAATTTCTGAAAGGCGGACATGCATTATGTAGTACGAGTACTTAAATTATTACTTCTTTTCCGGTTTCCTTCCTTAAGGTCAAAGAATGAATGTGTACTGTCGCCTGTTCAGACGGCCGAAGGAAGCCCCGGTATCTGATATTTAATCAAATTTTTGCTCATTTTACTTTCTTGGACGTTTCTGTTTTCTTTTCATTCTCCTTTTTATTTGGATATATATATATATATATACACACGACAAATGATCGACTTCTTTAGTGATATGTTAATTTAATATATAAGCCTTGCATGTTCCACTACAGTCCACGTTCTTTCCATGTTTTGTGATTTCTCTTAAACGAAACCCGAAAAGCTAATCCTTTGTCCAAACATTTTTTTTACCGTCTCTTGGCTTAATAGTCACTCCCTCTCTTCCATAATATAAGGTATACAACTTTTTAAAAGTTATTTTATAATATAATCACTATTACGAAAGCTAAAAAATATTAAATATTTTATTATCTATGGTATCATTTTATTTTGATTGATAATTATAAATAAAGTTAGAGCATTAATTAGAAAAGCATAATTAATTAATATAAGAGGATATTAGTTAATTTAGGTCAAAAAGTTTCTAAAATTTATCACTCATTCCATTTTACAATAGAGGATTATAATTTTTTTTGTTTCATAATATAAGTCCTTTTGCGAAAACAATAAACAATTTAATGTTACATTACCAAATTTACCCTTATTTTTATATCCATCCTTTTTAATATAGCTGAGAATAATAAATGTGTTCAAGTTTCAATACAGGTATTTTGGTTAATTTTAATATCATTTATTATGAAATTTAATTAAAAATCCTTAATATATAAGATGAAAAACTATATGTCCTTAATTATAAATCGGAGGGAATACTTCTTAACATGCATGCATGCTAAAATATGATATGCTTTATATTATGAAACAGAGGAAGTAGTAGTTTGGCCAACATGAACCTTAAATGGCCCAATATATAACCCTTCACAGTCATTTAGAGATGGCAATCCGATGAATTGGATCATAATTTGACTGGGTCTAATTTAATTTGGTGAATTTTTTTAATTAGATCATTCTATGTTCTATGTCGGGTCATGTTGGGTGGATTCAATCTAGCTTCAGTTATCTCGATGATTAGGTTAATATTAGAATGGTTTAAATGGATATAGATACATATTGGATTTGAATTCTGGTCATACCATTTCGTTTTATTTGAATCAAGTTATAACAAATTTGGCTTGGATTCAAATATGGACAATCTCAATTTTGGGTCTTACTAAGATTGAGTTCAATCAGGTTTGGGAAACTTTAGTTTTGGGTTCATATCATATCGTGTTTAATCAAGTCGTCTCCAAATTTCATTTGACTTTTATGTGAGGTTAATTTAAATCTCCAATATGATGACATTCAAAAGCAAAACAAGAAATGGGGATGAAATCGCCATAGCTAGCATCAAAAGAGATGTATACATCACTTAATTGATGTCAGATACAAGGCTAAAAGTGTTTGAACAACTTAAAACTTAAGCAAAAATGATATTAAATTAGAGGAGTACACAACTCTAACAAGGTTTTAAAAATTGGAGGGGGTTTCAGTACATAGGAAAAGGTATTAAGTGTCCTAAAAGATATCCAAAACAAAGCACCAAACGAATAATAATAGATAACCCTTACACTCATGCCACCTTATTTAATTATATAATTTATACAAGTCACAAAAGTAGAGACTCTCATACCTAAAACTTTCTACACGCTTGAAAGTCTTACACCACTCTAGGGCATTCACATAATCAATTGAAATAGTGTAGTATCAATATAATTTTCTCGTATTGAGTAATGACAACTCCTCTAAATAAATTACATGATCATATAACATGTAACATGCAAAAGCATAAGATCATGCATAATTTATACTAATACAAAGTATTCTTGTGTGATATCATCAATCATCTCAAGCAACCAAGGAATATACTTCCACACCAATGATGTTTAGAGTGATCACATTTAACAAAAAAATAAAATAAAATTAGGATGCTAAGAGACCTAAGCCACTAATGTTCTAGTGATAACATCTAACACACAACTTCCTTCCAAATATTAAGCCATATTTAGGTGATCAAATCAAACCATTCTATTCAACTTTGAGAGGGATTACAATCTTAACCATGTTAACTACCATATTCATCAACCAAGTAACTCATTCACTTCCAAGATAGCTAGTCCAAGAAGAACACAACTTCTCATTAACACAAAACTTAGAGCTCCAAATTCTTAACCAAGCATACCCCTATAGGTTAGTGATTTGCCCTATGAAGTAGAAATGGGTTGTTCAACTTGAAGTTCTTCTTGCACTCAAAAATCTAACCCAAGGTACGAGATACTTACCCAACTCAAATTATCTTTCACTTTAAATGATATGTGTTTTTATTCAACCAATGATCAAAGATCCTGACATAACTTCCACATTAGGTCATCAAAACTTTGACTAGTCAATATCAGAACCAATACTCAATGACTAAAGGTCTGGAAATGAGTCATAACCTCACTACACCTAACCAAATCATTTTAGTTTAAACCCTTTTTAATCCAATTATTTAAATTTTGAAATAAGTCAATTACCAACAATATGGTCAATGGTCAAACTTAAAGTCAAATACAAATCAACCAAGGTTAACCTACTCTTATTTAGTAGACACTTGAACCAATTAATTCACTAAAGCATACCACAAGTGTTTAAAGATGACACTTACATTAGCTTAAAATTGCACTAATTAAAACCTAAAAATAACCTTTTTAATCTCAAAATGTTACTTAAGGTATGATTCAACAATAATGCCATTTATAATTAGGTTTAAAATCACAAAATAAGGTTATATGTTATTTAAAAAAAATATTATTAATAGTCAATGGTCAAAGTCAAATGTAACATCCTAACCCCACACCAGTTGTTGGTAGTTACTTTGAGTACTTTCAGAATTAATAAATAGTCCCATAGATTAGCATGAGTCATTTTTAATATTTTTTGTCCTCATTTACATGCTTCTTAGGAAACTTCTCACAAGGTCGCCTAATCCAAGCCAATCATGCTTAACTATGGAGTTATCTACTAATGGATTTCTAAAAAATAAGGTGCACCTTGCTGATATTGGTAGTTATATCAATCATTTTAAGTCTCCATCATCCACCACTAATATATACACCCCCATTCAACGAACACGATGTCCTCATTTTGCCTCAACCATTGATTGTCTCATTATAGCCTATCACAAGAATCTTTCCGCTAGGTAGCTAATTGGCTTATCCAAGTTCATCTCATGGTCATGGCTCTGCTTTGATACCATCTTTAACACAACGACCCAACAATAGTCATGAGTAGTTACTTAGAGTCCTTTTAGGATTGATAACTGGCCACACAAATCAATATGATTCCTTTTTTACATGGTTTTTCCTCGTTCACACTCTTTCCAAGAAACATCCCAATAAGTCACCCATCATTAGACTATTTGTAGTTAACCACACTTAATTGTGAAGTTCTCCAATGATGGATTTCTAAAAAGGAAGATGCTTTGTTGATATAGGTAGTAATATGAATCCTTTTAAGCCTCCAATATTCACTACTAATTTGGGATATTACATCAAAAATCTAAGTTAATGGTCAAATTCAAAGTCAATGGTCAAGTTCATGGTATATGGTCAAAACTATATATTCAACATTTTTATCATTTTAAGATTAATTTGTTCATTTTGTGTCTAATCATAATAAATCTTCTAGTAACCCTACTCATTTCATTAAAAAGGTAATTAATTCACGATTAACATGCTTTTAAGATTAGTAGAAGAATATGAAGAACACTTATTCGCCTCTTTTAAGAATTGTGTCATTCATTCAAAATATTTAAATCTTTATTCTTAACTTTGATCACACATAACTTGGCTCACATTAAGCTAAATGATACAATATTTTATATGAATTTGTACATAAAAATGCCAATGAACAACTTAAAATTCCTATAGCACACAAAAATCAACTCTAAAACAAAGATAAAACCCAACCCATGCCTATTAGTCATGCTCTAGGTTTGGACAATTTTGCACACTTCGGGGAAATGTTCATAACTTCTTCAATACTTAAATTTTTTTTAGATCCGAAAGTTAAGGTCAAAGGTAGAAATTTTAATATTTAATTTGATACTAAAGAAACCTCCTAACTCTTTGACAATTGAGAGAACTTTAGCACAAAAGTTGACACAAGTTTTCTGGCACTAAAACCACCATGTTTCATACTTTCACCACATAAACAAAAACACCAACATATATGTAATTATCATGGTCTTTAACATCATAAAATCATGCTCTATAACTTCAATACATAAGCATACTCATAGAATTCCATAAAATTCACGAAATCACATAAAAATACCCAAAGAATGTTGCACAACTTAATTAAATTCATGATTTCACATAAATTCTACTATCTCATGAGTTGTTAAATTTAACTATAAACAAGCTTAAAAAATTAATAGAAATATCTTCTCATTCTCATTCTCAACCTACCAAAATAAAATAAAAAAGCATGATATTAAGTGCATAACATCACTAGAAAATTGAAGAGAAAATAAAGGAATTGAGAGGATTCAGCTGCACTTGAGTATTGTTGGTTAAAGGAACCTTAAAAGGGCCTTCAATGGAGGATGATGGATGGTGTGGGGAGTATATGTAACACCCCCAAAATTCACTCCTAAAAATTTTGTTTAAAATAATATTGCGGAAGCTAAAATAGAATTTGGAAAATGTTTCCGCCACACCTAACATAAGATACATGACTACCATCTATCTCATGCTAGATGCAAGGCTAAAACCTATCCAACAAAATTCAACCAACATCTATTCCATGAGGATAAATTTACGCAAGGAGATATACACATGCAGATGGCAAGTAAATAATTTTACTAAATATCGCTGAATAAATCAGCGAAACCTGTGAAACAATCCTAGATTTTAAAAGCTTATCAAAGTAATGGGAAATTAAAATTCAATTACAACTCCCTTGAAATTTTAATACAACATTTGAAAACTTCCCAAAAAAAATACAATTAAACATAGAAAAATTTCAATGGATTAAACTCCGCATTGCCTACTCTATTAAGCCAAGCCTTCAACCCAAAAATAATGTCCAATCTCAAACTTGCAAAAGAGGTCTGCTCCCCACCATCAGTGGATTGTTGCACGACCCATTCAACTAAAATAGTATTAGTATGGGTCCAGTACTAAGTAAATCATGAGTATCTAACTCATAGAAGGAAACATGATACACATAAGATATAACAATCTTTAGCTTACATTACTCTTGTTTAATTACACATATGATACATATATCATTCCACTCATACAATAAGTCATACTCAATTACACATGCGATACATACACCATTCTACTCATATAATAACTCATGCTCAATTATGTGTGCGATATATATAATAAAACACGGGGTCACATATTCATGCTTATAATACAAGACTAGACATAACAATACATAGGGTACAAGCGTACAAGAAAATCATGATTGCATGCTAAGTAATGCACACTATCATAGAAGGTATCATTCTACACACAATGCCCACATACGATTTTAATAATGGATCATGTGATAATTGACTACGAACATTTGTAAGGGAGACAACCAAGAGACATGCATAGGAAACAGAAATATAAAATTCATAAGTGAACGAGAATAATTCATTATTATATTTTATTATCGTGATCACAACTATTTAAATATATTATCTTGAGGACAGTGACTCAAAGAGATCGTAACAAATAATCTAGTATTCGAACGATACTAGCCCTAGCTGGCCTGCCTAGAAACATAACCTGACCACCAATAAATAGGACACCTAATCACTTAAGTATGCATACCCCCAATAGGGCCGAAATATATCGAGAAACCAATTGAATAGAAGAGGGTCTCTCTGGAACTCATAAGGCACCCAAGATCACAAAATAGAAAAACACCAAAATGGTACCAAGTGAATAAACCTAACTTGGATAGCTACCCCGAGTGATACAAGTCCCTACTCAAGATCTTTCACTTTAATTGATTAATATTTTATTCAAGGATTTAACCAATCATAAATCAGGCCCACATACCAACACTTAGCTCACTTCCATCAACACAATGAATTTCCATTATTATATTATTTTCAAGTGGCATTAAAGCCAAGCGCCGACATTAAAGCCGATAAATCTCAAGAAGCATTAAAGCTTAACCAATCCAAGCAGCGTTAAAGCCGAACCAATCCAAATTTCATTAAAGCCAATCGATTCTAGGGGCATTAAAGATGAACCAATTCAAGTGGCATTAAAACCGAACTAATTCAAGTGGCATTAAAGCTAAAACAATTCAAGTGGAATTAAAGCTAATCGATTTTTAGGGGCATTAAAGCTAAAGCAATTAATATGGCATTAAAGCCAAATAATTTCAGGTGGCGTTAAAGTCGAATAATTCCTTGACATAAAATACAGTATAAGGTATCATGCAATTTCAATCCATAGTCAACCCTTCATATAGTCACACATACAATATTCAAGCATTATACTAACGCGCATTTGCATTGAGGTTATAAATTCATACATATATACAATTACCACATGGAACACAGCATACACTTGACATGATTAAATAATTGATAAGCATAATTATCATCTTCCACTTTGAACAGACATAAATTCCAAACTACCTTACCAATCAATAATTTAAATATTATAATAAAATCAATACAAACGGACACAAAAAACCTTTCTTGGAAAACTTATCTAAAACCTAGCACTCGCGAGTGTATCTCTTTTAAGATTTAAGATTAATTATTAATCAAATCAGGTTTAAGACATATCACTTAGGGCACATCAAATTAATTTGGAAAGTCGGGAAAAGAATAATAGATTAAAAGTTATTTTTATCAAAAATGACTTATTAGGTTTTACAACTAAAGAGACAAACTAACCATTTTTAGGGAACCAATCCAACCTAATTAGATAAAAACATAATTCAAATGATTTTAAATCAAAGTTGGAAATCGATTAGGTAAAAGAAGCATAATATAATCAATTTTAAAAACCATCTTTGAAAATTAGGGTTTTTAATACCCTAACTATGACTTGACTAATTAACTTTTATTATCTCAAATTGATAGCTTAAGAGTACAATTAAAATAATTTTAAATAAATCTAGATAATTAATTTCAACAAAAACAATCTTATGGATCACCAATTTAAGATAATCGGTTTTCGAAATTGGATAATTCAAGACACAAAATTGGATAATTCAAATCGATTAATTCCAATTGAAGTGGTTAGAATAAAATTAAGGTCATTTCAACTACTTCTATAAATTCAATTTTAGAAAAAAAACTATACAAATTACTAATTTCATAATTTTACTTGAAATTTTGGGTTTTAGACTAGAAAATACAATTCGATTAAATTTTATTAATTTATTTAAATTGAATGTTTAGAAATGCAATTAGATATATTTTATAACATATTTATATAATCAATTGATCAAAATCATAAAGGAAATACCCAATTTACCATAATTAGGGTTTTAAGCCTACAATGCAAATCTAGTCAAACATTGCTAAAGTATTTAAATTGAAGGTTCAGAATTATAATTAAATGTGTTCTAATATAAATTATATAATCAATTGAATAAAACAACTAGATTACACAATCCAATTTAGACCCGCATGACTTTTGACCTAAGAATCCAATTCTAATCAATTTCACACAATTTTGCCAAATTAACACTTCTGATATAAAATTAAATACATTTTAAAGGATATTATAAAATCAATTGAGTGAAACAACTCAATTATACAATCCAATTTCATCACACACAAATTTTGACCTAGAAAGTTAATTTTGATTAATTCCACATAAATTTCTCAAATTAACTATTATGATAAGAAATTAAATACATTTTATAGCATATTGTAAAATCAATTTACCCAAAATAGCTTAATCGGGAGAATCCAAAAAATTCGGACATAACCTGACAAAAAAAAAATCCAATTTTCCAACATTGCAACATAAACCATACAATTAACCTATCCAAATCAATTTTACAACACATATATACATAATTACACAATCAATTTAGCTTATGATAAGCTAATTCATACTCAATTAATCAAAATAAGAGTTAGGGTTTTTAAAAATTGATACCAAACAAGGAGTTGCAAATTAGGATAAGTGAAGACCGGGGAAGCTCTGTCGGTGGTTGAAGACCACTCGTCGGTAGTCAATGAAGCGCACTATGGCCGGGCGAGGTGGCATGACCTGCTGTTCACTGTCACTGTATGGTCTCTTGCTGCGGTGCTGCTTCGGTTGCTACTGCATGCTTTGGCTGCGGCTGCGACTGCGACGTCAATGGTTGTGGTGGTGGGCTACAGTGGTGGCCGATAGTTGACAATGGAGGAGCTGGGAGAAGGAGGTGAGGCTGGGGTTTTGGATTTAGTAGAGGAGAACGAACGGGAAAGGGGAAAGAAAATATGGGAGAGAAGAAGAGAGAAAAGGAAAAGGAAGAGGGAGAGGGGCCAGTTGGGACTTCTTCTTCTTCTTCTTCTTCTTCTTCTTCTTTTTTGTAAATACAAGTATATAATAAAATACTAAATATCTAAAATTATTAATAGAAGATTTTATCTAAAATTTGTTTAATGAAAATTATTTCCTAAGGATCCGAACATATAAAATCAATATAAAAGCCACATAAAGAATTTCATAAATATTTTCGGAATAATTTACTAATAAATGTAAAAATTTATAATGTTTATGAAAATACATTATAAGACATCGAAAAATTATTTAAAAACACATAATAAAATATTTAAGTCAAATTCTAATAAATCGAGACTAATCTAAATAATTTCCAAAATTAGTCTTCCCTAAACTAAAAAGGGTAAAACGCAAGAAAAATTAATTTCAGAAATAAATTCATAAATAAGCTTTGAAGATCTTTTTAATTTAAAACTTTTTGAAGATCTTAACGACTTTAGAAATGAATAAATTCAAAGTCAAAAATAATTTTTACAGATAAAATCATTAAAATAAATTTGACTATTTTAAACGAAAATTTTATAATTTAAATAATATATTTCATTAACGAAATATAACTCCAAAATAAAGTTAAAATTACACAACAAATTTATAATAAAAAATCTAAAATATTAAAAATAAAAATACGAGAAAGAACAAAAATACATATTTTTTTACTAAAAATTAAAATAAGATGATTATAATAAAATTATGGTCGTGAACGAATTTATCTAGAATGATTTGCAATGATAATAGTTTATTAAATTCGAATATGAAGTCAAAATTATCGATAAATCCCTAAAATGGATTGAAATTAAAATAATTATATGTTTACATCAAATTATGCTAATAAAATAATTAAGTTTAATATAATTAAATTTTGAAAATATAGGGTATTAGAATATAAGGAGAATAGAAAAAGGTGATCATGTGTTTGAGGTAGGAAATTGGGGAATATACATGTTTGGAAGCATATCCACTAAGGGAAGTTGATGGGGGATTAACTTAGATTGTCATGATTGTTTCTAATTAAGAAATGAAGACATGGGGTTGAGTGTAATACCTAACATTTCCCCACCCTAATTTTTGGGTTATTAATCTCTTAATCTCAACCTCAACCCTTAAATTTGTTATAATTATCTAACTTAAAAAAATTCCTTGCCAATTGGGTTTTTCCTAGTTTATTTCAACCCTAACTATACCTAACTTCATGCTTAACCCCACCTATACCCTTTTTGATTTTCATGCCATCCTCTATATATATATATATATATATATTTGATCTCATGCCAAGCCTACCTTGCCCGACCGGCCTCTGTCACATAACCAAGCACGTTATATGCTCTTGACCTCTTCTTTTTCTTTTCTATCATTCATCCAACTCAAATCACGTCTCCCTCTTTTCATTTTCTCTAAATCCACTTCATTCATCCCTCATATATGAGTTCTTGGACTCTGATGGTGAAAATATTATCATTATGAATGCTAACTTGAGTAACGAGGAAGTTATATAATTACTTATAATACCTTGTCCTAAAATTGTTTAAAATATATTGAAATTTATGTTGATATAAAAATAAATTGGTTTTGGTTTTAAAAAGGGCTTGAAATTTGAGTTAAAATATTAATTTTTTGTTTACTAGTCAGGTAGTTTGCTAAAATGATTGACTAGTACCTCTAGAAACTAAAATTTTAATTTATGGGATAACTAATTGATTGGTTGCCCAAGCTCATGGACTGGTTGTGTTGTGATTTCATATAATTTTCTATCTTGGCTTTAATTATCTTTCTAATGATT
The DNA here is from genome assembly GCA_030549775.1 of Tamarix chinensis. Lineage (NCBI taxonomy): Eukaryota > Viridiplantae > Streptophyta > Magnoliopsida > Caryophyllales > Tamaricaceae > Tamarix > Tamarix chinensis. The sequence continues at coordinate 62,951,412 of CM060174.1, forward strand.
ATGAAAACTTCTAATTATATATTATTTGTGCTTATAAGCATAATTTGGGGATTTAGGATTATTTTTATATGTTTTAGCTGATTTTATGAATTTATTTAGCTAAAAATTCCCCAAAGCACTTTTAAGGTACTTTATCACCTACTTTCCTTATCCTTCACTTTTCTTTCTCCTCTGGAAGTCATGGTTTCTTATAGGCCATCCTACACCTCTCCCTTGACTTACCTATGTCTTCCACCACTTGATTGCACTCCACCTTCCTCATCCTCATCATTTATATTCTTATACTTTGGTTCTTCACACTCAACCAAAGTTAACTCTACCTTTCTCCTCCCTTTAATATATCAACCCCCTAAATCTATTTTATACACATTTTCTAATTCATTTTAACCCCTTTCTTTATGCACTTGCTCTCTTTCTCTCTCTCACTAGGTTTAAACTTTGAGGTGTTGGGCATTTATCATTTTCTCCCTTTTTCTTTTATGCTAAAAAATAGAGGATTACCTCTTGGATTTTTCCTTTTATTAGCTAAATTTCCCTCCTCTATTCTTCTTATCTTAGCCTTAGCATTGCCTTATTTATTTTAAATAAGGAAGGATTAAGGTATAGAGAAAGGATGAAGATATTAGATTTCTTCCCTTGGTAGAGTGTTCTTGAGAGAAGATTGGGTTTTACTTCTTATTTCCTTCATTTTCTATTTTTTATTTTAATTGCTTTTCTAAAAGGGAGTTTTAACTATTTTGATTCTTTATTCTCTTTGGAAATCAAAGGTCTCAATAGGAACCATCAAGTTAAGAGCATTTTTTGTTCTAGAGGAGTTAGTTTGGAGGTAAAAAAATTCCTTATCTTTAGTATGGCTAAGCATGATGTTGCTATTTGTAGTTTTGTATCTTTGTTGTATTCTCTAATGTTTATGTTTTGTTTTGACTTCTTGAATTTGTTGATGTGGTAATGTTTATATCTTTGGATTTTGGGGGCATGTTTTGAATAATTTGGTAAAATGTGTGAGTTTGGTGAATTTATGCATGATCATGATGAGCATCTAATTTCTACCATTTATCCATATGGTTTTATATGTGGAGTATGTATTACTATGTGTTTCATAGTAAAGAATCATGTTAGGATTATTTTGGGGAAGAATTGTGATCTTTAGTTAAGTATGAAATTGTGTGTCAAGGTATTATTTTTTTCCAAACAAGTCAATTAGCTTGTTAGACCAATTGATGGGTTGTGTGAATAGTTGTAATACTTTGAAATTTTAAAATCCAAATATTTGTTTATCAATAAATTAATTTAACCTAATATTTAGATTTTTTTATTTATTGAACCTAAATTAATTATAGGTAATTTATATTAAATTTTTTTAGTCCTAAATTAAAATTTTACTCTAAAATCTAACATAAATCCCACACCTAAAAATTTCCTTTCCCCTTTTTCTTTTTCCTTCTCTTCCTTTCTTTATTTATCCTTTCTTTTTTTTCCTAGGTTGCACCGTTCCCCCATCCAAGGCTCCTTTTTTTCTTTCCTTTCACCCCTAGGCTACCTAGGTCCCTTTCTTTCTTCTCATTTCCTTCTGTTGGGCATATAAGCCCATTTCCCCCCTAATTTTTCTTTCCTTTTCTTTTTTTATTTCTTTTCTTTTCCCCTTTCCCTTTCTTCTTCCTTCTGCCCATCCCCTTTCTTGCGTCACCATCCATATTCCATTTTTATTCTTGCACCAACACCTTTGCACTAGCTAGTCCTTCCCACCTTTTCCCTCCCAGCCATGTGGGGCCATGCATGCTGGTCTTCCCCTTACACCCCTCCCCCTACCTACTTGCTCCCCTACACCTCTTCCCTACTCTACCACCTAGAACCACCCTCTCCCCTTCCCTACAACCATGCACACCGAGCCTCCTGTCATCTTCCTTACTCTCTTAGACTCACCCTTGCCTATAAACACCCCATTGAGCTCCGTATTTCCTCTCCTATCCAGTTGACATTCCTCCCCGATTTTTTCTCGCCTCCTAGGTCTTTACCAGTTCTAGTACCTCACCACCACCGTCAACACCCATCTATCCCCTATTCCACCTCTCTTCCCTACCTACTCCTTAACCATGCTTGTAGAGCCACCCCTTCTCCCTCATTCTTTGTTTTCTTCTTTTCTCCCACATCTACAATAGTTGTAGGCTACATTTTTCCAACCACCATTACCAACCATTCTTCGCCCTCCTTGCCACCACCATGCCGCACCCACCCTGCACAAGTGCCCCAACCTATGCATCAACCCCTTTTCCCCCTTTTGTCCTCCCTTTCTCTTTCTCCCTCTTAGTAGTGTGCCACCCTACATCACTATCAACCACCAGCTCCATCACCACTAACTCCAGCCAGTCCTAGTGCTACTACCACCCCTCCACCCTAAACTTCCAACCCTCATCCCTCTCCACCAAAAGTAACTACATTTGTAACATTTCCATCAATGATGCTCTTGTGACCTCTATTGCACCGCCTACAGCATTTTTCTCCCCTAATTTGGTCACCTCCACTTCCTTTCTCATCCTTAAGCTTTCCTTAGGCTATATTCCCTTTTGTTCTTAAAAAAAATAAAGAAAAGAAAATATAATTTTTTATATTTCCATTTTCTAGATATTATTTTGGTGATAGTGGAAGAGGAGGCATAGGCCGTACATGCTTAGAGACCAGAGTTGCTCCAGTAAGGATAGAGTCATAGCTAGGGTTTTATTTTTGTTAAAATATGCCCTTGTTGTGCATTATGTGATGATATGCATAAAATGATAAATGACTCTAATGTTGTATGTGTAGTTTGGCTTGACAATAGCTAAAGGTAAGAAGCTATATGGTTGTGATTTTATTGATTTTAATTGTTGATGTGTATCCATATTATATGATATTGCATGTGTGAAAAGTGTGGGAAATCCTTGTGTTGGATGACTTGCGACTTAGGTAGGGTTTTTGAGACATAGGGGCATTTTGGTCAATATTGTGAAAAGTTACATGTAAGGTATTTTTGGGTACAAACTATGCTAAAATAGTTTGAAGATACCATACGGAATAACAGTGGCTAAAATAAGGAGGTTTAGGGTAAATATATTATGGGGGTGAATAACTATGCATGGGGTGAGTAAAACCTAAGGGGAGCTATGATTATATGTGAGTAAAGTGGGGTTTTGGTATTATAAAGTGGATATAGGGTTAAATATGGAATTTTTGGGTAGCCATCAAAATTTGGGAAGTCATTTGAGCACTAGGGGAAGAGATATGACCAAAAGGTGAAATTAGGGCTTTGGGAGGCCAAGGTAAGAAACCCTAGGGGTCAGTAATTATCACATGTACAAAATGGGGGATTTGGAATATATCCTTAGAGTATAATTTTAACTATGAAAATTTGGGAATATGTACTAAATTTAGTAGCCGTATAGGGTAGTGGGGTGTAGTTACAACCAAAATAAGGAATTAAGGTTTTGGTGGGGGCTTAAGCAATAAGGGTATTATCACATGTGTGAATTGGGGGCTTTAGGTTACGATATTTGATATGATGGTTAACCATCTCATTATATACATGGGTATAGAAATTTAGGGCTAAATAAGTAGTAGAGGATGGGCAAGGCCAACTAGGAGAAATTAGGGTTTTGGAGGAGTAACCCTAGAGGCTAGTTATTATCATATGTGGAAAATGGGGGTAACATGCCATAACCCTTGAACAAGGGCTTCCAATGACATGTTAGGATTTTTTGGATGGATTAGGGACTTAAAAGGGACACTGGAGGTAAGGATATGCTAGAGTAGGGAAGGGGCCACACAGGGGGTAGGTGTGCAGGTGTGTGTGATGAACTTAACATAAATAAACATGAACAATACAATAATCTCTTAAAGTGGAAGATCCCTTGAGTCGGACCAAGTTGTACTTGTAGATCCACTAATGAGAATAGTGGCTAAGAATGTCTTGACTTGAAAGTTGTACCCTATGTTGTACCACCGGTGAGAATAGTGGGTCCCAAACTTAAGTAAATTAAACCATTGAATGACAATAACCCATCGTAAGTTATTAATTTCTTATAGCAGAATACCATATGGGTCAAGACCGTTTATATCTTGATTATCGATCCAATGCTGAGAATAGTAGGTAGGAGCATTTTGTCCTAGGGTGGACCTTGATTACCGGTCCACCAATGAGAATAGTGGCCAAGAGAGTCTTGCCCTAGAATTTGTATTTGTTTATTGTTTCACCTATTAAGAATAGTAGGGTCCCTGATCACAACGTGAATGAAATCATGAGTTGATTGTTTTTGTATTAATACCTTAAGTTTAGATAATGATGAATGAGTCGATATGATCTTCTTATGCATGTGTCATTCCTTATAGTGGTGTTATTGATGTATGCGACCTGCTTGAGTATATTGTTACCTTAATCAGTATGTGGTATACTGATCACCCCTATTATTGGTTCTTCTCATTTCTACGAGTAGAGACCCTTTTTGAGGTTATATAGGTAAATAAGGACTCACTAGATGACTTTGCTACATATGATTCTATGATTAGGGCAGAGTGATACTATTGTGATTTTAGCTAGGGACCTGAGAGTGTCATATCCGGTTGTTGTTTTAACTGGCTTTTCTTGTTGTTAATTTTTAGTTGAATGTTCACTTATGTATTTTAGTACTCCTTTTGGAACAAACACCTAACTCTTATTTTTGATATGCATTGCTCTTATGCTACACTTATCATGGTTTGCGTACTATTTTATCTTGCCTTATAGTTGGTATAAGGATGGTTTGGGGCCAAACTTATACTGATTATAGCGGTAACACCCCTCTTATATTTGAAAGTTTTTCCACTTAAAACAAATTTTTTTAGTAGTGAATTTTGGGGGTATTGCAATAGTTGTTTGGTTTGGTGTCCACATTTGATTAGTTATGCAATACCCCATTTTTGAAAACCTTAACTATAAACCGGTAAGTATGTGTATTAGTCAAAATAATTTAGTGATTTTTGACTGGGCATTTGAGCACAACAGAACATTGGGTTGGGTCGTGCATGTGTTGGAGAAGATTGCTTTAATTTAGAGTGTGAAAATCAAGGGGAGGGTCTTGTTATTAATTGCAGACCATGTTTCCTGGAGGAATTCTTGATGTGTTTTATGTAAAAGCTAAATGTAAGGAAATAATGATGAGGGTCTCATATTTTCAAAATACAGATCATGTTTTTTCTTATTTCTGAAACATGTTTTTTTCCCCATAGGGTTTTTTCTTCTATAAATGGATACATGTTGAAACCATATCCACCGAGATTCATGCGTCTCAAATTCTTTTTCTTCTCCATAGAATTCTTCATTCAAAGATAATTGTAGATTTGTGAAATTGAGTGATTGATTAATTTAATCATATTATAATTATAAAATAGCATGAATAAGATCTCTTCTTTTTCTTGAATTGTTCTGTTTTGTGTTTGAGTTCTCAATTGTGAATAATCTTGTTAATCTCAATTTCTTGTGTCTCTAAATCCATTCTATTTCCACAATGATTTGGTATCAAAGCTACGTTGTTGAAGAGATCTAGTCATTAAGATGGGTACAAGATTTGATATTGAGAAGTTTAATCAATCCGTCAATTTTGGATTAAAGAATTTGAATATGCCAGCAAATCTAACTCGGAACATATTGAAAAAATCTTTATGTGGTTATTCAAAGAAGTCATAATCGATGATGGATGAGATATTTGAAGAAATAGATCTATAGTCCCTCTCTACCATACAATTATGTTTATCAAACGAGGTATTGCTAGAAGTGGCAAAAGAATTAACGATGGTTACCTTAGGGTTGAAGCTGGAGTCATTGTACATGATGAAATAGTTATCACAGCAACTATTTTTGAAGAATCAGCTTTATGACTTGAAACTAGGTGAGGGTCAATCTTTAAAAAGTCATTTTGATGAATTTGACTCTATTTTTAGGGATTTGAGTAATATAGATGTTAAATTAGATGATGAAGATTTGGATGTTATGTTGCTATATTATTTGCCAACAAGTTTTAAATATTTTTATGAGATGATTTTGTATTGGAAGGAAGAGGTAGTTCATGAGGATGTGAAATCCACCCTGCGACAACAGAAGTTGATTGATAGTCAGTTAATGGGTAAGGCTACTTTTGGGAACTCACATACTTTTGGGTCTGGTGATCGTAAAAAGTATAGATCTAAGCCAAATAGTTGGTAGAAGATTGTGGCATACTATTGGTGTCACAAGAAGGGGCATGTTAGGAATTTTTGTACTAATAGGAAGCCCAGTGCTATATCTAGCGAGTCATCCGGTACAAAGAATTATAGTGAAGTTACCCATGATGATAGTGATGGAGATGTGTTTTTAGCCTCTGAAGGATAAAATAAGATAAGTGATAGATGAATCTTAGATTATGGATGTTCTTACCATATATGTATCAATTAGAGTTGGTTTCAGACGTTCGAGGTGACTTAGGGTGGAGTTATCTTGATGGGCAACAATGTTGCTTGTAAAGTTGCTGGGATTGTGATGGTGAAGTTGAGGATGCATGATGGTGTGGTCAAAACACTGTCTACCATGAGACATATCCCGGAGATGGCCAAGAGCATCATCTCCTTGATTTCCTTGGATTATAATGGGTACCGATGTGTTATTGAGGATGGGACCCTGAGAGTTACAAAGGGGGCTTTGGTGGCAATGAAGGGGAAATGAGTTGAAACACTAGATGAGTTGGTGAGTTCCACTATTATAGGAATAGTTGTTACGAGACTTAGGCACATGAGACTAGGACACAAAAGTGTCAAGGGTCTGACTGAGCTCTCTAAGAGGGGGATGTGGGATGGATAGAGTATGGGTACTATGGAATTTTGCAAGCATTGTGTATTTGGCAAGAAGAAGACGATCAATTTTTCTATAGTGAAGCATAGTACAAGAGAGCCTCTTGAGTATATCTATTCATATTTTTGACGTCCAGTGAAAGTGGTTTCCAAAGGCAGTCCATGATACTTGCTCATATTCATTGATGGCTTCTCTTTAAAGGTATAGGTTTATTTTTTAAAGCATAAGAATGATGTCTTTGGTATTTTCAAACATTGGTTGACCTTGATAGAATAGAAAACAAAGAATCAGGTTAAGTATCTCAGGACAGATAATGGTCTTGAGGTTATTAAGTAGAGTTTCATTGATTTCTACTAAGACCATGGGATAGAGGGACATTGCACCTGTGTTGGAAGACCATAGTAGAGTGGGGTTATTGAGCCGATGAAAAGAAACCTATTAAAGAAGGCTTAATGAATGTTGTCATAGGGAGGGCTAGGTAGAGATTTTTAGGCTAAGGCGGTTCATTTAACAACATACTTGATGAATCGGTCACCAAATAAGTCAATTAATTTGAAGAGACTAGAGGATTTGTGGTTTGGTAAGCTAGATGATTATTCTAATTTTCATGTCTTTAATTTTCATGCTTGGTCTCATGTAAATGATAGTAAAATTGATCCTAGAGCCAAAGAGTGTATCTTTCTTGGTTTTAAATTATGATTAAAGGGGTACATGTTATGTAGCCTAACTGTATCCAAGTTCTTGATGAACAAAGATGTTACCTTCAACGAGCCTGTGTTCCTCCAAAAGACTGAGTCTTGTGATGGTATCATTAAGGAGATAGAGTAGGAGAGTGCTTCAGGATAGGTAGATGTTGAGGTTGAGTTAGGTGTCAAAGACCCTCCTAATAAACCCACTATTCTTTAAGTGGGTGGATCTAGGTAATAGATGGAGAAAATATTTGTTGCTCCAAACAAAGGATGGAGGATTGTTAAGCCTCTACATAGGTACGGTTATGAAGAAGTTGATGGCTATGCTTAATCTAGTGCAAATATAGTTGTTGATGTGCATGAGGCAGAATTTTCTCAAAGGCTATTTAGAGTACTGATTATATACTAAATGATGTGCTGCTATGGATAAAGAGATGGAGCCCTTCTTGAAGAATCAGACATGGGAACTTGTGAAGGTACCGAGAACGAAAAATATTATTGATTGTAAATGAGTGTACAAGTTCAAATATGGTGCTCCAAGGGTCATGAGATGAGGTATAAGGATCTTTTAGTTGCACGTGGATTTAATTAGATTATAGGCATGTACTATAAAGATGTATTTTCTCTTGTGGTTAGATATACTTCTATTTGCACCTTACTTGCACTTGTAGCTATGCATTACTTTGAGTTGGAGTAATTGGATGTTAAAAGTGCATTTTTACATGGTGAGCTCGAGGAGGAGATTTACATGAGATAGCCCGATGGGTTTGTGGTTGAGGGGATGTGTGATCATGTGTTCCTGTTGAAAAGGTTGTATGATTCGAAGTAGTATCCTTGACAGTGGTATAAACAATTTTATCATTTTATGCTTGAACATGGTTTCTTCTGGATTAAGTATGATGGATGGTGCATTTAAAGGAGATGGAGGGTGGTTCTTTTCTGTATCTTTTGTTATATATTGATGACATACTTGTTGTAGAAAAAGATATGTCTGATGTTGATAGGGCTAAGGCAATGCTAAAAAATATGCTTGAGATGAAGGATCTTAGATCTATGAAGATGATCCTTGGCATGGAGATCATTAGAAATCGTAAGTAGAAGCTTTTATACTTGTCATAGGAGTATTATATGAGTAAGGTGCTAGAGAGATTTTATATGATGAATGCCAAGACGGTTAGCAATCCACTGGCTAATCATTTTAGATTGTCTGCTTGGGATTGTCTTAAATTGAAAGAGAAAGAGGAGTTCATGGTTATTGTTCCATATTCAAATGATGTTCGTTATATCATGTAAGCTATGGTGTGTACTCGGTTTGATATTGCTCAAGATATTAGTGTTGTGAGTTGATATGTGACAAATGTGGGAAAGGCTCACTAGCAAGTAGTGAAATGGATTCTTAGGTACTTAAAGGGAAGAGCATCATCTTGCATTGAATATGGAAGATAAATTGATTCGCTAGTTGGGTTTGTTGACTCTTATTATGGTGGAGACCTTGATAAAAGTATATCTACTTATGGATATGTTTTCTACCTTAGTGGTTCATTTATTAGCTAGAGATCTTCCTTGCAAGATTTGACAGCCTTGTCCACTACTAAAGTCTTTCTAGGAATCCATGTGGCTTAGTAGTTTATTATAAGAGTTGGGGTTTGGTCATGGTGGTCTAGTTGTTCATGGTGCTTTGTATTAAAAATATTATTAATATTTTATTATTATTATGATTTTTTATATATTAAAATTTAATTAGGTCAAAATTTGTTAGTGGGTTATTAAATTTTAATTCTAACTTAAACCTTAACCAGTATCCGTTAGGTCATGTAATCTTATTCTAGTAAATAGATATTTATATCTAATTCTTCACTTAAACAATTGTCCTAACCTTGGCCTTGACCTACTAGAGTATCTTTGGTCATTTCCCCTATTCCTTCCTCGGTGTCAAATTCTCATGCACCATACCATCACCACACCTCCATCTCTCCCATGTTTCCCTCTTCTTGATTTGTTCCACATTTTCCATCACCATCATTCATACCCTGAACTCATCAATCCTTCACCACCACCTTCGGCCAAAATCACCGATCTCCTCCCATTAGCGTTAGCCACTTTCACTGAACCCACCCCTTTCTACATCCTTCCCCACTAAATCCCTAAAAAATCACCAAAACACCCCCAACAACCTATAGACTACCTCATCGAAGCAATCCCTCCACCTTCAGATAAAAGCACTAAACACCACCCTCCTCCTTCATCCAAAACTTTCAATCCTCCCCACCTTGCTACAAATTTCCTTGAAATATCTCCCTTCCTTACATTGGTCATTCCTTCCATTTCTGCCTCCCTACCACCTTCAATGACTATCGTTGCTATTCCCCTTCCTCCCAACAACTTCCTTCGTTCATCCTCCCTTTATTGCATGAGTTTGATTGGCTTCCTTGCTGATTTTATTTGATTCTTTAGTTATCATTGAGTTGCTTAGTGATTTTGGGTTATTTTTGTGTTATATTAAATTATAATACACATGTTATTGGGTTTTAATTTCTTAGGTTATCCTTGATGATCTTAGAGGAGACAGTTTTGTACTTTTTGTGTGAGCTTGGATTTAAGTAAATTCAATTACTCATAAGATGGTAGAATTTATGTGCAAGCATGTTATGATTTTTTAGACATATAATGATTCTAGGGTTTTATATTCTTTAAGTATTATGACATGCATGATAAAATGATAACATTTTAAATAAATGGTACATACAATTGTTGTAAGTTAAGTTATATGCATCGGTAATATGTTATATGATTTTCGTATGCATGTCTAAGGTTTTGTTATGGTTTTCATTCTTGTGAACTTATTATTTTAATGCCACCAAAAATACCTCATGATTACTAATACATGGTAGTTAGAGTTACTATGATTTGTATGAAAGCATATATGCATGATTAGGGTTAGCTTATGATGATTTCTATTCATAGTAACTAGGGTTAGTGATATTTCCCTACATGTACTATGATGATAATTTTCCTATTTAAATGTTATATTATGCTTTAAATATATACGTACATGCTATATAGAATATGTGATACATGAGAGTTATATGATTAGGGTTTTTGTGGGCACAATCCGCTAAATGCATGAACAGTGGAAAATATAATTCATCACTAGATCACGAAGAATACCTACATGATAAAATAATGTGAACTATTGTATTTTATCCATTTAATGGCAAATTATTATTATAATAATAATATTTGGTATTAAAGGGAATAAAATGGTAAATTTAACATTTCAAGGGTATTTTGGTAATTTTGACCTAATGTATCTTTTTAGAACAATTGGATATTAGGATGGACTTAGACTTTTGATAGGTTAATCTTAATGTTGACTTGATTTGATATACACCAATTATCTTAGGGCTTACCTTAATAATTGGAAACAAAAGGGGAAAACAGTTAAGTATAGAAATGTAAATTGTTGTGAAGTATGTGACAATTGTGAGCACTTCATGAAATGTTAATACTTAAAGTGAAAGACTTCAATTTGGAAAGGGTTACTCTCTAGTAATAGCTACTGTAGAGATGAGGTGTTATTCCTCATTTGATTTGGCTCATTGATTTGCCGTTGTGCCTTAGTAAGGTCCTAGACTATTCTATAGTTTACTTGTACGCCCTATAAGAGGTATCGATACTTAAGGGTTATGTGAACGAGGTTGGAGGATATTATGTTACCTTTGAGTGCTAGTATGACCAAGAGTAATAGCCTATCCCAAAATTCTTCAAAATGTGTTTAAAATTATGTTAATATATAACATAAAGTTGTTTTGATTTTGAAATGGGCTTGAACTTTTAATAAAAATGTGAATTTTAGGCATACCAATTGACTAGTTTTCCTAACCAATTGACCGGTCCACTCAGAAATTAATAGTTTTGTTCTCAACAAACCAATCGACTGGTTTTCCCAAAGTGATCACCTAGTTATCCCGCAGTTTTCGATCTATTTTTGATTTTTGATTCCAATCTGTCTAATGTTTATGAAAACTTCTAATTAGGGTGTAATTGTGCTAAAATTAATATTTTAGTGCTTTGAGATTATTTTCACATTATTTAGATCATTTTATGATTTTAATTAGCCATAATTTTCATAAAAAAAGCACTTTTGAGGCAAGCCTCATCTTCTCTCTTCTCCCTCATCTACCCCTCTCTTTTTAGGTAGTTAGGGGGTGCATAGTTGAATTTGTGAACCATCTCCTAACTCACCAACCTAGTGCCATATCCCTTCCTGACAACACTCAACCCTCCATCATTCCATCAAGTCAGCTATCACTTTTTAGCTATCCACACTCAACCTTACCAATCTCATCTCCTTCTCTCTCGTGAATGTCAACCCAGCCTCACCTCTATACCTTTCATTTATGATCCATTTTCATTCATCACCTATTGTTCTTGCTCTCTTTTCCTTTTGCTTGGTAGAAAGTGTTGGGCATCCCTACATTCTCTCCCTTTCTCCTCTCTGTTGAGAAAAGATAGAGACTTACTATGGTTTTATCCCTTCCTTGTGTGAGAATTATATTCCTTTTTCTTCTTCTAATATTAGCTTTAGTTCTCCCTTGTTTCCCTTAAGTAATGAAGAATTAAGGTTTGAGAAAGTTTGACAATTTCAGTTATTTCCTTTGGCACCCTATTTTTGAGAAAAGGTTGTGTTTCATGTTCTTTTTCTTCTTCTTATTCTGATTTTTCCTTGATCTTAATAAAGTTTTGAAAGATGATTTTTAATGGTTTTAACTTTGGTTCTCTTAAGAATTAAGGTTTTGCTAGATAACCATCAAGTAGGATCTTGTGTGCTAGAAGGATTGCTTCGAGGTAAAACATTCTTATCTCTAACATAAATGGGGTTCTGTGGCTTATTAGGTGTTCCATGGGTTTGGTGCGTTTATGTGATAATGATCTAATTTATATTCTAGAACTTGAGTATGTGGTAGAAATTCTTCCTAAAGTGAGCATTATTGGGTTTCTCTAATTTTATGTATAAGTTGGCCATTTGAGTATGATTCGTTAAGTGTTTACCTTACCATGTATCTATGTGGCTCTATTTTTGTAACATGTGTTTTTATGTGTGTTATGACATAGAGACATGCTAGGATTAATATGGTGAAGTTTGGTAATTTTGGGTAGGAGTATTGTAAGTTTGGGTAGTGTTTTACCTAAACTAGTCGATCGGCTCCTTGAACCCATCGGTGGGTTGTGGGAGCACTCTAATGGTTTGGGAGCTTAGATCGGTTGGTTGTGAGATTATTTGACTTGTTATAATGAAGAGTCAAGTGATTGGTCAAACCCATCAACTAGTACCTCTATAGACCAAATTGGATCGGTCTTTGCTTAGAACATCAACTGGTTGGACCAAACCAATAAACTAGTTTCTATGACCAGTCGATCAGTTGGTTAAACTCATTGACCGGTCTCTCTACCAGCCAAACTTAGACCCATGAATTGGTTAGCCCAAACCCATCAACAGGTTCCTATGAATAGTTGATCAATGAGGCTAACTAGTCGATTGGTCCTCTAGTGTTGTTTTGGATTAGGTTTGGTATGACTAGACCCGTCGATTGGTATGTAATTACAACATTTAAAATTATGATTTGAACTATGATTGCCATGATTTTAATATGAATTGTAATAATGGTTTTTATGACTAGAATTTGGTTAAGTTTAGTGTCATCTCTAAACACCCAATTGGTGGCTTTTATATCTTGTGATCTATTTAATGTTATCACTTGGAAACACTCAACTTGGTTGATAATGGAATTTAATTGTGTTTGTTGTTATCACTTGGAAACACCCTATTTGGTTAATGTTTGAATTTTAATTGTTTAGAGTTATCACTTAGAAACAACCATTTGGTAACTTGAGAATTTTATTTGTGATATAACTTGAAAATATATAATAATGGAATAAGATTTTTCTCGAGCCTTTTTCTCCAACTCCCATGGTAGATGCCACGAGTTAGTGGGTAGGTCACCCTATAGTTATATTTTCACTCAGTACCTACTTTCTTCTCTACTGGGTTGCGATCAATAGGGGGTATGTTCATATCTTTGAGGTATAGGATTACATTGTGGTAAGCCGACATGGCATTGGTGTTCAGTATAGGTGGATGAGGTATCCCAATACAAGCCCCTGACACTTTTTACTATCCATTACTTAGGTGGATGTGGTATCCCAACTTTTTATGCATCACAGTAGAGACATTTAAGGTGTGTTGGGTGAGGTATCCCGGTATAAGGCCCCTTGGCGTACTGCAACCACAAAAGGTGAGTGTGCGATACCGATTGATGTGAGCCATCGTGAAAAGTGCACTCAATGTGTGGTGGGTGTGGTATCCCTAAAGGAATCCCCTTTGATGTATCCTGACCCTATGTGGTAGGTGTGGTATCCCATTGTGATTATTTTTTACTACCATGACTTGTGTTCATGGTGTAGAATTGGGTGTGGTCGAATGAACTATCTTATTAACCAGAAGTTATGTGGTCACTAAGGGGAGAATTTTAATATGGTCATATTATATGGGTTGTGATTCATTTATCATATTATTATCCTTCCATGATTTCTATGCAAGCATGTCTTGTTATACTACTACTATGAGACTAAGTGTTGAATTATATTAGTATGTTCATCACCATGCTATTATGTGACTTTAATGTGCTGCATGATCCTTATCATGTTTTAGGTACTATATTTTACTCGTACTTCACCATACTGATACTCCAATTCTGTAGTCACTATAATGATCCAACTTTTGGTCCGAGGAGTAGAGGATGATTTTCAAGGCTACGAATTTCAGTTAGAGTATTCTAAGGGTGATGGCATAGGTCATTAACAGGTCATTGCTTGGGGTAGGAGATTATTTCTATGCTTAAGAGTTATTCTAATTGGTTATAGGAATTGTTCCCATTGCATTGAGAAGTTTTTGTATTTTCTATTATTTAAACTTTTGGATATATTTCCTGTATCTGGTTTTGAAAACTATCCTACTCATTATATCTATAATATTTTTCTTGCCCTTATTATCTTGTATCGTCACATTAATATTATAAGCATGTATCTTTTTTTTTATTATTCTATTTTTTCGTACATCAGGCATGGTAGGTGATGCTCACATCTATCTCATGGTTGATGTGGTGGTTACATTCCATGGTTTTGTTTTTTAATTACTTCCATATTATCGTAAAAATGAAATTTTCTGTTTCTAAAATTGGGGGTGTTACATAAGGTGTACCACTGTGTCCTTAGGTTTGAGAATAAGTGTATTGTGTTACCTTCGGGTGCCAATATGACCAGATATACCATAGTGTCCCTGCGATGATTGTATTCCCTTTGAGTAATTAAAAATAGAATTAACTATTGTGAAAGAAAATAAAAAGAATTGATTTAGATGTGTTGATTTGGTAGTTGCGTCAATGCCCTACCTTGGTATTTAGAATTATTTTGGATTTGTAGGTTTGGTAGTTGTCTTAGTGCCCTATTTTGGTATTTGGATGTGTTTATTCGGTAGTTGCCTTAGTGTCATGCCTTGGTATTTGAAATTTATTTGATTGATTAAATATATCTATTGTACCTGAAGGTGATATGAAGTGAACTAGTATGTTTTACTGTTGAGCTTGAGACTTGATATCTATATCTATATCTATATCTATATCTATATATATATATATATATATATATATATATATATATATATATATATAATCTCATAATTATTGCATGTCATTATGGCACATGTTTTGTTCCTTAGTATAATTGTCAGATTTTTGTGTGACTAAGTGCAATATAACTATGCTACCCCTTGTGAGGTATTATGATTTACTCAGTACAAGGAAGTCATATGGATACTGCTTTTGTAGATGACTAAGTGAAGGGTATGGAGTGCCTACAGGTGTGTTATAGTGATAAGGAAGAGATCCTATATTTGGAGTGGATTTTTGGGTCTAAGAGTTAAGATAAACCTCTTTTGTACCTTCAAGTACTGGCTTTTGACTGTATCGGTTTTTCTTCAGACTCTTATGTCCCCTGGTATTTTTTTGATTTCTATCATTGTACGAAGTAAATTATCCATAACTTTTATTTATGCATTGTTTGTTTCTACTAATTTACTTTGGTTATGGCTTTTTTACGCCTTAGCATTTCGCATAAGAAAGGTAAGGGAACCATACTTATGCCAAGTGTGGTGGTAATACCTAGCAATTTGGTAATTATTGCATTTGCAAAACAAAATTTTTAATTAGCAAATTTTGGGGTGTTACAGGTTGTATTAATGATTGATTAATTTGATGAACCAATTGACTAATTTATGTGATTAGTCAATCAATTTATTAGACCCATCGATTGAGAATTTTATGACCAGAGTGGTTTTGTTCTCAACATAAACATATCAACTTCTCTTGCCAAACCCATTTACTAGGTTCTATAAACCATAAATCAGTTTCATCAACTAGTTGACTGATTTCATTATATATTTAATTTTTCCTCAAGTTTGGTACTGACAAACATATTGGCTAGTCTAAGGGACCGATCAACTGGTGCCACTTGAGCCCGCCATGCATATTTATTATTTTTTTATCTTGTTTTTTGGCTTTCAACTTAAATTTTCTATTATATAATTATCTTAACCATGCTTAATAAGAACTAAAGGAAATCAAAATGATGAATATTGTGGTGTGGCTTAGATGCCTTATTTGGTTGAGTTTGGTGTTACCTCTAAACAACCAATTTGTTATGAAAGAAATTGAGTTGAATTTTCCATGTCACTTAACAATTATTAATAATGAAAATTAAGATTTTTTTTTATCCTTCTCCGACTCTTGTGGTAATGTTTAGCGAGTGGGTCTTCCTTTGTTTCAATCTTTTCACTCATTACATAACTCCTTCTCTACCAGTTTATGGTTGGTAGGGGCATGCAATTATCTTTGAGATATGGAATAATATTATGGTAGGTTGACATGGTGTTGTTGTCTAGCTATGGTGGGTGAGGTATTCATGTACAAGCCTTCAAACACTTCGTATGTCCATCGCTTGGGCATGTATGGTGTTCTAACTTTTGTGTAGCCCTTGCGGCAAATGCACTTGAGGTGTGATGAGTGTCATATCCTAATGTGTGTTAGCCCTTGCCGTTGATTCACTCAAGGTGTGGTGGGTGTAGTATCCCCGAAGAAAATCCCCCTCAATTTATTCTATCTAGGTGTGATGAGTGTGATATATCATTGCGTATGTTATATTGACAAGACTTTTGTTGATGGTTGAGGGCTAGGTGTGGTGGAATCAAATATCATAATAATTGAAAAGTGTGCAGTCACAAAAATGGAGGATTAATAATATGGTTTCTTCTATATGAATCTAATATATGATATGTATTAGTATATCATCCATGATTCTTATATAAGAATGCCTTATTATTTGATAATCATGAGCTTGAAGTTATATTATCTAAGATGTTTTATACTATGCTACTATATGACCTGAATGTGTAGCATGAGTCTTACCATGTTTTACATAGTTTATTTTACTAGTACTCCATGGTACTGATACTACATGTGTATGCTCACTATAATGATTCTAGTGTGTAGATGGTGATTTGTAAAGTTATAATTATTAGTTAGAGTATGTTCAGGATAATGATGTAGGCTGGTAATTGACCATTGCCTAAAGATCAAGATTTACATTTCTGTTTTGTTAAGATTTAGACTAACTAACTTAGATTTATTTTTCCCAGTTTTTTGGGATATTTTATTCTTTTTGGTTATTTAAACTCTTAGCTTTGATTCTTTTATTTGAATTTTATAAATATCTCTTTCGTCTATATTCATCGTCATCATCATCATCATCTTGTTCTTGTTCTTGTTCTTGTTAGAGCATGAATTATTTTGTTCGTAAAAGAGCATGCATTATTTTATTCATAGTTACATTTTGTATTACATCAAATATGTGCTAGGTGATGATCATACATCTCCAATAGTTGATGTGGCAATGACATCCCTCAATTTAGTTTTTAGTAAGCTTTTGCAGTGTCTTCAAAACAAAAACCTTTTGATCAAAATTTGTGGGTGCTACATTGCCTAAGGTTCTTAAGTTGCATAAGGATGCAATAGGTTTTTTCATTGATGATGTTAATCTCATAAGTCAAATAATATAATTTTCCTTGTTTTGATGATAACAAATGGATCTTGAGAATTAATGTGTTTGGTTAAGTATGCATGTATTATAATTGATATACAAAGAGCTATAAATGCATCTACACAAAGAATTTCTCTAAACACACAAGTTTAAAAAAGCAATCAAGTTTTCAAGCACAAGAGAATAGTGCATAAGAGATAGATAAGACTTGAATGCTAAGAATCATATTTCTAAAGTCTTATGTTCCATATAAAGAGTTAAGTTAAGCAATTTTACATTTAGATCAAAGCTCTTTAAAAAATATTTTTAAGCACATGTTTTGAATTGAATTCATAAGAATTTATGGTTGATATTGATTTCTAAATATTTCAAATTGCTTTAAAAAATTTGTTGGTTGTAATTGAAATTAGTTGATGGGCTTCAAGATCGATCAACAGATTTAGTTTAATAAAGAGGATGAAATAAGTTATGCTCAAATGGATCAACTGGTGCACCTAAATAATCGTATCGTTTCTCCAAACCAATTGGTTAGTTCAAGAATGCCGATAGACTGGTATGACTAAGTAGTCCCTGGGTTTCACCCCTATAGAAACACATTCCTTTCTGGTTAAACTCATCTATTGGTTTCACTAAATCGGTCAACTGGTTTGAAGAAACTGATAAACTAGTTGGACTAACTAGTCCATGGGTTTCACTCTTTTAGAAACACATTCATCTCTAGTTAAACTCATTGACTAGCTTTTCCAAGGCGATTGACAGGTTTGAGAAAATTGATCGATTGGTTTGACCAACTAGCTTATGTGTTTTACTCATGCAAAAACCAATTTTTATTTGGTTAAACTCATCAACTTGTTTCACCAAACTAATTGGCTGGTTTAAGGAAATTGATCGACTTGTTTGACCAAATAGTCCAAGGATTGCACTCTTATAGAGACTCATTTGTCTTTAATTAAGCTCATTGACTTGCTTCGCCAAACCAATTAACTAGTTTGTAACCGGTCAATTGGTTCAAATAAACTAATTGACTAGTGACATGAACTTATTGACTAGTGTTACTAAACCATGTCATTATTCATATATGTTCATAGGACCAATAAGATACTACACACAACCAATCGATTGGTTTGTGTAATAGCAACATTCCATTTTAGGTCTGAATATAATCAGTTGATTGGTTTGAACCACCAATCAACTGGTTCGGCTATACTAATCGAATGGTGAGAATTAAATGCTAATTTTTTATTCGTTAGGTGATACAGCTTTTTGGATATTTTTTTCCTAATGCCTATATGATGAGGGTGAGACTTATAAATAAGGTATCTATGTATTTATTATAATAATTTTTCAACCACATTGATTGTGGAATAAAAAAATCTACTTTGAAATTATTAAATTGTTCATTAAAACTTTCTCAACTTTCAAAATTTAGAATGTTCATTGAAAAGTGTTCCTTCCTCACTTCTCTTAACTAGAATTACTCAACTATAATATCTCCTATTATATCGAGCTATATTACATCTCATCCAATGTTCTACACTTTTATATCTTGTATTCCTGGTGAGAATCAATTGTAATCACAACCATTGTACACAATTCATTACAAAGGGATTAACGAGTGTTTACTTATCATTCTTAAAATATTTTTCTAGAGAGTTCGGAGAAACTAAATAGATCAAGTTGTAAATCATCTCATATAAATTCACTGAGATTTTAAGGCTCATAAACAAAAAGAAAATTTATCATCAATAAAAACCCATCACTATTTCAAAATCCTAAGCTAGTGGATGTAGAGAGTAATTTGGTGTTTAACCACTCTACACTGAACATAAATTTTTTTCTAGTAATCTCATTCCATTAAACCTTATTCACCCCTTCTAGGGCTATTTCAGTTGGTCTCAAAGCTTGGACATCTCTCAAAGGATTCAACAATTTGAGGTGGAAAAGATCTACAAGTATAAGGGATTATATTGATCTAAATGAATATATATCTACCACAAAACCACCGTTGTTTGATGGTGAAAATTTTTCCTACTATAATAACATAATGATATTCTTCATCATGTCAAAATACTATGACATGCGGTCAATAGCCACTGAAGGGCTAATAAAAATCACTAAAGAGGTTAACGGTGAACTAGTGGAAAAGATGAAGAATGAGCTCATAAATGTAGAAAAGAGAAAGCTCATTCTCAATGATAAAGCTATCATGATTATTTAGTGTGGGATTAACGAAAGGGATACCACTGCTTCTAATCATGATCAACTTTAAAAGAAATTTGGGATAAGCTTGTCCACACCTATGAAGGTACAAAGCAATTGAAGGATCAAATAATCACTCTTCATACTAGTGAGTATGAACTCTTTAACATGAAGTAAGGTGAGCATAAAAAACCTAAGCAACCACTTCACTTCTATTGTCAACAACCTCAAGGTCTTGTGGAAAGAAGTCACTTAATAAGAGCAGGTAAGACAAATCTTGCAAGGTTTGACAAAGGAATGGAGTCCCAAGGTGAATTCCATTTATAAAGCAAGAGACCTAACAAAGATCACCATTGAATAGCTCTTTGGGAATCTCATGGTTCATCGATCAAAGCTTGAGGATGGATATGATGAAATAAAGGAGAAGCACTAGCTCTAAAAACTTCTACTCCCTATAGAAATTAGAATGTAGTGGAAAACATGGTAGAAAAGGAAAGCAATGAAGGCTGAGAGGAATCTCCCAAGGATGATGAAAAGGTGGCTATTATAACCACTTAATTCAAAAGGTTACTCAAGTCATGTGGAGGTACAAACGAAAGACCAGGAAGGCTATCATTAAGAAACACAAGGAGGCCTAGAGAAGCTAACATAGATTATAAGATCACATGCCACAATGGTGGAAAACTGATAATTTCATCCATGACCGCTTGATTTTAGAAATGAAATTACTAAAGAAATGGCAAGGAACAAAGGGAATACAAGCAAAAACAAATGAAGGCAAGGACCAAGAAAAGCCATGGCCACTTTTGGTGAAAGTGAAGGTGAACCATCTGATGAAGAGGAAAAAGTTTCCAAATTATGTTTCATGGCTTTAGGAGAGGAATTATGAACCTCTAACTCCTTCACAATATTTGATGGTGATGGTGACATCTATGAGGCATAATCTGATGAAGAGGAAAAAGTTTCCAAAACTGCGCTTAGTACGAATTTATGAGAAACCATCGTATAGAAACAAACAAGAAGCTTTCAGCTTGGAATGTATTTTTCATGACAGAGACGTAAGTATTACTCATACAGCAATAACTATGTTTAAACTATTCATATTCGAATTATTCTTTGTTCTACCTGCTTCATATTTTATTCAATTACAGGGGCAAAGAATACATGGAACAGTCAGAAAATCTCAGATAAATCAATACAGGGCAATAATGAAAGAAGGTCAACTGTATCACGTGAAAAACATTATTGTGGCAGACAATCAGCTTAAATTAAAAACAACAGACTTCAAGTATGTCATGTACTTCAACAATTTCACACACTACATTAGGCAATAAGAAGTAGAAGCATTCACAGTCCAAATGTTTAAGTTTATTCCGTTTGATGAGTTACTAACAGTTTCGAGCACAAGTCTTATCGGTGAGTAGATAAATACAAATACAAAAATATTTTTTCCACAAATTCAATATAAATGAAGCATATTCTTTATATTTCAGATATTATTGGAAGGGTGTCAGCTATCCAAGCAGTGAGGGAGAAAGAAGTCTTTGGACAAGTGACAAGCTACCTAGACTTCGTACTAGAAGATCAAATGTAAGAAAATACAAAATATCAGCTAATTATCCATATTAATTATCTAATAATTTTTAGAATTTACAGGGAGAATAGAGTTCAATGCACGCTATGGGGAGAATATGTAACAGATTTAAGTGATTATTTTGGTATCACTAATCCTAATCCTGTAATTATTGTCCTATAATTTTGTAGAGTCAACATTTATCGAGGTATGAATTGTATTGTTCTTTAGAGATAGTCAAAAGTATTAAAATTACAATTATGGATTATGTGAATAATTTTTCAGATCAACTAAAGGTATCTAACACATGGAACGTGACAAAGCTGATAATTGACCCAGACATGGCAGAGATAATAGACTTTGTTAATTAGTAATTTTCTGTTATAAGATACCACTGATTTTTTTAATCTAAATATCCAAACATTAATGACAAAGTTTCCAAAAATCTGGTTTTAGTTTACTCGTAGGACAACCAACAACTATTACTATTTCTGACACAAAGCAACTATCAAGTTTAGAAACCATAACAGAAGAGATATCCTCAGGGAAAGCAATTTTTAAAACAATAGAAGAGCTTCAAGAAAACGAGGTATAATTCTTCCCAGATGAGTTATAATTTTTTCAAAAATGATTTCTAACTCTAAATTTTATAGGTAGGAAAATTCTAGATCAATGATAGAGTTACAGGCATAGAAATTGTTGGTGAATGGTTTTACGTGGCGTGTAAAACATGTCTCAAAAAACTGAAACCTTCTGGACAAAGGTTTATTTGTGAAAAGTGCAACACATATGAAACCAAGGAAAACCTAAGATATAAACTTTAGATTAGAGTTGTTGATGGAACGGGAAACATTGCATTACTCCTCTGGGATAGGGAGTGCAGACAAGTTATAGGAAAAATAGCACTGCAGCTTAAGGAGGAAAATGAGGTAGTATTTAAAGTGCTTATGTTAAGTAACAATATTCACTTTCTTTTCAAATTTTAACTCCAAGAATATAATGCAGGGAAAATTAGATGACGTATCACTTCCAACAGAAGTAGAAAAATTGGCGGACCTAGAAGCCCTTTCCTTAGTTCAAGTGAGGGAACCTCAACTGGGTGCTTACTCTGTGATTAAATTAACTACTGATGCAGGGTTAGTGTGCAAGTATAGAGGCCTCTATTTCTCTAACAACCATGGGTGCGCTATTTATGTTACTAACAATATATTTGAAAGATCATAACTATGACAATCCCAATTTGTAAAAGTAGACATACGTTTATCACTTATTATAGTCCTAAGTATAATATAACTTTCCTTTTTTCAGGACTCAAATCTAAATTCCAAGCTTAATCAATCAGCAGATGAGCAAGTACCATTGAAATAAGTTTTAATCAAGATATTTTTTTACAAATTTAATCCGGCCTAAATAATGATTCATTATCTAAAACCCAAACTATTTTTATGTTTGAAGGTTGAATCTCAATTAGATGAGGTAACAACTCCACCAAACTTTGAGTCAAACAATTCACAAATGACTCTGTCAGAGGTAAATAAGAGGAGGCCTAATGGTGATCTTTCATCATCAGTTACGCAGAAGAGAAAGCCTAGAGTGACTGTGAAGAAGGAACGGGTTTGATCAGGAAAAGAGGACAATTGTATTTGACAATTGTATTTGTAGTTGTACTGTTTTCTTATATTTGTTTTAAGTAGGTAGTTTTTATGTAATTGTATTGGACTAATTCTAGAAAACTATGATTTAGCAGTTTATGCAGGTGTCGTTTAACTTAGGAAATTTTGATCCTCACTATTCCTATGTAACAGATATTATCAATTAAATATTTGTACTCCTATTACTACTAAATTTTAGTATTCAGGTTAATACGATGCATTAATTTGATCATGTTTATCAAACTCCCTTATCGTCTACATTTAATTTGCAAACATATAACAGAACTATATAGCAAAATTACACCATTGAAATACTTTTGAATACCAACCATCACATATATCACACATAATTAATTATCTAAAATCAACAGATCATACACAAAACTTTCTAATAATTAAAGGACAAGAAATGAAAAGCAGACATTGAATAATATGGAGGCTCAGATCAATCTATTTATAAATGGCGATGTAAAACAGATTATGACACCCTGTATATGTAGCTACACTTACTATTTTCAAGGTTAAAAAATAATCAGCTATTATAAATAATTTGCCCCACAATTCATCATTGCCTCTATTAATTCTAAGTTTTTAAAAAAAGAACCCCTACATCACTGTCAAATAGACCATAAGAAAATAATCACAAGCATTGATTATGATTTTTTTTGGGGCGCAAAATATGTCACAAGCTTTACATCATCAACCCCTGGCCATCTGCAAATAATAGGATCAGAGATGACCCTAATAATACAAATGGCCAAACATAAAATGAGTAAAATTCGTATCAGCAATAAATTATTCTTCATTACCCAGTTCTCATAGTCATGTTTAATGGAAAATGGGGATCTTTTCAATTAAAAACTTAGATTAATTTATTAATACCTGTCAAAGAAAAAAAAATTATATTACTTTTATGTTTAGTCAATGTATATATATTCTAGATTCGAAATTTTGAATGGCACTCATAGCTACAATTTCAGTTGAAAATTTTCAAACTTTCCCTCCTCCATTTCAGTTCAAAATTTTCCATAGTTATAAAGGGAGTTGGAACATATGGATGATACTAAGCTGATGAATGTTAAGAATATGCAGCAGAATATGTGTAGCCCAACTAACTAAGATTTCACATCAATGTAAGTCATTGTTCAATGTATAATACCAATAGAATTACACTATCATCATCATCTTTAATAAACTTCCTATTTATGTACAATTTTCATGCTTGGTAAGAGAGAAGGAAGTTATCAAGCAGGAGCTGAAGGAAGAAATTAACAGCTACAACCACTATTGGAGGTAAAAGACCAAGAGAAGACGCGAGAACAGGTATTGAGCTACAATTATGCATGGACTTTAAGTCTAGGTTAAAATTTTTATCACGTCTGTCTCGCAATAATGTTGTTATCAAGCCTGTTTGATGATAATTTTACTCCAATTTTTTACATTACGTGTGATGTTTAATACTTTATTTGAATAGGATAGTGCGAGAGCTAACAAGAAAAGACATAATTTAGAGCAACATTAGGCATGTAATTACAATTAGAATAGAATAATGTACAGACTAAGTATTGCAACTATAAATTTTTACCTGGGGCATCCTTGATTATGCTCAGCATATTCACAGCACCAACAGTCACATGAAAACAAAAAACATTAATTACTTTGATAGAGTATTTATGTACATGTTAAAGAAGTGAAATGAAATCGCTAGTTTTCCCTTTTGAAAGTTCCTTACTTTGATATTTTTGATATATAATTAATTTAGATTAATAGTATTAAATCTTTAACATCCGTTACTAAATCAAAAAAATATTATTAATTAATAGATTTTGCATTTTTTTGATGCAATTGGTAAACTAAACTAAAATAATGGATATTCGAAAGATGGAATTCCTTTATTAGTTTTTATCAGTCTAAACTATAACATTTTTATGATATATGGTAAAGTAATGAAATTATTTATAATTTATCTATTATTAGGGTATTAAATTAACATAATACAATCGAAGTAAAACAAAATTTACTGAAACAACTGTTGGTATGGAGTCTGTAAATTCAACGGTTTTTATTTAGTTAACGAAATGCTGACCAAAGAGATCACGATTTGTTTTCATTCAAAATCAAGGGCGAGAAGGGGCATGTTTATCAATAAGGTTTAGAGGACAAAATCAATGGACGAAAATTGACTTGTATAAAATCAGCGACAATGATATCCTCATATTTCGTTCATCAGACTACACAAATGAGTTTGAAAAACGAGGGATTTACCCTGAAGCCATAGAACGACCATGATTACACAAAATTGTGTTTGTTTAATGACGAGTTCATATTTTGACACATTTTATACCCTTATAATCTTAGTTTTTGGTAGTTTATTTAACTAATATAGGGGAATAATTATTGTTTTATGCTTAAGTGGTAAAATTTGCATAAATATTATTATTTGAGCTAAAATGATATAAATTAAGTAAATTTAGAATAAAATATTATTTATTAATATTTATTGAATTTTATTTTACAGGTTTTATTTTTAAATAAAAGAAAAAATATATTTCGACCTTTGGACCAACGGCCGAAGGCCGAAGGCCCAAAGGCCTGGATTAAAACGACGCCAAACGGAGACCTAGAGGAATGGAAAAGAAACCAAACGCAGCGCACTAGAGGAGCAACGCGGTAGAGAGCCGAGAGAAGGCAGAGCCTTCACAGGCTCGGCCTAAGGCTCAGTAGAGAAAAAAGGCGTGCGGTCGAGGGAGCGGCAGAGCCTTCCGAGGCTCTGTGGAGAGCGACGCAGAGGAGAGAACGTAGCCTTCAGTACGGAAACCGAGGCCAACGAGGAGTACTCATCGCACAGACGACGCGCAAAGGACAATCGACGCACGGAAATCGAGGCAGCACAGGTCATCCGCAGCACAGCCTCCGTTAGTGTCAGCCGAATAAAAAGAAAAAGAAAAAGAAATTGTTGCACGGAAATAAAGGCAAATAAGGAAGAAAATTTTGAGGAAGAATTTAATACCAGTAGAATTTATTTCAGATAAAATTAATTTTTATCTGAACAAATTCTTGATCTTTTATCCAAAATTATTCCGGTTATTTCTTTCTCTTATTTTTAATTTATATTTTAGATATATATTTCTGTGTAATTAATTCTTTAATTATAACATGGTGATTGTTTATTGTTAGGGAATAATTTGAAACCCTGGATTAGGATTTGAATTATAATTTTATTTTCTTTGTTTCGTGAGATTGTTTCTTGACTCTATGTTAATTGCTATCATTTATATGTATAATTCTGTCAAGTATAGTTTATTTGGTGCATGCCTTGTTTTGGTTCCTCATAAGTGACAGTATGTAGGATTATTTTCCTACTAGGTGGCCATCTAAATATACTAGAATTTATATGTATAAATTGCAGCTAGGTTAGATAACAATTCACCTAATCGTTTTGTGATTCTAACCGAAGTGGCAAAACGTTTCGATACGTGTGGGTCAAGGATAGGAAATACAGCTAGACATGCATTTTGTACTAGTCTGGGTACTTAGATTGACAGCCTTCCACTCACACTTAATGCATTAAATCTAGTTAAATATAGGAGCCGCATGTTGCTGCTATACTGCTAGTATTTAATAAGGTTAATATAGGCACGTGGTCGTATTAATTAATTAAGGGAAGTAATATAAGGTGTATGGACCTGCGTTTGGTGTACAACTTGGTCGATCTCTTTCTCACGATTAAAAGATGACTTAGAGATAAATATTATATTTCAACCTAATCTAGTGGTGGATTTGTTTCCCTAACATATTTCTCATATCTGCGGTTTCCTATTATTTTCATTATTTTTATTATTAGTTTATTTTATTTTATTTACTCTTTTATTATTATTTTTATAAACCCCATTAGTATTTTCTCTTGTTTATTTATTTTATGTGTTATTTAGTGTTTTTAGTTTTAATTATCTTTAAGCTAGTTAGATAGAGGTGAGCCCTCTCAATCCCCGGCTAGAACGATACCCTTATTTACCAGTGCTACAATTGACAACAAGAGGGTTTAAATTGCTTGCCGGCTACGGTCGCACCAATTTTTGGCGCCGTTTCCGGGGATTGGTAACTTCACCTTTATTTTGCTAGTATTTTTAGTGTGTTTTCATTTTTAGTGTTTTTGTATTTTTTCTTTTAGTTTGTTTTAGATTTTCTTAGGATTTTTGGTGTGTTTTGTTATTAAACTTTTCCTTTGAAGTGTTAGTATTTTCAGGTGGCTATGAGAGGATCCTTTGGTTATGGACAACTTTGCTAGAATCTTAACGCAAGAGTAAATGAGGTAAGTATGAGTAGTCTTGAAGATAAACTTAACAAACTCACTGCTCTTGTTTTGCAAGTAGCTGAAGCTAGAGTTATTAATACAAGTGAAGTGTGTCATACACAAGGAAATCCATATGCCTACCATGAACAAGCTATGAGAGGAGGAGGATGGACACAATCTGGTGCTCAATCCTTCAATGGTTTCAAGGACATGATCCCTATACAAGCACATACTATTCGGGAATGAGGCATCAACCCAAATTTGGATGGGAGATGAATGATCAGTATCAAGTGCCATATCAAGACCCTTACACGCACGAATATGAAGCTTCAAAATATTATCAATATCCTCAACAAGATTCTTCTCCGGTTTCAGAACCCTCAAGTTCAGTAAAAATGGATAAGCTTCTTGAAGAGCTGATAAATGGTAAAAACCAATTGGCAGAAAGCCAAAATCAACTAATACAAATGAATGATCATTATTCAGTGCCATATCAAGACCCTTACATATGTGATTATGAAGCATCAAAACATTATCAATATCCTCAACAAGAATCTTCTCCAGTTTCAGAGCCCTCAAGTTTAGAAAAAATGGATAAGATTTTTGAAGCATTGACAAACAACCTAAATCAACTGGTGCAAAGTCAGATTATGCAAAATGAAAGGGTGTCAGTGCTAGAGGAGAAAATGGGTTATATGGTCAACCTGATGAATCAATTACAAGCACAGGAAGAACTCTCTAGTACTTCAGTTCCAAATTCAAGTGAGAGTTATGAGAGTGATGATGCCATATCCGAATGTAAGGATGAGCTAGTTGAGGAGGTTCCCATGGAGAACATTGAAAAGCAAGATCAAGTGGAAGAAGAGCTTGTAAAAGTAGAAGAAGAATCTCATCAAAATGAGGATCAAGTGAACAAAGAGAAGTATATGGATGACAAGACTATCACTTTCACCTACCATATACCATCTTTGAACATTTATTCCCCACTTTTGCTTGGAGATGAGCATAAACTCAAGATAAGCCTTTGGACCACTTTGATTTTATTTATGCTAACCATACTCCTTGTTTTTCCTCTTTTAGCAGGTTATTTGGATCCAAGAGTGAAGAGAGTAATCAAATCACCTTGGATACATTTAATAAGAAGCGTGATGCTCCAAAGGAGAGGTTATATTGAAAGGACGTGTTTAAAGATTTTAAGATAGGAAAATATGTTCCTTCAATAGAGAGATTACCGTACATGGACATTGGGCAAAACATTCTCTCTCTACACACGAGCTTAAATTTCATGCTAGGTAAGTTACGTTCTTGCTGGATCAAATCTTTCATTAAATCTAACATCTTGTCTTTTTCTTCCTTGCAGGATAAAGATGATCATCATGAGAAAGGTTTTGGTGAAGCAGCTCTCAAGTGGACGTATCCACCTTGAATGAGAAAAACCGAGATCATGTCAAGCTGAAGACATAAAAACAAGCGCTACTTGGGAGGAAACCCAATGTCATAAGGGAGTTTTCTATCCTTTAGTTATTTATTTATTTATTTTGTTTTCTCCATACTTTAAATTACATGTTTCTTTAGTTGTTTACACATTGAGGACAATGTGTGATTTAAGTGTGGGGGTGTATGTGTTTTATTATTTTCAAAAAAAAAATTAATTAGAGTTTTAGAGTGTTTGTCAAAAACAAAAAAAATTTTTGAAAAAAATTTTTTTTAGAGTGTTTAGTATTTTTAGAGTCGTAGAACCCTTAATTAGTCAATGAGGAATATATCTTTGAAATCTAACGAAAAGATGATCATGAAATTGAGATAAACCAAGTTGAGATTTTTTGTGTTAATTTCGATATAGGGAACACATATCTACGTGCCTAAGTTTGAATGGAGAAAGAATATGTATGATTTTCTAATTACCGACATGGCATATTGAGATTCATCACATTCCTCAGTGAGCGTTTGAACCATATGTATTTTTTTTTTCTGAGCAAATTTACACAAAATCATCTACTATTTCTTGGCTTCAAAATTTTCTTTGTAAACCTCATATATGTGTAAGTGCTTTGATCAAATTTTTTGCCAAACATCTTGTAATGGACTATTAAGATTACCAGAACTTATTCTTGTACTAGTCAAAGCTTATAGTCAAAATATGCTCTGATTGAGAAAATGATAAAGGCAGCTTAGGAATTTTCCATCACATGACCAAATAGCTTAACCTAATTTTTGTATCCATGATATACATCCCATAGAAACCTTTTTGAGCCTATACAAGGAACATAAACTTTTCTTCATTACCCACATTGAATAACAGTTGGGCCTTAATCTCCTTACCTCTACTTCAAGCTAGTGGAAGGAAATCAAATCGTTATGGATATAAAGAGTGGTTGTGTATGTGTGTATGCGAAAGAAATATATGTATTTATCCTACGAAAGGGGATTGGTTATGTTTGGTGGAGGAAAATTTTTTTTTAAAAAAAAGTGAAAAAAAAGAAAAGAAAATTGTCAAAAAAGAAAGTTAGGATATAAGAAAGAGAGGGAGTTATGGAGACGATGTTGACAAAGTTCCATTCACGTTACATTTTATTGTAAAGGTGGAGAGGTGTATCATTAATCATTGATGTGGAGTTATGCTTATATTTCATCTAATTATTAGAATTCCACTAGCTCTTGATCTTGTTAACACCACACTTCTAAAATAATCCATACCCTTCTTTACCTTAAAACCCGTTACAACCAATAAGTAAGTCCGATTTGATTCTTGAGATGAGCAGCCTTTGATCTGATAGAGATTAGTCACAAGAGTTAAGCATATGGTTCAGTCCATTTGGCAAATATTTGGTATCTTTCATGAGGTTTTATCCATAAGAACATGAGCCTTCTTTGTTTATATATGTGAGTCGTTTATTATTTTTATCATCTTAGCTCACATACATGAGTGTTTTTATACATTTGTAGCCATGAATCTAAGAAAACAAAAATAGAGGGTATCCATAGTAAGGATGGATCTTGATGTGACTAAGGCGTGGTAGATTTTCATCAATAATATTGATTTGTTCATACCTGTCATGTTTATGTGTGAACCATATGTTGAAATTGATTCTTTAAATTTCCCAATGCTGAATCTTGATTGATTGCTAATCTTGACATTTGAAAGTAAAAGATTCTGAGACAAAAATGGTTAAGGGTGTTAAGTTTATTTTTATTTTTATAATTTTTTATTTTAGTTTTTTTTATGTGTGATTTTGTGGGTATATCATCTGCGAAACCCTCATGAGACCTTACTCGTCCTCGATGGGTCACCTAGGGGTTTAAAGGGCTTGTTACATATGCTAAGTGTAATCGTGAGACCTACGAAAGTGGCTAGTTAATTTAATTTTATTTGTTTAGGGCAACAACTTGCTTGAGGACAAGCAAGAAGCTAAGTGTGGGGGTGTGATGAGTTCATATTTTGACACATTTTATACCCTTATAATCTTAGTTTTTGGTAGTTTATTTAACTAATATAGGGGAATAATTATTGTTTTATGCTTAAGTGGTAAAATTTGCATAAATATTATTATTTGAGCTAAAATGATATAAATTAAGTAAATTTAGAATAAAATATTATTTATTAATATTTATTAAATTTTATTTTACAAGTTTTATTTTTAAATCAAAGAAAAAAAATATTTCGACCTTTGGACCAACGGCCGAAGGCCTGGAACAAAACGACGTCGAACGGAGACCTAGAGGCATGGAAAAGAAACCAAACGCAGCGCAGTGGAGGAGCAACGCGGCAGAGAGCCGAGAGAAGGCAGAGCCTTCACATGCTCGGCCGAAGGCTTGGTAGAGAAAAAAGGCGTGCAGTCGAGGGAGCGGCAGAGCCTTCCGAGGCTCTGTGGAGAGCGACGCAGAGGAGAGAACGCAGCCTTCAGCATGGAAACCGAGGCCAACGAGGAGCACTCAGCGCACAGACGACGCGCAAAGGACAGCCGACGCACGGAAATTGAGGCAGCATAGGTCGTCCGCAGCACAGCCTCCGTTAGTGTCAACCGAAGGAAAAGAAAAAGAAAAAGAAATTGTTGCACGGAAATAAAGGCAAATAAGGAAGAAAATTTTGAGGAAGAATTTAATACGAGTAGAATTTATTTTAGATAAAAATAATTTTTATCTGAACAAATTCTTGATCTTTTATCCAAAATTAATTCCGATTATTTCTTTCTCTTATTTTTAATTTATATTTTAGATATATATTTCTGTGTAATTAATTCTTTAATTATGACTGGCTGATTGTTTATTGTTAGGGAATAATTTGAAACCCTGGATTAGGATTTGAATTATAATTTTATTTTCTTTGTTTCGTGAGATTGTTTCTTGACTCTATGTTAATTGCTATCGTTTATATGTATAATTCTGTCAAGTATAGTTTATTTGGTGCATGCCTTGTTCTGGTTCCTCATAAGTGACAGTATGTAGGATTATTTGCCTGCTAGGTGGTCATCTAAATATACTAGAATTTATATGTATAAATTGCAGCTAGGTTAGATAACAATTCACCTAATCGTTTTGTGATTCTAACCGAAGTGGCAAAACGTTTCGATACGTGTGGGTCAAGGATAGGAAATACAGCTAGACATGCATTTTGTACTAGTCTGGGTACTTAGATTGACAGCCTTCCACTTACACTTAATGCATTAAATCTAGTTAAATATAGGGGCCGCATGTTGCTGCTATACTGCTAGTATTTAATAGGGTTAATATAGGCACGTGGTCGTATTAATTAATTAAGGGAAGTAATATAAGGTGTATGGACCTGCGTTTGGTGTGCAACTTGGTCGATCTCTTTCTCACGATTAAAAGATGACTTAGAGATAAATATTATATTTCGACATAATCTAGTGGTGGATTTTTATTTCCCTAACATATTTCTCATATCTGCGGTTTCCTATTATTTGTTTATTTTATTTTATTTACTCTTTTATTATTATTTTTATAACCCCCATTAGTATTTTCTCTTGTTTATTTATTTCGTGTGTTATTTAGTGTTTTTAGTTTTAATTATTTTTAAGCTAGTTAGATAGAGGTGAGCCCTCTCAATCCCCGGCTAGAACGATACCCTTATTTACCAGTGCTACAATTGACAACAAGAGGGTTTAAATTGCGTGCCAGCTACGATCGCACCATTTAATCGATCCATAGCATCACCAAATTTGTCAGACTGCTATTGGGACATGGCTAGGATTTAATGTCGTTTGACAACTCACCATATTAAGGGCATCATTTGAAATGCATAGATTAACATATTAGTAAGTCATTTTTTCTGTTACTAAGCAGTCTTACATGACAATTTTTTATGTTACTTACTGAATATTATAATTCTTTCGAATTTATTTATGTAATTTTATTTATGGGAATTTCACTGAATAAATCTTTATTCTTTAATGATTATAATTACACCACATTCATCTACAATTACTTGATGAAGTTAAGTATGACTTATTTATTTACATCAATAATCATAAAAACTTAACAGCGATAATTATTGAATATTGAAATTTATTTAATTCTTTTTGCCAGTAATAATTAGCATTATACCGTAGTAATTTCCATTTACTTTTTAACTTAAGTACGAATTAGTGATTCATACCAATAGTCAAAATTTCGAAAATCTTAAGAATTGAACAGCAATGTTAAAGACAGTTATTTACTGGCGTAGACAACACAAAGAAACAACAAATAAAATTACCATGATATGAAAATTCTATACATTTCCAACATAAAATAATTGTTTGACATATTGTTCATGACATAAAATTATTAAACATTTCCAACGCAAGTGAAATTTACTAGTAATAATTATCATTATACCATACTCATTTTCTTATTTTTTCTAAATTAAGTACGAATTATCATTATTCTTCTAATTATCATTATACCATACTAAAGACACTTAGTTTCTGGCATAGACATCACAAAGAAACAACAAATTAAATTAGCATGATATGAAAGTTCTAAACATTTCCAACACAAATAATAGTTTTTTGACAGACTTTTCATGACATGAAATTATTAAACATTTCGAACGCAACACTTATTAAAAATTTCAGAAAAAAGACATACTAATTTTATAACTCAATAGCCACGATTTCTTTCTACCATTTACAAATTTTCAATTATTTATGTAACAAGTTCATAGCAATAATCGAAAAAAAAAATTGAATAACCATAGCATTTGAACAACAATGTCAGACGCAAATACATGAGAAACAAATAGAAAATAAAGATTACCATGATATGAAAATAATAAAGATTTCCAACGCATATGAAAAATGTTATATAGATTTTTCATGATATGAAAATATAAATTATTTCCTACGCAAGTGTAAACTGTTAAAATAGATGTTCCAAAGTATTTCCTAAGCATGGAATATTTTTATACCTCAGATTACTTTTCCGTTCTAGTTTAGAAAACTAAAATCAATAGTCACGATATATGACCTACATGCAATATTTGAATTAGTTAAAACAGAAAAGACTGAAAGAACTATTTAAGGCTAGATGTAGATATATACCTCGGTAACCATGAATTATGCTCGATGTTTGGATATACCACGAACCATGACATGAAAACAAAAAAATCAAATTTAGGTAAAATATTTAAATTAAATATACGACAAGTAGTGTAAATAATATTAGTTTACAACTGAAGTAATAATATCGTTAAATTTTTTAAGCAAATATTTATTCGATTTCAGTTGTATGTATGATATTATAATTGTCATTAAGTTCGAAGTCATTTTATTCTAAAGAATTTTTTTGAATAAGCGCTTCTGTCTTAGATAAACAGAGAAACTATTAAGTCGTACAATAAAGGGACGAATTTACGTATCTTCAAAACTTACCATAGAATAAAAAACAAATATTGAGATTATGTACACTGTTAATGGAGTTGTAATAGACAGAATTTTACCCTCAGACGACATGGTTACGTATGTCAGTCCGCAATATTATGTAATCGAAATCTATAGAATTTAAGACAAAATAATAAGAAATTAGAGAATAAGAAGACGAAGTAGTGAACATACTTACCAATTTCGTGGATGTTTTCGTCTAGAAAACTTGAACTATGCAAAAGACTGAACTAAACTTCGATTTGTTGAAAGGAAATTGTAGTTTAAAAAATGGAAATTTGAAAGAAATGATGTTGAATGATAAGGACGAAACGAAGGAGAAGATTGCAGGTCAGAGATTATCTCGATGGTTGTAGAAGAGTCAACAATAGAGAGAATTTTCTCTCTACGGCCGCTCACGAAGGTTGCAGCGGTGGAAAAAATGTTAGGGTTTTTTGGGCGTTTAGACTTTATAGTTAGGGTTAATGGTATCAACGGCCGAGATTTTATATTATTTATAAATGGAAGGTTTCGATTGTATCATGAAGTCGGTAAAGTGGTAAGGGTTTAGATTTAAGCCGTACAAAATCGACGGCTTTTATTCAGTTGATGAATTGCCGACAATACAGACGGCCACAATTGGTTTGTCATTCAAAATCAAAGGTCGAATTTGGGCATTTGTATCGATAAAGTTGAAAGGACAGACGTCCTTTCTGGTTTTTTAATCAACGGGCATAAATCGATCCGTACAAAATCAGCAGCTAAGATTTCCTGAGTTAACGTTCGTCAGACTGCGGAATTCAGTAAGATCGGATGGTGCGATTTTGCTGAACCCATTGAACGGCCAGTATTACATGATATTGTGTTTTTTTGGTCGATCTGTGCAGCATTGTATGGATGGTTACGATTGAATTTTATTTGAAATCAACGGTACTGATTGACGAATGGTGTTGACAATTGGTGCTGATTGACGATAAGGTATGTTAAAATTAGGAACGTATTAATTTAGTAATTAAGGATTAATAGATAATTAGTTCAGTATATGTTAAATTTAGGAACGTATTAAAGTAAGTTGTTATTAATTAATTAACCTTATTCATGAAAAATAAGATATGTAAATGAATATATAACATTAAATTTAATCACATTTTTATCTTAGTAATTAAACTTAATATTATTGATGTTAACAATTAATTTTAATCACATTTCGTGTTATATTATGAATAATTTATGTTATATTGATTTATTTGATAATTATATTTAATCACGTTTTTTATAATTATATTTAATATGGTTGATGTTAATAATTAAATTTAATATCAATCATGTTGACCATTACAATTATTTGTAGGTATTATGATATTAATGAATATTAATATAACAAAATTAATTTATAATTTTTTATCTAACTTAAGTATATGTATTTTGAATTTTATTCCATGTTGAGAAAGATAATAAAATAAAAAAATAATATCAATTGTCTTATAAAAATTGGAAATTAAAATTTATTTTGTAATTAGTTTAGGTTTTTATTTATTATTCAATTATGCATGTAATATGAATTTCTTTTCATCTTTGTAAATGTAATAAAATTTAAAATATGTATTAAGTGTGTTTTAAAGAAGTAAGAATTTATTTTTTACTTTTTAATTATTTCATCTTATTATTGGAATGTAAAATATGTAAATGTAAAAAAACGAACTTAATTTACAATTATTTACCAAACTTGAGTACATGTATTATTAATTTTTTTCATCTTCTTAAATATAATGAAATCACAATTGACTATTAAATTTGTTTTAAAATATTAATTTTTTTAATTTATTAATTAGTTCACCTTATTATTGAAATGGAATCTTATTATAATGAACTGAATTTTCAATTATTTATCTAAATTTAGTACATGTATTGTGAATTTCTTTATATATTTATAAATTTAATGAAATTATAATTGACTATTAAGTTAGTTATAAAAAAAGTAAAAATTTAATTTTAAGTTATTAATTATTTCACCTTATTATTGAAATGCCAAATATGTAAATGTAATTGCTATTTAAAATTTGTGACATGACATTTAATTTAATGACTAGACGTTTTTAATAATTATATTTAATATGGTTGATGTTAATAATTTAATTTAATATCAATCATGTTGACCATTATAATTATTTGTATGTATTATGATATTATGGAATCTTAATATAACAAAATTAATTTACAATTTTTTATCTAACTTAAGTATATGTATTTTGAATTTTATTCCATGTTGAGAATGATAATAAAATAAAAAAATAATATCAATTGTTTTATAAACATTGGAAATTAAATTTTATTTTGTAATTAGTTTAGGTTTTTATTTATTATTTAATTATACATGTAATATGAATTTCTTTTCATCTTCGTGAATGTAATAAAATTTAAAATATGTATTAAGTGTGTTTTAAAGAAGTAAGAATTTATTTTTAACTTTTTAATTATTTCATCTTATTATTGGAATGTAAAATATGTAAATGTAAAAATTGAACTTAATTTACAATTATTTACCAAACTTAAGTACATGTATTATTAATTTTTTTCATCTTCTTAAATGTAATAAAATCACAATTGACTATTAAATTTGTTTTATAATATTAATTTTTTTAATTTATTAATTAGTTCAACTTATTATTGAAATGGAATCTTATTATAATGAACTGAACTTTCAATTATTTATCTAACTTTAGTACATGTATTGTGAATTTCTTTACATATTTGTAAATGTAATGAAATTATAATTGACTATTAAGTTAGTTATAAAAAAGTAAAAATTTAATTTTAAGTTATTAATTATTTCACCTTATTATTGAAATGCCAAATATGTAAATGTAAATACTATTTAAAATTTGTGACATGACATTTAATTTAATGACTAGACGTTTTTAATAATTATATTTAATATGGTTGATGTTAATAATTTAACTTAATATCAATCATTTTGACCATTATAATTATTTGTATGTATTATGATATTATGGAATCTTAATATAACAAAATGAATTTATAATTTTTTAAATCTTATAAAAATTGGAAATTAAATCTTATGTTGTAATTAGTTTAGGTTTTTATTTATTATTCAATTATGCAAATAAAATTAATGTGAAATATTTATTTTATATTTATTGATGTTAATTATTAAACTTAATCACATTATCGTTGACTTTTTTGAACTTAACATATGTACATATACTTTAAAATTATGTATCTATGTTGAGAACATGTATTTTGTGTATGAAGTTTGGCATATAGTACTAACATATTAATTTTACTCATCTACATTCATTTTGAATGTTTTTCATGTTCCAATCAATGAATAAAACATACTATACATATGATATATTGTAGAAAATATAATATAACTAAGATTTGTGCTTTTAAAAAATTGCTTGATTATTACATTCATACAGGAACAATAATTAGAAAGTTTAGTAGATTTTGTTAATTGTGATTAGCATTTGTTAGTATAGTGTGTTACAAAAACAATTTGTTCTTTTTTCTTTTATTACCATTTAATTTAGTCATTGTTATATATGTATATATTACATGTATTCAACTATGTAGAAAATTTGAATACAACTATAAAGAAGACAACAATTGAAATAAATACAGCTACAAATTATACATTCAATCCCTTCCAATCTCAGAGATTATTATCTCCACTCAGTGACATTACAAATGGTAATTTCTTTATCTTTGTTATTGAAACTATTTTTCATATAATGCTTAAACTATTATAATTGACTGACTATTTTACTCAATATTTAATGAAGCGTGCAACTCTAAAAGTTTTACTTATAAACTGGAGTTCACTGGCGGTGGAATGAACTATTGTTCAAGTTTGGAAAGTTCAATCACATACAACAATACGATATGCACATCTCATGGATCAAGTGATAGTGGTATTAACAATTTATTAAAATCCAACAATGTTGGATTAGATTCTATGAATGAATTTGATACCTCCGTCATAGGTGAACAGTTGCAATTAAATGAAGGTCAGCATTTAAAATATTTAATAAGAATTTCTTAGTCATAGTATTCACATTATTTATAACGTAGAAAAAAGATAAAATAATGGTACGTTACTTAATGGCTCATATTCTAATTGTTTATAGATAATGAATTAGAAGGCAATAATGGAACACCATCATCTGGTACGTACAATGATATTTATTCAGTTATTTTATCTTCAAATAATAATTAAATATGAATTGATATACAAATGCAAATCATTAGTGTTTGACATTATGTTTATTAAATGTGTAGAGTATTTGGATATTGGAGATCTGATATATACATGCAATTTTTTTAATTCATTCTTTTGGTATGGAGAACGAATGAGCAAAAGTCGCTCATCTCAAAATCCAAAATACTCTTTATGTTTTATGCAAGGAAAAGTTTAACTACCATCTGCGAGAAATCCTCCAAAATTGTTACATGAGCTATTATTTTTACGTAATGATCGAAGAAAACAATATCTCCAAAATATCCGATCTTACAATAATATGTTCTGTTTCACGTCTATGGGAGGAAAATTTGATAGGACTTTGAACAATGGAAACTCTCCTCCAATATTTAGATTACATGGCCAAAATTATCATCTTATGGGGAGCTTATTGCCACTTGAGCGTTATGCGCCTAAATTTGCTCAACTTTACATTTATGACATGGAGAATGAACTTCAAAATAGAGTGAACTCTGTCAGGTGAGCTGTATAACTTCCATTTCTCATTTCTTATTGATTATTGATTATTCATGTTTTAAGTAAAATCCTCTAATAATATGTTATAACTAATTTTGGCATAGGGGAAATGAAATCTCGCACAATTTTCACAAAGAAATAGTTTATGACTTAAAGAAGATGCTTGATGAGAATAATGTGTTGGTTAAATCATTTAGAATGGTTAGAGAAAAAATTGAAAAAGAGGGTTGTTTAGATGTGAAGTTGAAGTTGATTGGGAGAAGGACTGGTGATGGAAGAAGGTATACTCTACCTACTACTTCTGAAGTGGCTGGATTAATTGTTAGTGACTTTGATGCATCTTTAGGTGATAGAGATATTTTGGTTGAAACTAAAACTGGTTTGCTGAAGCGCATTAACCAACTTCATGCTTCATATCTTCGGCTACAATATCCTATACTCTTTCCATATGGTGAAGAAGGTTATAGAGAAGATATCCCATTAACCTGTCATCAAGGAAGTAAGCAGAGTGGTCGAATCAATATAAGCCCAATAGAGTATTTTTGTTAGCGTCTTCATGAAAGGGAGTCCTAGTTATCGATTATACTATCTTCTACGCGGCTTCTGCAACAATTTATTATTGATGCACATACTATGGTTGAGACTTCTAGATTGACATACATTAAGTTACATTAGAAACAATTGCGTTGTGAATTATATAGTGGACTAGCAGATGCAATATTGAGGGGTGAGATAGATCCATTGAAATGCCCCGAAAATTTCTAATTTTAAATAGTAAATTTAAATGAGGTTTTATTATAAAAGTTAATTAAGTATACTATTTTATTTAAAATAAAAGGAAATTAATTAGGACAAATCAAGAATAAATTTATAAGTATTTTAATTAGGAGGAATTTGGGTATTTTAACTAATTAAAGATTTTAATTTGGGAATTTATTTAAATAAATTATTTTATTTAAAATAAGAAGGAGAAAATAGTTTGAAATTAATATTAATTTTATGAATAATTTAATTGAAGAAAATTAGGGTGTTTTACTAATGAAAATATAATTTATGGAAAATCTTTTTAAAATCCTAATTTAGCCTAAAAAGTGATTTAATTATTATTTTATTTAAATATTATTATTTTTAAATATATCAAATATTTTAATTAATTTAAATACCGAATAGAATTATATTTTTCTTTTCCTTCTTTCTTTTTCTTTTTTTTCTTTCTTTTCTTCTTTTTCTTTTTCCTCCCCTTTTTGCCATTTGGGCTGCCTCTCCCGCGGCCCACTTCTCCTTTTTCCTTCCTTCGACCCAGCCCGCGCCGCACATCCTTCGCCCGTCCCTCTCCGCGCCGCGTTTCGCTTATTTTTCCGTTGAAACTCGTCGTTTGATTTAAGAAACTCAGCCCATCGTGCCGACCGCCCGGTTCTCCCCTTTTTCTTTTCTTTCCCAACCGATCGGACCGCTTCTCTTCCTTCTTCCTTCTTCCTCCTTCCTCCTCCGTCATCGCAACTGCAACTCTCGACCCCATCAATGGCTTCTCCGGCTACGACGGCTTTGATCGGTCGTTTCTTGTCTCATTGTATTCCTCTTGACTCGAGGAATAAATTGGCATAACTCTCGTCCGTTATCTCTTGTCCGTTTCCTCTCCCCAGCCTCGCGAACTGTCGAAGCAACCCAAACGATGGCTGATCAATTACTGCCACCGGCCATCCAAATTCTTGCACTTAAGACCTCCCTATCGAGCTTCAACACCCTATTATCCCATCTACCATCTATAAATAGCCTAGTTGTAGGAGTTTTTGGAGTTTTTCTTCCCCGAAAACCCTAAGCAAGAGCTGGCCGCCACCCTGACTTCAGACACTTCTCCCACCGCCGATATCCAACCTCAGCGCGACCGCAACATTCCAATTTCTTCCCTGAAATTTTCTCTAATTAACTAAACCATTTTCAACCTTCGATTCTTCTTGCACGAGCCTCCATAGTCGTGCCAAGTTTGCTGCTCATCTCGCCAGAATTTTCACCCCGAAACCCTTAAGCCGCCGTTTCCGCCACTTCTACTACCCTCTAAACCACCCCAAAACTCCCTCTAATCCTCCTCCATCGAACCATAACCTTATTTTAAATTTTCCCCTGCTCCTTCTCTCTTTTTCTTCATCTTTTTCCCTCTTAGATCATTTTTCCTGCCACCGCCGTGAACCACCGTCGGTGCCGCCCATTCCTGCCGACTCAAGGTGATACCCTAGACCTCCTTAGTCATTATTTACTATTTATTGTAAATTATTCCATTTTTATTTTATTTATTAGTAACTATTTGAATATAATAATTATTTCCTTGCTATTAATATTATTATTATTTGATATAAAATTTATGCTGAATTGTACTTGTAGGGTGGAGAGTGGTAATAAATTAATTTTTGTGTTAGTTTCGAATTTTAAGTTATTAATTGAATTGTTATATGATTGTTATCATTCTTCTTCTTATTATTAATATTATAATTATTAGAATAATTATTATTAACATTTTATTTATTTATTCTAGAAAATCCTAGGCCCTAATTTTATATTAACATTCACACTTATGTATTTTAGTATTATTATTTCTATTGTTCTTATAACCATTAATAATAATATTATCATTATCTTTATTATTTCAATATTATTATATATGTTATTAATTTTATTATTAATATTAATAAATAGTAGGTCATTAGTTATAAGTAGGGTCGAAACCCCACTTTAAATTTTAAAGCTTATATATTATTGTGATTATTATTATTATTATTATTATTATTATTATTGATATTATCTTTATTTATAATATTTAGTTGTTATTAGAATTATTATTATTATTTTATATTTACTCATATTATTTTGGTGAAGGGTAGAAACCCTTATATCACCTTTTTGTTTCGAACTGCATTAGTTTTATTATTAATATTCTACTAGTATTTTGTAGAGTCAATTTTAATATAATAATTTTTAATTAAAAATAAGGTCTTAGGGTAAGTTAGAAATAATAGCATTCTTAAGAGAAAACCTAATCCTGTTATTTTCCCATAGTAGGTGAGCCTAATCAAAGCTCTCAAGTAATATAGGAGCGTGCTCCAAGGCTGGTGACGTTTTAGGTAAGGGATGCTAAGGCCATACTTGTATTATGTGATTTTATGATATGCACGCCATGTGAAGTTAATTATAGTGTATTTTGTGTGAATATTGTATAATTGTTATTAATACAGCATGATTATGGGATTGGAGTATGTCGGTGTGGATAAATGGTGGCATGAGAATCATGTGTACATTTATGTTATTATTAATGTATAATGTGGCCTTAAGACATGCATGATGGGGTTGTAAAATAATGATGGAGCGGTAAGATATAATTATGGGGTTGTAAGATAATGATGGGGTCGTAAAATAATGATGGAGTTATAAAATATTGATGGGGAGTTGCATGTGTTAGGGTTTTGTATGGGTTAGGGTTTCACATGAGGTTACCTGGTGATTAGGGTTGCATGGTGGTATTAATAGTCGTATGGTGGTATTAGGGTTTACATGATGGTATTAGGGTTTGTATGATGTTATTAAGGTTGTATGGTGGTATTTATAGTTGTATGGTGGTATTAGGGTTTTCATGGTGGCATTGATGGTTGAATGGCGGTATTAGGATTTGCATGGTTGAATTTAGGGTTTCACGTGGAATTTTAGGGTTTGCATGAAAAAGGTTTGAAGGTTTGCATGGGGAGACTAATGTCTACATGGGTATGAAATTTA
Source organism: Tamarix chinensis (assembly GCA_030549775.1). Lineage (NCBI taxonomy): Eukaryota > Viridiplantae > Streptophyta > Magnoliopsida > Caryophyllales > Tamaricaceae > Tamarix > Tamarix chinensis. The sequence goes on from CM060174.1 coordinate 62,994,160, forward strand.
CGTGTGGAAAGTTAATTTAGGATGTAAGGAAGGTAATGTAAGTGTTATTTGGGTGTTGAACTATTTTGGACGGAAAATAGTACGTGGAGCATTATGAGGGTACGGAAGAGACTGAATTAGGGTTTGGAGTAATGAATTTTGGGTTGTTGTGATTAACTAAGGTTGGAGAGGATAATTGTGGTTTGTTATGATTAACTAAGGCGTGGAGTGGCTAATTATGGTTGTTATGGTTAAATAGAGTTTGAAGTGGTTAACTATGGTTTGTTGTGGTTAATTGAGGTATGTGGTGGCTGATTAGGGTTTTTGTGTTATAATGTGTATGTGGTGATTTAAGTGTAATTATGATGGTGGAATTTTATGATTTGTGATGTGTGATGACTTATGCATGTGCATGGCAAATAGTTATGAATAAAATATTTAAGACACTAACCTCTTTAAAGTGGAAGATTATTGAGCCGAGTCCAGACCGATCCATCGGTCAGGAATAGTGGTTAGGGTTTTACCCTATGTGCGACCGATCCACCGGTTATAATAGTGGTTAGGACATGAGGTCCTATATGTGACCGGCCCACCGGTAATAATAGTGGGGTAACTCGAGCTCAATAAACACAAACCTGAATCGTTAAAGCTCTTAAAAGATACTAATTACTTACAGTGGAACACCATGCGAGCAGGAACCAGACCGATCCACCGGTCAGGAATAGTGGTTAGGGTTGTACCCTATGTGTGACCGATCCACCAGTAAGAATAGTGGCTAGGGCATGATGCTCTATGTGTGACCGGCCCACCGGCTATAATAGTGGGGTGTTCCTGTACTCGCATGGATTGATAAAAAGGCATGGTGTGTATCGAATTTTGATAAAAAGATTAATTAAGTAATTAATCCGGACTATAATTGGGCCTTTGTACCTTTACCTGAATGATCGTATGCCTGTATGTTATGGTGTTAGTCTCTCTGATCGTCTTTATAATCTTTTATTCTGCATGGATTATGTGCTTATGTGTTGGCCTTAGTGCTCGGTTACCTTACTCAGTACGTAGCATACTGATCACCCTTTTTATGGGTGCTACTCATTCCCACGAGTAGCATGCCCTTCTAATTTGTGTAGGTGGGCGAGACATCAGTTGGGGCTGAGTGTCGAGCATGTTTTGGCTTAGAGTTTGAGAGTGTCGTGGGTGTAATTTTCTCCATGTGATTTCATTTCGTTATGATACTTCTTATGATTCGCATTTACTCTTTTTAATTTATTACCTTGTGTTCAGTGTTTCGACTTAACCATTTATAAACTGTAAGATTATTCCCTTCGAGGAATTTTGATTTCGCACTCTAATATCTATTTTATTATTAATTATGACTCTTTATGCGCACTCTGATTTTAATGTATGATCTTTCAAGTTCTTTTATGAACTGTTAGTTTGAGTTTAATGTAAATATTTTCTTTAGCCTTAGCACTTGGTACTGAAACGATCGGAGAGAACCGGTTTGGTACTAAGTGTGGCGGTAACATTTCCAGAATTCACAGGCTTTAAGTATTTCTATTTTAATTCTTCTGCTTTTTTTATAAAAAAAAAGTAGTGAATTTTGGGGTGTTACATCCATCCACACAAGGAAAACGAGTTATTTTACCATCATCATTTACCGGTGGTGCTAGATATATGATCCTGAATTATCAAGATGCCATGGTGATTTGTAGATGGGTTGGTTATCCTAACCTTTTCATCACATTTACCTGCAATCCGAAATGGCCGGAAATAGTTTGTTATGTTGTTAAAAGAGGTCTTAAGGTTGATGATTGCCCGAACATTATTAGCCGTGTTTTTAAATTGAAGTTGCAATGCCTTATTAAAGATCTTCGAAAGAAAAAGATATTTGGAACAATTAAATCAAGTAAGATTTTGGTTTTGATTTATCACTTCTATTTCACATTAAATTATGTTTGGCTTTGTTGACATACTTATATTTTTTTTTGAATTACAATTATATATACTATTGAATTCTAGAAGCGTGGCTTGCCGCATGCTCATATATTATTATTTCTTGCGTTGCAAGACAAGTATCCAATGGCCAAGGATATTGACATGATCATTTCAGCAGAAATTCCTGATAATAACATTGATTCGGCATATTACAAAGCAGTTCAAGAATATATGGTACATGGACCATGTGGTTCTATTAGAAGGAACTCGCCTTGCATGTCGGATGGTCATTGTACTAAGCATTTTCCCAAGAAATTTGTTGAAACAACAACTATTGATGATGATGGATATCCTGTGTACAGGCAATGAGATAATGGGGTAACAATGGAGAAGAATGGAGTTCCCCTTGATAATAGATTTATTGTTCCTCACAATCATTATTTGTTGCTAAAGTATAGTGCTCATCTTAATGTCGAATGGTGTAATCAGTCGCGCTCTATCAAGTATTTATTAAAATACGTCAACAAAGGGCATGATCGTGTTACTGCCTCCTTCTACGAAAGTACAATGACAGATGAAGTAGCCAAAAATGCAGACGAAGTTCAGATGTATTATGATTGTAGATACATATCATCATGTGAGGCATCATGGAGGATATTCAAATATGATATTCAATTCAGGGATCCACCGGTGGAAAGGTTAGGCTTTCATCTTCCAAATCAACAAAGTGTTATTTTCTCTGACTCTAATCGAATCGATGATGTTGTGGATCGGTTATCAGTTAAACAAAGCATGTTTATGGCTTGGATGAAGGCAAATGAAAAATATCCACAAGCAAGGGAATTAACTTATGCAGAATTTCCAACAAAATTCATTTGGGATAAGTATAACAGAGAGTGGAGACCAAGGCAAAAGATAATACAAACCCGACTAGCCGGATCGTACTCGATCCGTTAAACGGGGGTCGGGAACGTACTCGTTTCCCACTGAACCGGAGTAATCTCCGAATCAGACGTTGATACTTCAACGGATTTGTGTGCAAACTAACGGGAAAACCCGAGAAATTTCATTCCAAAAACCTTCGACTTTTACAAGCAACCCCGCCCGATATATATGACGGGAATCAAGCACCAAAAGGGAGGGGGAGAGGGCAAGGTGAGAAAACAGTTGACCTAGGGCCTCAGATTCGGTGTCGGGGACAAGATCCGGGGCAGGTAAAGGTGGACGTGCGTCGATGGTGACCTGCAACGGTCATCAACAGGGAAAAAGAGAAACGGGGTCGAGCCAGCAAGAGGGGAGCAAAAGAAAGGCGATCGGCGCTCCCTGAAGGAGGAAGAAGATTAAATAGGTGGGTAACTAGGGCACGACGGGTCGCCCGCCGGTTGGGCCAAAACTTGGGCTTGGGCTCAAGTTTTGGTTCAACCCAAACTTAGTTTAAAAAAAGGGTTAACGCTATTCTCCTATTTTCATTAGATTCAAGAGGCGATTATAACGGGATAATTTCGATCCTGAATCCAATGCAAATAGGGAAACAAGACTAAGTTTACCCATACCCATTTAGGCTCGAGGGCGGCCATTGATAACCAACTCCGCCTAACCCGAGACTATCAATGGGATTTCCAAAAAAATAGGGTAAAATCATCATCGGCCACTAAACACACACACCCTACAAAAATAATAATGTTTCAACCATGATTACACATGTTACACATTCAAGCTTAATTAATTACAAAAACATAGTTCAAAAGTGCTTCTGCCCCCGCTTGTTGCCTCCTCTCCTCAGTCTGGCTTCGGATCCCAACATACCCTGAAGATGGAAAACGTGGAATTACATGAGTTAGGAGACCACAGGGTTCGATTATCAAAAAGTAAAAGGAGAGGAGTAGTTGATGAGGTGCGGTCCGTATCAAAAGAGGTTCTCAATTGGACGTATTTTCTATGTGCCTCCCGGTACTGGTGAGTTGTACTATTTAAGATGTCTTCTTAATGTTGTTCGTGGACCAAAAAGTTATGATGAAATAAGATGCATTAATGGTGAACAACATTCATCATACCGTGATGCTTGTTATACCTTGGGTTTGTTAGATGATGATAAAGAATACATTGATGGTATTATTAAGGCAAGTCATTGGGCTTCTGCATCTTCTTTAAGAAAATTATTTGCCACAGTATTAGCATCAGAGTCACTTTTAAGGCCAGAAGTTGTTTGGGATAATTGTTGGATTTACTTGACTGATGATATTTTATATAAACAACGTTCAAGGCTACATCACAAAGGTAACTTCATTTATTCATCAAACTCTTATTATCTATAATTTTGAATTTTAATTTTACAACATAAATCTCATGTCTATATAATATTCCTATATTTTTTTAACAGAACTTCATTTGGAAATTGATGACATCAAGAATTATGGGTTGGTAGACATTGAAATTCTATTGCAAAAAAGTGGTAAAAGCTTACGAGATTTTGAATCAATGCCATTCCCGCCGAATGAGTTTTTTGACACAGTAGGAAATACATTGATGCGTGACAAAATGTGTTATGATCGATCAAAATTGAAAGAAGAACTCAACATACTTCTATCTGATATGACCTTGGAATAGACGTGTATGACACTGTAATGGAGGTAGTGAAGTCTCACACAGGTGGATTGTTCTTTTTTTATGGATACGGAGGTACAGGAAAGACATTTATATGGAGGACTTTATTAGCAGCTTTAAGATCTGAAGGAGATATTGTGTTAAATGTGGGATCAAGTGGAATTGCTTCTCTTTTATTACCAGGCGGAAGGACAACTCATTCTCGCTTCAAAATACCTATAAATCCAAATGAAGATTCAATATGTAACATTAAACAAGGTAGTCCGTTGGCTGAGGTGATTATAAGGTGTAAGCTTATTATTTGGGATGAAGCACCAATGATGCACAAGTATTGCTTTGAAGCATTGGATAAAACCATGAGAGATATTTTACGGTTCACCAATGACTTTAGCCTAGAGAAGCCATTCGGAGGTAAGACAATTGTTCTAGGTGGAGATTTTAGATAAATACTACCAGTCATTCCTAAAAGCAGTAGACAAGACATTATTCATGCAACTGTGAACTCTTCGTACTTATGGAGATTTTGTAAGGTGTTACGTTTAACAAAGAACACGAGGTTACAAAAACTAAGCTCTGTTGATGAGTGTTCTGAGTTGAAGCAATTTTCAAAATGGATTGCAAGCATAGGAGATGGAACAATTGGAGGGAGTGATGATGGTCATGCAACATTAGAAATTTGAGATGATTTTTAATAAAACATTTTGAAGACCCAATTACAGTTATTGTGGAGTGCACTTATTCGGACTACAATGAAAGTATCATTAATGATGCTTATTTTGAAGGAAGATCTATACTAGCACCAACTCTTGATATTGTTGAGTCCATCAATGAATACATGTTGTCGATAAAATTTGGTAAAGAAAAAACTTATTTCAGTTCTGATACAACATGCAAATCAGATGCAAACAACGATTTGTTGCAAGATCTAGACACTCCAGACTTTCTAAATGGAATTAAGTGTTCAGGTGTACCAAATCATGTGTTGAATTTGAAGGTAGGTACACCAGTTATGTTGTTACGGAATATTGATCCTTCAATTGGTTTATGCAACGGTACGAGGATGATGATCACACGGCTTAGATCACATGTCTTGGAAGCAAGGATTTTAGGTGGAAATAATGTTGGTCATCAAGTATTATTACCAAGAATGTCTTTAACGCCATTTGACTCGAGATTTCCTTTCAAGTTTAATCGAAGACAATTTTCCATAATTGTATCATATTCCATGACAATCAACAAAAGTCAAGGTCAATCTCTTAGTAATGTTGGTCTATTTTAAAAAAAACTAGTATTCTGTCATGGTCAATTATATGTTGCGGTTTCTCGAGTCACAAATCGTAGAGGTTTAAAAATTTTGATATGTCATGATGATGTTCATGAAAGTAATACAACAACAGATGTTGTATTTAAGGAAGTGTTCGAAAAGATTTGATCATGTAATTTTATCAGTTATGTATAAATACTTTATCACAAATATTTTAAATTCGCATTGTATGTTCAAGTATTAGGTTAAATTTTTATTTCCAAATCAAAACATGTTTAATAGGAATCATTTATTAATATCTCCATGCATCGCATGGGTGAAAATCTAGTAACTAAGTAAAGAGACAACATGAATAAACTACTTAATATCTTAAATGAACAACACACTCTTGTATTAAATGAAAATTTTCTCCTTGAATCACACATGCTTCTTGTAAAAACTAAGCTAGTTAAAATATTGAATTTAATGCATATAAGGAATTTATTAGCTATGATCACAGGATTAAAATAGATCAATTTCAATACAAAATGGTTGATCTACAAGCCAAATATGATAAATTTGTAAAAATTATATAGACCTTCACCAAGGGTAAAGAATAATTAAATGTGTTGCTAGTTGCTCAACAATACTATAAGGACTATGAAGGCTTAGGGTATGAAAGTAAGAAAGTGATAAAACACCAAACACTAACAAATTTCTTTGTAAAATCCTTAAAATATCAACAAGTGTATGTTTTCCCAACATCAAATGATTGTAGTGTATGTGGGAAAAGTAGGCATTAATTTGCAACACTTAGGTATGCCAAAAATACAAAATTGACCATCACTCCTAAGAAAAAGATTGCGTGCATTATATGTGGTAAATGTTGTCATGTTACTTCATCATGTGGTTTGAATAAAAATGATAAAGTTTTTCCAAACTTAAAGAAAGTGTGGGTACCTAAGGGGACCATCCCATAAGAATTTAACACCAACCCTAAAAGGACCTATTGAAAGGGTACCTAAACTAGGATATCTGTGCTTGTTGATATTCTTCAAAGTTAAAATAAGAAACCAAAAAAGGTTCCTAGACAATGGATGATCAATACACATGACGAATGATCGGATCATGTCTCCAAGATAACTCTATACAATGGTGGGAGAGTGATCTTTAGAGATAACTCAAAAGAGAAGATCATTAGTGATGATAACATCAATATTGGTAACTCTAAACCCTTTATAAATGATGTACATTTGGTTGATGGCCTTAAGCACAATTTGATTAGCATTACTCAATAATGTGTCAAATGGTTTCTATTTAAATTCTCAAATTCTCATTACATGATTTCAAACAGTGAAGATAAATCCATTCACTTTGTATACCGACACAGTAACAATGTGTATATTCTTGATGTTAAATCAATAAATTTGAAAAATGCATGTCTAAGTGCAACTGACCATGATGTGTGGTTGTGACATATGCACAATGCACATAGTAGCATGGATTTATGAAAAAATTCTAGAAAATGCCTAGTGCATGTCTTCCAAAGTTAAAATTTGAAAATGATAGATTATGTGATGCATGTCAATAAGGAAAACAACATTAGATTTCCTTTAAAACTAAAAATGTTGTGACTACATCTCAACCACTTGAATTGGTACATATGGATATATTTGGTCCCACTAGGAGCTATAACATAGGTAGTTGTAGATATGTGCTAGTCATTGTAGTCAATTACTCATGTTATACATGGAAATGATTTCTTTCTACTAAAGATGGTGTTTTTTACGTTTTTCTTGTGCATTTTAAGGAAGTACAATTAGAAAAGGAAATTATGACCCATAGTATAAGTTGTGATCATGGAAAGGAGTTTGTGAATTCTACCTTCATAGATTTATATGATCAAAATGGCATTAGTCACAACTTGTTAGAACCATGGACACCACAACAAAATGGTGTGGAGGAAAGAAAGAAAAAAAAAACCTTAGAGGAGGTCACAAGAACCATGCTATATGACTCCAAGCTCCCAAAGTATTTATGGGCTAAATCCATTGCCATTGAAAACTATGTGATGAATAAAATAATCATCTGGGTCATCTTAAAGAAGACTTCCTATGAGCTCTATAAAGGTATGAAAACAAATGTTGGCTACTTTTGCACTTTTGGTTGCAAATGTTTTGTCTTTAACAACGGGAAAAGCAATTCGGATATGTTTGACTCTAAAGTAGATGAAGGTAATTTCATTGGCTACTCATTACATAGTAAATCTTGTTGGATCTTCAATAAATAATCAATGTTAGTTGAAGAATCTGTACATATTTTTTTTAAATATAAATCTTGCTTAAGTGTGTCGAGTAATCAAAAGGAAGAAGTATGCCCTTCCATTAAAATTGATAGTTGCTAGAAAATGACGACAAGAAAAAAATAGAAGAAGAAAATGATGAAGATCCTTCAATGGATGAAAAAGAGGTTGAAGTGAGAATATATCTTCCTAGAGCATGGATATATACTTATAGGCATCCTCAAGATCACATTATTGGTGATCCAACTAGGGGAGTTGAAACAAGATCCTCAATAGGTAACATTTGCGATCATTTAGCTTTTACATCTCAAATTGAACCTAAATCTCAACTAGAACTCATGAATGATGAAAATTGGATCATGGTAATGCTAGATTAGCTTAACCATTTTGGGAGAAATCAAGTTTGGGAACTAGTCCCCTTGCCTCTAATTAGACTCATCATTAGGACCAAATTGGTCTTTAGAAACAAGCTAAATCAAGTTTGGGAACTAGTCCCCTTGCCTCCAATTAGACTCATCATTAGGACCAAATTGGTCTTTAGAAACAAGATAGATAAGGGTGGCATTGTGGTTAGAAACAAAGCTTGATTGGTTTCCAAAGGATATAAATAAAAATAAGGCATTAATTTTGAGTAACCTTTCCCTTATAGCTAGCCTTGAGGATATATGTATGCTTCTTGAATTTGTGTCATCCATATGCTTTACATTATATTAAGTGGTCGTTAAAAGTTATTTCCTTAATGGTTTTATTGAATACGAGAAACATGTTAAGAAAGCACCTTATTTTGAAAATGACTCAAAACCTAACCATTTTTATAAACTCAACAAGATATTGCATGGTTTAGAATAAGGTCCTAGATCTTGGTTTGAAAGATGGAATAAATTTTTTGTTGGAAAATGGTTTCAAAAGAGGTAAAATTGATAGAAATCCTTTTTTAAAGGAACCAAAAGGTAATTATTGCTTGTACAAATATATGTTGATAACATAATATTCAGTGCTTTTAATGAGTCCATGTGTAAGGAACATTCTACTTTGATGTGTAGTGAGTTTGAAATAAGCATGATGGGTGAGTTGACCTATTCCTCAAACTTCAAATTGAGAAATCAAAGGAAGTAATTTTTTTTCAACTGAGAAAAGTGAAAAAAAATAACTAATCAAGAAATTGAGAATGAATGAGAGAAAACCATGTAGTTCTCCTATGGCCACTACCACAAAGCTTGACATGGATGACAAAGGTAAACAAATTGATCAATATCAATATCAAGGCATGATCAAACAAATTCTTTACCTTACTGCATCTATATATGATATTATGTTTAGTGTATGCTTATGTGCTAGGTTTTAATATAATTCCAAGGAATCTCATATGAATACTGTTAAAAGAATTTTTTGTATCTAATTGGCACACATAACCTAGGCTTGTTTTACGTTATTAATACTCTTCCAAACTTAGTAGGCCATTCTAATACTGATTTTGGTGGATATAAAGTTGATAGAAAAATTACTTTGGGCACATGCCAATTTCTTGGAGAAGCTCTAGTCAGTGAGCATAGCAAGAAACAATATATTGTGGCACTATCTACAACTGAAGTAGAATATATAGTAGTTGGTGCTTGTTGTACACATATAATCTGGATGAAATATCAACTAAGTGATTATGGACTTAAACTAAAAAATATATAATTAGGTATGATAACACTAGTGCTATATGTCTCTCTAAAAACACCATTTAATACTCTAAGTGTAGACATATATAAATATGTCATCATTTCATAAAAGACTATGTTGAAAAAGGGGATGTAAATGTGGAAAATGTACATATATTACATCAATTAGGAGACATATTCAATAAGCCATTAAATGAAGAAAGATTCACAATAATTAAGAAAGAATTGGGAATAAAATTTCTATGATCTAAATTATCTCTCTCTCAAAATTGTGAAAATTCTAAAAATGTATGCAGCCATCATAAAAATAATCAAAATCATAATAACTTAGCTTAAGATTGCATGAATTTAATTCAAAATATTGGCCTATATAATTATTAATTAATTTGGTACATCTAAGGGAAATGTAGAATTATGTTTCTCTATCAAAAAGGATTAAAAAAACTAAAAAATGTGGCTTGACTGGCCAAACCAGTTAACTAGTTGATAAATCATTCGAGGGGTTGAAAGGTCGGGTCGACTGGTTCATGTAAACTAGGGGTAAATTGTTGTGTTTTGCTATTTGACCTAAGCGATACTTGTCAACTAGATTACCAATGCCAATTGATCGGTAGTATGAAAAGTTGACTAGTCTATCGAGAACATAAATAAGCCCTCACCTGTTCAACCAAACCCACAACCCCATTTTTCACAAACATGTCAAATCCTCTTTGCCACTCTCCACTATATCATTCAAATCAATCAAATCATTATTAAAACATGCAAAATTGAACTCCACAAGATCAAATCAACAACCTAAATTCATTTCTCAACACCAATCAACGTTAATTTCATCATCACTCATTCAAATCTAGAGTAATACCGTCAAAACCTAAATCTTCCATTTTCCTAATCTACTTAAAATTGACCCAATTTAAGGTTTACTTAGCTTTCTATTCATATACCCTTAGATAATTCTAAACCTGAGGTGCATTATTCTCCCAATTTCAATCAATTATGAAGTTTTCTCACCTCAATATTACACACTCAATAATTTCCAATCTTATTTATTGTGGTGCCATGACTAAAAGAAAAATCATTGCTTCTATCACCATACATGGGGTATCTACTCCCGCGCCCTATTAAATGATCTCATACCTAATCAAGTCATCTAGCTTAGGCGACCTTTTTCATTGAGGAACCCTCAATTTCACATCATTATTTTCTATCCTATGCACCCACTCTTCGTCCATGGGGGAACCTATGCTCTCCACATCTCGATTAGCAAGAACTATTAAGGTATCTCCTAAATCTACCTATTACTTTCAGGTTATGGATGACCAGCAATGCTGGCTCAAATCATTCCATCAAAAGAAAGTCTTTTAAGGGAAGTGCATTGACATTGTATTATGCATTAAGTAGTTTAAACTTCCTTTTATCTAGTTCCTTTTTTAACTCCATCTCCTCGCTATATTCACTCATAGAAATCTAGAATACTATGAATTGGTTCACCTCTTCTATCCAAACCTCATGATTCATGTTATGAGATCCATCACCACCACTTATGCATTAGGTCTACCTACAGTGGTGGATGAGGACATGTTGGCTAGGATACTAGGCATTGAGCACAAGATAGTCACCGAGATGAAATATATTTATTCGATGAGGACTATGATTCCTAATGATATTTTCTTCAATATACACCACCAACACATTGTGTATGGTGGCACTACTAGCTCTTACTACCTACCACCCTTCAAAAGGGTGTGTCACTACATGGTATGTTCCATTCTTTTTCTGATGGCAAGCTTTGGAGTGGGCATAACATTGAAGGATTGGTATGGGGTTAACCACATTCTCTCCTCCACTCCAATTTGATTTGGAGTTGACATCTTCCATCACCTGTCAAACATGGGTGGGCATAGCTTGGCTTTAGGTCCCTAATTACACGAATTCTTCACAATTTTGGAGTCAATTTTATAGAATCTCTAACCACCCAAATTCACCTCTAGAACAGGCTCGATATTTTAGGTGTAGTCACCCTTTGAAGAATGGGGTATCAAATGAGTGTTGATGGACAAACCCTCAAGCTTGCACCAAAGGCTCTTGCCTCGCTTCATCACATCGATCTCATAATTGCCTCATCTGAACCAAAACTTTCATAAACCGAGGGAGATGATATTTTACCATCATTAGATGACCCTATGGCTCTAACTGACATCTCTTTCTCATCCACTAAAGGAGCGTCCACCTTCACTACCGTCCCTTCCACCTCTTGTGCCTCCTACTTTAGGTCGTATGACACTAGCCAGTGTACATGTGCTACTTCTCAACGTGGTTAGCATGTTAACCACCATGGACCAATAGCTAAGCATCTTGGAGTCTGAGTTATCTATGGTATGCTCATAGATACAACCTTACTTTATGTTGCACCATCAAGATGATGTGGACCACTACCCAAATGTTGAGTTTGTCCATGAGGCCCATGACCCTACTCCTACACGAGTTTATTTAGGGTATTGGTTCTTCTCCCTTTAATTATGACATTGATGAGTCACTAGCTATAGCCACTAAGATTGGTCATATATTGGTTGAGATGGCTGACTCTGAGGATATAAAGAGTGAGGACTTGGGCATACTGTCTAAACCTTCCATCACTACTCCATTTGCACCATCCCACCTACCTACCTTTGATCTGCCTTCACACTAGGCTCATGAATACATCATTTTAATTAAGTATAGCAGTAGCTTAATCCTTAGCCATGTATCTGTTTGTATGCACTCTATCTTATGTATTACTAAAATTTTATCCTTAATGAGTTATTGACTTTGATCTGCCTTTGATCTGCCTTCACACTAGGCTCATGAATACATCATTTTAATTAAGTATAGTAGTAGCTTAATCCTTAGCCATGTATCTGTTTGTATGCACTCTATCTTATGTATTACTAAAATTTTATCCTTAATGAGTTATTGACTTTTTTTAATACCTCATGTATATTACTTCTAATTGCACATTATTCTTTTTTTTATTCCTTTCTTTTTAAGAAATCACACACAATACTATTTATTATACATCACTACAAAGGGAGTACTCTATATTTCTCTAATTCTTACCTTTGTCTCTATCATTTTTATGCCCCTATTAAGGGAAATTTTCCCTTCCTATATCAAGATTGTTGCTTCCTTTTGTTATAAGTTACCCTTTATTCTCACCTTTCATTAATGATTGAGGGGGGGGGGAGTTTGTAAGTTTGGATTGAAAGATGCGTAATTAGTAAACTAAAAAGGATATAGGAAAATTATCACTAACCTCATATTCATTATCCTTCCACATTTACAATTGTGCACTTTTTATTTGTTTTCATAAAAAAGGGGAGATTATTTAACTCATAAGGCAAACAATGTAATTGAGCTTATTTTGATGATAAGAAATATATCTTGACAACTAATGTGTTTGGTTAAGTATGTATATACTATGATTGACATACAAAAAGATATTAGCGCACCTACTCAAAGCATTTCTCTAAACAAGCAAATTTAAAAGAGCAATTAAGTTTCCAATAACAAGAGACCAATGCATAATAGATAATAAAGATTTAAACGCTAAGAATAATAATTCTAAAGTCTTAGATTCTATGTAAAGAGTTAAGTTGAGCAAGTTCACATTTTGATCAAAACCCTTTAAAAAATTATTTTAAAAATACTTTTTTTTAATTTACTTTAAAAGAATTTATGGTTGATCATGATTTCTACATCTTTCAAAGTGTTTTAATCAAGAGATTAAAATGTGTTAAACTAAGACAGATATACTAGGTTAGTTAATTAATTAATTGGTTTTATCAAACTAATTGACTAGTTTGAGGAGACTGATTGGTTGGTTGGACTAACCAGTCTATGGGTTTTACCCCTCTATAAATCCATTTATCTATAGTTAAACTCATCAATTATTTTTGCTAAACTAATTGATTAGTTATAGGAAACTAATTGATTGGTTGGAATAACAGTCCATACATTTCACCTCTACAAAAACCCATTTATCTCTAATAAAACTCACCGACTTTTTTGTCAAACCAATCGACTGATTAGAGTAAACCTATCAATTGTTCTGACTAACTAGTCCTTGGGTTTCACTCCTTCAAAATTCCATTCGCCTTTGGGTAAACTCATCAACTAGTTTCTCCAAACTGACTGACTATTTTAGGGAAATGGATCAATTGGTTTGACCAACTAATCCATGGGTTTCACTCCTATAAATCATTCTTCTCTTATTAAACTCATCAACTTGTATCACCAAACCTATTAACTAGTTTGTAACTAATCAACTAGTTTACATAAACCAACTAATTGGTGACATGAACACGTCGACCAGTGTAACTAAACCATGTCACTATTCATATATATTTATAGGAACGGCATGGTACTCACATTCGATCGACTAGGTTTAAAAAATTAATTGACTTGTTTGTGTAATAGTTGCTTTTCATTTCAGGTCTGAACATAGTTAGTCGACCGGTTGGAAAAATTGATTGATTGAGCATAAATACCAATCGACTAGTTTAGCTAGACTAATCAACTAGTGGGCATTAAATGTTGACGTTTTACTCATTAGGTGATACAACTTTTTGGAGATTTTTTTCCTAATGGCTATACGATGAGGGTGAGTCTTATAAATAAGGTATCTATAATTTATTAAAAAAAAATTCAACTACATTGATTTTTTAATTAAACATCTAATCATAAATCATTCAATTACTCATTAAAACTCTCTTAACATTCAAAATTTAGAGTTTTCATTGAAAAGTGTTCCTTTCTCACTTCTCTTAGATATAATTTCCCCTCAACTATAATATATCTTATTATATATAGCTAGATTGCATCTCATCCGAAATTCTACACTTTCATATCTTATATTTGTAGTGAGAATCAATTATAATCACAACCACCTTACAGAATTCATTACAAAGGGATTAGGGAGTGTTTGTATATCATTCATAAGAGAGTTTAGAAAAAAAAAAATCAAGTTGTAAATCATCTCGTAAAAGTTCATTGAGATTGTAAGGATCATAAACCAAGAGAAAATTAATCATCAATAAAACATGTGCTATTTCACTTTTGGGGGTGGACATAAAGACTATTTTGCTCTTTAACTACTACATTGAGAATAATTTTTTTTTTCTGTAATCTCTATTCTGTAAAACCTTTTTCACCCTTTCTAGGGCTATTTAATATGATATTAAAGGCATTAATCCCTCCATTTTCATGCATCATATTTTGTCGGAGGCTGGGTACAAATCCTCCATTAAACATCAAAGGACTTTGAACTAGAACATGAAAGAGGTATTTAGGGAACAGGTAGTTAGGAAAGAGGAATTAAAATTTCTTAATGTAGGGATCATCTATCCTATCTCTTATAGTGAATGGGTAAGCTTGGTATAATTGGTACCTAATAAAGGAGCATGGAAATTGTGAAAAATGAATTTATTCCAACTAGAAAGATCACCTAGTGATATATGTATAATGATTATAGGAAGATTAATAAACCCCCACCCAAAGGATTATTTCCTCCTCTCATTTACTGGCTAGACATTCTTACTTTTGTTATCTATATAGGTATTTAGGATTATTTCAAATCCCAATTCACCCAAGTTATCAAGAGAAAAGTAGTCATACAACACTTTGGTTACCAATGGATGGCATTGGGATTGTGTAATGCCCCTTCCACCTTTTAGTGATGCATGATGGCTATATTTATTGATTTCATTTAGAATATCAAGGAAGTGTTTATGGATGATTTCTTTTTATGTATGGACATCCTTTTATGATAGTTTACATAATATTTTTAAGGTTTTGAAAATATGTAAAAAATTTAACCTTGTGCTTAATTGGGAGACGTGTCATTTCATGATACAAAAATGAATTGTTTTTGGCCACTTAGTATCTAGTAGGGGAATTGAATTTGATAGGGAAAAAATTTATATTATTACTAATATGTCACCCTAATTAATGTTAAGGGAGTTTTGAGTTTCTTAGGCCATGTTGGTTTTTATAGGTATTTTAGTAGGGACTTTTCCAAAAATTTTAAACCCTTAACCAATTTACTTATTAAAGATGTTCTTTTCAATAAGTCTTATCTGGATATTTTTAATAGGTTAAAAGAATCTTTGAAAACTACCTTAGAGATAAGACCATCTAATTAGAGCATTCCATTCATGGTGATGTATGATGCAAGTGACTATGCTATTGGAGTTCTACTTGGGTAAAGGAAAAGCAGTGAAAGTATATGTCATATACTATGTCAGTATGACATTAGATAATGCTCAAATGAACTATACCACAACTAAAAAGGAGCTCTTGGTTTTCGTGATTCCCCTAGACATGTTGTTTCCAACCATTTTGTGTTAAAGGTCATTGTTTTCATAGATCACATAGCTCCCAAGTACCTCTTAGCAAAGAAGGATGCAAATCCACAATTGATCAGATGGATCTATTTGTTATAATAGTTTGTTTTAGAGATAAAGGATAAAAGAATTGATGAAAATGTGGCATCAGATCACCACTCTAGGCTCAGACAAGAGATGGATAAAGATGATGGTGATGAGGAACTATTTGATGATTCAATCCCAAATGACAATTTGTATACTATTACAAGCCTTCAAGCTTCTTGGTTCAAAACTTTTGTGAATTACATTGCCTATGAGTATTGACACTAGATTTTTTCCTACCAAAAATGAAAGAAATTCCTTTTTTATATCAAACAATACTAATAGGATGGCCTCTATCTCAATAAGTTGTGTGCAGATGAAGTATTTAGAAGGTGTCTACAAAAAGAGGAAGCACAACATTTCATCTCCTATTTCCATTCTTCACCATACAAGGGTCATGTAAGTACCTCCAAAATAGTTACTAAGGTATTATAATAGTGATTCTAATGTCTTTCACTTTTCCATGATGTACGACCCTATGTGCTTAATTGTGACTGATAATAAAGGACTAGAAATATTTTAAGAAGAAACGATATGTCATTGAACAACACATATGAAGTTAAACTCTTTGATTTGTGGGGGATTAACTTCATGGAACCTTTTCCATCATCATAAAATAACAAGTATCTTTTAATAGTGGTGGAATATGTTTCAAAATGGGCTAAAGCACTAGCAACTCCAACAAATGACATGAAGGTAGTGGCCAAGTTGTTTCAAAAGATCATTTTCCCTCAATTTGGTGTTCCAAGAGCAATTATCGGTGATGGAGGATCTCATTTTTCAAATAAGGTTATAAGTACACTTTTGAAGAGTTTTGGAGCGACTCACAAAATGGCCGCACAAAATCATCCTCAAATAAGTAGTCTAGAGGAGATCACAAATCGTAAAATAAATGGAATATTAGAGAAAATGATGTCTTGTTTGAGAAATGATTGAAATATGAAGCTAGATAATGTTATTTGGGCTTACTAAACATCTTATAAGACTCTTATAGGCACAACACAGTTTATATTAGTACATGAGAAATAAATTCATTTGATAAAAGTGGAACACAAGGCACATTAGGTAATTAAATGTAACTATCTCGATTTAAAGGAAGTGGGAGAGTGGAGAAAGCTTAAAATCAATGAAATTGATGGCATAAGGTTGGATGCATATGAGAATGCCAAGATTTATAAGGAAAGAATGAATAAATGGCATGATAAACACGTTCTCCATAGAGAGTTTAGAGAAGGAGATTTGGTACTTTTATTTAACTCTCGACTCAAACTTTTTTCTAGCAAGCTTCATTCTAGTGCTTTAAACCATTTCAAATGTGTAAGTTTTATCCATTTGGAGTTTTCTAAGTATGAATAGAAGCCACAAGAACCTTAAAATTTAATTAACAAAGGCTAAAACATTGCATTCTGAGTTCTCTGATTTAGAAGATGGGTATTCTTACCCTTCTTAATCCATCATTATCTTAAGTATTAATGGGATCAAGCTCATGACCATTAAATAGGGATGTAAATGAGTCGATATGAGCTAAAAAATTCTTGGGTCAAGCTTGGTTCATTTATTAAACAAGATTAAAATAAGATTTAGGCTCAACTCATTTAACTAAACAAATGTGCCGAGCCAAGCTCACAAGAAAAAGTAATAACAAATAAGTCGAGCCTTACTTTTTTGGGATCGAGCTTGGTAAGGTTAAAAAATGATACCATAATTGAGGCTCGAAATTAGATATTTGACTAAAAAAAGCCAAACCAAGTCAAATACTAAGAAAACCCCACCATTAAATGAGTGCTTCTTGGGAGGCAACACAAATTTTCATATCAATCTTTTAATCTTTCTTTATTCATCTCTTTGAGTGTTTAATTTAAGTGTTATGTTTTCCTTTTTTTTATACATGTAACAAAATTATTATGCACTAATATGTGTGCAATTGAAGTGGAAAAAGGTGGTAAAGTGTTTGAGGCTGAAAAAACTCAAAACTCAAAACACAAATGGTACATTTTTGTGTTAGGCACAATTAGAGAATGTCATTGGATGCAAATATGTTGAAAAATAAGGAAATAAAGGTATTTGTGTGCCGAACATGACCTCACATTATCAAGGGACACATTTGTGCCAAAGGAAAAAGGAAATCTACGCTTTTTGGGTGTGACACAATCAAGTCATGGTAAGCCACACCATTATGTAGGATGATGGGTTTTAAAAAAAATCTATCCATTTTCTTGAATATGGTCATTTTATAACCCCCACAAAAAAATACCCCTCCCATTCAACCTCAATACCTACCTCCAAACCTCATTCTTCTAACCTCCAAATTCCCTTGCCCCTACATATCGTCACACTCCCCTTCACCAGCTGACAAACCATCCTAGTCTATTCCACTACCCTTTATTCCTTTCCTTTGCCATCTCAACACCCTGATAGCTCCTCTCAAACACCATCGTTCCACCACTCAATCTGGTGCCACCAACAACACCCTGCCCACACATAAGAATGCTAGAGTTGTTGCTATCCTAGCAACACCGGGTTTCTACGAACCTGTTTCTAGGTTCATTTAATAAACACTAATCCTCAATTTGGTTGAATTATTTTCAACTCTTCACTTTTTCTCATTAATTACTAAATTTTAATCTCAATTTAATATATAAAATTAACTTAGAGTGAATATTACATCTTTGATTTTTATTGCTAAAACCATCAATTGCTTACATTCTGTTATTATCTATTTGCCCAATTACTGAAGTGTTAATTGATATAGTGCTTAATTATAATTGAGTTAAATTGTGTTATCTTGGCCTATTATTATTTCTTATCTACTTTATATGGATATGAGTACTTCTTTCCAATGAGGTCCATAAACCCTAGACATCTGAAGGAGGGTGATGCGTCATCCTCTAATCTATCATGGCAAACTCATCATAGCATTACAAGGAGTATCTTTCCACCACCTTCGTCTCAATAAACAATCGGTCTCATCATCCTTCTCTTATCATTTATTCTAATCACATTGGTGATAATGTGAAATTTACGCATAGGGAAGTGGGATTTGTTGCATGTTACCTTTCTTTTATGTGTGTTTAGTGTGTTAATCTTTGTGTGTGTGTTTCTAGAATTTGTTATTTCTTTTGCATTTTTCATGTTCTTTTTCTTTCTATTTTTGTGCATTTTTTTTTCTTTCTAATCGTGTTACTTATAAAAAAATAAAAAAAAATAAAGAAAAGGAATTTAGAGAGCAAATATCACATGCACTTTTAATTTCACTTACCCTATAGCTAGACCAAAAAATATTTATCTCTTACCTAGTTTGTTAGAGTGTTGTCTATCTGAGTTCCCATTCACCTATACTTGACTCATTGTGTTGGGATATATAAGAATGGATTAGTTATTAATCATCTAAAAAATCTTAGGCTTGATATTAATTAGTTGAATTTGTTGGTAGTAGTTTCTATTGTGGAACTCATTTTCATTTATTTGTGCACTATTACAAACTACGATTCATTCAGATAGTAAAAAAAATGAAAATCAATAGTTAAAAATGAATTCCTTGAGAATACAACCTTGTATCACTACAATAATATACATACGCTAATGGATTAAGGTGAATACCACTACAAATTGGACATCTCATCCACCACTAATGGACTTTAGCCATGGAAACCTCACTAAAGGTATCCTAATTCTTAAGGTTACATACCCCATATATATTTCAAAGGGAGCTATAGAATAGAGAATGCACCAAAATACTATAAAACTAATGACCTCTTGTATTTTATGAAAAATAATAAATGATAAGTGTGTAGACTATATTTTTTTACATTACCATATGCACATACAAGTATTTTTAGCTAACACTAAACTTTTTGCAAGATGCATGAATGACATTTATCTCAAAAATACTACTTTTAGCCAAAATACCTCAAATCGGCCGATAGATGCTAGAGGGTGCATATTCAAATTTAAACCTTGGTTTGGATCGTAATTGGTATCCATTTCGTCAAATAAACCTATTCTAGTAACCGGATAATTTTTATTTGGATACTTTACCTAGTTTTATACCTTAAAAAATTACCCCTACCCTATTCTACTTTCTTACCTCACCCTACTATTCCTCTACCCCGCCACACCACCCTCACGCCACCCTTATATCATATGCCTCCCTGCCATGCTTGATTTGCTCTCCTTGTTTTGCTCCTCCTTTCCCTACACGCCATACTATTCTTAACCCCTACACCCCATCCTTTTTTTTGTAAATTAACCTCCCAAAAATCTCACACATTCTCTCTTTACCCGAACTCCCTCAAGCAAGAAAAAAAAACCCCATCGTCGCCGTTGTTTTCCACCATTTTTACCCCATCGGAAACTCCCCACTAAAACCCCCTCCACACCACCACCAACTTTCTTCATTCCTACCTTCCCTTTTCTACAGCAATATCTTATATTCCCCACCTTCAAGCTGCAGCAAAATCAACCAAAACCACCCCCAAGCTGTGGCAATATTTGCCGATCCCATACCCCCACCTTCGGCCAAGCTTGTCAATCCCCTTCCTTCCCCTTTGGCAATTTGTGCTGAAAATCCACCCCTTGCTACACCTTCCTTTTCTACAGCCCCTAGCCTTTATACATCATATCCTACTACTTCTACCCCCTAGAAACACACAACACCACTGTTGCCCCTTCTCTCCTTCTCGACAACTTCCGTCGGCTTCTCCTTCCTTGTTTCGTGAGTTTTGGTTAGTTTCCTTGCTGCCTTATTTTAGCCGGTTAGTTATTCTTGAGTTATTTTAATTAATTTAAGTTAATTTTATGTTATATTAAATACCAATATGTATTATTGGATATTAATTTATTAGGTAATATTTAAGGATCTCAGAGAAGACGATTTTTTGTGCTTTTATGTGAGCTTGGATTAAATCCAATCACTCATAAGGCAGTAGAATTTATGTGCGAGCATGATAGGATTATTTATACATATAATCATGCTAGGGTTTTATATTATTCATGTATTATGACATGCATGATAAAATGATAACATGTTATATAAATGATAACCGCAATTATCAAAAGTGGAGTATATGCATGAGTAGTATGTTGTATGGTTTACATATGCATACATAGGGTTTTATTAGGGTTGTATGCTTGTAAAGTGATGATTTAAATGACATGCTGTAACACCCCAAAATTCACTAATTTTTTTTTTTTTGAAAGCGGAAGCAATTAAAATAGAAACACTTAAAACCTGTGAATTCTGGGAATGTTACCGCCACACTTAGTACCAGACCGGTTCTCTCCGACCGTTCCAGTACCAAGTGCTAAGGCTAAAGGAAAGATTTATGTTAAATTCAAATTAACAATTCATAAAAGAATTCAAAAGATCTTACAACAAAATCAGAGTACGCATAAACATTTATAAACACTTGTAACTTACAAATAGAAATACATTTAAATAAGATAAAACCCGATGGGTCAAATACCGGATTGCCTACTCACTCAAGTCAGGCCTGCCACCCCAAACAATCTCTGATCTTAAACCTGCACAAGCGGTCTGCTCCCCACCATCGGTGGATCATCACAGGACCCATCAACCAAGGTAGTATCAGTACGGGTCCAGTACTGAGTAAGGTGAAATGATCGCTAAGGCCAACACATAAAAACACAAGCCATGCAGAAAAATAGAAGAACACAAACATAATTGCATATGATCAACCAGGTAAAAGTAAGAAGGCCCATATATAATCCAGATTAATCATTTCATTAATCTCTTATCAGAGTCCGATACACACCAAACTTTTTATCAAATCCATGCGAGTACGGAAGCCCCCACTATTATAGCCGGTGGATCGGAGGCACATAGGGTATCATACCCTAACCACTATTATAGCCGGTGGATCGGATACACATAGGACTACGCGTCCTAACCACTATTCCTAACCGGTGGATCGGTTGGCTCCGGCTCGCATGGTGTTCCACTGTAAGTAATTAGTATCTTTTAAGCACTCTGGTTTGTGACCGTTGAGCTCGGGAACCCCCACTATTATAACCGGTGGATCGGTTACGCATAGGACATCATGTCCTAACCACTATTATTACCGGTGGATCGGTCACACATAGGGTAAAACCCTAACCACTATTCCTAACCGGTGGATCGGTTGGTCCCGTCTCAACGATCTTCCACTTTAAATAATTAATGTCTTAAGTATCTTATTCAGAAACTTTCACCATAGACATGCACGAATCATAAATCATAAATTTCATATCCATCCTCATACTTTAATCACCAAGTACACATGTGCTACCACCAAACCCTAGACATGCATGAATCGCTCCCTTTACACTTCTCATCCAATTCTACTTCACATCTCACTCTAGGGTTCTATCCCGAAACCCTAATCTAGGCCTTAACATCCCCTCTTACTTCACCTCACATCACCCAAATCATTTTAATACTCCACACATTACAAGTCATCGATCCCATTCTCATAATTATACCTTAATCACCAAAAACACATGATACATCAAAAACCCTAAGCAACCACACCAAACCCTAATCAACAACCCCAAACCATAATTAACCACTCCAAACCCTAGCTCAGTCTCCTACGTACCCAGATAATGCTCTACGTACTATCTTTCACCCAAAGTGTATAAACGCCCAAACAACACTTATATTATGTTCCCTACATCCCAAATCAACTTTCCACACATACATTTCATACCCATGCAGACATTAACCTCCCCATGCAAACCTTCGAACTTCTTCATGCAAACCCTAAATTCAATCAACACAATTCCAAAGTTCCACCCATTCCAAACCTAAATTCAAGCCATATAAAACCCAAAGATTTGTCCATACCAAACCCTAAATTCAATCAACACATAAAGATTCTTCCACATAAATCATAAATTGGATTATTCCTTATAAACCATAATATTATGTCAACTCACTTCCCTTAGTCAACTTCTTTCCCTATCCTCCTTTTTCATCCATTCTCCCACACAAACCACATCAACATTCCCTCATGCATGTCTTATGGGGTCACAATACATATCATCATACAATTAATACACATACCATGCACAACATACTTCAAATCCAAGTCATACCACATATAAAATATTTAATTATAATAAACATTAGATACATAACATGCGAAACACATAATACACATAAGCACATAAAAGGCCTTAGCACTCCTTACCTAAAAGGACACCGGTCTTGGTGCACGCTCCTATTCCACTTGAGGGGTTTGACTGGGCTCACCTATTATGGGGAAGAAATACTAGTATTAGCTTCCTTCCTATACTACTATTAGTTTCTAATTTATCTTAAGTCTTGACTCTTAATTAATTATGCCCAAAACCACTAAAACATTAATACATACTATTATAATTTAAAGTAAAAAGGTGATATAAGGGTTTCTACCCTTTACCGAAATAAATTTAGTAAAGGTAATAATAATAATAATATTTATTATAATAATAATTTTAATAATAACAGATTATTACTAATAGTAGTAATATTAATAGAAAACTTAATAACAATAATAATCTAAGCCTTAAATTTACAAAGTGGATTTTGAAACCTCCCCATTTAATGATAATACTATTTTAAATGTGAAAAGATATTAATATTATACATATACTTATTATATAAAGTTAATATGGTTAATAATAATAATATAATTAGTAATAATGTTAAAAATGCTAAAAATAATAATAAAAGGCAAAGCTACGAGACTTAATTAAAATTTTAGGTTTCTAATTCTCCTGAAATAATTGCAGTATCAAATAACTAATTATACTAACAATAATAATATTAATTATATTATTAATAATAATATTAAACATGTAATAATTACATTAAATAGGCAAAATTCGAGAATAATAATTTATCTTACTCAATAATACTCCCAGACCTGTCAACCAAATTTAGAAATCAAAATACAGTTGATAACCACAATAATAATAATTATAATAATAATAATTAAACTCGAATTAGCATTAAAAATTAGAATAAAAGCATAATAATTATCAATAAATCGAAAGTAAGTATTTAAAAGTTATAGGGTTTCACCTTGAGTTGGAGGGTATTGGTGGTACCGGCGGTGGTTCCCGGAGGTGGCCGGAAAAGTGGTCTAAGAGGGCCAAAAATTAGGAAAATGGGTAATGGAGAGGAAGAAAAATTAAAATAATTATATGGGGCTGTAGAGGATAATTAGTAGGATTTAATGGTTGGTTTGGAAGGTGTTATAAGCGGCGCATGTGGTGGTGGAAGGTGGTTCAACGTCTCGGGGTGAAATTTTCTGTCGAAGCAACTAACCAACTTTGCATGGTTATGGAAGCTCATTCAAGAAGAATCGAAGGATTTTAAGGGCTTAGTTATCTAGAGGGAATTTCAGGGAAGAGAGTGGTATCAAGAGGAGGTGTTGAAGTTGGCCGGGGAAGGAGATAATGGCGTCTGATGGGGCGGTGGCTGGGCGATTCTGACTTAGGGTTTCGGAAGGAAGAAGTCTCGACCACACTCACAACCAGGCTATTTAAAGGGTTTAGATGGGTTATTAGGGTTTTGGAGGTCTGCAGGATGGGTTTGGGTTATAGGATTTGGGTGGCCGGTGGCAGTAATCGACCGGCGATTGCTTGGGTCGGGTCGAAGATTCGAGAAGCCAGAGAGAGAGGATGAGAGAGAGTTAAGGTTAATTGACTATTCCAAGATGATGTGCGAGCTAATAGGAAGAGAAGGGTGGGTGAATCGGCCGGTAAGACTGCTCGTAGCCGATGCCGCCATTTTCGGCGCAGAAGTTGCAGGCTGTCGTCGGCATCGGGGAAGAAGGAGGGAGAAGGAAAGGAGGAAGGGGGTGGGCCGGTCGGCCGGGAAGGAAAAGAAGGGGGTGAACCGGGCCGGTCGCGCCGGTTACGTCGTTCATTAAATGAGACGACGCGTTGAGAGATGAGAAGGAATGAAACGTAGCGCGTAGAGGGCGGAAGAAGGGCGACGCCGCGCGGGCTGGCTCATTAAACAACACGACGAGTTTTGGTAACAAAATGGACAAAACGCAGCGCTCTGAAGGCGGGAGAAGGAGGCAACGGCGCGCGGACTGGGCCGAAGGAAAGGAAGAAAAAGAGGAACTGGGCCGCTGGGCTGGCCCAGTTCGGAGAGGAGGAAAAAGAAAAAGAAAAGAAGAAGAAGAAAAAAGAAGAAAAGAAGGAAAAAGGAAAAGGGAAAAAGGAAAAATAATGGTTTGGAATAATTAAATTAATTAGAATATTTGGGATATTTAAAAATATTAATATTTAAATAAAATAATATTTAAAATCCCTTTTTAGGCTAAATTAGGATTTTTAAAAGATTTTCCACAAATTCCTTTTTAATTAGCAAAACACTCTAATTTTCTCCAATTAAATTATTTATAAAATTAATATTAATTTGAAAATATTTTCTCCTTCTTATTTTAAATAAAATAATTTATTTAATTAATTTTCAAAATAAAATGCTTAATTAGCTAAAATACCCAAATCCTTTTCTAATAAAAATACTTATAAATTTCTTCTTAATTTCTCTAATTAAATATCCTTTTATTTTAATAAAAATAATTTATTTAAATAAATTTCTAATAAAACCTCATTTAAATATAATTTATAAAATTAGGAATTTTCGGGGCATTTCATCACTACCCCCTTAAAAACAGACTTCGCCCCCGAAGTCTCCGGGAGCGCCTAGGGTTAGGGAAAAAAAACGTTCTAAGTGGATGAAAAAAACCGACTAACGCTAATACCAATATAAACTACCCCCTTAGGAATAAACTTACTAAAAAAAAATTTTTTAAACTCCACGAAAATAAGGACACCATAGAAAAACAACACTTATAAAAAAAACTACCCCCTTAGAGACGAACTATGGGTTGTTGTACCTAGGTATAAGTTCAATTTCAATACTAAATATAAATATTAATATTGGGAGAATTTAATCAAAAATTTATTTATCGAAAATCTATTTTAAAAAAAAAATCCGAAGGCTCAAAATTAATAAAAGAGTTATATAAAAATTTTGGAAATACTCTCGGAAGGAATAACCGATGGACATAAAAAAAAATATGTATTATTTATGGAAATATATCATAAGAACTCAAAAATTTATTTAAATCATATAATAAAATATTTAAGTTGAACTCTAACACCCGAGCCCAATTTAGTCATTTCCGAAATTATTTTTCTGTAAATCAAAGAGCATACAACAGAATAAAGCTAATTTTGGAAAGAAATTCCTGAATACGTCTTCTAAATTTAAAACTTTTCTAAGAATATTAATGATTGAAATGAATAATTTAGAGTAGAAAATATTTTCTACTGATAAAACCATTACCATAAATTTAACTATTCAATAGGAATTCTATAATTTAAATAATGTACTTTGTCAATAAAATATACTTCAAAATAACGTCATAATCACATGATAAAGTTATAAAAAAAATTAATCTAAAATATAAAAATACGAGAAAGAACGGAAATACATATTATTAAACAAAAATCGAACTCATAAGAAATTGAATTAAATTTAACTATGAATTTGAATCGTCGATAAATCCATAAGACAAATCGAAATTAAAATAATTAATTGTTTACATCAAATTACGTTAATAAAATCATTAAACTTAATAGATCTAGATTTTAAAAATACGAGGTGTTACATCACTACCCCCTTAAAAAGGAACTTCGTCCCCAAAGTTCAGGAAAATCTAAGTAGCGTAAACTTGACCAATGATCGTATAAAATATTGATTTCAATAAATAGGTTAAAAGTAACTCCGAAGAAAATAAACGATGTTTACAAAAACTAAACCAAGTAAAGCTGGATTCAGCACGGTACGCCTTAAGATTATCAATCCACTAAACTTATAGGACTAGGGTAAACCTAGTGGGGTTACTACCCCCTTAAGGGCGAACTAATTACAAGACCATAATCACAACAGCAAAACACACGGTCACTTATGCTACCCCATCGTACGATCCTCACAAGCTAATCCGGATTTTAAAATTTACTTGAAACAAGGTAAATACATTTTCAGTTAAAACATTTAGGATCGTGAGAACCGAATCTCTAACCGAAACCCGATTCTCAACAACCAAAAGCTCTGATACCACTTGTGGTATCAGCTTAAAAAGTTTAAAACAAATAGAGGAGCGGTCGAAACACACTTCAAAATCAAATACAAAATCCGAAAACCAAAATTTATTTTTAAAAACAAGCGTGGCCGAAGGACCAACCGCACTGATACCAACTTGTGGTATCAGCTTAGAGAAAAATTTAAAAATGAAGGAGCTTGGTTGAAATCAACTTCGATACCATCCTGTGGTATCAATTTAAAAATTTTAAAGAACACGGAAGAGCATGGTCGAAACCTGCTCTGATACCAACTTGTAACACCCCAAAATTCACTAATTTTTTTTTTTTTGAAAGCGGAAGCAATTAAAATAGAAACACTTAAAACCTGTGAATTCTGGGAATGTTACCGCCACACTTAGTACCAGACCGGTTCTCTCCGACCGTTCCAGTACCAAGTGCTAAGGCTAAAGGAAAGATTTATGTTAAATTCAAATTAACAATTCATAAAAGAATTCAAAAGATCTTACAACAAAATCAGAGTACGCATAAACATTTATAAACACTTGTAACTTACAAATAGAAATACATTTAAATAAGATAAAACCCGATGGGTCAAATACCGGATTGCCTACTCACTCAAGTCAGGCCTGCCACCCCAAACAATCTCTGATCTTAAACCTGCACAAGCGGTCTGCTCCCCACCATCGGTGGATCATCACAGGACCCATCAACCAAGGTAGTATCAGTACGGGTCCAGTACTGAGTAAGGTGAAATGATCGCTAAGGCCAACACATAAAAACACAAGCCATGCAGAAAAATAGAAGAACACAAACATAATTGCATATGATCAACCAGGTAAAAGTAAGAAGGCCCATATATAATCCAGATTAATCATTTCATTAATCTCTTATCAGAGTCCGATACACACCAAACTTTTTATCAAATCCATGCGAGTACGGAAGCCCCCACTATTATAGCCGGTGGATCGGAGGCACATAGGGTATCATACCCTAACCACTATTATAGCCGGTGGATCGGTTGGCTCCGGCTCGCATGGTGTTCCACTGTAAGTAATTAGTATCTTTTAAGCACTCTGGTTTGTGACCGTTGAGCTCGGGAACCCCCACTATTATAACCGGTGGATCGGTTACGCATAGGACATCATGTCCTAACCACTATTATTACCGGTGGATCGGTCACACATAGGGTAAAACCCTAACCACTATTCCTAACCGGTGGATCGGTTGGTCCCGTCTCAACGATCTTCCACTTTAAATAATTAATGTCTTAAGTATCTTATTCAGAAACTTTCACCATAGACATGCACGAATCATAAATCATAAATTTCATATCCATCCTCATACTTTAATCACCAAGTACACATGTGCTACCACCAAACCCTAGACATGCATGAATCGCTCCCTTTACACTTCTCATCCAATTCTACTTCACATCTCACTCTAGGGTTCTATCCCGAAACCCTAATCTAGGCCTTAACATCCCCTCTTACTTCACCTCACATCACCCAAATCATTTTAATACTCCACACATTACAAGTCATCGATCCCATTCTCATAATTATACCTTAATCACCAAAAACACATGATACATCAAAAACCCTAAGCAACCACACCAAACCCTAATCAACAACCCCAAACCATAATTAACCACTCCAAACCCTAGCTCAGTCTCCTACGTACCCAGATAATGCTCTACGTACTATCTTTCACCCAAAGTGTATAAACGCCCAAACAACACTTATATTATGTTCCCTACATCCCAAATCAACTTTCCACACATACATTTCATACCCATGCAGACATTAACCTCCCCATGCAAACCTTCGAACTTCTTCATGCAAACCCTAAATTCAATCAACACAATTCCAAAGTTCCACCCATTCCAAACCTAAATTCAAGCCATATAAAACCCAAAGATTTGTCCATACCAAACCCTAAATTCAATCAACACATAAAGATTCTTCCACATAAATCATAAATTGGATTATTCCTTATAAACCATAATATTATGTCAACTCACTTCCCTTAGTCAACTTCTTTCCCTATCCTCCTTTTTCATCCATTCTCCCACACAAACCACATCAACATTCCCTCATGCATGTCTTATGGGGTCACAATACATATCATCATACAATTAATACACATACCATGCACAACATACTTCAAATCCAAGTCATACCACATATAAAATATTTAATTATAATAAACATTAGATACATAACATGCGAAACACATAATACACATAAGCACATAAAAGGCCTTAGCACTCCTTACCTAAAAGGACACCGGTCTTGGTGCACGCTCCTATTCCACTTGAGGGGTTTGACTGGGCTCACCTATTATGGGGAAGAAATACTAGTATTAGCTTCCTTCCTATACTACTATTAGTTTCTAATTTATCTTAAGTCTTGACTCTTAATTAATTATGCCCAAAACCACTAAAACATTAATACATACTATTATAATTTAAAGTAAAAAGGTGATATAAGGGTTTCTACCCTTTACCGAAATAAATTTAGTAAAGGTAATAATAATAATAATATTTATTATAATAATAATTTTAATAATAACAGATTATTACTAATAGTAGTAATATTAATAGAAAACTTAATAACAATAATAATCTAAGCCTTAAATTTACAAAGTGGATTTTGAAACCTCCCCATTTAATGATAATACTATTTTAAATGTGAAAAGATATTAATATTATACATATACTTATTATATAAAGTTAATATGGTTAATAATAATAATATAATTAGTAATAATGTTAAAAATGCTAAAAATAATAATAAAAGGCAAAGCTACGAGACTTAATTAAAATTTTAGGTTTCTAATTCTCCTGAAATAATTGCAGTATCAAATAACTAATTATACTAACAATAATAATATTAATTATATTATTAATAATAATATTAAACATGTAATAATTACATTAAATAGGCAAAATTCGAGAATAATAATTTATCTTACTCAATAATACTCCCAGACCTGTCAACCAAATTTAGAAATCAAAATACAGTTGATAACCACAATAATAATAATTATAATAATAATAATTAAACTCGAATTAGCATTAAAAATTAGAATAAAAGCATAATAATTATCAATAAATCGAAAGTAAGTATTTAAAAGTTATAGGGTTTCACCTTGAGTTGGAGGGTATTGGTGGTACCGGCGGTGGTTCCCGGAGGTGGCCGGAAAAGTGGTCTAAGAGGGCCAAAAATTAGGAAAATGGGTAATGGAGAGGAAGAAAAATTAAAATAATTATATGGGGCTGTAGAGGATAATTAGTAGGATTTAATGGTTGGTTTGGAAGGTGTTATAAGCGGCGCATGTGGTGGTGGAAGGTGGTTCAACGTCTCGGGGTGAAATTTTCTGTCGAAGCAACTAACCAACTTTGCATGGTTATGGAAGCTCATTCAAGAAGAATCGAAGGATTTTAAGGGCTTAGTTATCTAGAGGGAATTTCAGGGAAGAGAGTGGTATCAAGAGGAGGTGTTGAAGTTGGCCGGGGAAGGAGATAATGGCGTCTGATGGGGCGGTGGCTGGGCGATTCTGACTTAGGGTTTCGGAAGGAAGAAGTCTCGACCACACTCACAACCAGGCTATTTAAAGGGTTTAGATGGGTTATTAGGGTTTTGGAGGTCTGCAGGATGGGTTTGGGTTATAGGATTTGGGTGGCCGGTGGCAGTAATCGACCGGCGATTGCTTGGGTCGGGTCGAAGATTCGAGAAGCCAGAGAGAGAGGATGAGAGAGAGTTAAGGTTAATTGACTATTCCAAGATGATGTGCGAGCTAATAGGAAGAGAAGGGTGGGTGAATCGGCCGGTAAGACTGCTCGTAGCCGATGCCGCCATTTTCGGCGCAGAAGTTGCAGGCTGTCGTCGGCATCGGGGAAGAAGGAGGGAGAAGGAAAGGAGGAAGGGGGTGGGCCGGTCGGCCGGGAAGGAAAAGAAGGGGGTGAACCGGGCCGGTCGCGCCGGTTACGTCGTTCATTAAATGAGACGACGCGTTGAGAGATGAGAAGGAATGAAACGTAGCGCGTAGAGGGCGGAAGAAGGGCGACGCCGCGCGGGCTGGCTCATTAAACAACACGACGAGTTTTGGTAACAAAATGGACAAAACGCAGCGCTCTGAAGGCGGGAGAAGGAGGCAACGGCGCGCGGACTGGGCCGAAGGAAAGGAAGAAAAAGAGGAACTGGGCCGCTGGGCTGGCCCAGTTCGGAGAGGAGGAAAAAGAAAAAGAAAAGAAGAAGAAGAAAAAAGAAGAAAAGAAGGAAAAAGGAAAAGGGAAAAAGGAAAAATAATGGTTTGGAATAATTAAATTAATTAGAATATTTGGGATATTTAAAAATATTAATATTTAAATAAAATAATATTTAAAATCCCTTTTTAGGCTAAATTAGGATTTTTAAAAGATTTTCCACAAATTCCTTTTTAATTAGCAAAACACTCTAATTTTCTCCAATTAAATTATTTATAAAATTAATATTAATTTGAAAATATTTTCTCCTTCTTATTTTAAATAAAATAATTTATTTAATTAATTTTCAAAATAAAATGCTTAATTAGCTAAAATACCCAAATCCTTTTCTAATAAAAATACTTATAAATTTCTTCTTAATTTCTCTAATTAAATATCCTTTTATTTTAATAAAAATAATTTATTTAAATAAATTTCTAATAAAACCTCATTTAAATATAATTTATAAAATTAGGAATTTTCGGGGCATTTCACATGCTAATTACTCCATTATTATCATTGCATGATATTTAAGGTTGATATAAAAACCATAAAAACATATATACATAATTAGGGTTAGAATACAATAATTGTTATTCACATGTTCTAGGGTTAGAGATTTTTCTTTACATGTACTATGATGAAAATTACCCTATTAAATTTCATATTATACTTAAAATATATGCGTACATGCTGCATAGAATATGTGACATGTGAAGAATGCATGGTTAGGGTTTTGAGGGCGCAACTCAATAAATGCAAGAAAAGTAGAAAATATAGTCAATTGCTAAATCGTAAAAATTACCTATGTGCTAAAATATTGTAAATAATTATCTTTTAGCCTTTTATGAAAAATTTATCATAAGAATAATGTTTGGTAAGGAATTGGATAAAAATGATGAGATTAGGGTTTCGAGGGCATTTTGATCATTTTCGACCTAATGCACCTAATGTGAATAACTAGACATAGGATGGCCTTAGATTTTTATAGGCTGACCTTAGTGTTTAAGATAAATTTGAAATAAACTGATGACCTTAGGGTATATCCAAATAATTGGAAATAATGGAAAATGATTAAGTATGGAAATGGAAATGATTGTACGGTATGAAATGTCTGTGGTCACCTTATAAAATACTAATACTTAAAGTGGAAGATCTCAAGTTTGGGTAGGTTTCTCTCTAAGGTTAGCTACCCTAGAGACGAGGTGTTAGCCCTTATTTGAGTTGGCTTTTTGGTGTGCCTCTATGGCCCAACAAGGCCCTTTTCTACTCTATAGGTGACCTATGGGCCCTATAGGGGTATCGATACTTAA
Organism: Tamarix chinensis; assembly: GCA_030549775.1. Classification (NCBI taxonomy): domain Eukaryota; kingdom Viridiplantae; phylum Streptophyta; class Magnoliopsida; order Caryophyllales; family Tamaricaceae; genus Tamarix; species Tamarix chinensis. The sequence continues at coordinate 63,027,028 of CM060174.1, forward strand.
GGATTAGGTGACTAAGGTTGGAGGATACTGTGTTGCTGTGTACTGGTATGACCAGGTGTACCATTGGGTCCTTGGTTTTAGAGTACAGGTATTGTGTTGCCTTCATGCACCAATATGACCAGGTGTACCTCAGTATCCTTGGGTTGATTATATCCCCTTGAGTAATATAAAGAATAAAGGAATAGTTGTTGATGGCCTTGGTATGTATTGTTAGGTTCGGTAGTAGACTCAATGCCCTGCCTCATTTTTGGTTTATATTGGATTGATGGTTCGGTAGTTGCCTTTGTGCCCTACCTCATTTTTGGTATATATTGGATTGATGGTTTCGTAGTTGCCTCAATGCCCTACCTAATTGTTTGGTATATATTGGGATTGATGCTTTGGTAGTTGCATCAATGCCCTACTATGTTAATTGGAATTAATTTGATTAGTTGGTTTCGGCCATAGATTTTGATATGGTTATTGTGTACCTTGGTTGAGTATGGTCGATTATTGAGCATGAGACTCTAATGGCATGCATTTATATATATGTATTGATCCATGATTTATCATATATTATTATGGCATATGCTTGTGTTTGAGCATGTTTTGGATTATTGGGTGATTATGTGCAATGTGGGTATGCTACCTTTTGTGAGGTATTGTGATTTACTCATTATGAGAAAGTTATACTTATACTACATTTGCATATGACTATGTGAAGGCCATGGAGTGCCATGAAGCTTATAAGAGCGGCCAAGATAAGCGAATCACTTAGGAAGAGGTTCCATTCTCAAATTAGGCATACGGGTCTAAGAGTTAGTGCAAACTAGTATTGTACCTAAGGGTACTATTTTTTGTTGTATAAATTTTCCTTTGAACTCTTTATACCCTAGCTGTATTTTGATTATCATTATTGTATGAAAAATATTTATCCGTAAACTTTATTTATGTAATCTCTCTTATTCCCGCTGATTTATTATTAGTTTGGTTAGTTTTAGCCTTAGCATTAGGCATAAGAAAGTTAAGTGTGGCAAAAACACCCATTATCTTTAGTAATTAATGCTTCCGCAAAATAAAATTTTTAAGTACTAAAAATGGGGGTGTTACATCATAGTCAATGATCTATCTTTGACCCTAATCATACAATAAAGGCCTCTTATTGTTAAATATGTCACTCAATGCTTAATTATATCAAAACATGATTAATACCAAAATATATCCCAAATTAGGGTAGTTAGAAGGTAATTAACTCAATAACACAAAGAAAATATTCAAGAACAACTATACTGTCAAGATTTGAATCCAAAAATTAAAGCATCAAAACATACTCAAATGAAGGCAGGTTATATACCAAAATTCATTTACAAAATACAACTAATATCAAAGTAACAAAAAACAAGAAAAATAAAATACCAATGGCTAAAAACATGAGCAATCCCCTTGATATACCAAGAGACCGAGATCCTAAATTTAGACCTAACATGGGATACTCAAATATTAACATAATAAATCATGTATAACACCAAAATATATCTATTTTTAGTAAAATAGTGTTTGCCTAAACTTAAGCTCTAAAGAAAAGGAATGAATCAAGGATTTGAAGTAAAGATGAATTATATTAACTACTAAATATGAATACCCTTTTGTTTATTTAAAAATACCAATGGATTGACACTTAATTCAAAATAGAAAGAAATGGTGAAAAATGAGGTTGTGTGGATGGTTATGTTGGTGGCAAAAGGTGGAGTAAGGAGGAGGTGCTGGTGTGTCGGCCTAGGGAGAAGAAGAGAGGATTTGTGAGGTTTAGAATGATGTTAATAATATATAAGATCAAATATGTGGGTTAGAAGCTATTTTGGGGTTCTTAAATAGGTGTATTATGTATTTAGCTAAAGGATTAAATTATTTATGTGGTTTTAAGATCACCATCATCCACATGGATTATAAGCCATAGATATAAACTTATTAAAATTAATATAAGTTCTAGGAATAAGTGTAATCAAGGTGGAATAGTTACAAGAGCAAAAATAAGAGTTCCTATAGCGATTTATGCCCAAAATGTTAAATTCAAACCAAAAAATTATAACTTAATATTTTCACTTTATTTCTACCATATAAGTTCTAAAATATAGCAGTCCCCTAATTTTTATAAATTTTAGATAGCTAACAAGATTGTTTCATGGCTAAAAACATGAGCAAGATTGAATAAAATGTGAATAGTATTTTCTCTTAACGAACTCTAATTAAAAAATTTTAAATCAACAAGGAGACCAAAAAATTCAAGGATTTTAAAGATGAATGAATTGAAATAAATTAGCAACCAAACTTGTGAGGAAGAGTTAGGAATCATAAATGAAATGAAATGTTTTAAAATGAAACAAGGCTTTCCATTTTATCAAGGGATGTAATAAATGTACAAAATAAGGTAGTTTTATTTTAACTAAAACAATTCCTTATCAAATTATTTTTTCTATAAATTAGGTATTGCAACATGACTTAGATGAATTTTTTTTTATGTTAGAAAGCATGTTAGATATACCTAGATGAGTGAGGGATCTATTTATGTCAAATTACATGAGTATATCTATTTTTTCCTGTAAAACTAGTCAGCTAGTCAGAGGGAAAACTAGTTAACTAATTGACTAATAAATTTGTTTTAGCCCATCAATTGATTGATTAAGCTAAAATTTTCATGTTTTTGTTTCAATATGTATCAATCAACTATTTATGGAAGGGACCAAACCACTAATTCACCGATAGACCAGTTACCCATAAACTAATCAATGGGTTTATCCCTTTTGATTGAGTTGTTATTTGTTATTATTCCTAACCTAATCTACTAGCCCCTTAGGATAATTTGGTTGATTTTTGAGGATTGGAATTGTGGGATGATTATGGGTTTTGACATTGGGTTGTGTGTTTTGCCTTAGATATGTACATTTATACTTATGCTTAACCTTAAATAACTGGGCATAAGGAATCATATATTGATTGATGGATTTAGGTTCCTTTATAGAGTATGCATACTTAAGGTTAGGCTACCATGGCTACTAAGTGACCTATAACCTAGGAGTCTAGGTATGGTAGATATTGAAGATCCTAGTATAAGAGTCTTAGCACTAGTGATAGTTGTTTTGTGTGTTATAGACCTAACATTGAATGTATACCCCTTGTTTAGGAGTTTAAGTGTGTTCATGTTGAAGATTCCGGTACAATACCTTTGCACTAGTGTATAGTGAAGATGGGAGTTGTAGCCTTACATTTATCCTCTTCAGGATGATGATAATTTATCCGAGGGATAATTAATAGAGATTTTTTAGGTGAACTTTATTATTCTTGAGTTAGTGTGGTTATAGTTGTTTATTATAATGATTATGTAAAAAAAATTGTATAATGTAATATGTGTTAAGCATGATTCTTGTTATATATGTTAGCATGTTTTGTTATATACAACCTAAACAAGCATGATCCCTTATGTACATCATAATCCTTAAGTTCTATTAGTTTAGGCTTTTTATGTCAGTAATTCACCATACAGAAACTACTTTGTGTGTTCATAATGATGATCTATCTTTCATTCTAGTGAGTATATGATGATTTACAAAGCTATGATTCTCTACTAAATTACATTAAGGATGATGATGCTTGAAGAGTTATTTACTTTTGTTGTTGATATTTAAGCTAACCAGATAAGCTAGTCTTTACCCACTACATTGAGTTGTTTTTAAGATTTTGATTATTCAAATTCCTTACTTTGATCCCTATATTTTGGCATGATATATAACTCTATCATATCATATATATTATTATCTCACACTAGTTATCTTTAAAGTATTTGTTTGTTTGGATTCATTTAGCCTTACACTTGACATAAATTAAGTAAATAATTACACCTCTCTTATGTTTGATATGGCAATAATATCTCCCAATTTTCATTTTTTCCACTTCCACATTGTCTTAATAAAAAAAATAGTCATAAAAATTATCAACCCATAACACTCTCCCTAAAATTTTACCAGCCATATTTTGTTATACATTTTAGTTATCTTGTCTCATTAAAAACCTTGTTATTAAAAATATAGTGGGAAAAAACTTGAACGAAGGAAAAAATAATGTGGCATGTAGCATTCTCCCTCAATTTAACATACATTTCAAAAATGAGACATCTCCAACATATATACCAACTATTTAAATTTTCTACAATGCAAAGATTTTGTGAATGAGTTAGCTAGATTCTCAAATGATTGAATATATTGGACATTAATCATTCCTTCCTTCTCTAGATCATGTGTCAAGAAAAACTTTAGGGATATATGTTTTTTCTATCTCCTTTAAAGTGTCCTTCCTTTACTTAAGTGATACAAGCTATATTATCTTCATATATATATATTTATCATTTCTTTCATACTACATTCATTTTTTATGTGTTGAATCATTGATCGTATCCATACGCATTCTCACTCAGCTTCATAAAGAGCAATTAACTTTGCATGCTTTGATTATCTAATAGTTATAGTTTGCTTTCTTGATCTTCATGATATTACAATGCTTTCAAATGTGAAAATGTAACTAGTTTGAGATTTTACCTTATGTGGATCTGCTAAGTACCTTACATCTACATATACAATGAGATTGGCATTTTCATGTCATTCGTAGAATAATGTGAGATCATGTATACCTATGTGATAGAAAAATAAATGTTTAACTCCCCACTAATGTCTTCGTGTTGGTCCTGAACTGTGTCTTGCCAATACATTAACAGAAAAGGTAATGTCAAGGCATGAATTATTGGTCAAATACATTAATGCTCCAATTACACTCAAATATGGTACTTATATGCCAATGATTTCTTTACATTTTTCATAAGGGAAAAATGTATCATCATTTACATTTAGCAAAAAAAAAATCCCCATCTGAGAGTTAAGTGTGCTTTATTGATGTGAAATCTCTTTATAATCTTGTCAGTATATCTTGATATGTGGATGAAAATACCATCTTTTAAGTTCATAATCTATAAATTGAGACAAAACTCTATGTTTTTATGCCTTTCATATCAAATGCTTTCATCAAATATCTTACATTAATTTCAATTTCATCATGTACTCCAATTATATTGAGGTCATCGACATAAACTACAATAATAGCAAATCTCGAATGGGATCTCTTGATGAAAGTACATTGGCTAATTAGATAATTTTACATCTTTTTTGAGAAGATATTCACTGGGAATATTATACTCATTTCTTAATTTTATGAAAAACATTTCTCGAGGCTTCTAATTTTAGGATTAAGATAGTTTAAGTCCATCAAAAACTTTCATATAGGAATTTATATGGTGTTAACCATATGGGTACGTGGTCACAACAATTATAAGGCATGTCTCTAGTTTTTGAATGAAGGATAAACTAATTAAAAATATTAACATTGTTGTATCAACAATTAGGGAGTATGTCTCCTTGAAATCTTCTCTAGGTATCTAGAAAAAAAAATCTTTGGCTACAATTCTTTCCTTTTATATTAAAATTTTATTTTTTTTAAAAGGCAAGAATTTAGTTGAATTTTATATTCCAATATTACACTTTGTTTTTTTCTTGTGTAAGGACTACATATTAAAATACATCATGTTTTTCTAAGGACTTTATTTCTACTTAGATCGTCTCTTTCCACTTTGTCAACATTCATTTATCTTCCTCGGCACAATATCATTTTCATTTGACATCATTTCGCATTTAATTAAGTATGCAAATACTTCATCCACTATAGTGTCATTTCTATCAAATTTTTCATCTGATGAAAACATATTTATTGATATCTCATGATTATTGGTATTTCCATCATCATGCACCCCTTTTGAGGTGTTATCCTCGTCCTTTGAGGTATTATTATCCTTTTTGTCAATGAAAGGAATAGTTGTGATATCCTTTGACATGTTGTCATCCTTTCTCATCCTTCTTCATCTCAAATATTTTCACCATGTGGTTTACCACACTTTTGATGTGTTGCAGTTTCATTTATAGAAGTCTTAATAGAAATTTTTGTATAAAATAATATTTTTTTATGAACATTCATTGTTAGAACTTGTGACTTTGTTACTTTCTTGATGTTAGTGAATGCATTACGTAATTGATTTGCTACTCCTTGTAATGTATAATATTTTTCACTTCTTGCTCACACAAGCTTAATCGTGGATCAATATGAGTTAAATTTATTTCATTCCATGTAATCTCTTTTGTATATGGTTCCACTTTACTCTTATCTCCCCCTAAGGTTGGGAGTATTGTTTCATTAAAATGTCAATTAGTGAATTGTGTTATGAATATATCCCAAGATATCAGTTCAAGATACATAATAATTGATGGGGATTCAAAACTAATATAAATTCCCAACCTTTTTTGTGAACCCATTTTTGTTCTTTGTGGTGGAGAAATAGCAACATACACAACATAGCCAAATACTCTTAGATGTGATACATTTATTTCTTCACCATATACCAATTTTAATAGGGGGTATTTATGATAAGTAGACGATTTTAAACTAATTATTGTTTCCGCATATAATATTGTATGTCCCCATGTTGATAAGTGTAAGTTAGAACTCATTGGAAATAGCTGAGTGACTAATTATAATATTTTAATCCAAGATTCAAAAAGACCATGAAATAGTCATTAAATACTTGTATATAAACATGAATGACTAGGTGTTCCACATCAACCCAATTGGCATGCAATAATCATCAAATACTTGAAATGTAAATTAACTAGCATAACCAAGGCTTATCATTTTTATTCTATAATCCAAGAATTGAGCTCTTATTCAAATAATTTGATATAATTGTCTAGAAAATGCCACATTTCTACTAGACAATTAACTTACATGTGACCAACGTATTGATGCATCGATTAGCACCATAAATATTAACATGGTGCACATTAGGGGATAATCAGTTGACAAATGTCTCATTATATTTTTCCTAAATACTTTAGAGACTCATTTGCAATCTTATTCATGGATAGCCTTATAATCAACTTGTCAAGTGAACATAATACATATGATAAATCATAAGACTTTAAAACCTTAATAAGTATCTTATTGAATTTTCAATAATTTTTTACATCATTCATGTGCCTCGGTAACCCAAACAGTCATGACATAAAGTGAATGTTTTCTTATCTTCTAAATTTTGTTTAAAGTGAATATTTATTTCAATTGGAATTAATATTGATATAATACAACCTTGAAGAATATGATCGCAATTTCTCAAGTGTACATTTCTTGCCTGATTATTACATCGCAATATATAAATGATTTTTCCTATTTTCATTCATGGTTTCCATATAATAACCATTTTAACACATATCTATAAGACTCAACATATTTATTTAATATTTGCTTGAATGTAGTGCATAATTAATTACTAATTTCCTTTCCCCTTAAAGAGAAACAAGCATGCTCTTCTAGAGACTTCTATGAACTTGGTAGCACCAGATATGGTGTTTACATTATCATCAATATATTATAGCTAAGAAAAACCATTATTTTGTTTCTCAGAATGGTGTGTAATTTGATAGTATACAATGCATTTTTCTTTTCCATTGGATTGATTTTTAGATGTGTTTATATCTTCAATTTTAAAAAATAAAGAATAATTGTTAAGGTATAATTAAAATAATCTTCATATTCATTAATAAACAAAATTACAAGGTAACATAAACAAGGATTACAAAACTCATAAAAGATGGCATGCTGATAGAAAACATATTACAACATTCTAATGGAGAACATAATAGAACATATTAAAAGAGAAATATAAATATAGTAGAGATAATATTCTCTTAATTGATATCATTTCCAATAATGGTAAATTCATCACCGTTATCAATATTACCCATGAAGTAATCGCCTGTTTCTAGAGTGGGTATAGAGGTGGTGACATTATCATTGAAATTAACTTCAATCTCCTTCCCCTTAACCTCTAAGAAAATGTTATATAAATCTATCAAATGTTTGGAAATTCTAAAATTCAGACCCCTAATGCTCAATTTTGCCACATTTACAACATAGTATGTTGGTCATTGTAGGGAATTTCTTGTTACCTAAATATTTATGGTTTCAAAGTTGTATTTTATTTAAAACTCATACCTCCATAGTTATGGTGGTTAAAGTAGCCTCTACAACAACCTGGACCATGATATTTATTCCACCCTCGATTGTTTTAAAGTCTAGGTCCACCCTTTTGTATAGCATTAGCTTTATGTAATATTATGGAACCGATGGGTTTTAAGTTATATTTTTCATCAATAACTCAATATTTTGTTCACACAAAAGAAAAACTTGAATCAATTCTAAATTCTTTTTAAAGTTTATTTTGTCTATATTGCTATTACAATAAGACATTTGATGCATGAAAAGTGAAAAGTATATTTTCTTACATTTACTCATTAGTAACTACTTTTTGCATGTTTTCATTTGGAAAATTATTTGATGCATAGTAGAGTTATAATCACTTATACTTATAATCCTTGATCCTTAAATGGATTTAGGCATATTGAGCTTTTAGGAGGAGGACCTTATTTTGATGTACGTATATCTCCACCAAACTATCCTATAACTCTTTGAGATCTTCTTCTAATAAGTATTCAGTTATCATACTTTCATATAAATGGTGGTGAAAAAATATTGTTGCATTTTCCTTTTCTTCTTTTGTTTCACTATTATTGGTTGCAATAATATGTTAAATTCCTTTAGCCTTTAAATGCTTTAGTACAATTACTTTCCATTCTACATATTTATTACCTAATAGGTCAAGAATACTAAATGATCTACTCTCAATAGTTTCCATGGGGTATACTACAAAAATAAATGGGGTAATCTTAGTTTAAAAAGATCACACAAAATATCAATATAACATATTTAAATTGGATAAAGTAATGTAGAAAAATTGATTATTGGAAAAATCATATATTTTTTCCTTTTTCTTACCAAACGTGTATATAAAAGACCCCTTAACCTCCATCTGTTTTCCTCATCTTCTTTCTCTGATCGTTTCTTATATTTTTCCTCATTTTAAAAAAAAATGCAATATGACATATCCAAGTAATTATATTATGGGTTCTCCTTTGCTTCTAATGGCCTCGCTCATATTAGGCTTAAAAGATTTTGGGATGGCCAAAATATTTTTTTGGATGAATTTATATGGCTATAATACTAGTGATTCTTTATGTTTTCTATGTAATTGTCATAGATCAAGCACTGATAGTAGGTAAATATTATATATACATGCACATATACATGACTAATTTTTTTACTAAACAAATCAAATAATAAATTTTAAACAAAATCTACTATATATGGGCTTATAGCTAAACGTGTCTCTACCCTGCAATATGATGGAGCTTCTGCATCAACTATCAAGGTAAAAGTACAACACATATATCAATAGGAAAAAAACAAAGGGAATAGTACTTACAAAAAAAGGCATGGCATATGAAGAACCTGTTGATGTAAATTTTATCCTTCACTTATTATTCTCCTTCATCATGCTCAAGCAATGTATAACCTCCAATTTTTAATTTTATTTTTAAAATCACCTCTTAAGGAAACAAAATAGAAACAAATGAAGAAGGTGAAGATAGGCATGTAAAAAAAAGAGGGAAAATTAAGCTTTTTCAATCTTCTTGAATCTTATGCCAAAAAAAATAGTACTTGATTTCTTATAATTTTTACTTCAATCTATTCTATTCTAGCTTAGAAAGAGTTGAGTTTCTTGGGATCTAAGTTTGGTTTTCTATTGATATGCTTAGATATGTTCATATTTACTTTAGATGCTTTAATATTTTTTAGATCTAGTCTAGCGAATGTATATTCTATTTAAATCTACCATTATTAGGTTAGATACCTATTTTAATTTTTTTTTATGGAAAAAGAGATCTTTGTTCATGGAATAAAAAAATTTGTTTGAAGAGGTCTTGAAAAAAAAATTCTAGTTTCTAATAGGGAGGATCATTTTTTTTGTTTGGCAACCATAGAGCATACTTCCAAGAAGAAAAAATGGCAAAGTATATGAAGCATGTAATTTGTGATATTTTTCTAGAAAAGAATATTTTTTTATTTTCAGGTTGAATATATACATGTTGGAAGACTCTTAGGACAAATACTTGTTAGATTTTCTTTTTTGGTTAGATCATTCATGGTGATTATATGATAAATTTTATGTATCTCTTTTATCGTTTATAAACTCTTCAATCAGAAAGTAATAGTAATTCATTGAGGTAAAGTTTACATTCATCTTCTAGCTATTTATACACATTGATTGGTACATAATCCAAACTACAAATATCAAAAAATCTAGGAAAAAGAGAAAATATATATATATGAGTTAAATGCATGTGTTACTTAGAAAGGTAAGCATTTATTCAAGTACAATTACCTATTCAATTCACCAAATAAGAATTATTTACCCATAACAGTTGAGAAATAGACTTTGGGAGAGTTAAATGCTTTCTTTTGAAAGGTTTTATGGTTATTTAACATTAATTAAACTTATAAAGTAGGTGAGGTAGAGATGAAAGTTAAAGAGGAAAAAGAAGGATTTGAAGGTATTTTAGGTACTTTACTATTAAAAAAGTGAAAGGAAATGTGTGCATGGTGTAATGGATATAATGATGCTAAGAGATAGGATTTTCTATAATTCAGGTTAAAATTTTATATAATTCAATACTACTTGTGTAAGATAGGTGGAATAGATAATGAACGATAGTTAGTGTTTTTGTTGGGTTTTTATCTAACATTTTTGGCCTATATGTGAACTGTAAAAATTACGAGTTATTGTATAAATTAAACCCATATTTAAGTGATCATATTTTGTGCTTAAATTATTAGGCTTAATGTATCTAATTAGATATGGGCCTATATGTGTAGAGACGTTGAATATTCTTGGTTGTTGATGGACCGAAGTACAATAGGCCAAAATAAAATGGTTAGCTGTCTATATATAGGGGTTGTGGTCCCTGGGTAACACATATTTCATTCTATTAGATTTTCATCAGTCAATAGAGATCGACAAGCGTGTACCCGATCTAGAAGACTATAGTAATGCCTTTATCCCAAATCCATCAGTCACTCATGTGTTATAGATTCAAATACGCTTATGCATTATATTATGTATGAATCGTGATGAATTAGCATTCGATCATGTTGGATCTATAGATTGTATTACTCTATCAATTGGTATGAAAGCTTATATACTTAATTTATAAAGGTTAAAAAAAATAATACTTTGGTACTATTCATGATTTAGATGTATTTTGATTTTGTTAAAAAAAATTCATCGGTACTTTGTTTTTCATTGTATAATCCTTTAAAAATCTCATATTTTTGTCCGACACTTTCTTTCGAATAGTTATTGTTCATGAATTTAGATTTGGCTTTGCTTTGTTTAATTACTATTCATGTCTGATACTGTTCACCTTTGGCAATATTCACATCCAGCACTGTTTATTCTATTTGGCTTTCTCTCTAACTTACGTCTCGCTCTTTGGTTTTCACTTGTTTCTTTCTCACTTGTGACAAATGGTGGTTGGAGACGAACGGTGGAAGATGAAGGGTCAAAGGGTGATCATGGTGGGAGATATGAATGGTTAGTAATTAAGAGCATCAATTAATTAAGGGTATTTTAGAACTAAAAATTAAACTTAGGACCAGACCATAGAAATTAAGTGTTCCATACAGATTATGCTACCTGATTTTCTTACTATATTGTGCAACTTATTGGTTGTTATTAATAAACTATTCAGGATAGCACCCCATTCCAAAATATTGGGCCATTTTTACTGGTGTTGACTTATTGGTTGTTCTAGATCGATTTTCAATTTTGGTTCTTTTGGGCTATTTATTTGGTACTCAGTAATTTTACATTAGTGGAATAATAATATTAATTAAATATAATTAGCCTAATTAATTTAATTAGATATTTATTTTATTTTAATCTAATAAATTATTGTGTGGACCTTTTTGTGTGTTATTTAGCATTAATTCTATTATAATGCTAATAATGTTAGATTTAATATATTTTTTATGGGTATTAAATCTAAACAAAGTTGGTACTAATTTTATAGGTGCATATTTATGAATAAAATTGAGGAATCAATTTATTTAAATTATTGGTTTTCTAATATTAGTAGATAGTTTAATTGACACAATATGTTGCCAAAGTAATCATTTTTGTGAAAATTAGTTTATTGAAATTATTTGATGCGTATGTATATATATTAATTCATGTGGATAATTTGTCAACACAAAGGAAGGAAAATTTATGGTAGAATTTATATATATATCTATGGTGATAAATATGTGGCAATTATTTAGATGGCATGTGAATAATGAGTTAATCTAAATATTATCTCATTATTTGACAGGCCTTATTACTAGTGTTGTATCACTACAACAAGAACACCACTTGCAATTAATATTACTATCTTGAAACTTGATATTAATTTTGTAACACCCCCAAATTATAATATTAAAAATTTTCATTTAATTAAAAGGATTAGCAGAAGTTAAATAATAAAACTGTAAATTTTAGGGATATTACCGCCACACTTAATACCAGATTGGTTCACTCTTACCATTCCAATACCAAGTGCTAAGGCTGAAGAGGATTATTGTCAAACATGATTCAATACTTAAAATAAGAATTCATGAAAGAACTAAACCGTTCACAACACATAAATCAAAGTAAGCGTAAAATAGTTACAATCCAAAGAGTACGTGATTAAAGTTCCCAAAGAGACAAAAGGTACAGTATGACAAAACAACACTAAAGAAAAATAGTACAAGATAACTTAAAAGAGAATTTGGCCAAGTCGCTCTCAGTCCCTAAGCCAAGTCTAGGCTCAACTCTCAGCCCCACATGATGCCTCGTAAGTATCATAGGCATTGAAGATATTATCTCCTACCTACACAAACTCAAGTAGGTCCTCTACTCGTGGGAATGAGTAGTACCCATGAAATAGATGGTCAATGTGCTATGTACTGAGTACGGTAACTATGTAGCTAAGGCTAAACATATAAGGCATATAACACAAATATGATCATATAGACAGCATACAACAATACAGATAATGAAGGCCGAGTTACAGCCTAGATAAACTTATTCTTTAGATCCATGGTCAATATACTCATTTCACAATACTCTTTATCAAGACATGTGAGTGTGGGAACCCTACTATTATAGCCGGTGGACCAGAATACATATAGGGTAGAATGCTCCTAACCACTATTATTGTTGGTGGACCGTTCTCTAAGGCAGAACACTCATGGTCACCATTATTCATTGGTGGACTGGTCTAGCCCTGACTCATATGGTATTTCACTGGAATTGCTTAATGTCTTTCCTATGTCTTATCATCATTATGTTTGGTTTGTTGAGCACAGAATCCCCTACTATTATATCCAGTGGACTGGAAAACATACAGGGCAAAACACTCCTGGCCACTATTATTCGCTAGTGGACCGGTCTCTAAGGTACCCCGGCTCCTAGCCACTATTATTCACTGGTGGACCGGTCTGGACCCGACTCAATAATCTTCCTTTTTAAATGGTTAGTATCTTATTCATGTCTTAATCGATAAATATTTCACCTTTGACATGCATGTCACTAACCTTCTACTTCTATCCTCCTAAGAGGTCCCGTCCCATATCTTGAGACTTTTGCATCTCCTATCACACCCCGACATCCATTCCCCCTTCCATTTACTCATAATGAAAACCCAACACCTAAGGGTATGGGTTAAGGTCCATCACCTTATGACATCCACGTCCACTTACTACCACCTTCTAGGTTTTTCCTTTGAAACCCTAATTGGGCCTATGTGGCCTAACCTTCATCTAATTTACACTACCATTTTTTTCTTTTATCACCTAATACCTCATCTCACTTAGATTCAACCCAAACCATCTAACTTTACTCATCGATTACACATGGAATAAAATGAGCTATTTTAGAAAACTTACCTACTACCTCATCTCACTTAGATTCATTCCAAACCATCTAACTTCCCATGGTTTATTAGGAACTGGTAAAGGTGTGTATAAGCCTTTATGAAAGTAACTCTTACATTTTTTAAATGTAGAACATATACTTATCATAGCTTGTACATTTTTAACCATTCGTGGCCAATAGAAATTTTCTTGTAATAACTCCATAGTCTTATGTCTACCAAAATGTCTCGCAATGCTACCTTCATGTATTTCTTTAATTTATAAGTCTCGAATACTAGATCTAGGGATACAAAGTTTATTTAGTCTAAACAAAAATCCATCTTTTATGATATAATTACCATGGTATCCACTTTCTTTACGTGCATTGAATATATCCATGAAATATTCATCTTTAGGATACAATTCTTTTAACATTTCGAAACTTGTGATTTTGGCATCCATCATAACAAGTAATGTAGATCTATGGGAAAGAGCATCGGCTACTACATTTTCTTTTCCATCAAAATGTTTGATAGAGAACACAAAGGATTGTAAGAAGCTCACCCACTTTGCATTTCTTGGACTAACTTTCTTTCGACCATGTAAGTATTTCAAACTCTCATGATCCAAGTGTAACACAAAGGGTTTTGGCCTTAGATAATGACTCCATATCACTAAGCTCCGTATAATGGTAAAGAATTCCTTGTCATAAGTTGAATAGTTAAGTTTGGCTCCATTCAACTTTTCAAAGAATAATCCTATAGGTTTCTTTTCCTGTGAGAGGACACCTCCTATCCCATTAGCATCACAAGTTACTTCAAAAAGAAAGTCAAAGTTGGGTAAAGATAGAATAAGAGCATTACAAAGTTTAGTTTTGAGGGTCTCAAAGGCTTTAGTAGCTTCTTATCCCCAATTAAATTCACCTTTTTTCATGAGTTATGTAATAGGTGTAGCTATAGTAGAAAAATCCTTAATGAATCTTCTATAGAAACTAGCTAACCCATGAAAAATTCTCACATCATGAACATTTTTTGGGATAGGCCATTCTTGTATAGCTCTAATATTATCAGGATCCACTTTAATTCCCTCTCCAATAACAATATATCCTAGGAAAACTACACTTGGAAGCATAAAATCACATTTCTCAGGCTTTCCATAAAGTTTAGTGTCCCTTAGCTTATCAAACAATTTCCTCAAATGCACTAGGTGATCATGCCCATTTTTACTATACACAAGAATATCATCCAAATATACAACAATAAAATTACCAAGGAAAGGTTGGAGAACTTTATTCATAAGTTTAATGAATGAACTAGGTGCATTACATAGCCCAAAAGGCATAACCATCCATTCATAAAAACCATATTTAGTCTTGAAAGCAGTTTTCCACTCATCTCCGTCCCTAATCCTTAGTTGATGATAACCACTTCTTAAATCAATTTTGGAAAATACTTGTGCTCCACAAATTTCATCTAGCATATCATCTAACCTAGGCATAGGAAAACGATATTTGATAGTAATATTATTCACTGCTCTCAAATCTATACACATACGCTAAGTACCATCTTTTTTAGGCACTAGTAAGGTAGGAACACTACAAGGGCTCATACTTTCTCTCACAAATCCTTTGTCCATAAGCTCTTGGATTTGTTTTTGTAATTCCTTAGCTTCCTCTAGGATACATATATAAGCAGGTTTATTTGGAAGAGGCATTCCAAGAACAAGATCAATAGCATATTCTATACCTCTTTTAGGTGGTAATCCTAGAGGTAAGTCATCAGGAAATACATCATGATACTCATCAAGCAACTTAGTTAGATTAAGATTATCATGTTGTTTCTCCCCAAGTTTAGAATCTTTATCATCTAAGGAACAGCAAATTCCTTCTTCTTCTATGCACTTTTCCATAGCCTTTTCATGTAAAAATAATCTCTTTTCATCATCACTCAAAGGCATATTACCACATAGAGAAGGTGTCAATCTATGCAATTGTTTTCCTTTTTTCACCACATATTCATTAGTTACTCCATCATGAGTTGCTTTTCTATCATATTGCCATGGTCTTCCTAAAAGTAAACCACGAGCATCTATACGCAAAACATCACATAAAACTTCATCATGGTAGCCTCTAATGCAAAATGTGATTAGGGTTCTTTTGTTTACCTTAGCTCCTTTATCTTTATTTAACCATCATAAAGAATAGGGCTTAGGATGATTAGTAGTCTCTAAACCAAGATTCTTAACCATTGCTTCACTAGAAACATTTATACACGAACCACTATCAATAATGAGTCTACAAATCATATCACCTATTTTACACTTAGTTTTAAAAATTTTCTCTCTTTGAGTAGGTGTCACATTAGGTTGAATTTGTAACACTCTTTGAAGCATAATGTAACACCCCCAAATTTACTACTGAAAAAATTTGTTTAAATAAAAGGTTTTACGAACGTGAAATGACAAAACCGTAAACTCGGGGGCATTACCGCCACACTTAGTACCAGATCGGTTCACTACTACCGTTCCAGTACTAAGTGCTAAGGCTAAATAAGGTTAACATCAACCACAAGTCATTAATAAAAACACAAGTCATACAGAAATCAGAGTGCGATTTAGGATTACAACCAAAAGAGTAGATAAATGAGTTTTTCGATTACATCAACACAGTACGATAGAGTAAAATGATACATCGCAAAAGTAAGATAGAGTCCAGCCAATCACTTTCAACCCCCAAGCCAAGTTTAGGTTCAACTCTCGGCCCCACCCGATGCCTCGTAGGTGTCATAGGCATCAAAGACGTCGTCCCCTACCTGCACAAACTCAGACGGGTCTTCTACTCGTGGGAATGAGCAGCACCCATGAAACGGGTGATCAGTACGCTGCGTACTGAGTAAGGTAACAGATGCGCTAAGGCCAAGCATACAAACATACAACATAGCACACATAGTGCAATCACATAGGCAGCATGTAATAATATAGATGATGAAGGCCGGCTATGGTCCAATCAGACTTACTTTCTTATAGATCTCTATTAAATGTAGTTATTTCACACCATAATTTTTATTAATCCATGTGAGTACGGGAACCCCACTATTATAGCCGGTGGATTGGTCACTTATAGGGCAGAACGCACCTAACCACTATTATATGCCGGTGGATCAGTCTCCAGGGCAGAACGCTCCTGGCCACTATTATGCCGGTGGATCGGTCTGGTCCCGACTCTCATGGTGTTTCACTGTAAGTATGTAGTAGCTTTCCCATGATTCATTTACAACATAATGTTTGATTTGTTGAGCTCGGGGTCCCCCACTATTATAGCCGGTGGATCTGTCACTTATAAGGCAGAACGCACCTAACCACTATTATATGCCGGTGGATCGGTCTCTAGGGTACCAAGGCACCTGGCCACTATTATGCCGGTGGATCGGTTTGGGTCCGGCTCAACAGTCTTAATCTTTAAGTAATTAGTATCTTATTCATTTCTTATTAGATAAAGCTTTCCACCCTTGACATGCATATCAACTACCTTCTACTTCCATCCTCCCAAGGGGGCCCATCCCATATCTTGAGACTCTTGCGCCCCTTATCACACCCCGACATCCATTCCCCTTTACACTTACCTTTTAATGAAAAACTCAACCCCTACGGGTGTGGGTTAGGCCCAACACCTTATGACATCAACTCCACCTCCTATCACCCCCTAGGGTTTTCCCTTGAGAACCCTTATTGGACCGATGTGGCCCAACCCCCTCTTTCACTTACTCTACCCTTACCTCGTTTATCGCCCCATACCTTAACTCATTAGATCCAATCCCAAATCAGAACACCTTACCACTTGATCCCACATGTGACCGGATAAACCCTAGTTGGCCACTTCAAACCCTAGTACCTTTCTTCTCCCACAAGTAACCTCTCTATTTCTCACTTAATACTCATTCTCCCCATGGCACCCACACTCACCCTTACATAGTAAATCCTCATTCTTAATCCATACTCCACTCTCCCTTAATCATTTTTACTTCCACAATTTCCAGATTATTACTTCCTCCCAAAACCCTAATCGGGTCCCTTACACACCTTTACACCGACCTACGTAATATTTTTCATCCCAAGTCTCCAATCACTCCACAACTCTCCCCTTAGCTTATTTACACCCTAAATCAACCTTTCTCATGTGAAGATCACCCCCATGCAAGTTTTATCCATCTCATGCAAACTCTCGAAGTCCCCATGCAAATCCTAGAATTCCCATGCACGGTTCTCATCTCTCGTTCATTTTGGTCAACCTCATATCCCCCTTAGCATCTCACTTCCCATTTGTTTCTTTTTATCATTTCATGTCCCATATCGTAATATTATTTGCCCTAGCATGCATGTCTTAGAGGGCCATATCATATCACACCACAATCACCACATATACATTTCATACTCATGCCATAAGAACACATACAAAACATACCTCAACTCCAAGCTGTGCTACACATAAGACAAGTTAAGGAAAATCATGCGATACATAATATAACATGAAATATAAAGCATCCAAGGCATACAAGTCACATAACACACATGGACCTTAGCTACATCCTTACCTAAAGTGACGTTGGGCTTGGAGCACGCTCCTACGACTCTTTAGGGCTTTGGCTCGATTCACCTAAGGCAGTGGTGGCACCGGCGGCGGCTGCAGCGGTTGTGGAAGTTTGAGGTGGTGGAAGAAGGAGAAAGGAGGGAGGAGGATAAGGAAGGAAGGAGGAAGAAAGGGAGGTGTGGGGAGGTATAGGAGGATCCCCTTGTTGTTTTGGAGGGTAGAGGTGGCGTTGGTGGCGGTAGAATTGACGGCGGTGGCGGTGCGAAGGGCAGCAGGGGCTGAAGTTGGTCGTTTGGGGAGAGCGACTTTGCACCGCCGGGGTGGCTAGTGTAGGGGAAATTAAGGGACGAGGAGGGTTTGGTTAGGTAGACGGTGGTGCAAGGAGCGGTTTTGGGGGTGTTTTGGCCATCGACGATAAGCGGCGGTGGTGGATGGCTCATCTAATGGGGCGGCAGCAAAAATGGCTGATTCTGGGGTTTTGAAATCAAAATTCGAATTAGGGCAGGCTATGGGGTATATATATAGATCGATTGGCTGGGAAAGGACAAAGGGAAGAAGATAAAGGAGGTGTAGATGCCAGGCATGCCACCTGGTGGCAGTAGTTGAGGCAGTTCTGTCATGGCAGGGGCGTCGGAGTCGAAGGAAGAGGGAAAGGGAAAAGGCTAGGGTGCTCAAGAGAGGGGAATAGGTTGGTTGGGGTCGAAATTGTAAAAGAAATCGACGTGAGAGGGAGGGAAGGACGGTGGCAGCGTTGGTGGCCGACGAAGCACTAGGTTGCAGGTCCTCGGTCGCCGCCACGCCTCAAGGAAGAAGAAGAAGAGGAAGAGGGGGTGGACCGGACGGTCTAGGGGAAAGAAAGAAAAGAAAAAAAAGGTGGTTCAGCCGGCTGGGCGTTGGGGTGCAGAAGAAAAACAAAAGAGGCGGCTTGGGCCGCACGAGACAGGGGAGGGAGAAGGGATTTGGGCCGGTGGGCTAGCCCATTTCCGGGGGAAGAAGGAAAAATAAGAAAAAGGAGAAAGGAGAGAAAAGGAAGAAAAAGGAAAAGAAAGGAGAAAAAGGAAAAAAGGAAATTATATGGGTTGGGGTATTTTGGGTGTTTGGTATTACTATATATATATATATTTAAAATTAATAATACTTATTAAAATAATAATAATTAAATTCCTTTTTAGATTAATTTGGCTATTTTGGATAATTTCCTTAACTTTCATGGTAATTAGTAGAATACCCTAATTTTTCCCAATTAAATTCTTCATTATTTTCCTCTTGATTTACCTTAACTAAATCTCTTAATTATAATAAAATCATTTATTTAATCAATTTCCCTAATAAATCCTTATTTGGCCATAATTTTTAGAATTAAAATTTTGGGGTATTTCACATAAAACATGGGTCTCCTTCTTCTTCAGCCATGGTTAAAATTTCATTAGGAGATTCAATTTCTAGATTCTCATCTTCACTACATGGTTCCATGTCCTCTATTTCACTCAAGTTTAAAGCTCTTTGGTTAGGACATTCTCTAGAAAATTGTCCATATCCTTTACATTTGAAGCATTATTTATTAGAAATTTTAACCACCTTATTTTTACCCTTTTCATCTCGATTATTTTTTTATCATATGAAGATGTAGTTTTAGGTGTAAAGGTATTCTAATAGAGTTTAGATGATGTTGAAACATTAGACTTAACATAGGTTTTGGTTGTTTTTGTTTATCTTTCAAATTTTAATGCCAACTTAATCAAGTCATCAAGAGAATCATATGAAAACATATCAAATTTATCTCTTATCAAATTATTCAATCCACCTAAGTATCTAGCACATTTTTGTTCTTTTCTTTCTTGGATATCACATATAAGTGCTAGTTTTTCAAATTATCTAGTGTATTATTCTACAATAAACAATCCTTACCTTAGAGTTTTCATTTTTACATACATATCTTGTTCATATTCTTTAGGAAAAAATTTTCTTCTTAGGTGTTTTTTAAGTTTTTCCGATGACTTAATTTTTGATTTCTCTTATCTTTCTCTTGTCTTTTTTAAGTTGTCATACCAAATTCTAGCAAGTCTTTTAAACTTAAGAGTAGCAAGCTTACATTTCCTTTAATCATCATACTCTTTAAATTAAAATATAGCCTCAATTTCATGCAACCATTTAAAAAACAATTCCACATTCTATTCACCATAAAAATCAGGAAGGTCTAGTTTGATACCTTGATCTTTATTAGGTGTATGTCTTTCTTGGAATGGATGTGGTCTTTTATGATTACTCGATCCAAAAGAACTCATCTCTTCTTCTCCATCCTCAACATGATTCAATTTTGTATATCCATGTCCTCCTTTTTCTTGGATTATATGCCTCATCTTCCCTTCCACACTATCTTGTGTGGCTTCCAATTGATTTGGCCATAGACAAAGCTTCTCTTGATCAGCTAGCTTAGCTTCCACACTCTGCAGTAGTTGTTGAAGTGCTGCATGAGTATGAATTTGGGCATCCATGCATATGGTCAAGCTCTTGATAGACTCTACCAATGCACACACATCTTCACTTGCCATGGTAAAGCTACAACACCACACTTAACTTCCACAAAGAATTCAGCAGTTAATGGTAGTCCTGGAAGTCTACTTGCAGCCGAGATACAGGATAACTCTTGCTACAATTTAAGAAAGTCTTGATAACTTCCTTGAAGTCTTCGTCACGCAAATTTTGAAGGAAGGTGGCCGAGTGATTTTGCACTAACTCTTGGCTAGGAAGGATGGTTTCTTTGTGACAAAAAAATAGGTCACATAAAATATCAAAAGAAAACGATGAATATGTGTGTCGAGGAAGTGGTATCTTCAAGTGGAAGATGCTGGAGATTAAGAAGACTCAAAGAGGTGAAGGAGAAAAGGCAAGTATGTGTTGAAAGGTTGGAAGATAATTGGTGAGGTTTGAATGTTGAAGCTCTTATTCAAACCTATAGGATTGTAGGGAGAAAGTTACATGTGCTTTATCATGCAGATACGTATGGAGGAAAATTGGAGGAAGATTCTATTGGGAAGAATCGAAAAGAGGAATGAAAAAGGAACATTGTAATGTTAAGGAATCAATGGAATGAAGTGCTAGAAGATTGAAGATGCTAATATGGACTAAAGAATAACGTTGAAGAAGGAAGGACGTCTTCAGTTGAAGATCGAAAGAACTTCAACAAGATTAGTGCAAGAAAGTTAAATCTTCAACCAATATTTATGTTGAAGATTCAAGAATAGGATGAAGATGCAAGAAATGGATGAAGACACACCTTATATCTGTGGTTCTTGATGAAGACAATTCACATAGGAAATAATAAGACTTATAGGTGTTGGATGATCCCTGGAAAACAAAGGAATGTCGAGCTTTGATACCAAAATTTGATGTGAATCAAAGGGAAGGGAAACATTGGATCGATTAATCCTTGAATTTCATAATCCAGCAGATTGAAATGTCATGGATTAATTGTGGCTTAAGTGGAAGGTAAGCCTCAACTTGCAGGTATTCTTCATATATGATAAGGATTGGCTAAAGGAAAACCTTTGAATGTTGCTGCACATTCAAAGTCTCGAATGAGGAAGGGACGCCCAGGGCACTTCCTGGCCAGATAGTTCTCCAAAACAGAGGAAAAACAAGTGTTAAAATTGAGATCTTCAATTCTTATGCGTGTACAAGCTTAGGGGATATATATAAGAAATAGCCGACTTAAAGGCCTTAAACTAGTCGGTTTTTAAATGATATTAATGACTAACATTACAAAGCTATTTTAACTTAATTGAATTAAGCCTATATAATACCTAATCTCACTCATAATATCATCATTTAAATGATATTAATGACTAACATTACAAAGCTCTACAATCAACTATGGTACATACATGAAATTACAACAAAACCCTAGCTTACATAAAATATACTTAGGGTTAACAACAAGTTTAATATAACTAATGATATCACCACTATATCTTGTTGTAATGTCATCCCATGTATGACATAGCCTTGCATGCTTTGAATGCTTTTACACTTTAATTCTTTTCTTGTGTGTTGACTTCTTCACCTTACAAATATATAATATACCTGCAAGAATATCTTGAATTGTTTTCAATACCAAGTATATAAATATCATCACGAACATTTAAAATGATTGGCTCCATTATTAAGAATGTTAATTCTTCCTTACCTTGAGAGTCATTAGAAACATAAGATACATTACATGCACCTGCATCAAGACCACTTTTCTTAATAGTGATATTGAGGAAATGATCTATATAGTGCAAATGGAAAACTTTGTGTCAAGAAACCCAAAGAATATGGTTTGTAAGCTGAAGAAATCCATCTGTGTGCTCAAGTAAGCGTCTTGACAATGGTATTTCTAATTTCATCTAGTTATCACCTCTTTTGCTTTTGAGATGAATGTAATAGATGAATGTGTATAACATAAGTTATGTGGGACCAAATATAATTTTTTGGTACTTTATGTTGATGACATACTACTGGCATGTAATGACATAATTTTGTTATATGCGACCAAGACATTTCTAGCTAGCAATTTTTAGATGAAAGATTTTTGCAATGCCTCTTTTGTATTGGGCATAGAGATATATCGGGATTGTTCTCAAGGAATCCTAGGGCTATGACAAAATGCTTATGTCGAAAAGGTTCTCAAGTGGTATGTCATGTAGAACTACAAACCAGGAAACACCCTTGTTGCTAAAGAAGACAAATTTAGTCTCAAGCAGTGCTCTAAGAATGACTTTGAAATAAAGATAATATAAAGTGTTCCTTATGCTTTAGTAGTGGGAAGTCTAATGCATGCTCAAGTGTGTACGTGTCTGGATATTGCATATATCATTGGGATGCTTGGTAGATATTAAAGTAATCTAGGACTCAATCGTTGAAGAGCAGCCAAATAAGTCATTCGGTACTTATATAAAATAAAAGATTACATGCTCACATATCTGAGGTCAAACAAGCTTGAGATCGTAGGATATTCTGACTTTGATTTTGCTGGATGCCAAGATAGCAAGAAGTTTACATCAGGCTTTGTTTTCCTGATGGTTGGAGGTGTTGTTTCTTGGGAAAGTGATAAACAGATAGTAATGGCATATTCTATTATGGTAGCAAAATTTGTAGCATTCTGCAAATTTTTAAATACATCAGGTTTTGTTTGCAAATTGAAGAAATTCAATTGCGGTATATGGTTGCAAAATTTATCATAGGACTACATATACTTGGTGGTATTGAAAGACTGCTTATGATGTTATGTGATAATAAGGCTGCAGTTTAGTATTCTAATACCAACCTAAGTTCTACAAAATCAAAAAGTATCAATATTAAATACTTGGTTGTTAAAGAGAAAGTATAGAAAGGAGAATTGTTTATAAAGCATATTAATACAAACTCTATGATAGTGAATCCACTCACTAAGGCTTTACCACCCAAACGGTTTCTTAAGCATGTTGCTCATATGGGTGTTATGTCGGCTGATGATGTTTAGTTCCAGAAGGAGTGTATCACTTCATTTACTCTATGTATGGATACTTTGTTTTGGCTTATGGACATTTTGATCATATATTTTCTATAGAAATAAAGTTTTAGTATAAAGTTTCAGTTTATTTCCTTTTTGATTTGTTGATGATTTGATCTCATTGATATTTTAAGATGGACCAGTTGGAAATAGGCACATTAAGATCACATTACATGAAATTTTCATGCTACACATCCACATCTTGATCCATGTCGTTTAGTTATATGTGCATATGTGACCATTGAAAGTTTAGTTATGAAGAAATATTATGAAAGCCGCTTTGATCCTATGTTGGTGTGAATAATGGACTAGATTGGTTATAGATACATTTCATAACAACAACAATATTGAGCTTGTTCGATTATCATACAATTCGTGGTTATAAAGTCACACAAATAGCCCAAGTGAGAGATTATTGGGTTTTTATCCAACGTTTGGGCTTATATGTGAACTATAAGAATTACGGGTTGTTGTATAAAGTAAACCCGTATTTAAGTAATCATATTTTGTGCATACATTATTGTGCTTAATATATCTAATTAGATGTGTGTCTGTATGTGTAGAGACGTTGGATATTCTAGGTTGTTAATGGATCGAACTAGAATAATCCGATAGATAAAGGATCAATTGTCTATATATAGGGTTGTGGTCCCTGGGTCACACATTCTTCATTCTATTGGATTTCCATCAGTTAATAGAGACAGACGAACATGTGCCCGATCCATAATACCGTAGTATCGCCCTTGTCTTGAAGCCGTTGGTCATTCCTACGTTATGGGTTTAGGTACGCTTTCACATTATGTTATGCATGAATATTAATAAATTAGCATTGATCTTGTCGGATCTATAGATTGTATTAATCTATTAATTTTACAATATTACACGTGAATGAATTTGTTATTTTATTATTGCGAAAGAGAACTAATACAAGTTTAAAATATATTTTGCAAATATTTAAAGGATTCAAAATTAGGTTTGGTTGAGTGGAGTCTAGGCCATCTTATTAGTTTTGGGATAGTATCAGATTGGGTCTTGCACATTAAGATCCACATATATCTTGTTCGCAGTAGTAAAGGAACCAGGCAATATCATATTAAGCCCCGTGAGGTATGGACCATCGGAGGGTTGAAAAGATCTTCATATATCATGTTCTCATTATCAAAGGGATCGGTCAATAATATTATGTTAAGTCTCATGAGATATGGACCACCGGAGAATCGGATCTTATTAGGTTCAAGTCGGTCACAAATTCGGACAAAATCAAGTATGAGACAGTAAGAGGTTAATCTTGTCTGCTTGTACCAAGTTAAACGGTATCCATTACCACATTTATTAATTAAAAAAGCAAACAAGGCACCAAAAACAACGTTTGGCAGAAACCCAACTACCTAGGTCAAAGGAGTGGGCTAGCATGAGCGAAAAGCCACGTGAACACCACTAAAACAACAGAAAACCAGCAGGACAAAAGTATTGCACATAAGAAGACAGAATCCAGTAACGAGCAGGGAAAGAAGCAAAGAGAGATCGAGGCACTAAATGAATATGAACAATCTAAGCAGTAATATTTATTCAGACAAATATACAGAGGGAAATCACATCGAGCTGTTGTTTCACTTACTGTCGACGATGGAAGAGGAAAAGGAAGGACAACACTAGCTAGAGGACGAAGAGGAAGGACGGAGGACAACGGCGAGGCGGCAAGCAGTGGTGAGGAAAACCGTTGGCGGTGCAGTCACAAAAAATGGCTAACTGGCGAGAGGCCCGAGTGAGGCGGTCGAGACTGAGAGTGGAGACAGAGGGTGGAGACGCAAGATTTTGACTTTTGAACGGCAGAGGATAAGTGTGAATCAAGTAGGTAAATGTTAAATAATTTGTTGGGGTTTGAATGTATTTTTACTTTTAACCATAAAAAATATATTTATTTATGACTTAAATTAAGAATAAAAAATATTTTTTATTGAATAAATAAATATGAATAAAAATACAAATATAAATTTAGAGGTTGGATCAAAGATATGAATATATTTTTTTATCTAGATCTAAATTTAATTTTAATGGATATTTTTACATATATAAACCTATATCTATTTATCCAACTATAAGAGAAAATTTATAAAATTTTAAGTAAAACCTATCACGTTACAATCTTAATTGATTGAGATTAGTATTAGATTAGAATATATTTACGTTTTAGTTAAATTAATTTTTAGTCGAGTTAGGTTAACATTTTAGTTGTGTTTGATTAGTTTGGGAATTAATCGATCAAATATTTGGGATGCAATAAGCTTTTTCCGGCTCCACGGTCATTGACACGCAAGATGCAATGTTGAATGAGAATCGGAAAAGGTCGTTCTTGGGATCGAGTTCAGCTTGGTCGTCGTCAATTCGTCATCATGAGGGTAGTTGGGTTGTGTATGTCCAACGCCATTCACGGAATCAACATCGTATACTTTTAATCTTCATGAAAAATTGAACTAAATGTTCGTCGGTTAAACCCGACCAAAAATAAACCAGATATAATAAGTCTTGTGACCCAACACGAAGTCAAAACTAAATCCAGTTCGACCCAATTCAGCCAACCCGCATCTTTCATTCATTTGTCTTTGATTCTTTCGTATCAGTTCACGAACATAATTAATGATTTAACATGCAAACTACCTTGTTGGTTAGATCTACCTACTCAAATGTGTGTGTATTAAATTCCTAGAAAAACCAATGCCATTGCTCCACGGAACTTATTATTAAATGCCCGTGCGGGCGTAGCCCAGTTGGTTGGGGCATGGTATGTGGCCCTGTGGTACCCGGGTTCGATTCCGTCGGGGGACAAGCTGCAGTGTGGGAGTTTCAACCCTCCGTTTGTGGGGGTGGCTCCTTGTGGGCGCCCTGGCTCCGGACCTGCCATGAGCTCAGCCGCTGAGTCACCGTAATTTACCTCCTCCGTGATGGCTGGCGGGCCGGCTGGCGGAGGCCCTGGAGGCGAGGGAATCGCCTTTTGGCCCTGTGGAACTTATTATTAAATAGCTCCAAATCCTGCAGGGAACTCTGTTTCCTGCAAGGATTGAAGCTCTGAGACAGCCGCAGGAGTCGAATCCCGATGTACAGAGGGGTTCTGTCAAATCCGTGGAGCTATATATTGCATACTGCTTTCTTGAGAGTAAAGTATTATTTTGGTGACTCCATAATATAATTCTTTCTATTTTAAGTTCTTAAATAATTATAAAAATTTAATATAGTCACTCTACATTTATTTTTATTCAAAATTGTCTATCGTCCACTTATTAATTGAATAACCTTTACAATCTCTCTCGTAGTCATCAATATCACTCCCAATAACCTATTTTCTTATTAATATAAAAAATTCAATTATCTCATTCAATTTTAAACTATCTAAAACTTACAGCTACCCACTAATTGAAACCCACAGCTACCCATTCCAGCTATAATAGTATGCTAATTGAGTTAGTTTAATTTGAAGTACAAGTTGAATTAGATTGTTACCAATATTACATTAACAAGTAAATAGCTCATTAGGAGTTAAATTGCTAGCTAAGAGAGAGAATGTGAAGGTTAAACCTACAATAACAAATTATGAGGGGACGAGGGATCAATATAAATAAAAATATATTTAGAAGGATTAGACTGAACTTTTATTCACTTATTTGTTTATTTAGGGGCCAAAATAAAATAACAACAAAATGTATTTTATAGAAGGATCAAAGGATATTTAACTCCCCTCATACGTCAAATCTCTAACAAATAAGACTACTTTTAATAACTTGAATGGGTTAGCAGCCGACCCATGAAACGCATTTTTTCCTCCTGTACGCAATTCAATTAATATGATAGTCTCTTTTTATTTTTAAGTATTTATGGTCAAAGTGGCAACATAAACAATCATCATCAAGGGGTTATTTCTAATTTAAAGGGCATGTTGGATGAAAATAATGTATTAGTTAAGTCATTTAGGATGACTAAGCAAAAAAATTGAGGTAGAAGAGGTGGCAGTACATGAAAGTATAATTTACCTATTGGAGGCAGCCGCAAAAGTTTATCTTTTGCTTTTTTCCTCATCCCAAGTTGGTGGAATAAGTTGTTTGAGACCTCATTATATTTTTTCATCTCTAAGGGTGTGCTTGAGAAATTAGCTTGGACTATTTAGTTTAGATGTGGACTAGGCCTAGACACACACACATACTCGCATGTGCCGCCGCCCATTCGTCTGGTTTGGATTGTGCTAGGCGTGGGCCCGAGCCGGGCCTTATTTTTTTTCTATTTTTTCTTTTCTTCTCTATTCAGATTTTCCATTTAATTGAGATCCACTTTTGACTCCATTTTTTCTTCAAATGTTTTTAAACGTTCTACATGATTTTTTGTGGTCAATTTTTAGGGAGGTGGGAGAGTAGTTATCGAATTCATCTATGCTCTTTCTCTAATTTAAGGAGTCGTGATTTACCAAGAACATCACAAATTCAAACTTGTCCTCTTTGCATCTTTTTTCAACCTTTTATCTTTGATTTTACATTTCAATTCCTGGATAAACATTCTGCAAATTCCAAATCCTCCTTTCTTGAGTGCACAAAAACAATGGGCGTTGTGTGAACCTTGAGGGAGAGACGGCATCACAGTTACACCTTAGTTGTGCTGAATTTTTGCTTCAAGGCAGTGTATTTAACCATGGCACAAAGAATATTTGATATGTTCTTTCTCTTTTTTGGTTTCGATTTTTATTCTACTTTTCCTTGTACCATGTATACTGCATTATTTTTCAACACTTTGAAGTGAAAATTGTTGTAGTATACATAGCATCTTCAGTTTGTTCATTCATTGTAGTGGGTAATATTTTGTTGCTATTTTGTCTGGTATTGTTCTTTGCTTTGAATTTTTGATTTTGGATTCGTCCATATTGTGTAGATATTTAGAATTTGCTAGTTTAAAATTGCAAAGACTCAAGTTTGTGCTTTGTTGGACTGTATTGCTCTTACTAGTTGTTGGTTTGTGTTTCCGGTTGAATTGACTTTTTGGCTGCTGAAATAAGGCTCGACTATTGGTCTATTCATTCTATTTTGTTTCATACTAATATTTTGCACTGTAACTATTCGACAGTTTGCCTTAGTCAATATATATTACTGTTTGGCTTGTTGATTTCTTGCTATGCTGGATTAGATTTATTTTGTTCAAGTATTACAGAATTCAATTGATGTAAGGTTTTGGCTGCTGTAATTTTAGATCTGGTTGGTTCATGTGCTATAGTACACTCATTGCTATAGTACATAGCTTGGATATTATTCATTTATTGTTGTTATTGATACTGTTATTCTCAATCTAATATGGCTGCTAGTGTTCCAAGAATTATTCTAGATATGTCGAAAGTAGAAGCATTAGACGATACCAATTACTGTAGGTGGTCACAAAGGATGTTGATTTTGTTTGAGGCTCTTGAAGTCAATTATGTGTTGCTTAATGATTCACCTACTCAGAAGGATATTGATATTAATCTTACCACTCCAACCACCACTCCCGCTACTACTTCCACAAAGAAAGTTGATGATGATGTAAAGGAAAAATATGAAAGGGACAACAAGACTATTCGAGGTTATCTTCTACAACATATGAACAACAAACTATTTGATATGTTATTCAAAGTTGAGTCTTCCAAGGATATTTGGGATACTCTGAAGAATAAGTATGGTTCTAATGAAGTTGGGAGAAAGAAGTACATTGTTAGAAATTTGATGAGATTTTAAATGGTTGATGGTAAGGCAGTGATAAATTAAGTCCATGATTATGAGCTTTTTGTTGCTAAAGTCTTGGGGTGAAGGGATGAAGATCTGTGAGACATTCCAAGCCAACATGGTGATAGAGAAATTCCCTCCATCCTAGAGTAATTTTAGAAGCCATCTAAAGCATAAGAAGATGGATTTGACATTACCAAATTTGATCAGTCACATAAGGATAGATAAGGCAAACTGATTAAAGGACGATCATGTGCCTCATGCTTTTGGTTCCATGAGTGCCAAAATCATTGAGTCTACTATTGGAAATGATAAATTCAAGGGGAAAGGCAAGAAAACTAGGAAGAATGATCAACTAAAAGGTTAGCCTAACTTCAAGAAGGGTGACACTAGGATTAAAAAGAAGCAAGGGACTTGCTATGTGTGCGGTAAGACGGGTCATAAGGCTTTTTAGTGTTTCAAGATAAAGGACCTACAGAATAAGAAAGGTAGTGCCCCTCCTACTCCATCGGATAATGTTGCGGAGACAGAGGAAGTTATCGTTGCAATGGTTATTAAAGCAAACTTAGTTGAAAATAAGGCAGATTCAATTTTAGATACCGGGCCTTCTAAGCACTTGTGCACTAATAGAGAACTCTTCCACCAGTTCTAGGATGATGCTAATGGAGAGCATGCCTTCACAAGGAACTCATCCACTACTGGAATTTTAGGTAAAGGAAAGGTTTTTCTGAAACTTACCTTTGAGAAATCTTTATTGTTGAATGATGCCTTTTATGTCCCCTCCTTATGTAAGAACTTAGTTTCAGATAATTTACTTAATAAGGCCGGACTAAAACTAGTTTTTGAGGTAAGTAAGATCATTTTGACCATAAATAGGGATTTTATGAGTAAGGGGTAATTGTTTGATGGACTTTTTGTTCTGAATTTTATTTCTACTCCTATTAATGAAATTGATTCTACTTCTGCTTATATTAGTGAGTCTGTATCTTTATGGCATGGTAGGCTAGGGCATCTGAATGTGGCTTCTATAGATAAACTAAAAGGAATGAACTTGATTAATGTATTGGACACTAATGATTATGAGAAGTGTCATATTTGTGTGGAAGCCAAGTATGCTAAAAAGCCTTTTAAACCAATCACAGTGAGATCAACAAAATTACTTGAATTGATACATACAAACTTAGCAAATTTTAAGAACACCAAGAGTAAAGGAGGAAAACTATATTATGTGACATTCATTGATGATTATTCGAGATATAATAAAGTTTTCCTTCTTAGGTCTAAAGATGAGACTGAAGGTATGTTCTTAAAATATAAGGCAGAAGTAGAAAACTAATTGGACTAAAAGATTAAGAGGCTTAGGTCTGATAAGGGGGTGAATATGGAACTAGTTTCCTAAAGGGCTTCTATGACCATCATGGTATCATACATGAGACTAGTGCCCCTTGTTTTCCTCAAAAAAATGGCATAGGTCAAAGAAAGAATAGAACTCTAAAAGAAATGATGAATGTTATGCTATTGAGTTTTGGTATGTTTGACCATATGTAGGGGAGGCAATTTTGTCTACATGTTATATGTTGAACTAGGTCCCTACAAGAAACTAGATAAGACTCCCTATGAATTATAAAAAGGTTTTGAACCTAAATTAAAAAATTTAAAGTGCAGGGGTGTCTAACTAAGGTTGGTTTATTGGACTTTAGGAGAATTAGTGTGGGAACAAAGTCTTTTGACTGTGCATTTATGAAATATGCTCAAATAATGGTGGGTATATATTTTTGTGTTTGAATGATTATTCTATTTGTGAATCTAGAAATGTAGAATTTTTTGAGAATGTGTTTCCAATGAAATTGAATGCTAGTTCTTCTAATGCTTCTTCAATGCCTTTTTATTTGCTACCCACTTCTAGTGTTGAAAATGCTGATATGAATGAGCCTAGGAGAAGTAAAAGATGAAAGATTAAGATTAGCTTTAGACCTGATTTTGTTATTGCTTTCCTATTTAAAATGATATTGATATGATAAATATGGACTTTATGTCTACTTATCTTATTGAGGAGGATCCTAAATCCTATAAGAAAGTTGTAACTTCTGTGGATGCTAGTTTCTGGAAAGAAGCAATTAAAGTTGAGTTAGAATCCATTATGTCCAATCACACATGGGATTTGGTTGATTTACCTAAAGGTTGTAAACCAATTAGATGCGAATGGGTATTTAGAAAAAAATTGAGAACTAATGGGACTATAGATAAGTTTAAGGCTAGATTGGTAGTAGTAGGCTACAATCAAAAGAAATATGCTGGCTTTTTTTATACTTGTTCTCCTATGCTAAGATTGCCATGATCCGTTCTTTGGTTTCCTTAGCTATTATCCATGGACTTCTAGTCCATCAAATGGATGTAAAAACAACCTTTCTAAATGGTGACCCGAAATAGGAGATCTACGTGGAGCAACCCCAAGGGTTGTGAGGTTCAAGGTAAGGAGAATAAAATATATATACTGAGAAAGTCTTTATATGGCCTTAAACAAGCTACTAAGAAATGGTACAAAACGTTTTACCGAACCTTAGTAAGAAATGGTGATATTGTAAATGCATTTGTGTTCATTATAAAATGATTGGACATGAATGTGTGATAATCTTCTTGTACGTGGATGGCATGTTGATTCTTGGCACAAATGTGACAATAGTCGATGAGACCAAATTGTTTTTATCTTCTCATTTTGAAATGAATGATTTAAGAGAAGCTAATGTGATTGTTGGTATTAAAATGAGATAGACGAAGAATGGATTTTCCTTGAGTCAATCATATTATGTTGGTAAGATACTAGAAAAATTAGATTGTTACGATGAATTGCCTGTGAAAACTCTCTATGATCCTAGCATTCATTTAAAAAAGGACCAAGGTTCCAGTGTTTCACAGGAAGAATATGCTAAAATCATAGGTAGTGTGATATTCCTCATGAACTATACTAGACCTAATATTATGTTGTGAGCTGACTAAGTTGGTATACTCACAACCTAGATAGAGATCATTAGACAGTACTTAGATACCTTAAGGGTACTAAGGATTGGTGTTTGCATTTTTGTAAATTTTTTACTATGTTTGAAGGATTTACTAATGCTAATTAGATTTCAGATAACGATGAGGTTAGTTCCACAAGTGGATATATTTTCACACCGGAAAGAGGAGTTGTATCATAGAAGTCTACCAAGAAAACTTATATTGCTCAGTCTAACATGGAATCTGAGTTTATTTCCCTTGAGTTAGCTAGTTAAGAGGCAGAATGGTTGAAGAACCTACTGTCCTCTGTGCCATTGTGGAGGAAACTTAATGGACTAATTTCCTTGCATTATGATTCACATTCATCTATTTGTGTTGCTAAGAAAAGTATGTAAAATGGTAAAAGAGGACACATTCATATGAGAAATAGTTTCATGAGAGAAATGTTGAGGAATGGTGTGATCTCCTTAGAATTTTTCATATTAGAGAGAAATTTGGTAAATCCTTTTACTAAGGGTGTAATAAGGAGAGTTATCTTTGAATCTTCAAGGGGGATGGGAATTAAGCCTTTGAGTTGAGGAAAGTACAGTGGAAACTACTTGTTGTTAAATAAAGCTATATGATTACTCTCTTACACTACTTTCTCATCCCTCTGGTGTGTGGTAGTGATAGGTTGACAAGTTGAGCTTATATTTGTAACACCCCCAAAATTCACTACTGAAAAATTTCGTTTTAAAGGAAAGAATTAACAGAAGCGAAATAAGAAAACCGTGAATTATGGGGAATGTTACCGCCACACTCAGTACCAGACCGGTTCACTCCTACCGTTCCAGTACCGAGTGCTAAGGCTAAAACGGATTACCATCAGACAAAAGCCAATACTTAAAACGAGGATTTATAAGGAAGTTAAATAGTTCACAATATAAAATTCAGAGTACGCATAAAAAGGTTTACAAGCCAGAATACGTTTTTCAAAACGGGAAACGTAATACAAAATACAGCTAAACAAAACAAATCCCGAAGGATCAATACCCAGATTGCCTACTCTCTCGAGTCAAGCCTTCTACCCCAAAATAGTATCCGATCGTAAACCTGCACAGGAGGTCTGCTCCCCACCATCAGTGGATCATCACAAGACCCATTCAACCAAGGTAGTATCAGTACGGGTCCGATACTGAGTAAGGTAGCAGGTGTGCTAAGGCCGGCATACAAAACACACAACACAGTACATATGGCATAATCACATGAGCAACATGTAGTAAAAAGATGATAAAGGCTAGCTACAGTCCGGATAAACTTATTCTTTAGATCTCCGGTAAATATAGAGTTGATTCACAACATAGTCTTTATCAATTCATATGAGTGCGGGAACCCCACTATTATAGCCGGTGGAACAGTCATGCAGGGCAAAACGCGCCTGGCCACTATTATAGCCGATGGACCGGTCATGCAGGGCAAAATGCTCCTGGCCACTATTATTCGCCGGTGGACCGGTCTGGCCCCGACTCACATGATGTTTCACTGTAATTACTTTGTGTCTTTCCCATGTCTTATCGTTATTACGTTCGGTTTGTTGAGCACGGAATCCCCCACTATTATAGCCGGTGGACCAGAAATCATGCAGAGCAAAACGCGCCTGGCCACTATTATAGCCGGTGGACCGGTCATGTAGGGCACCCCAGCCCTAACCACTATTATTCGCCGGTGGACCAGTCTGGGTCCGACTCAACATCTTCCTCTTTAAGTAATTAGTGTCTTAACATATCTTATTTGAAAGTAGTTTACCCATGACATGCATGGCTAACTTTATCCACACTTATCCTCCCAGGAGGTCCCGTCCCATATCTTGGGACACTTGCGCCCCTTATCACACCTCGTTATCCACTCCCCTTTTACTCTTACACATAATGAAGACCAACTCTTAAGGGTGTGGGTTAAGGCCCAACACCTCATGACATCCACTCCACATGCTATCTCCCTCTAGGGTTTTCCCTTGAAAACCCTAATTGGACTTATGTGGCCCAACTTTCTCTCCCTTACACTACCATTACTCCATTTATCGTCCCACTCCTCGTCTGATTTAGATCCAATCCCAAATCATATCGCTTTACCCCTCGATTCTACACGTGACCGAAAAACCCTAGTTGGCCACTTCAACCCTAGCACTTTTCTTCTCCCACAAGTAACCCCTCTCTTTTTCACCCAATATCTCTTTTCTCCCATGACACCCATAATCACCCCTTATACAACAATTCCCACTCTTAACCCATACTCCACTCCCCCTTAATCATTTTTACTTCCACATTTCCCAGATTACGACTTTCTCCCAAAACCCTAATCGGGTCCCTTATACACCCTTACAGCAACCTACATAATATTTTTCATCCCAAGTCTCCAAACACTCCACAACTCTCCCTTTAGCTTATTTACACCTTAATACAAATTTTCTCACGTAACGATCATCCCCATGCAAGCTTTATCCAACCCATGCAAACTCTCGAAGTTCCCATGCAAACCCTAGAATTCCCATGCATGATTCTCATCTCTTATTCCTTTTGGTCAACCTCATACCCCCCTTTAGCAACTCACTTCCCGTTTATTTCTTTTATCTTTTCATCTCCATGTCATAATAATAATTACCCTAACATGCATGTCCTAAAGGGTTAAAATCATGCCACAGCACATCATAATCACCACGTATGGATATCACATTCATGTCATGAGAAAACACATACCACGTACCTTAACTCCAAGCTGCACTATGCACAAAACACGTTAAGGATAATCATGTGATACACAACAGGACATGATATATATATATAAGCCACCCAAGGCATACAAGTCATATAACACATAAGAACCTTAGCCACATCCTTACCTAATACGACACCGGTCTTGGAGCACGTTCCTACGCCTCCTCCGGGTTTTGACTTGATTCGCCTATAAGAGGGAAAGACTATGGATTAACTTTCCACTAACCAAATTGACTAGCCTTCCAACCTTACCCTTATCACAACTTACCATTAGGGCTAAAATAATAATATTACTAATAGTGATAAGGAACTAAAATAATAGTAATAATAATAACCATAATAATAATGATAATAGTAATACTAGTAATAATAGCAATAATGATGTTAAAATAATAATACTAGAGTTATAGGTCATTAAGAATAGTAATAATAACAGTTATAAATATTTCAAGGTTAGGTTAAATAATAATATTAATATTAATATCAATAATTATAACATTAAGAATAATATTAATAATGCTACTAAAAATAGCTAGCATTTGTATAACAAGGGTTTAGGGGTTGGGGAGTTTAGAGGACCTCCTAGGGGTGTTGGTGGCACAAGCGGCGGCGCACAGTGCACGACGGCGGCGGCGGCGGCGGTGATGGGGGAGAAGAGAGGTGGAGAAGTGGTGGAGGGAGGAGAAAGGAAGAGGAGAGGGTGGCAGGGGAAAAAGAAGATATGGGGAGGTAGAGGAAGCTCCCCTGGTGATTTTAGGAGGCAGAGGGGGTGCTGGAAGTGGCGGCACCGGCGGTGGGCGGTGGCGAGAAGGGCGTCGGGCTCGAAGCAAGGCTGATCGGGAAGAGCTCTTTGCACGGCCGGGGTGGCTCGTGCAGAGCAAACCGAGGGGTATGGGAGGCCTAGGTTGGTGGAGGGTGATGCAAGGGGGAATTTAGTGGGTGGATCGGGAGGCGGCGATGGGCGGCGGCGACGGGGTGGCTGTCTGAAACGGGGATGGCGCAAGGGTGATTTTCTAGGCTGGGGTTTCGAAAGAGCCCGATGCTGGGCTCGTGGGGTATTTATAAGCTCGAAATGGGGGAGGATCGAGAGAGGGGGCAAAGAAAGGTGCGAGTAGGCGGAAAGTTTGGCACACCGGCCGTCGGTGGCAGGCCGACGCGGGTCTGCCATGGCAGACTTGTGGCTCGGTCGGGAAAAAGGAAGGGGGCGGTGGCAGACCTGTGTGAGGTGTGGGGATGGTCGTTCGGTCGAGGAGGGACAGAAGGGAGGTGCAGAAGAGAGGGAGAAGGGGTGCAGGTGCGCAGAGGAGTTGTCGGCGCAGAAGAGTTGTCGGCGCAGGAGGGCGGTGATTTGCAGCGGGGCGCGGGGAAGAGGAAGAGGGGAAAGGGGCTGGACCGGTCGGTCCAAGCGAGAAAAGAAAAAGAACCGGCCGAGCGGTTCGGGCGAAGGAGAGGCAGGGCAGGCCTGCGTGCGAGACGGAGGGGAAGGGGAGAGAACGGACCTAGGCCGGTGGGCTGGCCCAGTCGGGGGAAATGGGGGAGAGAAGGGAGAAAGGAGAGGGGGAGGGAAAAAGGAGAAAAAGGAAAATAAGGGAGAAAAGAAAAAGATTAAGGAAAATAATTAGGGAAGAAAATAATTAAAATGAATTATGGGGTGTGTCATAGTATTTTTGGTAGATAATTAAAATTTTAGTAATTTATCTTATTATATTAGTTTAAAGAGGTAGCTTTTAGAAAAATATTGGTTTGAACCTTATTTAAACAAAAATGAGTATGATAAAATAGAAATCTATTTAATTTAATTTATTAAACACTCACATCTAATTTGGTATACTTAAAACCCACAAAATAATTAAGTTAAATAAATTTAAAAGGCAAAATCCTTAACGTAATTAAAGTAAATAAGTTTAATAGTTAAATTATCCCTAATAAAAGTAATTTAATAAATTATAGGCTTTTAAAATTTTTGGGGAATTACATCACTACCCCCTTAAAAACAGACTTCGCCCCCGAAGTCTCCTGCGGCTCTTCTAGGGTTAGGGTTAGGGTATTCTAGTCCTCTACATTAATGCGTCATTTGCTATACCTAAATTAACTACCCCCTTAGGGACGAACTATGGGTTGTTGCACCTGGGGTATAAGTTCAAATTAAATACTAAATATCAAAAATTAATATTGGGATAATTTAATCAAAAATTTATTTATTGAAAATTTACTTCGGAAGGATCCGAAGGCTTAAAATTAATAAAAGAGTTATATAAGAATTTTGGAAACATCCTCAGAAGGAATTACCCATGAACATAAAATGTGTATTATTTACGGGAATATATGTCATATGACCTCAAAAAAATTATTTAAAAACATATAATAAAATATTTATGGCAAATTCAAATAAACCGAGACTAATTTAAATAATTTCCGAAATTGGTTTTTCGTAAATCAAAAGCATAAAACAGAAGAAAATTAATTTCGAAAAGAAATTCTTAAGTAATCTCCGAAAAACCTTTTTAATTTAAAACTTTCTGAAAGTATTAATGGTTTTCGAAAACGAATAAATTTAAAGTTGGAAATATTTTCTATGGCAAAAATCATTAAAATAACTTTAACTTTTTAAACAGAAATTCTATAATTTATATAATATACTTCGTTAACGAAATATAACTTCAAAATAACGCCGTAATCACATGAAAAAGTTATAATTGAAAACGACTCGAAATTAAAATAATCAATTATTTAAATCAAATTACGCTAATAAAATCATTAAACTTAATAAATTTGGATTTTAAAAAATATGGGGTATTACATCACTACCCTCTTAGAAAGGAACTTCGTCCCCGAAGTTCAGCAAAACCTAAGTAGTGGAAACTTGATAAAACGATTGAATAAAACATTTACCGCAATGAGTAGTTTAAAAATGAATCTGAAGAAAATAAAATGATGTTTACGAAACTAAACCAAGCAACGTTGAATCAAAACAAGGAATAGGAAGTAGAATAAAAGAAGGAGAATTGATGCTTAGCAGATCAAATACAATGGAACCCAAATAAGGAAGGAGTACAGACTTAAAGTCCAAACAAGTTACGAAAATACTATCGTTAAAATAAAGTCTTATAAAAGAATAAAAGTATCACATGGGGTTCAAATAAAATAAAGGAATGAAAATTCTAAGGATTACACAATCCTAACAACACAACTAATACCTAATATGCACATAAAACCTTACACAATGAGTCATCTCCATAACATCACACCTAAAAAAAAATAAAGTTAGCACTCGACTCAACGACTCCTAAGAGATCCTCATAAACACCAACCACATACTTCTAGATCAAGGGAGATTCTTAACCCAAAACGCTTCACTAACAAGCTCTCTAATCTACGCTATAACCATGATAGTCTAAACACTTAAATTTGAAAATGCTACTACTATAGCAACCTGTGATTGAATGCTAATCAACGGGAACTAGATATAAATGCACAATGAAAGTCAGCATCATTAAAATCACTAGGGTAAATTAGGCACCCTACACTCTATTTATGAACACGAACACTTCAATCTAAACCTCAACATTATCATTATCATCATTACAATTATAGGTTTCTCCCAATTGAAAATGATACATCTATTTAAACATCACCATCAGGGTTACCAACCTAAATTTCTTACAACTCCAAAAAGTGAGACTACTAAACCAAAATGGATTACGATTTATGTCACATCACACTATATCCGACAAGGTATACATTAAGGTTTTTAATCCACTGAACCTGCAAGACTAGGGTTAACCTAGTGGGGTTACTACCCCCTTAAGATCAAACTACTTATAAAACGACAATAATTACGACACATAAAATTCAAAGTTAACACACGTCAAGCATGTCAAATAACCAAGAACCATATTCAAAGACAGAATTTCAACAGAAAACCACAAGGCCACTTATACTACCCAATCACACTATCCTCACAAGCTAATCCGGATTTAAAATTCACTTGAAAGAAGGTAAATACGTCTTAAGTTTAAAAACATTTAGGATCGTGAGAACCGAATCTCTAACCGAAACCCGATTCTCAACAACCAAAAGCTCTGATACCAACTTGTAACACCTCCAAAATTCACTACTGAAAAATTTCATTTTAAAGGAAAGAATTAACAGAAGCGAAATAAGAAAACCGTGAATTATGGGGAATGTTACTGCCACACTCAGTACCAGACCGGTTCACTCCTAGCGTTCCAGTACCGAGTGCCAAGGCTAAAACGGATTACCATCAGACAAAAGCTAATACTTAAAACGAGGATTTATAAGGAAGTTAAATAGTTCACAATATAAAATTCAGAGTACGCATAAAAAGGTTTACACGCTAGAATATGTTTTTCAAAACGGGAAACGTAATACAAAATACAGCTAAACAAAATAAATCCCGAAGGATCAATACCCGGATTGCCTACTCTCTCGAGTCAAGCCTTCTGCCCCAAAATAGTATCCGATCGTAAACCTACACAGGAGGTCTGCTCCCCACCATCAGTGGATCATCACAGGACCCATTCAACCAAGGTAGTATCAGTACGGGTCCGATATTGAGAAAGGTAGCAGGTGTGCTAAGGCCGGCATACAAAACACACAACACAGTACATATGGCATAATCATGTGAGCAACATGTAGTAAAAAGATGATAAAGGCTAGCTACAGTCCGGATAAACTTATTCTTTAGATCTCCGGTAAATATAGAGTTGATTCACAACATAGTCTTTATCAATTCGTATGAGTGCGGGAACCCCACTATTATAGCCGGTGGAACAGTCATGCAGGGCAAAACGCGCCTGGCCACTATTATAGCCGATGGACCGGTCATGCAGGGCAAAATGCTCCTGGCCACTATTATTCGCCGGTGGACCGGTCTGGCCCCGACTCACATGATTTTTCACTGTAATTACTTTGTGTCTTTCCCATGTCTTATCGTTATTACGTTCGGTTTGTTGAGCACGGAATCCCCCACTATTATAGCCGGTGGACCGAAAATCATGCAGGACAAAACGCGCCTGGCCACTATTATAGCCGGTGGACCGGTCATGTAGGGCACCCCGACCCTAACCACTATTATTCGTCGGTGGACCGGTCTGGGTTTGGCTCAACATATTCCTCTTTAAGTAATTAGTGTCTTAACATATCTTATTTGAAAGTAGTTTACCCTTGACATGCATGGCTAACTTTATCCACACTTATCCTCCCAGGAGGGCCCGTCCCATATATTGGGACACTTGCGCCCCTTATCACACCTCGTTATCCACTCCCCTTTTACTCTTACACATAATGAAGACCAACTCTTAAGGGTGTGGGTTAAGGCCCAACACCTCATGACATCCACTCCACATGCTATCTCCCTCTAGGGTTTTCCCTTGAAAACCCTAATTGGACCTATGTGGCCCAACTTTCTCTACCTTACACTACCATTACTCCATTTATTGTCCCACTCCTCTTCTGATTTAGATCCAATCCCAAATCATATCGCTTTACCCCTTGATTCCACACGTGACCGAAAAACCCTAGTTGGCCACTTCAACCCTAGCACCTTTCTTCTCCCACAAGTAACCCCTCTCTTTTTCACCCAATATCTCTTCTGTCCCATGACACCCATAATCACCCCTTATACAACAATTCCCACTCTTAACCCATACTCCACTCTCCCTTAATCATTTTTACTTCCACATTTCCCAGATTACTACTTTCTCCCAAAACCCTAATCGGGTCCCTTATACACCCTTACAGCAACCTACGTATTATTTTTCATCCCAAGTCTCCAAACACTCCACAACTCTCCCTTTAGCTTATTTACACCTTAATACAACTTTTCTCACGTAACGATCATCCCCATGCAAGCTTTATCCAACCCATGCAAACTCTCGAAGTTCCCATGCAAACCCTAGAATTCCCATGCATGGTTTTCATCTCTTATTCCTTTTCGTCAACCTCATACCCCCCTTTAGCAACTCAATTCCCATTTATTTCTTTTATCTTTTCATCTCCATGTCATAATAATAATTACCCTAACATGCATGTCCTAGAAGGTTAAAATCATACCACATCACATCATAATCACCACGTATGGATATCACATTCATGTCATGAGAAAACACATACCACGTACCTTAACTCCAAGCTGCACTATGCACAAAACACGTTAAGGATAATCATGTGATACACAACAGGACATGATATATATATATAAGCCACCCAAGGCATACAAGTCATATAACACGTAAGAACCTTAGCCACATCCTTACCTAATACGACACCGGTCTTGGAGCACGTTCCTACGCCTCCTCCGGGTTTTGACTTGATTCGCCTATAAGAGGGAAAGACTATGGATTAACTTTCCTCTAACCAAATTGACTAGCCTTCCTACCTTACCCTTATCACAACTTACCATTAGGGCTAAAATAATAATATTACTAATGGTGACAAGGAACTAAAATAATAGTAATAATAATAACCATAATAATAATGATAATAGTAATACTAGTAATAATAGCAATAATGATGTTAAAATAATAATACTAGAGTTATAGGTCATTAAGAATAGTAATAATAACAGTTATAAATATTTCAAGGTTAGGTTAAATAATAATATTAATATCAATAATTATAACATTAAGAATAATATTAATAATGCTACTAAAAATAGCTAGCATTTGTATAACAAGGGTTTAGGGGTTGGGGAGTTTAGAGGACCACCTAGGGGTGCTGGTGGCACAGGCGGCGGCGGTGATGGGGGAGAAGAGAGGTGGAGAAGTGGTGGAGGGAGGAGAAAGGAAGAGGAGAGGGTGGCAGGGGAAAAAGAAGATATGGGGAGGTAGAGGAAGCTCCCCTGGTGATTTTAGGAGGCAGAGGGGGTGCTGGAAGTGGCGGCACCGGCGGTGGGCAGTGGCGAGAAGGGCGGCGGGCTCGAAGCAAGGCTGATCGGGAAGAGCTCTTTGCACGGCCGGGATGGCTCGTGCAGAGCAAACCGAGGGGTATGGGAGGCCTAGGTTGGTGGAGGGTGATGCGAGGGGGAATTTAGTGGGTGGATCGGGCGGCGGCGATGGGCGGCGGCGACGGGGTGGCTGTCTGAAACGGGGATTGCACAAGGGTGATTTTTTTGGCTGGGGTTTCGAAAGAGCCCGATGTTGGGCTCATGGGGTATTTATAAGCTCGAAATGGGGGAGGATCGAGAGAGGGGGCAGAGAAAGGTGCGAGCAGGCGGAAAGTTTGGCACGCCGGCCGTCGGTGGCAGGCCGACGCGGGTCTGCCATGGCAGACCTGTGGCTCGGTCGGGAAAAAGGAAGGGGGTGGTGGCAGACCTGTGTGAAGTGTGGGGATGGTCGGTCGGTCGAGGAGGGACAGACGGGCCGTGCAGAAGAGATGGAGAAGGGGTGTAGGCGGCGTAGAGGAGTTGTCGGCGCAGAAGAGTTGTCGGCGCAGGAGGGTGGTGATTTGCAGCGGGGCGCGGGGAAGAAGAAGAGGGGAAAGGGGCTGGACCGGTCGGTCCAGGCGAGAAAAGAAAAAGAACCGGCCGGGCGGCTCGGGCGAAGGAGAGGCAGGGCAGGCCTGCGTGCGAGACGGGGGGAAGGGGAGAGAACGGACCTGGGCTTGTGGGCTGGCCCAGTCGGGGGAAATGGGGGAGAGAAGGGAGAAAGGAGAGGGGGAGGGAAAAAGGAGAATAAGTAAAATAAGGGAGAAAAGTAAAAGATTAAGGAAAATAATTAGGGAAGAAAATAATTAAAATGAATTATGGGGTGAGTCATAGTATTTTTGGTAGATAATTAAAATTTTAGTAATTTATCTTATTATATTAGTTTAAAGAGGTAGCTTTTAGAAAAATATTGGTTTGAACCTTATTTAAATAAAAATGAGTATGATAAAATAGAAATCTATTTAATTTAATTTATTAAACACTCACATCTAATTTGGTATACTTAAAACCCACAAAATAATTAAGTTAAATAAATTTAAAAGGCAAAATCCTTAACGTAATTAAAGTAAATAAGTTTAAGAGTTAAATTATCCCTAATAAAAGTAATTTAATAAATTATTGGCTTTTAAAATTTTTGGGGGATTACAATATTCTTAATGAGTTAGTAACCCCGTTTTTGGGTGGTCCTAGTGAGAAGGACTTAATGACCTTACCGCTTGATGTATATGAGGTTGAGCATTCTTATGCTCCTAATGAATCCATAGCCTCATATGGTAGTGCTCATGAGATGCACTTAATGGATTCACCTAAGTGAGTGTGAAGGTTGACTGCCTTCTAGGAAATATTAAGGCTATCTTTCTAGAAAACTCATGAGTACCCAAGGTGTGTGCATGGACATCAATAGTGCTTGTTTATTATCACAAAATTTGCAAAACTTAAGGTCAGACATATGTTTTGGGGGTCTCAATCGACGTCTAGGTAGTTCAAGATTCGTTCACTCCCTGGATACAATTTTTGCCTCACTTCACTATGTATCAATTTAATCATTTTTATATTGATACTTAAGTGTTATTCCTTCTCTTACCCATAGATTCATGTGTTTTTATCCTATTTTGCCATTGGTGGGGGACTATTGGAGGCAATGGCAAAAGTTCATCTTTTGTTTTTTTCCTCATCCCACATTGGTGGGATAAGTTGTTTGAGACCTCCTTATATTTCCCCATCTCTAAAGGTATGATTGAGAAATTGGCTTGGACTATTTTGTCTAGATGTAGACTAGGCTAGACACACACACACACACACGTGCGAGCGTGTGT
This sequence comes from Tamarix chinensis, assembly GCA_030549775.1. NCBI lineage: Eukaryota > Viridiplantae > Streptophyta > Magnoliopsida > Caryophyllales > Tamaricaceae > Tamarix > Tamarix chinensis. The sequence continues at coordinate 63,071,350 of CM060174.1, forward strand.
GCTGCTGCCCACCCATTCGGTCCAGGTTGAGCTGGGTGTGGGTATGATGTGGTCTTTGATCCTGGGTTAGGCCTTATTTTTTTTCTTCTAGTTTTTCTTTTCTTCTCTATTTAGTTTTTCCAATTAGTTGAGATCTAAATCTGACTCCATTTTTTCTTTGAATGTTTTCAAACGTTCTACATGATTTTTTTTTGTGGCTGATTTTTAGGGAGGTGGGAGAGTAGTTATTTAATTCATCTCTACTCTTTCTCTAACTTAAGGGGTCATGATTTATTGAGAACATCATAGATTCGAACTTCTAATCTCTACATCTTTTGCCAAGCATTTATCTTTGATTTTACATTTCAATTCCTAGGTAAAATTTTTGCAAAGTCCAAATCCTCATTTTTTATGTGCACGAGAATCGTGGGTGTTGTGTGAAACTTGGGGGTGAGACGAAATCACGGTTGCACTTCGGTTGTGACAAATTTTTGCTTCAAGGCAGATTATTTAACCATGGCATAATGAATATTTGATAAGTTCTTTCTTCTTTATGGTTTCAGTTTTTGTTTTGTTGTTCACTTTGCTGCATATATTGCATTATTTTTCAACAACATTGACATACCTATTGATGATATTGCTATCTTGGTAGAAATGTAGATTATGGAATTATAGCATATAAATGAATTTGATACATCGTATCTTGGCAAACCATAATACAAACTACCCCTAGATTAGCTAGTCTGAGAGTTGAAGAATAAAAGGCTCAAACAAATTCTTTTTCTTCAAGTGATTAGCATTTTATTATAGTGAACAACTCACATCATAGGCCACCATACATCATGTCTAGCATGCTCCACATGAGGACCTCACATTTTCCATTACTTGCCTAGTTATAGTATCTAATGTGAAATCTCTTTTACTTAATGACACATGTTAAACCATTACTTAGTCCATTTATGAATAATTTTCCATAATTAGGAGTATAGGTCATAACCTAAGATTAAGGTCAAACATTAATAAAACTCTTAAGAGTAGATTATGAAAATAATGCATAATATACATGCAAACTAGCTGTCTGGTCCACAAAACTAGTGGACTAGTTTTAGACGACAAGAAAAACATAAAATATTTTAGGTGGAATAACCAATTCACTTATTTTGGGACTAACAAGTTGACTAATCTCATCAATTAATTAGTCCCATCCCAAACTAGTTGATTGGTGACCACCAAAACAAAGCACACAAAATCCAAACTAGTTGACCTATGACTTGCAAAACAAAGCATAAAAATTCAAACTAGTTGACTGGTTGGCTACAGCAACCAAACATATAGCATTCTAAAATCAATTGACTGATGGTTGAAACCAGCTAACAAGCATACAAATTAATTCATCTTCCCCCAAAACAGTTCATTTGTTCATCAGGAACACAACACATAACATAAGTTGAGACAAAGACATGCTCTTCTAATTCATTCTAGGCACACATCTCATGTATACAAATTGTTTATAGCCCTAGATCTCAAATCTAACATGTCATATACTTAGTCATGCTCATATTTATACAAAAATTAAGAATCATGCTTTAACATCAAACCAAAATTAATGTGATAACATGCCCCTAACTTAGATTGTAAACTTGCTAGAAACTTGTTTGAATTATCATCAAGCTCCTATATAACTTAAATCATAAAGCCCTAAAGGTAAATCTTACTAAACATACAAAAAATAAATTATTTTTATGCTCATCTATTCATGTTTTCACACTTTTACTAAAAACATTTTAAATATCACATTTCCTCACCAATATTAATGTTATCACAGAAATCACACCAAAATGCACCACTTTCATTCCAATCACTACACAGAAGAGCAAGAATGGTTTGGCTTCACTACCAGTAATAAATCACAAAAAGTAGAGCAAGAAGGATCTTCCTTCAACTATGAGGTCCATAACTACCAATCACTTGAGTACCTTAAGAAACAATCAGAATTCAAAAATTTCTTTAAAAAAAAACTTAAGTAAAGGTTAAAAATTATATAATATAGGAAAACACACAATCTTATTAAAATCAAAAAACCAAGAGTAAAGTTCAAATCATAAACCTTTCCTAAATCTAACCCTCTTGTTTAAAGGGAAAACAAAAGAGAATGAGAAGAAGAATTAGATAAGGAGAAAATAGTTAGAAATGGAGAGAAAAGAGAGAACAAACTCAATGTGGAGGAGAAGGTGAGTTAAAGAGGAAAATTTTCAACATATATAAAAGAGAAGAGTATGAAATAGATAAAATTGAGTTAGGGTTTTGAGAGAGTGGTTTAGAGGACTTATTAAGTACTAAAATCCTCTCCTAAACCTAAGTAGATTGGTGAATGGCACTTAGAGGAAAATTTTTAAGCAAAAAACAGGGTTTCCCTAAATGTTGAATATAAAGGGTTCCTTAGAAGACAAGCTAATTTTGGATATAAAGGAATGGGAAAGGAGATAAAAGGGATCTGGGACAGAGTTAGAAAGACTTGCAAATGATTTTACAAACAAATTGCACAACTATTTTAACCATTCTTAGAGTAAAGAAGTAGGGAAGAAAAAGAAGATAAGTGTATGAGGTCATCAAGCCATTTTTTGGCAAATAAGTCCCTTAAATCGGCTTTAGTCTAAATAACATTTGAATCACTGGAAAACAATCTTAAAAACACTTTAAAATCACTCATAGGATTAATCATAAACTTATAAGATCATTTGAAAAAGATTTGAATCAAATTGAACATAAAAACTTTTGATCAAATGAACTAGTTGACTAGTATGACAAAACTAGTTGCTTGGTTTCACCAGTTGGTTGATTCTTCCACACCAGAAAAGAAATAAGACAGATAAACCAATTAAGTGGTATATGCCTAAACAAGTTTTTTGGTTTCTACATAAACCAATTATCCCTATTAAAACTCAAACCTCAAGAAGCCAAACTTAAAACATACCTGCTAATAGCATACTTTGTTGGTAGCTTGTTGAGAGCTACTAATCACAACACCAACTTATGTTTAGTACTTCTTTATTCTACCAAAAAAAATTCCAACACATGACTCAAGGGACCTTAGCTATCACTATAAGCATTATCATTATCATTATCATTATCATCATTATTATTATTATTATTATTATTATTATTATTATTATTATTATTATCACTATTTTGCTATAATTAGTATTAGTGCTATTATTAGAAGAAATAAAGCTATTAAGTTTAATAATATAAATATTAACATAAACATATCTTGTCTAGTAATATCTAGTAGGTTAACTTGAAGATAAAAGCCCTAGTTTTCATGTGTAATGCTCACTTTAATAATAATAACCCTAATCTTATACTAAAATAAGGAGTAATAGTAATTTTGGTAAGAGGGAAACTAATCCTTAGTATTTTTCCTTTATAGGTGAATCAAGCCAAAACCCTAAGGAGGCGTAGGAGCGTGCTCCAAGCTCGGTGTCGTTTTAGGTAAGGATGTAGCTAAGGCCCATGTGTGTTGTGTGACTTGTATGCTTTGGATATTATATATCATGCTATATCGTGTATCATATGATTGTCATTAACTTGTCTTATGTAAATGAGTATGATATGTATATATGGTAATTATGGTGTGATATGATATGGCCCTCTAGGATATGCATGCTAGGACAATTGATAATATAATATGGGAATAAAAGGACAAAAAGAAAGAAAATGGGAAGTGAGTTCACTAATGGGGATATGAGGTTGACCAAAATACCTCATGATCCATGAGGAAATTAAAGAGGAAGGAATGATCAAAATGAATGAGAGATGGGAACCATGCATGGGAATCTTAAAATTTGCATGGGGACTTTGGGTGTTTGCATGGGATGGATAAAAATTGCATGGGGGTGATCTTTACATGAGAAAAATTGATTTGGGGTGTAAATAAGCCAAGGGGAGAGTTGTGGAGTGATTGGAGACTTGAGATGAAAAATAGTACATAGGTTGGTGTAAGGGTGTATAAGGGACCCGATTAGGGTTTTGGGAGGAAGCGGTAATCTGGAAAATGTAAAAGTAAAAATGATTAAGGGAGAGTGGAGTACGGGTTAAGAGTGGAAATTTATTATGTAAGGGGTGAGTATGGGTGCCATGGGAGAAAAGATACATTGAGTGGGAAATAGAGAGGTTACTTGTGGGAGAAGAAGGGTACTAGGGTTAGAAGTGGCCAGCTAGAGTTTTTCCGGTCACATGCGAAGTTGAGAGGTAAAGTGATATGATGTGGGATTGGATCTAATTGAGATAAGATGTGGAGCGATGAATGAAGTAATAGTAGTGTAAGTGAGAGAAAGTTGGGCCACATAGGTCCAATTAGGGTTTTCAAGGGAAAACCTTAGACGGTAATAGTAGGTGGAGTTTGATGTCATGAGGTGTTGGGCCTTAACCCATACCTTAGGAGTTGGTTTTTCATTATGTATAAGCGTAAGGGGGAATGGATGTCGTGATGTGATAAGGGACACAGGAGTCTCAAAATATGGGATAGGCCCCCTTGAGAAGATAGATGTAGAATGTTGGAGGCATGCATGTTAAGGGCGAATTGCTTGTTGAATAAGATACATTTAAAGAGAAAGATTGTTGAACCGAGCCCATACCAGTCCACCGGTGAATAATAGTGGCCAGGAGTTGGGGTGCCCTACATGACCGATCTATCGGCAAATAATAGTGGCCAGGTGAAATGCCCCAAAAATTTTTAATTTTAAATATTATATTTAAATAAGGTTTTATTTAAAATTTTAATTTAATAAATTATTTTTACTAAAATAAAAGGGAATTTAGTAGGCAAATTAATAAGAAATTTTATAAATATGTTAAGTAGAGGAAATTTGGGTATATTATCTAATTAAAATTTTTAATTTGAGAATTTATTTAAATAAATTATTTTATTCAAATTAAGAAAGGGAAATAGTTCAAATTAGTGTTAAATTTATAAATAATTAAATTAAATAAAATTAGAGTGATTTATTAAATCAAAATGGAAATTTTGGAAAATCTTTTAAAAATCCTAATTTAGCCTAAAAAGGAATTTAAACATTATTTTATTTAAATATTACTATTTTTTTAAATACCCTAAATATTTAATTAATTTATTTGACGCAACTTAATTATTCCTCTTTTCTTTTCTTTTCCTTTTTCTTTCCTTTTCTTTCTTTTTCTTTTTCTTCACCGAATTGGGCCTATTGCGCGGCTCAATTCCTTTTCTTCTTTCCTTTTTCCTTCGGCGTGGCCCAGCCCGCGCGTCGTCGCCGCCCCCCCTCTCTCCACGCAGCGTTTTACTTCTTCTTCCTCTCGAACGCTACGTTTGATTTTCATTTTTTTTACTGTTGCGCGCCAGCCCCCGGAACGCCGTTCTTTATCCTTTTTACACTCAAAACTCGTCGTTCTATTTAAACGGCATAACCCTTGCGCCCGACCGGCCCGGTCTCCTCTTCTTTTCTCCTTTCCTTTCTGCGCCGAATCGCCGGTCCAACCTTCCCCATCTTCTTCTTCCTCTCCCGCCCGACGCCATAACCGCAAGCTTCCTCCTTCCCCCGAAAATGGCGCCGCCGGCCACACGCGTCGTGACAGGCCTTTCTCCCGCCCATTTTCTTCCTCTCGGCACACTCTTCCATTTGAAATGCCCCACTCTCCATTTCTTCCCCACGTTTGCCCCCATTTCCCTCTCGAAGGTCGGGCAAAATTTTGAATTTGTGCCGCCCGACCAACGGCAAAACCAACCCATTTTCCCACCGAAATTGATCTTTTGGTAACCTCCACAACCCGAGCCTACCCTCCACTACTATAAATACCCCAAATTTGGCCTGAAATCGAGCTTCCTTTTTCCCGAAACCCTAAGTACCAGTCTGTGCTCCACCTTGACTTTAGACGCCTCGTTCTCCTCCAATAGCCAACATCGTCGCCTCTTCTCCCTCCCAATCTCTTCCCTGAAACACCCTCTAATTAACTAAACCATCTATGACCTTCGATTCACCTTTTACAAGCCTCCATAATCGTGCAAAGTTGACTATTTATCTCGCCAGAAAATTCCACCCCGAGACCTTGAAACGCCAGCCACCACCTTATCCGCCGCTTTTACCACCTTCCAAGCCAACTAATAACTCCTGCTAAGTCCCCTCCACCGACATATAATCTTATTTTATTTTTCTCCTTCCCTCTCACCTCTTTTTCTTCATTTTTACTCCTCTTAGATCCATTTTCCGGCCACCTCCGGGAACCACCGCCGGTTCCACCCATACCCTCCGACTCAAGGTGAAATATTAGACCTTTTAAACACTTACTTTCGATTTATTAATAATTATTTTGTTTTTATCCTAATTTTTAATGTTAATTCAACTTTAATTATTACCATTATAATTATTATTATTATTGCTATCAACTATATTCTAATTTCTAAATTTGTTTGACAGGTCTGGAAGTATTATTGAGTAAGATAAATTATTATTCTCGAATTTTTCTTATTTAATGGAATTATTACATGTTTACTATTATTAATAATAATAATAATAATATTATTATTATTAGTGTAATTATTTAATTAAAGTTGTAATTATTTCAGGAGGGACAGAAACCAAAAATTTTAATTATGCCTCGCACTTTTACTTTTATTAATATTATTAACATTTTTAACATTATTTCTAATTATATTATTATTATTATTATTATTATTATTATTATTATTATCTTTATTAGCTTTATATTATAAGTACATGTAATATTAATATCATTATTACATTTTTGAATAGTGTTATTATTAAATGGAGTGATTTTGAAAGCCACCTTGTAATTTTAAGAATTATGGTATTATTAATATTAATATTCTACTACTAAGAGTGTTATTAATAATGTTTTACTTTTTTTATTATTATTACTATTACTATTATTATTATTATTATTATTATTATTATTATTATTACTACTACTACTATTTTGGTGAATGAGAGAAACCCTTATATCACCACCCTTTTGAAAGAAAATAATAATTTATTTGTATTTTAAGTAATATTTTTATAGTTAATTATTGTGTAGTATTGTTTTAATTAAAAATCAAATCTTAGAATAATTTAGAGAATAATAAACTTTTATAAGGGAGCCTAATTCTAGTATAATTTTATATAATAGGTGAACCCAGTCAAACCCCTCAAGTGGAATAGGAACGTGCACCAAGACCGGTGTCGTTTTAGGTAAGGGTTTACTAAGGCCATTTGTATGTTTATAGGCATTATGTATTTCATATGCCATGTATTCTATGGTTGTTACTATTAATTATTTCGTATGTGGCATGATTATAGAGTTGAATATGTTGGTATGAATGGCATGAAGATTATGTGTATGTTATGTTATTATTATTGTATGATATGGCCCTAAGACATGCACACTAGGATTGTAAAACAATGATGGGGAGTGTAACAATGTGGTGTTTGGGTTTGCATGAAATGACATATTAATGCTAGGGTTTTGCATGAAATGTGGTGTTAGGGTTGCATGGAAGCATATCTACATGGAGTTAGGGTTTGCATATGAATTAGGGTTTGCATGGAAGGGTGGTATATGTGAAGCTAGGGTTTGCACATGAATTGGGGTTGCATGGAAGTGTGGTATACGTGGAGTTAGGGTTTACATGGGAGCTAGGGTTTGCATGGAAGTGTGGTATGTGGAGTTAGGGTTTGCATAGAAGGGTAGTCTACATGAAGCCAGGGTTTGCATGTGGATTAGGGTTTGCATGAAAATGTGTCTATGTGGGATTAGGGTTTGCATGGGAACTAGGGTTTGCATGGAATGGCATGGAGTTAGTGTTTGCATGAACTGGCATGATGTTAGGGTTTGCATGGAAACATGTCTATGTGAAGCTAGGGTTTGCACATAGGGTTTTCATGGAAGTGTGGTATGTGAAGTTAGGGTTTGCATGGGAGCTAGGGTTGCATGGGAGTATAGCTTACGTGGAGATAGGGTTTGTAGAGATATTAGGGTATGTCATGACTAAGTATGATGGGATGATTAACTAGGGTTGAAGTGGTTAACCTGAGTTGATGATTAAGCATGATAGAAACCTAATTTGCATGTCTTGAAATGAACATCTGAATAAGATACTTAAATAATTAAATACGTAAAATGGAAGATGTTGAGTCGGGCCCAGACCGATCCACCGGCTATAATAGTGGCAGGGAATACTTCCCTCGCGACCGATCCACCGACTATAATAGCGGCAGGGAATACTTCCCTCGCGACCGATCCACCGGCTATAATAGTGGGGGATCCCAAGCTCAACAAACCAAACTATAAATATGTTGATTAAGATGTGGGAAGATACTAATTACTTATAGTGGAACACCGTACGAGAAAGGGGCCAGACCGATCCATCGGCATATAATAATGGCAGGGTATATTACCCTCGCGACCGATCCACCGGCTAAAATAGTGGGGTTCCCGTACTCGTATGGACCTGATAAAGAATATGGTGTGTATCGAATTTTGATAAAAGATATGGTATGTATCGACATTTGATAAAAGAAAGATTAAATCATTAATCCAGATCTTTTTGGGCCTGATATGTGGACTTGCTGATATTAAGTTATGGATTTCATTTTTATGCTTCTATGTATCATATGTGTGGGTTTGTAAATGTATGTTGATCATTATCCTACATGAATTAATGTGTTATATGTCGGCCTTAGTATTCGGTCACCTTACTCATTACGTAGCGTACTGATCACCCGTTTCATGGGTGCTGCTCATTTCCACGAGCAGAAGGCCCGTCTGATCTATTGCAGGTAGGAGATATTTACTTTGATGCTATCGATGTCTATGGGACATCAGGAGGGGCAAAGTGATAGCTGGGCTGGATCAATTTCTAGAGAGACGTGGCTGTTCTCTATTTAATTTATGACTCATGTTATTTTTATTATGTTTAAGTTGCAGAAACAATTTTATCAATGTTGTTTAATTATTATTTGAAAAACAATAGTTGGCATTTCGAATTATGTAATACTTGCGCGTACTCTGATTTTTGTTTTTATAAATTTGAATTTGTATGGTATTACTGATAATTTTTTCTTAGCCTTAGCAATTGGTACCGGAACGGTAGAAATAAACTGGTCTGGTACTAAGTGTGGCGGTAACATCCCAGAATTCACGGGTTTCAAATTAAGTGTTTTAATTTCTCCTACTTTAAAAAAAATAGTGAATTTTGGGGTGTTACACCAGGCGTATTTTGCCCTGCATGACCGTTCCACCGGCTATAATAGTGGGGGTTTCTATGCTCAACAAACCAAAAATAATTATGATAAGACATAGAAAAAGATACGAAGTAATTACAGTGAAATACCATATGAGTCGGGGCCAGACCGGTCCACCGGCGAATAATAGTGGCCAGGAGCATTTTGCCCCGCATGACCGATCCACCGACTATAATAGTGGGGTTCCCTCACTCACCTAGATTGATAAAGACTATGATGTGAATTGACTATATTTACCAGAGATCTAAAGAATAAGTCTATCCGGACCGTAGCTGGCCTTCATCATTTGTATTACTGCATGCTACCTATATGATTATGCTATGTTGTATGTTTTTTGTATGTTTGGCCTTAGCGCATCTGTTACCTTACTCGGTACGTAGCGTACTGATCACCTGTTTTATGGGTGCTGCTCATTCCCACGAGTAAAAGACCCATTTGAATTTGTGCAGGTAGGGATGACGTCTTCGATGCCTACTACACTTACGAGGCATCGGGTAGGGCTGAGCGTTGAGCTTAGACCTGATCTGGGAATCGAGAGCGACTCAGCCAGACTCTATCTTTTCCTCTTATTTCACCATGTTTCGTTTTATTCTAGTTATGTGATGTTGTATGGTATTTTATGTTTTGAAAAACTCTAGCCACTTACCCTTTGGATTGTAATTCTGAATCGCACTTTGATTTCTATATTATGAACACTATCATTTCCCTTATGAAGCTTGTTTCAATTATCGATTTGTGTTTGAAGTTAATCTTCTTTTTAGTCTTAGCACTTAGTATTGGAGCAGTAGGAGTAAACCGGTTTGGTACTAAGTGTGGCGGTAATGCCCCTGAGTTTATGGTTTTATCATTTTGCTTCCATTAAACCCTTTAATTAAACGAAATTTTTCAGTTGTAAATTTGGAGGTGTTACAGCTCCAGCTATCAATTCATAGAAAAATTTTGTACAATTAAGGATTTCTTTATTTACATCTGCAGCCAAATAGAGACATCTCATCCTATTAATTACTAGATTTATTTTATTCAGAGTAATTTCATCATAAGAAAAAGTAATTTGGAAAGATATAGCTTCCATCAATTAGAAATCTACTAAAAATCGTAAAGGAGTCACGTCTGCAACTAAAACCTCAATACACTAAAGTTATTATATTTAGAGTGATTATATCATGAAATTATAGCAAACAAGTAGCTCTTCACACAAAATACATAATCACTTGAACTTTATTTCGTCAATTAAAAAGATACGTTGAACTTCCTAAAATGAAAATCTGAAAACTAAGTGAGACATAGAGTGCAAATAATAGGCACTACAATTATTCCAGAGTAATAAGACATGGAGCACTAAAATCATATATCCATAAAACAATGCCAATTGAGAGAAACCTAATCTTCCTCCTGATATATCCATAGCTAAATATAAACACCAAATCACTTCCACTAGGCGTACACAAGTTTAATTGTCACAATTAAACTAACGCAAAGTTTGAGAATAAAAATAGTTGTTTTATTAATTTTGTTGTAGCATGACCACTAACCAAGGAACGTAGGGGAGAGGAGAGAGAGAAAGTAGAGAGGTGAGAGAAAATGAAAAAGTGTTATTGTGTGTTGGGAAAGGTTATGAGGGGAATGAGAAAAGAGACCCCTATTTATCGGGGGGTTGAGTATAAAAAGGGGAAGGAAGAGGGGAAATTCCATACAAGCCACTTATAGCAAAGGGGCTAGTGAGTATGATCATCAACTAATCTAAGGTCTTTTTAGGCCCTGTATTATGGGTTAGGCCTCGAGAACCTAGACCCATGTATAAGTCAAGTCTGTGAGTTGGGCTTAGGTCGATTATCTGAACTTGGTAGTGGACCTTGGCTAACACTCTTGACCTGATAGTCTGGTTCGGTAATAACCCATATAATCACTCCTTTCAAAAATAAACCCATCTTGTCAAATGGCCTCCGATGTCAGCTTCTGGAGTTGGTCAATCCACACACAAAATCTGTGTGTCAGAGAATCACTGAGGTCAGCTTCTAAAGCTGGTCCATCTACACTTGACCTCTAAAGTTTGTTTGATGCAAGAGAGCCTTTAGCATCATCTTAGTCAGAACCTAAGGGTTATCGGGAGGCTAGTTCTTAAGAGTCAAAGCTAACTCTCTTACAAAATAATCTATAAGAAAATACGGCACATAGGAGTGCCACTCCCTTACAATAAAATTACAAAGAAAGGTATGTATATGAAGAAAATTCCTTATAAAACTACAAAGAAAAGGAGCATGGCTCATTTACAAAATAACTATAAATAATGAAATCGGTCCATGGTTCGACTCCCTTACAAGATGGCATAATAATGCAATATATTTGGTTGATGGTATGTCTAAGGGTTGACTCATCATTCCTGGTCATTAAAAAACAACTAAGAGAGTGCAAATAAGGTTTGGATAAGATTATTACTTGGACAAATAACAATATAATATTTATTATAATGGCTTATCCTTTTAGAGATTTTGCTGAAATACTTTCCCTTGCATGTGTATATCAGAGTGTTTATGTTGAAGAACTCTCTACTTAAAATTGTTAGTACTATATATTTTTACCGTTTTCAACAAATCTTACTAGAAAAAAAAAAGAAATTCAATAATATAAGAAGAATAACCAAATCAACATCTTTATTTTTAAACAATTTGCATTATAATATAACCATCATGGTATTAGAATCTTAAATATACATAACAATTCTAGCAATGATCTTAAGACCATTAAAGGATACGAGATAAGACTTGTAAGAGGCTTAATTATCCCTTTGATGCTCCTAAGACATATGTTACTCTCATAAAATTGACCAGAGGGTACGAGGGAATCTCATAAAAGCTAAGGCTTTATTACAACATCTCTAAGGTGAGTTTATAAGTCTTCAATTGATATGAAATCTCATAAAAGACGAGGCTTTATTATGTTGAGGATTCTATAACACACACATAGAAGTTTACATCTTTCATATAGTTGTAATTGTATTATGGTGCATAATAAGCTTGTCATACTCATGCTTTACCCACACTTTGAATCTTTTTTATACTTTGACGGTAGCTAACCAATGTAGAATTTGATTCAAATGCTATTGGTTAATTAGATCGAATGGACCAACCAAACCTATCAACATTGGGGTTGGTAGTCTTGGCACGCCAACCTGGGAGCACACTATGAGAGCCTAGGCTTAAAGAAGCTGAAAAACCACCAAAAAGCCACCAAGTGTGTCTGATTCTGAGCTCGGTAGCTTTGGCGATCAGCTAAGGAATGTGCCATGGGAACCTAAGTTCACTTGCTGAAATGCTACAAGGTATGTCTACTATTTTTTATTCATTTTGTCATATGGGTTCATTGTCCTTGACTCATCAATCCGAAAAACACACTATGGGAGCCTAGACATAGTAGCTAAAAGTGAATCAATCTTTTAGCGCACTGGGTGTGTCTATCTGCTGTCTCCTAAGCTCAATGGCCTCGATGCATCATTCCGAGGACGCACCCTGGAAGTCTTGGCTTTATATGGACTTAGTAGGCTAGGCGCATCTGTTCAATGGGTGCACCATTTTTTTTGTCTTTGTATAAGCTTGGTGGCCTCATCACATCGATTCAAGGGACAAACCACTTGTTTTGTTGGATCATTATAGGGGATTAGCAGCCTTGGAGTGCCCCAGTGCTCCTTTATCTATCTTAACAACTTTGGCTTTATATCTCTACCATGGTTTCTTTTTAGTATGATGGGGTGGCTAAAACATTAGTTGGTGCCCCTCATCATTAAGGTGTCTTGGAGAAGCTTTCAGACTCTTGAGCTCTCACAAAGCTTTCAAGAGATGTCATTTCATTGAGCAATTCATAGCATGATGAATAAAAACATTGATTCAATTGAGGTATGAAATTAGGGGTTGTAGCAAATTCATGATCTAACATACAAAGATCAACAGATATACTTGCTCCCCGTTAGATAATTAGAACAATGGTCATCACATATACAGAGGTCATTAATATTTGTCATATAAGTTGGCAGGCATGCTTGAGTAGAAAATAAAAATGTTTAAATAACGACAATTGGGCATTGTCGAACATCTTGATGAGGGAAGGAAACGAAAATTTTAACTATTTAAGCGAGCAACAATGCACTGAGAGGCAAAATTTTCTTTCATAATATCGAACCTCCAATATATATGCCGTGATTATTATGCCACCTACATCGCAATCTTACTGATATTAAATGCAGAAATACAGCCAAATTAAAGAAATAGGGTATGAACAACATCAATCTTCAGGTAACTAGATTAATTACGACATCAAAGAATGAATGGTTCGTAACGAGAAGAAAAAGAAAAGGCCGAAGCACCAAAGCCAACACCGGTATAGAGAGGATCACAGTAGGCATAAGCTATGTTCTGCGATAATAAAATCGGGATGTATAAAGAATCAACAACATGTTGATGGCTAATATAAAAATGTTATCTTTCAGTTTGCCAATTGCCATAATGTTTAACGTACACATATCACAAATCAACTCATAAGGGTATGGACAATGCCTGAAACAAGATTTCATCAGGGGAACCAAATTGTTGTTGGGTGTATAGTATAGAAATATAATAAAAATACCAGAAAAATTTTGTCCGAGCCCACCGAATTCACGATGTGTCCTTAAGACGATTTTGCTCCCTCACACGGTGCTCAAGGTTGTGAACAATCGTCTTCCAGGATAGAACGGATTTTCGTTCCTATCAGATGTAGCACTCTAATCTAATAGGATTCCAACGAATGCAACGTTATGCTTGTACTCAACTAGGAATATATGAATCGAAAAAGTAGAGAGAGAGAGAACTATTGGAATTTCTGAAAAATCTGAATTTCCAAATTGATCTTTTCGGTTGATGGTGGGGGCTATTTATAGAGTTAATGAAGTCTCTTTGAAAAGACACCAAATCAACAATCATGACTCTTCAAATTAATTCAAATGAAAAGACACCAAGTCAACAATCATGACTTTTCAAATTAATTCAAATGAAAAGGCACCAAGTCAACAAACATGACTTTTCAAATTAATTCAAATGAAAAGGCACCAATTCAACAATCATGACTTTTCAAATTAATTCAAATAAAACCCTCTTATATATATATATATATATATATATATATATATATATATATATACAATCTATTTAACAATCCCCCACTAGATTGTAATATATCACAAGCATGAACAAATTATGCTTAAATTAGTATCTCTCACATTACCCTACCACAAAGTAATAATATCTTTTCGTGGAATGCGTCCATTCCCTGTATGAAAGATAAAATTAACTTTCATTCCATAATTACTCTAACTGAGCACAAGTGAAGAAAACTGCATCTGGATAAGTAGTTTGATACTTTGAACTTTCCATAGTGAATTTCTATCGGATTTACTGGCCAATCAGTGGACAGATCTGCCTTGAACAGTCAGCCATCTAGTGTAAACCGAGACAATAGAAAACACACAGTTTCCTTCAAGCATAATTGGTTCTCACGTTTGTGTTCGTTTCGGCCATGAACACCTCCTGGTTCTGTGAGTGTGTTAGAGAATTCAGCCTTCAAAATTCTCACAGAAGCGGCCCCTTCCCACTCACATAGGTGATCTCCTAATTATTATATCCTTTAGATATTTTACTTAAACATGTTAAGTTATAGGGATCATTAAAAGCATAGCTTAACCTTATCCTTTCTTTGCACTGTTTCATCATAGGAATGGGTAGATAAAAATTAGATTCCTCAGTGCAACACCGAGTCATCCATAGTTCAGTTTTCCCATTGAACCTAGATCTTGGGATCTCCAGTCAACTAGATTGGGTTGCCACCATGACGACTCTATATATCCATAGGCTTTAGGCCCATTCCCCTTGATGAAATTTATACTTGCTTTCTAGTTAATGCCTTAGTAAGCGGATCCGCAATATTATCCTTTGACCTCACATAATCAATTGAGATAATTCCACTAGAAAGCAACCTTCTAATGGTATTATGTCTACGATGAATATGTCTAGACTTACCATTATACATCTTACTCCGTGCCCTACCAATTGCAGACTGGCTATCACAATGGATACGTATGGGTGGCACAGGTTTTTCCCAACATGGGATATCTTCTAGGAAGTCTCTAAGCCATTCAGCTTCTTCCCCGGCTTTATCTAAAGCAATAAATTCAGACTCCATTGTTGACCTCGCGATACATGTTTGTTTAGATGATTTCCAAGATATTGCACCACTTCCAAGAGTGAACACATATCCACTAGTAGACTTAGAGTTCCTAGAATCCGATATCCAATTCGCATCAGTGTAGCCTTCTACCACTGCTGGATATCTCTTGTAGTGTAATCCAAAGTTCTTGGTGTGCTTTAGATATCCTAGAACTCGAATGATCGCTTTCCAATGTTCCCTATTAGGGTTACTGGTATAGCGACTAAGCCTGTTAACTGCATTAGCAATATCCGGTCTCGTGCAGTTCATGAGATACATAATACTGCCTATTATACGTGAATATTCTAATTGTGAAAAACTGGCACCCGTATTTTTCATCAAATGAATATTCACCTCCAATGGTGTCTTAGCTGGGTTAATATTGTACTCCTTGAATCGATCAAGTATTTTTTCAACATAATGAGATTGAGACAATATTAATCCATCAGATGTTCTAGAAATCTTAATTCCTAATATAACATCTGCAAGACCCATGTCTTTCATATCAAAACATCGGGTGAGCATCCATTTGGTAGAGTTAATAATATCATTATTATTACCCATTATGAGCATATCATCTACGTATAGACACACTATAACGTAGCCTTTATGAGTGTCTTTGACATAAACACATTTGTCATACTCATTTATCCTGAATCCATTTGACAACATTACACTGTGAAATTTCTCATGCCATTGCTTAGGTGCCTGTTTTAATCCATAGAGAGATTTAATAAGCCGACAAACCTTTTTCTCTTGACCGGGAGCAATGAACCCCTCAGGTTGTTCCATATAGATCTCTTCCTCTAATTCACCATTCAAGAATGCTGTTTTTACATCCATTTGATGTACTTCAAGACCCTTTATAGCTGCTATTGCCAATAGCATACGTATAGACGTAATTCTTGTAACTGGTGAATATGTGTCGAAAAAATCAACATCTTCCTTTTGCTTGTATCCTTTAACTACAAGCCTTGCCTTGTATTTGTCAATTGAACCATAGGCCTTTAATTTCTTCTTAAAGATCCACTTACATCCTAGGGGTTTATTCCCAGGAGGCAAGTCCACTACTTCCCATGTGTGATTTTGCATGATGGATTCAATTTCACTATTTATTGCTTCTTTCCAATAAGAAGATTCAGGAGAGGATATAGCTTCTTTAAATGTTTGAGGCTCATTTTCTAACAAATATGTTAGATAATCAGGTCCAAATGATTTAGAGATCCTAGCTCTCTTACTTCGTCTAGGTTTATCTGAATTTACTTCTTTATTCTCATCACCAATAGACTCTCTTAGCCTCTTTAGTGAAACTGATTCATTATTCATTTTGTAGGGAAAAATATTTTCAAAGAATATAGCATCCCTTGATTCTATAATAGTGTTGGCATCAATATCAGGAACCTCTGATTTGTGGACAAGGAAACGATATGCACTACTGTTATGTGCATAACCAATAAATACACAATCAATGGTTTTCGGTCCTAACTTAGTCCTTTTAGGTTTGGGAATTGCTACTTTTTCTAAGCACCCCCACACCTTTAAGTATTTATAGTTAGGCTTGTGACCTTTCCATAACTCATATGGAATATTGTGGGTTTTCTTATGAGGCATCTTATTCAGAATATAATTTGCAGTTAATAAGGCTTCCCCCCACAAGTTTTGCGGTAAACCAGAACTAATCAACATGGCATTCATCATGTCCTTCAAAGTTCTATTCTTGCGTTCTGCAATTCCATTAGATTGAGGCGTATAAGGAGCAGTAGTTTGGTGAATAATACCATTTTCTAAACAAACTTGTTCAAAAGGGTATTCGTATTCACCTCCTCTATCGCTTCTTATAGCCTTAATCTTTCTACCAAGTTGATTCTCAACTTCTGCTTTGAAGTGTTTAAACATATCAATTGCTTCATCTTTGCTTCGTAGCAAATACACATAGCAATAACAGGTGCTATCATCTATGAAAGTAATAAAATACTTTTTACCACCTCTAGTTTGCACAAATTTTAAATCACACACATCAGTGTGAATTAAATCTAGAGGTTCGGTGTTCCTTTCAATAGAATGAAAGGGTTTCCTTGCCATCTTGGCCTCAACACATATTTCACATTTATGATTAGGATTAAACTCACATTTAGGCAAACACTCTAAATTAATTAACCTTCGAATGGTATCATAATTAACATGTCCTAATCATTCATGCCAAATATTAAATGACTCAGTCATGTAAAAAGAAGACACACTCTTATTATTATTAACTTTGGGTACAATAGTCATTACATTCATCTTAAAGAGCC
Source organism: Tamarix chinensis (assembly GCA_030549775.1). Classification (NCBI taxonomy): domain Eukaryota; kingdom Viridiplantae; phylum Streptophyta; class Magnoliopsida; order Caryophyllales; family Tamaricaceae; genus Tamarix; species Tamarix chinensis. The sequence goes on from CM060174.1 coordinate 63,089,129, forward strand.
CATCACTGAGATAGCCCTTTCCTACAAACATCTCATTCTTAATAAGTATAAATTGATCGGATACAAAGATCAACTTAAAACCATTCCTACTTAGTAGGGATCCTGAAATTAAATTCTTCCGGATATCCGGTACATGGAGCACATCATTCAAAGTAAGGTTTTTTTTTCTGCTTGTCAACTTCAGTATCACCTTTCCACGACCAATGACCTTAGAAGATGAAGCATTTCCCATGAAGAGTTGTTCTTCATCATCTTCTATAGGTTGATACTCAGAAAACATCCACTTGTTACCACATATGTGACGAGTGGCTCCGGTGTCTACCCACCATTCCTTAGCATTGCCTATAAGGTTGCATTGTGACACTACTGTGGATAGATTGATAACATCAAGATCTTCAGATAAGTTGTCTATCTCTGTGACATTCGCTTGAGCATTACTTTTCTTAGACTTTTTCGGATTGCGACAATCCTTTGCACGGTGCCCTTGCTTACCACATTCATAGCACTTTTCCTTGAATTTCTTGGAGACATTAGATCCTATATTATAACTATCTCCATTGTGCTTCCTTTTCTTGCTCTTCTTTGATCCGTTTTCCACCACATTGGCTCTTGATGCCATTAGATTTGAACCTCCGGACTTGCGGTTGTCTTCCTCAATTCTTAGACGGACTATGAGATCCTCAAGTTTCATTTCCTTACGCTTATGCTTGAGGTAGTTCTTAAAATCTTTCCAATATGGTGGTAATTTTTCAATTACCGCTGCTACCTGAAAAGACTCACTTAGGGACATACCTTCAGCATGAATGTCATGAATAATAACCTGAATCTCTTCCACTTGGGATATTACTGACTTGTTATCCACCATTTTATAATCGAGAAAACGACCAACAATAAATTTCTTTATTCCGGCGTCCTCTGTCTTATACTTGGTATCTAAAGAATCCCACAGTTCCTTTGCCGTTTTAGTACCAGAATACACATTATATAATGTGTCATCCAAACCATTTAGAATATAATTCTTGCAAAGAAAGTCAGAATGATTCCATGCATCTATTGCAGCCACTTTGACTACATCAGTCTCTTTTTCATCAACCTTTGGAGGACTCTCATTGAGATACTTTGCCAAATTTAATGTAGTCAGATAGAAAAGCATCTTTTGTTGCCAACGCTTAAAATCTGACCCATTGAACTTTGGTGGCTTTTCACCAACACCCACAGGATTTGTAGAACTTGCAACAATATTTGCAGATGAAGCCATTTCTATTACAAAAATAGAAGTTCGACAAATAACAAAGGAGTAGAAGAAAACTAGTAGAATTATTTATCAAATAAATACCACTTTCTATACTATAACAAATAAAGGAAATAAAAAGAAAGTCGTCTTAAGATTGTTGGGTGTATAGTATAGAAATATAATAAAAATACCAGAAAAATTTTGTCCGAGCCCACCGAATTCACGATGTGTCCTTAAGACGATTTTGCTCCCTCACACGGTGCTCAAGGTTGTGAACAATCGTCTTCCAGGATAGAACGAATTTTCGTTCCTATCAGATGTAGCACTCTAATCTAATAGGATTCCAACGAACGCAACGTTATGATTGTACTCAACTAGGAATATATGAATCGAAAAAGTAGAGAGAGAGAGAACTATTGGAATTTCTGAAAAATCTGAATTTCCAAATTGATCTTTTCGGTTGATGGTGGGGGCTATTTATAGAGTTAATAAAGTCTCTTTGAAAAAACACCAAATCAACAATCATGACTCTTCAAATTAATTCAAATGAAAAGACACCAAGTCAACAAACATGACTTTTCAAATTAATTCAAATGAAAAGGCACCAATTCAACAATCATGACTTTTCAAATTAATTCAAATAAAACCTTCTTTTATATATATTTATATATATATATATATATTTATATATATATATTACAATTTATTTAACAATTGTTACAGATAAAATTTTATCAAATAGGTGGTAGGAAACTTCAAGTTGGCACCAATTTTAACGCGTTATAGCAGTGTGTTCCTGACAATTTCTCTAGTCATCAAACAACCACCCATGGAAGACGTCTAGGAACAAGTCATCACGACATTCAATTTAAACAAACAGATAGACAGTCCCAAAAACACAAGCTTTTCCTAATAAGAAGCTTATGGGCAGATTCTAGACAATTCGACTAGCAACAAAGGCCGATAACATCTCTCAACAAGGTACTCGCAAAAGAGAGAAGGTTGAGAGGAAATTTGATAATTCACAAGTATTTGGTAAATTGAGAAATGTGATGGGCATAAGTGAGGATGAATATGAAAATAGACTTTGATTTTCCTCTGTTCTCTAATTTGAAGAGCCTTTTAAGGAAGGTCTTGGATTATCCTAATTTTGTAGCTCCAAGGAGCCCAGTAAGTTGGTCCTGCGCCTGGGTATCTCATATTGATATTCATACAACCAAGAAAGACAGCAGTATTACGACGAACAAGCAGACAAATTGTCCGCATTTGATATCCAGTTCCTTTGTGGTCAGGCTATTTAGAAAAGAACTCAACTAAAAAGAACTCAATAAGCAGGTCATCAAGTACACGATAAGCACAAGGGAGAGGGAATGTATAGAAGAGACGAACACACTAGTAGTGCCAGATAAGAGTGTCCCTGAAACGGAATGCGAGTAGGACATTTGCGGTGACGTATCTCCGGTTTGTAAAGTCAGATAACAATCCAATTGAGAGATACAATCAATAACTAAAGCAACAATTAAGAAACCATTTCAACAAAACTAACAACAAGAATCATGCAAGAATCGCCTTAGCCAATAATAGGTGGATGGTGTTTGTGCGTAAGTCGTAAGGAACTAATTAAAATTGATAAGTTATAAGAATCCAGCTATGACATAAGAAGTCAGTAATGATATAAGAAGTCGGGTATCAAGTGATGCATATAAGTAAATAAAAAAAGAAAGGTAACGAAAGAAGAGAAAGAAAGTTATCCAATGTAGTTGAAGATTTGCGTTACGGAGAACTTAACTCGTCTGAAGCTGGCATCCAAAAGGAGGAGATCCATTATTGAAAATATAGGAGCTAAGACCAACACCGACGCTGAGGCAAAAGAACAAGAAGATGCCGACTGACAAGTTGAACCTGGCATTGATGTCGTAGGACAAGCTGATGTCGACGGACCAAAAGTGACACCTCCAAATGTAAACAACTGACCAGCGGAGGTTACAACAGCAATGTGCCGATACATTTCAGGCACTGAATGCCGACTGACGTCGGGCTAAGACTGGCACAAAAAAAAAAAATGAACTAATGAAACACTATAGCCTCAAACACAACGCCTCAAGCTCGTTCACAGTGATCGAGTGGAGATCAAGATAGTCGAACCACAGGACAACCACCATTAGACCCTAAGACAGATGTGAAGGTCAAGGGAAAATCAGTATCCAAGCCAAAGACCAAAGAAATATTAAAATTTGGAACCCAGGGAGAGGAGACTCTTAATTAGGAAGTGAGGAATGGTAGCAAATCGGTTGAAGGTACTTCTGTTAACGATTCTAGGTTGACATGAAAGTTGTAGCTAAATCTCCTTCAAGAAACCGTTCTAACCAAGATATTTATGTCGTTTCCCCAGATGGCATCTTTGGCTCAAAATATAGTAAAGGGGCTGACGAAGTGCACCCACTAACTCAACAAGTATTCATTATTCAGAATTTCTCATGATTAGCTATTGTCGTTTCCATCATTGTTCCAGAGATGTCCAATGGCTACTACCGCTTCCGTCGTTGTTCAGAAGATATCTAATTTTGAGCAATTTATAAATCGTCCAATTAAATTCACTCATGTGCGATTTCTTCACCCTAATGCATATGCAACTATCAAACCCTCCTCTATGACGATTTGGTAATAAAATGGTGAGAAATGCAATCCTTCCCTTTTCGATGTTCATCTCACAAATAATAATAGATTGTTACTTGGACACATTGCTCCATCTGCCATTTTAATTTGATTCCCCACATGCATCAATCCATTCCCAGCATCAAAGATTTTGGTTAGCTCCTATGGTATATTGGTCGTGGGCCTGTTGATATAAGGCCCATGGAGAGCCAATCTAAGACTAGACTATCGATATGAGACACAAGTTAAAATTTGAGATCAGAACCAATACAAGTTCAAATATCGACTGCATCTAGAATATGACGAGCTAAAGGATATTTGAAACGAAATCTAGGAAGACAAATTTTGAGGACATTGTAAAATTGAGATGTTTATGGAGTCATCATCAGTCTGAAATTAGATTATTAGGGTTGGAGGTGAAAGTCTAGCAACAAAGTAATGAAGTCTTGTATTGAAGTAACATATAATTGATCGAGGTACATTATGAGTTGAGTCTCGAGCCTTCAAGCTAGTGAGTCAAAGTAAAAGGTTGTAATTCTAGTGCAAACTTTTATCATTTTTTTTTAAGCCTAACACGATATGGCGGAGGCAATATAGCAATTTTGATTGACCCAATAAGGTGTGGCAGGGCGATAGGGGTAGTCTAACTGACTCTACGAGTTATAAATAACATCAAGGTGGTTTGACCAACCCAATAGTTATGGTTAACGACTAATGAGATATGGCTGATGCAACTAGGTGGTTGTGATCGATCCTACAAAGTATAGGTGATGCAATAATTTAGTTTTGAATTATGTTAGATGTAATAATGCGGTTTTGAATTATGTGACCAACCAAATGAGGGTATGGATAATGCACTAAGGTAGTCTAATAGACCCGATGGTTATCCCACATAATAAGGTGATCTGATCGACCTGATAAGGTGTGGTAAGGATCACCTAGCTCTTCATGTCGAATAGAGAGTGATTATGCTTTGGGAAGGCCGATGGGAAAAAAATTGGCTAATTTTTAACCAACCTAATTAGGTATGACCAAGGTGGAAGTTCAATGGAAGAGGGTGGGATGAGGCGTTCATGCTAGGGTGTTCATGTAGCGGAGGGAATATGAATTTTGTAAGGATCCCCATAGACAATGCATATTGTTGTAGCATGATTACTTACCAAGGGACTTTGTGGAAGGAGGTATTAGAGAGAGAAAGTAGAGAGATTGAGAGTAAAAGAGATAGCATCATTATGTGTTGGGAATGAAAGGGCATGAGGGGAATAAGAAGGGTGGCCTTTTATTTATAGAGGATTAAGTACAAGAAGGGGTGAAGGAGAATATGGAATTTCATACAAGTCACTCATGATAAGGGGCTAGTGAGCATGGTCATCAACTAATTTAAGGGTCTCTAAGGTCCCATATCATGCGTTGGGCCTTAGAAGCCTAGTCCCGTATATGAGTCAAGTATGTGAGTTAGATTCAAGTCAATTGTCATGGCCTAGTAGTGGTCTTGAGCTAACACTCTAATGTTGACATCTTGGTTTGAAAATAACACATCAAATTTAAATTCAACAACTTTAATTTAAAAAAAAAACTTAGCAAAGTCCATACCCTCAATTTTGTGTATGACAAATCCCTCATAATTAGACCCATAACACTCAAATTAGATCCTTCCTTCTTTAGGTCAGTTTTTAATTTATAACTTGAAGGCTATAACACCATTTTTATTAGCTTTGTGTTGTATAGATATAAAGAAATATTTTATTTTCCATTTGATTAGATGACTAATTTTGAACCATATTACATATCATAAGTTTCCCTTTAGATGTGTGGATCATACCAACAATTATGAGAGAGAAGCATATATTGGTGATGATTGGTAGATCAAGTTGGTGATGCTCATGGTGGAAATATAAGAATGATATCCATAGGGTAGTAGAGGGCATAGGATAGTGTAAGGCAGGGAAACTACAGAGTGACACTAGCTAGTAGGGTGATAGTGGTGGCTAGCATCAATGGTAAGAGATTTAGTTGGGAGAGCTACAATACACAAACAACAATTCCACTGTGATCTCCTAACAAACTCAATCCTTCGAGTTCTTGAGTGAAAATGATAGTAATATATTAGGTTAAAGGAAAAAAAAAAAAAGTAGATAGCGGATGCATTAATGATAATAAAGCATATTTGTTGACAACTAAAGGTTGATGTGGTTGCAATACATTCATCAACAATGACCACTATTGATGGTCATCATTGATGATATATAAAAGATGACCAAGGTTTAATTCATCACTAAATTGGTCACTAATTCCTTACTTTCTTATAGTGGTGACATCGAATAAACATAACTTGGATGTTAGGAGGATTATTCATGTGCAACTAGGACACGTGAATGATATGGGCATGATTAAAATCTTTTAGAGGAGCTTGTAGAGTAAACAAAGTGCATGTGCTATGGTCTTCTATGAGCATCATGTGTTTAGGATGAAGAAATATATGAGCTTAATAAAAATTACATGTATAGTAGAGACTCTAGATTATATACATTTAGATTTGTTAGGTCCTTTGGTGTGAAAGGGCATAACTCAACTTTATCCATATTGATTACTAGAAAGGATGTTACCCTCGATGAATTTATATTTTGAAGCCTAATTTTGTTGATATGTTGTGTAAGAAGGTGGAGCATGAGAGTGTGCACACTACTTTAGACTAGGTAAAGATGTGGGTGTAAGTTAATCTAGATGGTTTAGATACTTCTAATAGAACAATTAACCTTTAGATGAGAAGACTCATGTGGTAGTTGGAACAAATGGATGTTAGTTCAAGTAGAGTGTGAAGACTTGTGCAAACTCTTTGTGGATAGGATAAGTACCTAGATGTAACTATTTCTTTTGAGAAAGTTGTTTTTCCTCAAAGAGTTATATTGTGAGCTTGGTTAGGGTTGAGGAGTAGCTACTAAATATGATTCAGTGGGGTGCTGACTAAGCAATGTTTTGTGTTCAAGTTTAAGTGAGGCTTAAACTTGACTGGTATTCACATACCATGAGGCTATTTGAGCTAAGAGGTTTTTAATGATTATGTTTTTTTTTGCTAATTGGTTTAAATATTGTATGAAAGTGATGATTTATTAACTTGTGACTTGCATTTGGTATGTATAGCATAGAGGTTCGTGTGTGTAAGTGCTAAGTTAAGAGTCAATTGAAGGTTTTAAGAGAGAGCATGTGGGGTTGAGATGAAGTTTTCTTCAATTACCTTCCCTAAATATTTCTCCATGATAGGCTCTATGCCTTCATATTGTTCATTATATTGTTCAATGACCAAAGTTGATTCACTTTATAACTTGATTTTATCTTCCTTCAATCCGTGAACTATTCTAAGACCAACCAAAATAGCTTCACACTTAGCCTCATTATTGGTGGCATCAAAGCCAAATCACAATGCATATTTCATTGTTATGTCATTTAGGTTAATTAAGACCACACCATCTCTAGTAACTACATTATAAGAAACCCTATTAATATATAGAGTGTATTATCCCTATTCTCCTAGAATTAATGATAAATTTGGCTTAGCTTCAAATGAGAATTTGACAATAAAGTCAATTAAAGCATGGCCTTTAATAGTAGGCTTCGATCGGTATTGAATGCCACATTGGCTAAATTCAGTGACCCATACCATCATTCTCCTTATATGATCAAGTTTATGCAATATAACTTTAAGAGGAATATTAATCATTTTCATTATAGAATAAGAATTAAAAGATGGTTTTAATTTTTCAATGTAATAAACAAGGCATAAGCTATATTTTCCAAGTTGGAGTATTGATGCTCAACATCAATCATCATTGCTAGTGTAGTAAATGAGCTTCTATGCCCTAGCCTCGATGTCTTCTCTAATAAGAACAGAAGAAATAGTTGATGTTAATGCCTCCTAATATAGGAACAGTATGTCTCCCTCCACTAAGGCTATTAGGGTTAAAACCTAGATAAGTGAGCTTTTAAGTCATCAAATGTTTTTTGGCAATCTTCAGTCCACTGAACATTATCGTTCATTTGTAGAATCTGAAAGAAATTTAAACTCTTATTATTTCCCCTAGATAAGAATTTGTGTAGTGTGCCAATTTTATCGTTAGTTGTTGAATATCTTTATTTCCTGTTAGAGGTTTCATATTCAAAACTATAGTAACTTTTTATGGATTTACATCTATGCCCCTATTAGAGATTGTGAGATCACGACTTATATTTTTATGTGTATTCTAGCATGGATTGTTACATACATATGTTTGGAGAAGTTTGGAGACAAAAAGATCAAGGGAGAAAACACTTGGGGGCATGTTTGTGGACATGACCCATGTTTTCTTGGTATACTTTTTCTATTTTATTTTGAAAAAAGTCAAGAGTTCTAAAAAAAGTGTGAATCCTTGTGTTTATTAACATGGGTTATGTTTTATCTGTTTTCTACTATTTGTTTTTGTCAATTACACACTTCTATAAATAGATGTGTATGAAACAATAGCAATAGACAGTATGTAGACAAACTTATCCAAACCCTCTCCTTTTGTATTCTCTTGTGTTTTTTAGAGAATTGTGTATTGACTGATATTATGAGGATTGTTTGATTCTCCTTGTAATTAATAGTGTTGTATGCAGTAAAGATCATCATTGTTTCCTCAATTGTTATTGTTTTCATATTGTTCTCTCAATCAGATCTTAGAATTTTCTGATTTCTCATTAGATCAAGTCTTGGACATTCACATATGGTGAATTTTTTCCCTTCAAAGACCATGAATCTCAAGAATTTATTGACCCTAACTCCAAATAAACATTTTTTGGGATTTAATTTCATTTTATCTTTTCTCAAAGAATCAAAAACAGTATGGATCTCTTGTATTTGGGCCTCTTTTTCCTTGCTTTTTATTATCATATCATCCACATATGCCTCTACATACTCTTCAATCTATCCTGGAAATATTTTGTTCATCAAATTTTAGAAATTTTCCCCTAACATTCTTAAACCCAAATGGCATTATTTTATAACAATAAAATATGTTGTCTATGATGAAAGTGTTTTTTTTTTCTTGATCAAACTCAGCTAGTTTTATTTGATGGTGCTTAGAAAACACATCCATAAACTTAGCATTTGCTCCCTCATGGTCGAGTCAATCAATTGATCTATCTAAGGGAGTAGATAACCATCCTTAAGAAAGGCATTGTTAAGGTTTGTGAATTCGGTACACAATCTCCATTTTTCATTGGACTTGTTTACTAGAACTAGATTAGCGATTGAGCTAGCATATTTCACATCTCTGATAAATCCTAAGCCAAGTAATTTCTATACCTCCTCTATTATAGATTTATGCCATTAAGCATCGATGACCATTTTCTTTTATGAAAAAATTTTCTATCCCTCTATTATATATAGTTGGTATTCTATGATTTTAGGAGGAATTCATTCTATATCAGATACATTATAGGCAAAGACATCTTTGTTTCTTATGAGAAAAGCTAACAACTCTTCTTTGTCAATCTCATTTATATCCTTGTCTATCATCACCCTATGTTCTACATCACTTGATTGTTTCTCTTCTATCTTCACAATATCCTCGATGACATCTTTAGAAGTATTTAAATCCTATAAAACTAGACACTCTAGTGGATTCTTGACATCTAATCATCCTAGGGCACGCCTTACTTCTATAACATAGAACTATCATACTACTCCCCCATCACCTTGACTCTGTTAACCAAGAATCTCATTAATAATACAACCATAAAAATGCTTGTATGGAGTTTGTTAAAGGATGATTGTCCTTATAATGCCCCAAATTTTAACCTAACCCCAATCCTAATTAATCAATATTTTAACCTAATCCTAATTCAAAGTGATTAATATTCCCCAACCCCAGATGATCAATAAATTAATGTACCCTAATTATAGGTAATTAATATTTTAATCTCGTCCTATTCCTATTTAATTAATATTTTTATCTTATCCTAATCCCTTAGTCCTGAATCTAAATATAAGTATAATCTTAACCCTAAATTCTCCTTTTCTTTTCCCTTTTCTTCTCCCATATTTTCTCTCTTCTTTCCCTTTCTTCCTTTTTAATTTCCTTCTCATCGTCCCAATCTACATTTCTCCTTCTTCCTATTTTTTCCATGCATGTATCTTTTGCATGGGTTCCTTTCCTTTCCCTTACCAACCATTGCACATGCCCTAAAACCCAACCTACACCACTAGTCGATAAGTCTAGTCCCCATTCTTCCCCAGTTTGTTGTCGAGAGAAGCCTCTACCATGCCTTGACCCTTGAACCTTCATCCTTCCTCATTTCACACCCTCACCTCATCTCTTATAAATTCCTATCCTCTCACTTTCTCCTTTCATTTTGCAACTCACACAACTCCCCCCAGACTCCCTCCTCCTTCCCTCAACTCCTTCGTGTTTCAATTGTCATGTGTTTTCCATTTTCATCCAATAAAGATCTACATAGTTTATATAGTCGTACACCTATATTACCCTAGATGTATCTCTCCTTGATGGATTAAGCCCTAGTTGTGTCGCAATTTTATGTTGCACCCCCTAGAGCAACACCAAGTTTTGCCACAACTAGTTCAAGATTTTTCGCAACTTGTTTTACTTTAATTTTACTCCATTTTTGACCCTAATTTTCCTTAAAATTTCCTAATTTATAAACTCATGCTATCTATGATTATTAGGTTATTTTTTTGTGGCTTCAAAGGAGGCATCTTAGGGTTATATGTGCCAAGAGGCCATAAACATTTTTAGTAATGATACATGTCGTAGTTAGGGTTTTTGTAAGGAATATGTATATTTTGTATGAAATTTAATGTTTCGTATCATTATATAAATTATTTCATGATGATAATGTCCTTGTATGATATGTTGTATTGTATTGTTGAAGAATGATTAATACATGAAAACATGAGTTTATGCGTATTGTTTAGTTAAGCTTGTTTTGTCAATTAGGCAGTGATCATGAATCACTATCTAAGTCCGGTTATGATGTTTAAGATATATATATATATATATATATATATATATATATATATATATATATTATGAGATGTGTTAAAGGTAAAAAATCATTTATATTATAACTCATAGGGTTTTTGTGAAAATATGGATATTTTGGCTATCTTAAGGACAATTTGGTTTATATGGGTTAAATATGAAATATTTGGTAATATAATACGTTAATTGGTTCAAAATATGACACACACACACATAATGTAGAATATTTAGAGTAATTATGAATGTCCTAGGTCCAATAAAATGAAAAATACCTTAAATTGGGAATGGTAACCCTAAAGGTGGGGTTGTTATTGCATGTGTAAAATGTTAGAGCTAGACCTTTATTTTAAGATATTCTATTAATATTATCATTTTAGAAATGTATATTAAATTTGGTAGCTTATGAATCTTAAGGAAATTTATACTTAATTTGTAAAATTAGTGTTTCGTAAGGATTTATAAATAATAAACTTAGAGGTAGGGTTGTTATTACATGTGTAAGATGTTAGAGTTAGACCTTGATTTTTTGATAAATTTTCAAAAATAATATTTTATGGATTTGCGCTAAATTTTGTGGTGAAATGAGTATTATAGGAGATGTTATGCTTATCTTGTAAAATTAGGATTTCTTAGGGGAAATATGGGTTTTTTCCTTGGGGATGTCCTGATATTCATGTTATTGTGTGTTTATGTGTTATAAATAGTTATTTTAAGTTAGATGATGTGCCTTGAATCTCCACATGTGTGTGTGCATGATGATCTTGAGATAATTAACAATGGATAAGACATTAATCATTTAAAGTAAAAGAATGCGTGAGTCTGGACCGAAGTGTTGTGTTTGTTCCACTAGACGATAATAGAGGCTCAAAAGTGTTTTTTTTTCTAAGATGTGCTTGATACTATTTCACTTATTTAAGAATAAGGGTCAAAAGCATATTGCACTTATAATTATTGATTACATTCCATCGACCGATAATAATATCTTAGGAGCATTTTTTCCTAAAAGGTACTTCAATTTATTTCATTGGATTAAAAATAGTGAGATCACTGAACTCAACATAAATAATAATATGGATAATAATTATATCAAATAAACATAATGGATATTACATTAACCACTTAAAGTAAAAGATCACATGAGTCAGGACCAAGGTGTTGTGTCCGTTCAACTTGACAATAATAGTGGCTTGGGAGCATTTTGCCCTACTATGTACTTTAGTTTATTCCATCGGATTAATAATAGTGTGGTCCCTTAACTCATTGTAAATGAGAATATGGATTATGATTATATATACTAATGGGTTTCTAGAATCAATTCTTATCTTACATTATATTATGTAAATCCATATGCATGCTTATTCTTCTATATGACCTTATGTATTATGTGTAACACCCCCAAAATTCACTACTGAAAAATTTCATTTAATAAAAAAAGGTTTAACGGAAGTGAAATAACAAAATTGTGAATTCTGGAGATATTACCGCCACACTTAGTACCAGATCAATTCACTCCTATCGTTCCAGTACCAAATGCTAAGGCTAAAAATGATTATTGTCAAACCTAAGTCAATACTTAAAATAAGAATTCATAAAAAAAAAATATAAAGTTCATAACATAGAAATCAAAGTAGGCGTAAAAGTTTACAATCCAAAGGAGTACATAATTAAAGTTCCCAAAGAAATAGAAAGTATAGTAAGATAAGATAAGGCTAAAATAATTTGATACAAAGTAAAATGAATGAAAGATAGAATCTGGCCAAGTCACTCTCAAACCCCAAGCCATGTCCAGTCTCAACTCTCAGCCCCGCCCGTTGCCTCATAATTGTCGTAAGCACCGAATATATTACCACCTACCTACACAAACTCACGTGGGCACTCTGCTTATAGGAATGAGTAACACCCACAAAATGGGTGGTCAGTACGCTACGTACTAAGTAAGGTAACCATATGGGTAAAACCAACAAGAAGCATGCAAGTAAGGTCATGTAAGAGAATAAACACATAAGGAATATGAGACAATAATCTAGAATTACAAGGTTAGGCCAAACTTATATTAATGATTTATCTTACATGTCTTTTATGTTAATTCCATGAGAGTACGGGAACCCCACTATTATAGCCGGTGGACCGAAAACACTCCACAGGATAGAATGAACCTAACCACTATTAAAGCCAGTGGACTGGAATCACTCAGCAGGGTAACATGCACCGGACCACTATTATTGCCAGTGGACCGAAAAGTATATATATAACCTCACTGGCCTCGACTCACATGGTATTCCACTGCAAATAATTAGTATCTTTCCATGCATTATACTTCTGGTGATGCGAGAGCAGAGTCACATGACACGGCACCGACTAAGATGGTTACACTACTCCATGCAGATACATGAACATGGAGGTGCATGCATGGGCTGCATGCAACGTTCTTTAGTTAGTGTAACATTTATTATCAAGTCATTTATTATTATTTTTATTTTGAGTCAAATAAGGTTGTTAGTAGCTAGATCATTTAATATCTTCTAGCTAGTCTTAATTCATTTATTATTATTTTTATTTCAAGTCAAATAAGGTTGTTAGTAGCTAGATCATTTAATATCTTCTAGCTAGTCTTAGGGAATTCAATGTTTCTAGGAAAGATTAGTGGCAGGATTATTGTAATCTTTGAAGGGAGGCTTGACAACTTTTGGCTATTTAAAGCCATAGAAACCGAGAGAAAGAACACAATTTGAATGAGAAGAAAAACCTTAAGCTTTGTTAAACCCAAATTCTGTGTGGATTCATCTCGTAACAAGTCGAATATATGTGAACGATTTGTTTCAAAAAAATTTAATCTTTATTTCTGTGTGGCTTAAAGATTAATCTATCCTTCTATTTTTTTTTTACTTCGCCACCTCTATCTTTTCCACTGAAAACCCTACTCCAAACTGTCACTCCATTCGTCCATCCAAACCCTTTTCACCGCCCTTCTATCTTTCCATCAACCCTAAACCGCCTTCCACCTTTCCTAACCCTAAACAACCATTTATCTTACACCCAAGCCCGAGAATCTAACCGTACACGCATCATATGGTTCACACATTTCTCATATTACTTCCATGTGAGTACAGGAATCCTAATATTATCGCTGGTGGACCAGAAACACTTCACAAGGCATAATGCACTTGACCACTATTATTTCCGATGGACCGAAAAATATATATCCTCACTGGCCCTAACTCACGAAGTGTTCTACTGTAAGTAAATAGTATCTTCACATGACTTATTACCATATAAGGTTTGGTTTATCGAGCCCGGAATCCCCCACTATTATAACCGATGGACCAAAAAATCACTCAGCAAGGTAAAACGCACCTGACCACTATTATTGCTGGTAGACCGGAGAATAACCTCACAGGGCCCTAGCTCGATAATCTTTCACTTTAAGTGCTTAGTGTTTTATTATATATTATTCCATACATAACCCCGACTAAACAAGCACGACCCACTTGACTTCCTGACATTCCTATCCCATATCTTGGGACTTTTACTTCTTCTTGTACATCCATATATCCTTTCTCACTCTTTGCTTATTACCACAAATACTTATCACCGAGGCCCAATTCCCATATTTTTGAATCAACTTAATATAACTCTCTAGGGTTTTTCTTCCAGGAAAACCCTAATTTGGCCTATATGGCCCAACCTACCTCTATCCCATATAATTCATACTCCTCCAATTTATCACCTCGCTCGATTCATCTCCAAGCACCACATTTTACTTCCCATATAATACATGTGGCCACAAAACCCTAGTTGGATATCCCAAAACTCTAGCACCTCTATTTCCCAATATAATATTATTCATTCATCACTCTTACTTACCATCACCTCTTCCACATGACACATATCCAACACAACCCATGATCTCAAGACTTCCTTTCATCTTTTTCCCACTCACCATGAACCCAAAACTCTTTGTTATTACCAAAACCGTCACTTTCCTTGATCCACACTTGACATTACATCCTCACTATCCAACTCCCATAAATGATCACTAAAACCCTAGTTAGCTCCCCAAAAACCCTAGTACTTCTCCTTTATTTTATGTCACTCACTCAACACCCAAATACATTCTTCTCACTTGACTCACTTTTCCCCCATGTGACATCCCTTCTATCTTTTATCCTCAATTTAACCATTTCCATAAATTTTTCCTCCCTTACACATTTCTCTCACTTAGAGTTTCCTCCCAAAACCCTAGTCAAATCCCCCATGCATCCGTACATCAACCCTCTTACTATTTTTCACATATGGACTCCAATCACTCAAATAGTTTATCCATTACCTCACTCAATCCTCAAATCAACTTTTTCTAGGTAAAAGTTATCCCCGTGCAAAGGCTAACCATCCTATGAAAACTCTAGAGTTCCCATGTATGTTTAATCCATTCCCTTAATTTCATTCCTATTATTCCTCTTATTATCCACCCATAGGTCATAAGATAATTGGTCAATCATTACCATTTCTTAGTCAAATCACTTTCCTCGTTCTTTTCTATTTCTCTCACAACCACATCATACTACTCAGGACCTCCTATCATGCATGTCATAAGGGGCGGTATTACATAGCACAATTCAAGTACAAGTAATAACATCACACTACACGTATCATAAACACATGCAACTTACCTTAGCTCCATGCTTAGCAAGCTACCACAAGAACATGATAATATAAAATATAAAGTACACCCATCAAACCAACACATATAGCACATTCTTACACATAAAAATCCTTAACCATATCCTTAACTAATATGACATCGAGCTTGGAGCACGCTCCTACGCCTCCTTAGGGTTTTGACTTGATTCACCTATAAGAGAAAATTATTATGGGTTAATCTCCCTCTTACCAAAATTACCATTATTCCTACCTTACCCTTATTATAACCTACTATTATGGTTAATAATAGTAATAGTTGTTTTATAAATAAAAATAGGGTTATTATCCTTTAAAGTAGCTAATCATGCTACTATTAATCAAAATAGGTCTTAGTAGCTATAACGACTTATGTTATAATTATAGTGATATTCATATTATTAAAATTAATAGCTTCAATATTGCTAATGATAATAATAGTAGTAGTTGTAGTGATAATGCTAGTATCAACCCAAACCCTAGTAATAATAATAGTAGTGATTTTAGTAATATAAAATTAGTGACCATAATGATACTTATATTGATAATGCTAGTAGTGGTAGTGGGTTAGTATTTATGAAATATTAACAATAATGACAAGGAAATGATAATAATAATAATAATAATAATAATAATAATAATAATGATAATGATAATGACAATAATAGTAATAATAATAATAATAATAATAATAATAATAATAATAATAATAATAATAATAATAATAATAATAATAATAATAATAATAGTTCCAATCTTAAGAATAATGCTAATAAAGGTCCTAGTAATCATAATAGTAGTGGCCTTGGTGATAATATGGTCAAGTATAATAATAATAATAATAATACTAAAGTGGTAGACCATTAGTAATAATAACATTAGTTAGAAATATTTTTGAAGCTAGGTTAAATAATAATAATGATAACATAATAGTAGTAATAGTAGTAGTAGTAGTAGTAGTAGTAGTAGTAGTAGTAGTAGTAGTAGTAGTAGTAGTAGTAGTAGTAGTAGTAGTAGTAGTAGTAGTAGTAGTAGTAGTAGTAGTAAGGAAGGTGCTTATTAAAAATAGCTAATACTTGTATCCAAAAGTGGCGACACACGGTGGCCGAAGGTGGTGGAGGGAGGAGAAGGGAGAAGGAGGGGGAGGCAGGGAGAGATAGAGGTATGGGGAGGTAGAGGAAGTTCTCATGGATGTTTTGGGGGGTATAGGTGGTGTTAGTTGCAGTGGAATTGGTGGCGGACAGTGGTGCGAAGGGTGGCAGGGGTCGAAGTTGGGCTGATCGGGAGGGTAACTTTGCACGGCCGAGGTGGCTCGTGCAAGGCAAATTGAGGGAGGTGAGAGGTGTGGTGGGGTAGAGGGTGATGCAGGGAATGCTTAGGTGGGCGGCGGCGATGATCGACGGTGACCGAACGGGCATTTGATCAGGCGATGGTGCAAAGTTTGGGATTTCTAGGCTACAAAAATAGAAACTTAATCAAGGCTGCCAATGGGGTATTTATAGGCCAAATGGAGGTGAAAACAAAGAAGGAGGAAAAGGACAAGAGGGGGAAGGTGAGGCAGGACCACAGATCGGCGGTGGCAGGCAATGCAGTCCTGCCATGGCAAGAGGGTTGGTGGTCGGGGAAGAGAAGGGAAAGGGGGCAGGTGTGTGTCAATTGGTTGGGTCGAAAAGAGGAAAGAAAATGATGGAACAGAGAGGGAAAAGACATAGGACGGTGTGCAGTGGTGGCAGAAAGGAAGGACAGTGATGCGGCGGGGAGTTCGTAGGTCACAGGGGCCAGGGAAGAAGGAAGAGGAAAGGGAGTGGACCGGGTGGTTCAGGAAGAAAAGAAAAGAAAAAAAGAAAAGGAAGTAGACTAGTCGGGCGACGGGCGAAGGAAAGGAAGGTGAGGCATGCAGGCCTGGGCCACACCAAAGGAGAAGGGAAGGAAGGGATTTGGCCGCGAGGGAGGCAGGCCCAAACCAGGGGGAGAAGAGGAAAAAAAGAAAAGGAGAAAGGAGAGAAAGAAAGAAAAAGGGAAAAGAAGGAGAAAAAGAAAATGAAGGAAATAGGAAAAGGAAAAATAGGTTGGTTGGGGTATTTAGGATATTTTTGTATTTTTGGATTATTATTTAAAATAATAATATCTGGAAAATAATAATTGAATCCCTTTTTAGATTAATTTGAGCTATTTCGAATAATTTTACTTAAATTCCATTTTAATTAGCAAAACACCCTAATTTTTTTCTAATTAAATTCTTTATTATTTTACTCTTGATGTACCTTAATTAACTCACTTTATTTTAATAAAATAATTTTTTTAATTAATTTTTCTAATAAATCCTTATTTTGCCATAATTTCTAAATTAGGGTTTTGGGATATTTCATTATGTGTAACCCTACTACGAATATATTGTTCCCTTACCCAATATATAGCATATTGATAATCCATTTTATTAGTGTTTCTCATTTGCACGAGAATATGACCCGGGTGATTTTGTGAAGGTCATAGAGGACCATTTTGACGACTTTGCTCCTTACAATGTTTTACTTGTCGATGAGTGATTCTTATGTATCGAAATTGGGTGTAGAGTTGTATTATCTAGTTATCACTTTTGGTATGGATACCTTTTGGGACTTTTAATTTTCATTATATTCCTTTTTGTGTATTTTGGCCATTTTAATCAGAGTTAACCTCCAATTTTTTATCTAAGTTTATGAATCCATCTCATTCTCAGTTTTATCTTGTTTTAAGTTTTAGATATTTTGTGTTATATTCAATACAATGATGGTATGATAGGTCAGAACTATTTTAAATATAATGATAACACCTAATTATGTTTTTATTATGTTGTAGCTAAAATAAAATTTTTCATTAATAATTTTTTGGGTGTTGCAGCCTTAATATTATGGTATATGTCGAAACATAAGCAATGACTACAAGTCTATTTTAATGCTCCTTAAAGCCCCTGATTGACAAACTGTCAAAACAAGATCCACCATTCCCTTTAATTTTATTATATTATCAATGAATTCTACTAACAATGAAGTCTTATTTATCAATCCTCTTTCTCTAAGGTCTAAATGCTTATAAGTTTCCTAAGATATAACATCAATAGAAATACCTATATCTACAAGAACCCTTTTCATCATGCAATTTGTGATTCATACTTCAATAACTAGAGGGTCATCATGCTACTCCATCATATTTGATCCCTCATCTTTTGTTGTGAAATTGACTTCGCATTCACCTACTTTTTCCCTCTTATTTATTTCATGGAAGTCAACTCTTTGAATTTATACCTTCAAGGTTGTATTACTTGCTTCTGCTAAGGAATCTCCTATCATAGTAGTATGAATAACCTTTTATGGTTATTTGCTTTGAGGAGGTGAAGATTGTCCAGAAACACCTATTTCTTTTATGGTTAACAGTGTTGTGCATAAGGTTTCAAATGAACCTTGTGCACCAATTCTTCTAAAGCATTCCTTAATAACTAACACTATTCTATAGTGTGCCCAAATTCCTCATGATAAGTACACCACCTATTAATTTTTCTATGTTTCATTTAAGTTCATACGGGAAAAGAGCTCAAAAATTTCTATCGTCCATTTTAATGTTTAATACATGTGAGATGTTGGCCACCAATAGAGCATATTTGTCAAATCTACCAAACATACCTCTTCGGGCAATAAGGTGTACCACCGGCCTTAGACCCTTTCAATCTCTTTCTTGCATATACATCTTGATGCAAGTCTTCAAAAAGGATGAATATTAGTGTGAAAGATTTGAAATTTAGATTGGTTTTGTCTTTGACTTCAAAGAAGAATTCAAATAGTCAAGCAGGAACTCAAGAAAAAAAATCAAAGAACTCAAAAAGATTTAAAGAAACTGCGTTGAATATCACCAATCTAAGATTATTCTAATTAGTTTTAGAATGGGCATTCAATCACAAGGAGAGAATTAAATAAGTATTTACTTGTGTTATATTTCAATATCAAAAATTATACAATATCATATACAAGGAGTGTCAACACCCATGCCTTATATATGCTTATAACATTGATAACTAACACACTAGTTTAGCCACATGATACACAAATGGCTAAATAACACATAAATAGCATTACAATGTATTTATATCCTATATAATTCATGGATCAACAAGATAAGTACAAAAAAAAGTAAGCTAAGATTACATAAAAACAATTTACAAGAATCCTAATCAAGACAACGATGTTGACTTTGAAAGGTTTACTAGGTCTTCTTGACTTCGACTTTTATGCATAATATATCTTCCTTTGTAATAGCTTGTAATATGTAGAAATCTTAAGTATCTTGACTTATTATATGATTTGATCATCTTCCTACAAATTCTGTAAGAATGACTTAAGGAAATATCATTAAAGTTAGTCAAAGTATTATCATCAAAGACAAGCAATGTAATTAGCTCAAAAAAAAAGTATGCCAAATCAATACCTTGAGGATTATCTTTCGATGCACCTACTTCACATGTCCTTATATAATTTCTATCTCAACATTGAAGGTGTTTCCACTCTTCTATCCATCAACCAAATTTCCATAATCATCTCCTTAGCATATATCATATCCTTCATGTATTTTTTTTAAGAAAATCATAAGATTTATATTCATCCATGTACACATTCTACATTAAATCTTTATTAGTCAGTCATCCGAGGAAGGAAGATTGGGTGATAGAATCATCAAACTCATTAATTTGTCAGACCTCTTTATCAAATATATTAAAAAATTTCTAAACATATTTTGAAGGTCCTTAAAAGAACCCCATCAAGGAAGAATAATCATTTTTCGATCACTAGCATACATCAAATTGCTCAACAAAAACCATCATAAGCTGCAGAAAAAAAAAATTTATTGATTAAGCTCTTAATTTTCCGAACCATATCAATGCGGCCCCCTTGAAAGTTCCCAATAATACTTTGCATACCATCTCTTCTTATGCCTCGGGAAGCAACATAGAATTCCTTAATACATTCAAATGGTTCTTGAGATTAGTTGATCCATCATATGTGTCAAAAGTTGGGATTCATATTCTTTGTGTTGGTATATCAGATATGTCTTCTATGAAAGGTTTTTGCCTATTAAAGCCACCAATATTATCCTTCTATTTCATAGCCTCTATTCTAGGTGACATCTTGTTTTTGAATCTCTTCTTCATCTCTATTAGTTTGATGGATATTGTGTTTTCTATTTTGGTGTCGGTATACTTCATCTCCGTGTCTGTTGACCTTATTGCTCGTACTCTAACACCATTTCTCACCTACTCTTCCTTGGAGGGCTAAGAAACTATTTTTATCTATCACTTCTAATCCTTTTGCCTTGGGAATCTTCCATAAGTTACGCTTCTTCTTCTTCAAATATTGAGCTATATAGCTTAGTCCTTGGATCCCCTTATAGAAGATCCAAATCTTCCACTAAAGTTTTTTGAGGAGTACGTTGTTGAAGTGTAACATGACGATGCTAATTCATAAGATGGGGTATTTATCCGAGGGTGTGTATAAGAAGAGCTAGCACGTAATACCCCATTTTTAAAAATCTTAATTATAAATTAATAACCGTATGATTAGTTATAATTATTATTTTAGGAGGTTTAACGTTAAAAGTGTTATTATTATTTATATTATTAATATTATTATGACGGTTTAAGTATAAATTTAATTAAGTTGAAAATTTGATAGAAATTGGATTATTAAATATAATCAAGTTTATACCCATAAATCTTATCATAATTATTTTATTAATAATCATTGATCCTTAACCCAAAATAATTTTCTAAAAATGTATCCTAGATTATTTTTATTACTCTTTTCCATTTTATTAAACCTATCCCAATCCGGATTATTTTTCCCGAAATATTTTTATATTTTGTACCCTAATCTACCTAAACTAAATTTAAAATAACTATTTTCTACTCTACCTCCCCCAAATCTCTCTCCTTGTCTACCTCATTTCCTCACTTCACTCAACCCATCACCTCATCTCAACCTTCAGCATTATATACATATACACATTATGCTCTCGCATACACACCAACCCATTTTCCCAACTCCCTCACCATTGCCCAACTAAGCCCCCTACAGTATACATACACACGTATACACCCTCACAGCCCTTCCCCCTCTGTTGCTTTTTGACACCATTCCCCCTAACAAAACAGCCTTCTGCATTATTCATATACATGCTTACACCCTAAACCAATAGCCCCTACGCCCTTTCTCTACCCTATTTGTTTCTGTCGCTTAACCCCTATCCTTCCTGCAACACACTCCAACTAACCCCTCCCCTTCTCTATTTTGTTCGAATTTCCAACCCCTCCACCATCACCACCTTGCACCCAAACACACTTCTACCACCCTTCCACCGCCAAGCCCAACCACCACTGACTGTAGCACCCAGCCCCCTACTCCCTCTCGCCTTTTGACTCCCTTTGGTTTTCCTAGCCCCGTCTAGCTGAAGCTTCAGCCCTCCACCACTTCACAGCCCCTGTAGCAATAGTCAACCACCATCCAACACCCTACAACCTCCACCTTCAAACCATCACCCAACCATTGCACCACCTCGAGACTACCACCACTCCCTCACCAAACCAACTCCAGTGTAACTTCTAGCCACCAACACACCACCATCCACCATCATCTTTGACAACCACTAGCAGCCCCGTAGCTCCATCCCTCCTTTCCCACTTCCAACATTTTCCATGACCCACAAAGCCTTCCATTCTCCCTCTACACCTCACCACCAAGCCATTGCCACACTTTCTACAACATTACCCTGTCACCACCAACCATCACCGTCCACTCCTCTAGCTAGCCACCAGTCTCCATCCTCCATTGCCACCTCTCCGTGCCTCACCCTCGCAGCCATCCAGCCCCCTCACCCAGCCCTTAGCCCCGTACAATAGCTGTAATACCCCATATTGTTAAAATCCAAATTTATTAAGTTTAATGATTTTATTAGTGTAATTTGATTTAAACAATTGATTATTTTAATTTCGAGTCGTTTTCAATTATAACTTTTTCATGTGATTACGGCGTTATTTTGAAGTTATATTTCGTTAACGAAGTATATTATATAAATTATAGAATTTCTGTTTAAATATTTAAAGTTATTTTAATGATTTTGGCCATAGAAAATATTTCCAACTTTAAATTTATTCGTTTTCGAAAATCGTTAATACTTTCGGAAGGTTTTAAATTAAAAAGGTTTTTCGGAGATTATTTAAGAATTTCTTTTCGAAATTAATTTTTTTCTGTTTTATGCTTTTGATTTATGGAAAACCAATTTCAGAAATTATTTAAATTAGTCTCGGTTTATTTGAATTTGCCCTAAATATTTTATTATATGTTTTTAAATAATTTTTTTGAGGTCTTATGACATATATTCCCATAAATAATACATATTTTATGTTCATGGGTAATTCCTTCCGAGGATGTTTCCAAAATTCTTATATAACTCTTTTATTAATTTTAAGCCTTCGGATCCTTCCGAAATAAATGTCCGATAAATAAATTTTTGATTAAATTCTCCCAA
The DNA here is from genome assembly GCA_030549775.1 of Tamarix chinensis. Taxonomy (NCBI): domain Eukaryota; kingdom Viridiplantae; phylum Streptophyta; class Magnoliopsida; order Caryophyllales; family Tamaricaceae; genus Tamarix; species Tamarix chinensis. Next base: position 63,112,262 of record CM060174.1, read on the forward strand.
TATTAATTTTTGATGTTTAGTATTTAATTTGAACTTATACCCCAGGTGCAACAACCCATAGTTCGTCCCTAAGGGGGTAGTTAAATTAGGTATAGCAAATGACGCATTAATGTAGAAGTCAGAATACCCTAACCCTAGGGAGCTGCAGGAGACTTCGGGGGCGAAGTCTATTTTTAAGGGGGTAGTGATGAAATACCCTAGAATTAATTATTTTGGAAAATAAGTCATTAAATAAGGATTATTGGGGAATTTATTTAATATATTACTCTTTTTAAATTAAAAGGGGATTTTGTAGGGTAAGCTAATAGGAATTTTGAGATAATTTATAAAGGGTATCTTTATATATATATATATATATATATTTGGGCCCTAAATTAGCCTAAAAAGGAGGATAAATATTTTATTTAATTATTTAAATATTCTTACTCTAAGTACCCAAGGTAAATACTCTAAGCATTTATATAAAATAAAATAACATAAATAAACCTTTCCTCCTTTTTCTTCCTTTTTCCTTTTTCTTCTTTCCTCCCCCTTCTCGCCGTTGGGCCAACCGCGGCCCAACTCCCTTTCTTTTCCTCCTTCCCCACGGCCCAGCGTCGTTCGGTCTCCCCCCTGGCAGTAAAACGTAGCGTTTCGCCCCTCCTTCCGCCGAAACACCGCACTCCGATTAATGAAGTAGCCGTTGCCTGCCAGCTACTCGATGTCGCACTTTGTCCAAATAATCACCAAAACGCCGCGTTTTAATAAGGCATTTTTACCGTTGCTGAACCGGCCCGTTCCCCCCTCTTTTTTTTCCTTCTTCCCGGACCGCCGATCCGGCCTCCTCCCCTCTTCTTCCTCCCGCGCATGACCTGCAACACGCCGCCATCCCCCTCTGCGCCGACCGCCTGTCTGCGCTGCCTGCATTGCCGCCTTCCCCCTTCCTGCCCTGCCAACCACCCTCCCTCGACCAGCCGACACCCCCCATCACCCCTAGGCCGCTCCGCACGTTTTCTCCCCTTTTCCCGACCAACCCACAGGTCTGCCATGGCAGACCTGCGTCAGCCTGCCACCGCCGGCCGGCGTGCCCGAATTGCCGCCTGACCTGCCCTCCCTTGTCCCCTCTCTCGATTCTCCCCATTTCGAGCCTATAAATACCCCCCAAGGATCCAGATTCGGGGTTTTCGAAACCAAAAGCCCAGAAATCACCCTTGCACCACCCCTATTTCAGACAGCCACCCCATCGCCGCCGCTCGATCCACCCCCGAAACCCTTCCTTGCATCATCCTCCACTGATCCAGGCCTCCATCAACCCTCGGTTCGCTCTGCACGTGTCGCCCCAGGCGTGCAAAGTACCCTTCCCGACCAAGCCAGCCTCGAACTCCGCCGTCCTTCTCACCGCCGCCCACCGCCGTGCCGCCACTTCCAGCACCCCTACCTTCCAAAACCACCAAGGGAGCTTCCCCAACCTCCCTAGACCCTCTGTTTCCCCTGCCAACCCCTCCTTTTCCTTCCTTCCCCCTCCACCACTTCTCCACTTTTCTTTTCCCCCTAACGTCGCCGCCGCCGCTGCCGCCGTGTGTCGTGCACCGCCACCTGTGCCACCAGCACCCCTAGGTGATCCTCTAAAATCCCCAACCCCTAAATCCTTATTATACAAATGCTAATTATTTTTAGAAGTATTATTAGTATTATTATTAATGTTATTATTATTATCATTATCCTTATTATTATTATTATCATTATTCAACCTAACCTTGATTTACTTATAATTGTTAGTACTAATATTATTAATGACCTATAACTTTAGTAATATTATTTTAACATCCTTATTGTTATTATTAATAGTATTACTATTATCATTATTATCATGGTTATTATTATTATTTTCATTTTAGTTCCTTGTCACTATTAGTAATATTTCATATATCCCTAACCTCACTATCGCTACTACTATCACCGTTATTAGTAACATTAAACTACTACCATTAATAATAAATATTATTAAAATTTCTTTTAAAATTTTGTAGCTATTAAGACCTACTTTTATTAGTAGTAGCCGGATTAGCTACCTTAAGAATAATGACCATACCTTTACTTATAAAAGTAATATTTTATTTTTAGCCCTAAAGGTAAGTTAAAGATAAGAGTAAGGTAGAATAATAGTGTTTGGTTTGAGGAAAATTAACCTCTAGTGTTCCCCTCTTATAGGCGAATCAAGTCGACATCCGGAGGAGACGTAGGAACGTGCTCCAAGACTGGTGTCGTGTTAGGTAAGGACGAAGCTATGGCCTTGTGCTATGTGTGATATAATGTGTGGGTGAATGATGAGCATGCCATGTCGATGTGTGTTATGCATGTGTTATGAATAACCTGTTTTGTGTAGCGCAGCGTGGATAATGAGGTATGTTGTGTGTGTGCCTTGTATTTTACGTGTATGACATGTTCCATGTCTGATGTTGATGTTGATGATGTGACTTGTTATGGCCCTTTAGGACATGCATGCTAGGGTTTTGGGTAGCATGAAATGATAATAAAAGAACAACGGGGAAGTGGACGTTTGGGAAGTTTGCATGAGGGGACTAGACCTTGCATGGGCATGATCCTTACGTGGGAAATGTTGATTTGGGTTGTAAGTAAGAACTTGGGAGAGTCTTGGAATGATTGGAGACTTAGTATGAAAAATAGTACGTAAGTTGGTGCATAAGAGACCTTATTAGGGTTTTGTGTGTAAGTGGGTGTTGGGGAGTCTGCATGGAGAGTTTAGATTATGCATGGGAATGAATCTTACGTGAGGAAAGTTAATTTAAGAAGTAAATAAGATAATGTCAAAGTTACGGGTCCATTGGAGACTTGGGTGCAAAATTTCACGTGGGTCGATGTAAGGGTGTCTAAGGGACCCAATTAGGGTTTTTGGGAGGAAATGAGCAATTTGAAGGGTACAAGGGTAAAAATGATCAAGGAGGGATGAAGTATGGGGTTGAGAGTGAGAACTCACTTATATAAGGATGAGTATGGGTCCTAAATGAGGGAAGAGATTTTGGGGTGCAAGAGGGAGATTACTTGTTGAAGAAGTAAGGTGCTAGGGTTTGGCGCGGCCAACTAGGGTTAGCGTGGTCAATTAGGGTTTTGAGTGGCCAACTAGGGTTTTGTTGGTCACACGTGAACTTGGGAGATAAAGTAATATATTTGGGGAATTTCCTAATAAGAAAATGAGGTGCGAGATAGAGAATAAAGTAACGTTTGGGTAAGTAAGAAAGAGTTGGGCCACATAGGTCCGATTAGGGTCTCTGAGGAGGAATCCTAGAGGGATGAGGACATACGGAGTCGATATCATATGTGTTGGGGTGGCCTATATTCTTGGAGATTGTGCCTTACTATATGCCACTATGCCTAAGTCTACAGGGGATGGATGTCGGGTGTGAGAAGAGGTACGAGTCTCAAAATATGGGACGGTCCCTCTGGAGGAGAAAGAAGTAGAGTATCAACTGCATGCATGTCAGGGGTGTTGTGTGATTCAATAAGATACGGATAAGACACTAATAACGTAAAGCGAAAGACTGTTGAGCCGAGCCCAGTCCGGTCCACTGGCTATAATAGTGGTCAGAGGTGTTCTGCCCTATGCGTTTCGTTCCGGTCCACCGGCTATAATAGTGGTCAGAGGCGTTCTGCCCTGTGTGTTTATTTTCGGTCCACCGGCTACAATAGTGGGGCCTCGGCTCGATAGACCCAAAGTAAATAAGTTAAACCACGGGAAAATACTAAGTACTTACAGTGGAATACCATATGAGGCGGGGCCAATCCGGTCCACCGGTAAGAATAGTGGTCAGAGGCGTCCTGCCCTATGTTTTTATTTCCGGTCCACTGGCTATAATAGTGGGGTCCCCGTGCTCACATGGATTATTGAAGAATGCGTGAAATGGACTTATTATCATTAATGAGAATAAAGAATAAGTCACCAGAAAAGTATTCAGACCTTATCTTGTGGGTTATCGCATGTTGTCTATATGATTGTACTATGTGTGCTATGTGGTATGAATGTATGCTTGGCCTTAGCGCACCAGCGCCCTTACTCAGTATTGGACCCGTACTGATACTACCTTGATTGACTGGGTCCTGTGATGATCCACCAATGGTGGGGAGCAGACCTCCTATGCAGGTTTGATCGATTACTAATTTGGGGTGGAAGGCTTGACTTGAGTGAGTAGGCGGTCCGGATATTGGTCCCTTGGGATCTGTTTTATTTAGCTATATTTTGTACTACGCTTCTTGTTTTGAAACCGTACTCTTAAGTTATATTCCTAAACGATATTCTAACTATTGTTGACTCGTGTTTTCGTGAATGATCTATGTTAACTATGTACCTATGTTTTGATGATTCTTACTTAATGATTGTTTAGTTTAGCCTTAGCACTTAGTATCGGAACGGTAGGAGTGAACCGGTCTGGTACTAAGTGTGGCGGTAATACCCCCAAGTTTACGGTTTTAATTCTTTCGCTTCCGCTAAACCTTTGGATTTAAACGAAATTTTTTAGTAGTAAATTTGGGGGTGTTACAATAGCCCCGAGCCATATGTGCATACATGGCTCACACTATTGTGTAGTGTGAGTTATGTATGTTGTGTTAATAATTTTTGGTACCCATATTAAATGTAAAGGTATTTTGGTAATTTCATAAAAATAAATATTTTATATTATAATTATTATTTTACCTGATAGATATTACAAAAGGTTGATTGGTGGGATCCGATAACTTTAGTAGGATACCGCTATTTTTGCATTTTTGCTGGAATTCAGGTAATTTTTATACTCCACTAAAATGATAAATATCGCATGATAGCATATTAAGGTTTTTATGTGTGAAATGTGTTACACATGATTCATTACGATATAATTATATATTATTAATTGTTATCATGAAGATTAAAAAAATGAACATGTTATCTAAATAAAATATATCGAATACGAATGTGTAATTAAAATGATTATTATGGACGAAAAATATTTCGTATAATAGGTATGTATAAAATAATAAGTTGAGCATGCTTAAACATAACTCTAGAATAATTATTACTGATAAGTGCCATAGGGGTAATTTGGTCATTTTAAGTGTGTTATGATTTTTATCCTAAAAAGCATGTCTAATATGTATTAGCTATTGTTGAATATGTGAGTATGTGTTTTGGATGAATTAAAAGTGTATAATAGGATTTTAAGTGCAAAATTATGTATAAGGGCAAAATGGTCATTTGGCATATTTGATAATTTAAATTGCATAAGGAATAATTCATTTATGGTTTTTTAGCCTTTTCATGACAAATAAGTAAATAAAATGGAATTAGTATATAAATAGATGATAATCTAGAAATTTTAGACTCAGGGGTATTTTGGTAATTTTCGGCCTAAAGTGTCCAGATGTGAATAATTGAGCCTAGAATAACCTTACTATATTTTAATGTTGGTCTCAATATTGACCTTGATTATGGTTGTCTCTGATGATTGGAAATAAGCAAAAATGGCTCAGTATGAAATTGGATTTATATGTATTGTGTGCGATTTCGTGGTCACCTTAATAAAATACTAATACTTAAAGTGAAAGACCTCGAGATCAAGAATTGTGACTCCTTAGGGATAGCTACCCTAGAGATGTGGTTTGGCCCATAGTTGATATTATGGTTTTTTGCTTGTGTGTCTTAGTGCCCTAGTCAGGCCCTACATCTTACTCTATTCTGTTCTACGGACTAATAGGGGTTATGTATACTTATGGATTAGGTGTCCTTGTTGGTAGGGTATTGTGTTAATTTCATGTACCAGTGCGACTAGGGTACCTTTACATCCTTGGGTTGATAGGTGGTAGGGTATTATGTTACCTTGGTGCACCGGTATGACTAGAGTACCTTTGTGTCTCCAGGTTGATTGATCTCCCCCCGAAAAAGTAAATAAAAATAGAAATGATATGGTTTGATTTGAATAATGATTATTGGATTATTGGATTGTTCGGTAGTAGTCATTCTGCTTGCCTATGGTTTCGGTAGCAACCTTCGTGCCTACCTGTGGTTTTGGTAGCAGCCTTCATGCCTACCTGTGGTTTTAGTAGTAGCCTTCGTGCTCACCAATGGTTTCGGTAGTAGCCTTTGTGCCTACTTGTGGTTTTAGTAGCAGCCTGTAGTTTTGGTAGCTGGCTTTGTGCCAACATGTGGTTTCCCGTGGTTTCGGTAGTAGCTTTCGTGCCTACCTGTGTTGGTATTATATCTTTGAGCATGCATATGATGTTATGGATTTTATTATGCTGTACTTGTAAGTATACCTATAATGTTATGGATTTCATTATGTTGTACTTGTAAGTATACCTGTGATGCTAGGGATTTTATTATATTGTACCTGTAAGTATACTTCAAATGATATAGATCTTAGTATATTATACTTGTGAATATACCTATGATGTATATAATTGGTTGGGATTTATATTGAGACATGAATTATGCTGTGCAGGTTAAAATTATGGTGTAGAGTTAGGTTTTAATTATTGCTTCATAGAGTATCTCTAGGATGTTTATTGATAAGTTCAGTTGTTCCAAATGAATGAATATGAGTAGTACGTGACCTTGATGAAATTTGATTCTCTAAATAATCATTGTATATTAATCATCGTATGCATATTTATATGTCGTATACCATGTTAGTTGTATGCCTGACATGTATTCCATGCAGTTTTATTATATTAGTTTGGTATAAAGGATTACTTAGTAATGTAGTATAGAAGAGTTCATTCTCGTGGGCCCCCGCCTATTCGATGGGCAGTGGACTTTGCAGGTCAACCTCCGAGTTCAGTCAAATACTAGTAGTTCATATTTGAAAGTGTAGGACTATCTAGTGTCTCTGTTGCTATCTTATTTTTTGTTGTATTCAGACTCTTATATCCTACTGTAATTTCTCTCTTGAGTTTTGTAAACTGCTAATGTTGTTTTTAATTATCATGGTATTTAGCTAAAGTTCTCTCTATTATGATTTCTATAATCATGTTATCAATTGAAGTGGAGTAATCAATCTTAACACTTGGTATGAGAATGGTAAAGGAAACCGTACTTATACCAAGTGTAATAGTAACACCCTTCATTTTATTATTTTATCTTCCACGCTTAACTCTACAAACGACATTTTTTAGTAATAAATTTTGGAGTGTTACACAACATGTCCAAGACTATTTCTTTAACAGATGTTTGGAGCTTAGCATTAGTATATTGGAGCTGAGAGATAGTAGCTAGGTGTTCTCCCCTAGAAGGATCACTAGTAATAGGATCAAGTTTATCAGAAGGTTGAGTGGGAGACATAGCTTTTCGTAAAAGGTCCCCATATACATTACATGGTATTGTATGTATTTTGTTAACCACAAGGCTCTTAGGTAATAGAACTAAAAGTTAGTGGTGAGGGAATACCAAGGGTAAAATAGTGAGGAGAGAGGATAAAGTAAAATTACAAAATTTGTATTATGATTTCATGCCCTTAAAATGATTAAAATGTCCCTTATATATAAGCATAAAATGAAAGAGGAAGGGAAGGGGAAAATGAGGTGTGGTTGAGGAAAGGAGGTTGTCCTACTCTATGTAGAGAGTTGGTCCAACAAGGGAGATGTATAAGCTAATAGTATGGGACCGGTCCGAGCCTAAGGCAAGTGCATCTAGAAGCTTCTTAAGTTTCTTATTATCCTTTGAGCTGGTATTCAAGGGCTTTATAATCCTATTTGAGGAAAAATCCAATATCTAGTAAGAACTCATAACAAAATTTAGCCACCTCCTCCACTAGATATACCTTAGCAATGTATTCTTCTAGCTTGTTTAGGTTCCTCACATAGCATTTTAAGAATATCATGAACCTCTCAAATGGATACATTTAATGACAATGAACTTACCCCCATAATTGAATGTCCCTTATAAAGTGCGTGGTTCAATGCATCATGATCACAAAGAAAGATGGAGAAAAATTCATCTCAAGTTGACATAATATAATCATAATATCTTCTTTCAATGTGTCTAGACTCTGAGGGTTAATGACATTAGCAAAGATTCCCTTCAAACAGAAACAAATGCAAGTAGTGGCACTACAAACATGATTGGATAAAATAGAGTGCATAGCCACTAGCAAAAAATCTTGAATTAGAACATAATGATCATATGATTGCATACCCATTTAACTTCAAACTTTTCATTGAAACAAGGCTCTTGATATTTAATGAATATCCTTCTAGAACCTTCACTCCAATTTTAGACTCACACAAAGAAAGCTTCTCTTTTTAGGAAGATTATAACAAGTAAGAGGTAAAAACAAATTTTTTCCTTGACACTTTTTTCATATGTAATTCTATTCTTATACCCATCTCAACAAAGGCCAACCTTGCATTGATGCTATCTTCGGTATTTTTTGGTATCTTTAGAAGTGTACTAATTATACTATCAAATAAATTCTTCTCAATGTACATCACATTAAGATAAGACTACATATATAAGGTTTTTCAACATAGAGGATCAAAGAATATTGACCTCTTCCTCCACCTACTTGTTGGAACTACTGTTTTGTTTTTTTTTTCCACGTGGAGTCTCATGAGTAAATTTAGAGCTCTTAATTCTTCAAATTTTTCATTAAAAGTTTTTTTCCTGCTATAATGATGATTTGCAGGTAAAACATTACAAAGTCTAATATAGGTGGTCTTCTTACTCTTCGATAATTGGACAAAGTCTATATAATCTTCACAAATAATGTATGCACAGTATATGCGCACACTATAATAAAAAATATTACCATATCCCAAAAAATAATTTATTATATAAAGTAAAATGGATATCAAGTTAAATGGATATTTGACATGTGCATCAAACAATTAAACTCTATGATATTACATGTACTTCAAATCCTCAATATGGAGAGCTATATATACATTAATATCATTACTAGGCTGATTTGAACCTAATATAAGCAAAGATAACATCATCGATTTTTGTTTCATGCGTAATGATGGAAGGAGATTATATGTCACCGAGATAATTAGCCATAAATTTTATTTTATGTTCCCATTGAAAGGGTTCGTTCCATTTAAAGCAAAGTGTAATGTGCAAATTTTTAGCTTCACAACCAAATTCAGTGAATTTGTTATCAATCTTCTTTCATTGAGGAGAATCAATAATATAGCTAAGTTTGCCATCAAAATTCCTCTCTTTCACATGCCACATAGGGTTCTTCACACTTTCTCCATTACTAAACATATGCCAGGAATTCGGTATTATTGGAAAGTAGCAACAACAAGAGAAGAAGAAAAAGGAAGATAGGTGGCGATGATGTTTAAGGAGGTGACAAGTGGAGAGAAAGAAGGATGAGGTGAAGGAAGTAACAATAGTAGAATGCAAAGGGAAAAAATCACTTTGTCTTGCAACTCTCTATGAGCTCGTGTGAATGATAAGGTTAAAGGGCTATGTGTGAGGTCATATGTCAAAGCTAGAATATTGAGAACAAAAACAATGTTAAGTATAAACGGTGCTTATAAGTTAAAAATATCATCTATACCTCCAAAAATTGGAAAAAATAATAATATCCTATTTAATATTAAATGGAGATTTTGTATTATTACTAGTGTCTAAAGTGTAAAAACTTCTGCTAAACTTTAGATAGTGGTTTTAAAATTATTGCTAAAAATGAAGCACCCCTGCTTCTCTTTTCATAAAGAAGTTGTATATGATTTTCTTTAATATAAGAATTGTTAACCTCAAAGGTTAAGCAATATCATTATACTTGTTTTGATAATAACAAACGAATTTTAGTATATAATGTGTTTGTGTGAATATTCAATAAATAAATACATACAAAAGGCACCAAGACTTGAAGCCAAACATTTGATATGTCTTAGGTATATTATAAAGAGTTAAGTTGAGTAAAGATAACATTTCAATCAAAAACTCTTCAAAACTTTTTGTTGAAAAATACTTGACTTGATTTCATATTATAAATCTTTTAGATGTATTTTCCAAACAAATCGATTGGTCATCAGACCGATCGACTAGTTTAGTCTAAACATAGCAACTGCTATGCTAAAAAATAAGATGGGTCAACTGGTGCACAAAATCGATCAATTGGTTTCCTCAAATCAATCGACTAATTTGGAACTTGATCGACTAGTTGGACAACTAGTCCATGGGTTTTAATCTTGCAAAAATCTATTTTGTCTCTATTTAAACATAGTGACTGGTTCAGCCAAACCGATCAATTGGTTGAGAAACCAATCGACTGGTTTGACCAACCAATCCTTGGGTTTCAATCTTGCAAAAATCTAGTTTGTCTATATTTAAACATACCGACCAGTTTAGGCAAACCAATTGACTGGTTTAACCAACCAGTACATGGGTTTTAATCTTGAAGAAACCCAATTCATCTATGTTTAAACACATTGACTGGTTTGGACAAATCGATTGACTAGTTCAACCAACCAGTCCATGGGTCTCTATCTTATAGAGACCTAGTTGCTCTCTACTTAAATACATTGGCTGGTTATTTCCAAACCTATTGACTATTTGAAAAACCGGTCCATAGGTTTTATTTTTGTAGAGATCCAATTGTTGTATGTTTAAACACATTGACTGGTTATTGCTAAACCAATCGACTGGTTGACAAATTGATCGACTGGTTTGACAAACCAATACATGGGTTTATTTTAGAAACACAATTTCTCTCTATTTAAACACATGGGTTGATTATTACAAAACTGATTAATTAGTTTGACAAATAGATCAAATAGTTGACATAATGATAACTTTCTATTTTGGTCAAAACTTGAATAGTCAATTTGTTGTAACAAACTAATCGACTGGTTTCTCTAGATCAATCAACTAGTCAGCAGTAAATGCTAATTTTTTGCTCATTGATCAAAACAACTTTTTGACAAATTATATTTAACGGTCATACTCGAGGCTAATCTTTATAAAGCTATCATGATTCTACAATGTAAGCTTGGTGAAAAAGAGTATCATCGAATTCAATCCTACACAACCGCCAAGGGCATATAGGATAAGCTCATCTCACCCATGAAGGTACAAAATAGGTTAAGGATCAAAGAATCACCCTCCATACTAGAGAGTATGAACTATTTAGCATGAAGCAAGGTGAAAGTATCAACAATCTGAGAAACTGCTTCACCTCAATCGTCAACAATCCCAAGGCCTTAGGGAAGGAAATCACTGAAGAAGAGAAAGTAAGAAAAATCTTACAAGGTCTTACAAAATAATGCAGCCCTAAGATAATTGCAATTGAAGATCCCAAAGCCTTAGGACAAATGACAGTTGAGGAGCTTTTTGGCAACCTTATGGTTCACCAATCAAACTTGGAGGATGGAGTAGAAGAAAGAAGAAAGAAGCCTCTAACATTAAAAGCCTCAACATCTTTAAGAAAATAAGATACAGCTGACAACTTGGGCAAGAAAGAAGGTGATAAAGGAGAAGTAGAAACTCCTATGAATGATGAAGAAGTGCCACACATAACCACTCAATTCAAGAGTTTCCTCTGATTAAGAGGAAATATGAATCAAAGAGCTTCTTCAAGCAACCAACAGAATCTTAGAGAAGCCAACGTAGATGACAAAGTCAAATACCACAACTATGGAAAAACTAGGCATGTCATCCATGACTACTATGAGTTCAGAAATGAAATTGTGAAAAAAAATGGCAAGGAGCAAAGGGAACTCAAGCAACAACAAAGGAAGATAAGGGCTTAGAAAAGCCATGACTGCTTTTGGCAAAAGCAAAGTAGAAACCTCAGAAGAAGAGGAAGAATTTACCAACCTTTGTTTCATAGAATTAGGAGAAGAATCATTAACCTATACCTCACTCACAAGCTTTGATGAGGTACAATCTGATTTACTATACTCCTATGATGACCTACTTTGTGTTTTGCATGAATCAATACATGATAATGCTAAACTGACTAAAGAGAAGGAAAATATGAAAAAATTTCTTGATCACCTAAATGACCAACACACTCTAGCGATAAATGAAAACGTCCTTCTTGAATCGCACATGCTTCTTGTCAAAACTAAGTTATCAGACAAAATCATTGAGTTTAATGAATACAAGAAATACATTTGTTGTGATCACTAGATTAAGACAGATTAATTTCAAATCAAAATAATTAAATTATGAGTAAAGTGTAACAAATTTGTGAAAATTGTATATATGTTCACAAAAGGTGAAGAAGGTCTATGAAGACCATGAAGGTTTAGGCTATGGACATAAGAAAGTGATTAGGCGTTAAGGACTTAAAATTTCCTTTGTGAGATCTTCAAGAGCTCATCAAGTAAATGCTTCACCTGCATCAAATAACTATACTATATGTGTGAAGGATGAGCATTCATCTACAACATGTAGGCATACACAAAGTCCAACATTCACTTTCACTCATAAGAAGAAAACCTTGTGTAATGTAAGTGGAAAATCCAACCATGTTGCGTAATCATGTAAGTTCTCAAAGAATACCCAAGTGGAGTCAAAATTCAAGTAGGTGTGGGTACCTAAAGGAACCATCCCACATGAGTTAAACACTAACCAAGTAAGGACCCATTGAAATAGTACCTAAACTAGGACATTTGTGCTTATAGGTATGCTTCAAGGTCAATACAAAAAGCCACAAATGGTTTCTAGATATTGGATGCTTGAGACACATGACTAGTGATCAAACCATGTTCTCCAAGCTCACTCCGTATGATGGTGGAAGTGTAACATTTGGAGACAACTCCAAAGAAAAGATCATCGGTGTTGGCAGCATCAATATTGGTAACACTAAACCTTTCATAAATGATGTTTATTTAGTTAATGGCCTCAACCATAACTTAATAAGCATTAGTTAACTCTGCGATAAAGGATCTTTAGTTAATTTTTCAAATTCACACTACATGATTTCTAATGGGATAGATAAATCTATACTTTTTGTATGCCTACACATCAACAATGTGTACATTCTTGATGTTGAATCAATAAACTGCATGATACATGTTTGAGTGAAGTCGATAATGATGCATGGTTGTGGCACAAAATAATTGCACATGGTAGCATGGATCTATTAAGCAAATTAGCTAGAGAAGACCTAGTGCGTGCTCTCCCAAAGTTGAACTTTGCAAAAAATATATTATATGATGCATGTCAAAAAGGGAAATAACATAGGATTACCTTCACACCCACTAATATTGTGACTACCACTCAACCACTTGAATTGCTACATATGGATTTATTTAGGCCTACTAAGACCCTTAGCATGGGTGGTTGCAAATATACATTAGTCATTGTAGATGATTATTTACGATATACATGGACATTATTCCTTTCTACTAAGGATAATGCTTTTAATACCTTTCTTGTGCTTGCTAAGAAAATTCAAGTAGATAAAGGATCGATGATTCATTCCACAAGGAGTGATCATCGCAAGGAGTTTGAGAATGCCACATTCATGAAATTTTGTGACCAAAATGGCATCACTCACAAATTCTTGGCACAAGGAACGCCTCAACAAAATATGGTGGTGGAAAGGAATAACAAAACCTTGGAGGAAGTTGCACGGACCATGCTATTGACTCCAAACTTCTAAAATATTTTTGGGTTGCAGTCGTTGTCATTGCTAACTAGGTAATGAATAGAGTACTTATGTGGGCCATCTTAAAAAAGACACCATATGAGCTTGACAAAGGTAAGAAACCAAATTTGAGTTATCTACACACATTTGGTTGCAAGTGCTTTGTCCTTAATAATGGAAAAAGCAATCTCAGCAAGTTTTATTCCAAAGCTAATGATGATATATTTATTGGGTACTATTTATATAGTAAAGCTTACTGGATCTTCAACAAACGAACAATGTTATTTGAAGAATCTATATTATTACCTTTGATGAATCTTGCTCTAGTGTGCAGAAAACTCAAGAGGAAAAAATTGGTCCTTCCATTGAAAGTGAAAGCCTGTCAAAAAATGGTGAAAAATAAGAAGAGAAATTAATAGAAGAACCACCAATGTCCCAACAAGAAGATGAAGTGAGAGAGTATCTCCCTAGAGTATGAAGATATTCCTATGGGCACCCTCAAGAAGTCATCATTGGGCATCCAACAAGAGGAGTTGCAACAAGATCATCGCTAGGTAACATTTGCAACCAGTTAACTTTCCTATCTCAAATGGAACCCGAGTCTCACTTGGAAGCCATGAATGATGAAAATTGGATCATAGCAATGCAAGATGAGCTTAACCAATTTGGGCGAAATGAAGTTTGGGAATTAGTCTCTTTTCCTCCAAATAGACACCTCATTGGGACTAAATGGGTCTTTAGAAATAATCTAGATGAAGGGGGTTGTTGTTAAAAATAAAGCCTGATTGGTTGCCAGAGGATACAACCAAGAGGAAGGTAGTGATTTCAAAAAAACATTTGTCCCCATAGGTAAACTCGAGGCTTTATATATGCTTCTCTCATTTGCATCATTCATGTGCTTTACATTATATCAATTGGATGTCAAAAGTAATTTTTTCAATGGATTTATAGAAGAAGAAGAAGTATATGTTAAGCAACCACCTTATTTTGAGGATAATTCAAAACCTAATCATGTTTACAAACTCAACAAGGCGCTTTATGGTCTAAAACAAGCTCCTAGAGCTTGGTATGAAAGGTTGAGTAAATTCTTATTGGACAAATGTTTTGAAAGAGAAAAAAATTAATAGAATATTTTTTCTGAAGAAAACCAAAAAGGACTTATTGCTTGCACAAATACATGTTGATGACATAAATTTTGGTGCTACTAATGAGTCCATGTGCAAGGACTTTTCTACTCTCATGTGTAGTGAGCTTTAAATGAGCATGATGGGGGAGTTGACGTATTCTTTTGGACTCTAAATCAAACAATAAAATGACGGCATCTTTATGAATCAAGAAAAATGCACAAAAAAAAATTGCTCAATAAGTTCGGGATGCATGAAAGCAAATCATGCAACACTCCCATGGCTACTACAACAAAGCTTGAAATGGATGACAAAGGTGAGTTCATTGATCAAAGATGATATATAGGTATAATCAGCTCACTCCTTTACTTAACAGCATCTAAACCTAATATTATGTTTAGTGTATACCTATGTGTTAGATTTAGGTGTAATCCTAAGAAATATCACATGACTACTGTCAAAAGAATCCTTAGATATCTCAATGGCACTCATAACCTAGGCTTATTCTATCCTCATGACACTGTTTTAGATTTAAATGGATATTTAAATGCTGATTTTGTGGGTTAAAAAGTTGATAGAAAAATTACCTCGAGTACTTGCCAATTTTAGGAGATCGTTGGTTAGTTGGCATAGTAGGAAAAAATCTAGTGGTGCACTTTCTATGGTTGAAGTAGAATACATTGCTACTAGTGCATATTGTGCTCAATTAATTTGGATGAAACATCAATCAAGTGACTACAACCATAAACTTGAAAGAATTCCAATTAAATGCAAAAACACTAGTGCAACATGTCTCTCAAAAAATCATGTTCAACATTTAAAATTAAAGCACATAGAAATAAGATATCGCTTCATAAGAAATCATGTTGAAAAAGGTGATATATGTGTAGAATTTGTGGATACCTTGCATCAATGGGGAGACATATTTACAAAACCCATAAGTGAATAATGATTCAAAATAATTAGGAGAGAAATTGGGATGAAAATTTTATGATAAAAATATACCTCTCCTAAAATTGTGAAAATTTGTGTGTTAAGGGGTAAATTATGGCCTTTAAGCTTCTCTCTTGAATTCCAATCCTCAAATGGTTGCTATGTCTCTTGATCCATATGATTTATGTCATGAAATGCATTTTCCATCTAATTATTTAGGGAATAAAAACATATGCATTGTTAAAAACCACAAAAAATAACTAAAACAGCACCTGACTAGGAAACCAGCCGACTAGTTGACAAAACCAGTCAATCAGTTGGTGTACTAGTTGACTAGTGGGTTAAAACTAGGGTTTTCAATCTATTACTGACTTATGTCCTCATGCATAACCAGTTGACTAATTACTCGATACCAGTCGATTAGTTGAAGAAAAATTGAATAGTTATTCTATACCAGTCGATCGGTGGAAGAATAATCGACTATCTTCCTCAAACTAGTTGACTGTTTCCCCAAACCATTCAACTTCTCCTCACCCTCTCACATTCTCTCCTTCGAAAATCTTCAAATTAGTGTCAAAATCCATCAAATTTCCTCCTCTTACTCATATCGACATCCAGAACAACAAGAATTCCTCTCCATAGCTTTGACTTTCATCAAACTCCCCCAATTTTAGGTAATGTCATCCCTTAACCCTAACTTCAAATTTGTCCCTCTTTAACATCTTTGATTCACCCTGACCTTTAATTGACCAAATTAAGTCATCAATCCATTATTTTCATACTCTTTATCTATCTTGAACTACAAATAGATTTGAGGAACCAGTAGTTTCTCCAACTCACTCTCCCTCTTCCACATCCTCCTCCTCTTCGGATGACACCGCTCCTCCATCTCCACCACATCCAAGCCAGTTTGCGCACCCTTCCTCCTCCAACAAGAGAGCTTCTCTCCTTTCAGCCAATCGGCTTTCCCAGACCACCGAGGCATCTCCTCACTCCACCCATTTTTTCTGCACCATGGATGATCAAAAATTGTGGGTCAAATCCTTCCATAAAAAGAAGGTATTGCCCGGTAAATGTATTGATGCCGACTCTTGAACTAATCAATTCAAACTTCTTTTTATGCAAGCCATTTCCAATACTCACCTTATCCCTTTATTTACTAAAAGAACTAGTCTATCTTGAATTGTTTCATTTGTTTAATGTAAATCTTAATGTTTATGTGTTGGGGCAAACCATCACCATACATGTCTTGGGCGTTCCAATCATACTTGATGAAGCCCTACTAACACGCATCCTTGAGATCTCTCATGACATTGAAACCAGCATGACTTATGTCGAATGGATGAGTACTTGCATCCCAGATATGATCTTGATGAACATACATTGCCGCCACTTTGTCTGTGGAGGCGCTACTAGCTCATAATGTCTCCCACCCTTCAAGATGGTGTTCCATTACACAGTGTCCCCATTCTGTTCCTTCACGCGGGTTCCGGTGCTAATATGACCTTCAAAATTTGGTACAGGGTGGATCACATTCTCTCATCCACTCCATGAGATGTCACTCTTGCAGGCGAACACGATCTACTCCTCAACGTTGTCGATATGCTCACCGCCATGGATCGTTTCCAGCAAGCCATGGATTCAGATTTGCGTACCCTTCGATCTCTTATCCAACCCAAATTTTCCCCTCAGCATCAAGATATAGTGGCCACTCCTCCCACCGGCACCAAAGCCCATCTTGCTCCTACTCACTCTCCTGCACCTACCATCGCTGAAGTCATAAAAGATGTTGTCATTGATGTATCTCTAGGTAAGGCCTCCCAAATTAAATGTGATGTTGTGCAACCTGCTGATTCTGAGACAACTACCAGTAATGAAATTGGTGATGTTCCACAACCTCCATCAATGGGTTAATTGGACACCCCATCTGAGCCTTCATGTCTTACATGATCATGACTAGTCTTGTCATTTATCTCTTAGGCTTTGGCTATTTTCTTTTAACTATGTACTTCACCACTCTCATTGTATACTCTCTATGACATGTAATTATGAATTTAACCTTGATTAATGAACACTTGCCTTTTGTTCTCCCTTTCTCTTTCATTAATATGTTGCTTAAGGAATGGTGTATGCATAACATCTTCATTTTTGCTTCTTGTTCTTTTTAATCCATGCACTTGTTTAGGGGGAAGTCTACCTCCCCGAAAGGGTAATGTTTTCTTGTCTATATTGTTTTCAAGCCCTTTCCATTCTCACATTTTGCTGATGACCAAAAGGGGGAGAGAATCCAAGAGTCTCGGATTAAAAGTGTAAAATTGGTAAATGTATAACTATCATTTTCACTCATTACTTGTTCATATTTATAGTTATGCACTTTTTATTTGTCATCATAAAAAGGGGGGAGATTGTTAACCTCAAAGGTTAAGCAATATCATTATACTTGTTTTAATGATAACAAATGGATTTTAGTATCTAATGTGTTTGCTCAATTGTGCATATTCAACAGATCAACACATGCAAAAGGAAGCATGACATGAAGCCAATCATTTGATATGTCTTAGGTATATTGTAAAGATTTAAGTTGAGCAAAGGTCATACTTTAATCAAAAACTCTTTGTTAAAAATATACTTAACTTGATTTCATATTATAAATATTTCAAACGTATTTTTCAAATAACTTGATTGGTTTCGGTTAAAACCAGTCGGCTGGTCATCAAACCAATCAACCGGTTCAATCTAAACATAGCCACTAATTGTGCTAAAACTAAGACGGATCGACTGGTGCATAAAACTAATCAACTGGTTTCCTCGAAAGAATCAACTAGTTTGGACCTGATTGACTAGCTGGATAACTAGTGCATGGGTTGCAATCTTACAGAAACCCATTTCATCTCTATTTAAACACATCGACTGGTTCAAGCAAACCGATCAATTTGTTGAGAAATCGATCGACTGGTTGAGAAACCGATCGACTGGTGCACAATTTTTGGGTTTCCTCGTAAATGTGATGCTTTTAGGCTTCTTTGTGTTGGACCTAACCAAAAAACTATATTTTTGTCCATATAATAAGAATTATAAATAAAAAAATAACCTCGTGTACCTAAATAAAATTTATAAAATTAAAAAATGACCTCATGTACTTAAATAAAGTTTATAAAATTAAAAAAAAATACTAATGGTTATAGGGTGCACCTTGCAAGGTTTTCCTATGTCCATAGTATTATTTTTAGTTACACTATTTAAGAGACCAAAAATTTAGTTTATCTTTTCCACCCTTAATACCCCATATCAAACGAACCTTAAAGGGAGATATAAGAGATGCAACTACCATATATATCAGTAACTATTTTCTTTCAACTTTAAATCCATGCAATCTATTATATGCATAAAAAAATACTAAATATGCCTTATTAAATTACGTTGAGTGAAAACCTTTATTGAGTACCGTAAGTTAAGAAAATTGGTCAGACTTTTACACCCAAAATGACATCTATTTCTAAGAAAATAACTTCACTAAAACAATATTTTTTTAGCACTAAAACAACAATTATTTTTAAATGGATGCAGTATGAATTGAGTATGCATGTAGTTATTTTAGATTTTAGGGATATTTATGTCATGATTTGTGTGTCATAAAACGTATATTACATAAGTCATTTGGTTAATTAGTTATATAGTTCATTTAGGAGTTTTAAGTTATATTAGTTAAGAAACTTAAGATTTGAAATTTTAATATTGTGCAGATGTGAAAATAATAAATATAATTAAGGTAATAGTTAATTAGAATAAGAAAATGGGGATAATAATAAATGGTGTGCTATTATTTAAGAGATAGTTTAAGAGAGTTGTACCTTTTCTCCACTAGGAATTGATGTTTACTATTGGTCTTACATATAACTATTGTTGTTCTAGTTAAGTATTGGATGATGTTATTCATAATATATATTTTAAAGTGTTATTTTTTCAAATAAATAATATAAAATTAGTTTTTGGATACAATTTTGGTGAGTAAATGATTATCTAAACATTAGCAAAGATAATTTATAAGAATGTATATTAGTATTACAAAGGTAAATTTTAATAGAATTCCCCTTTTCATTTAAAGTACTTTATAGAGGGAAAAATCTGTAAATATGTTCATGTATTGATGTAATTATCAATTAAGGAATAAACATTCGAAGTTTGTTTTAATTAAGGTACAAATATTTTTAAAAATCTAATTAAGGAAGGAGAGTTTAAACTTGGTTTTAAATAAGGAAATTTCAAATGTCAATCACCAGAAATTACCATTTTTTGTATTTTATACGATATAACAAAATCTATATAATACAACCTATATATTATACATGTTACGGTATTTTATACGGATTTATATACTACTAATTAAAGGGATTTAAAACCCTTAATCAACTAAACATGTAATTAAATTTGAAAAAAAAAATTAAGATATAGTACAGACAAAAACATACAAAACAAATAAAACCAATATCAAATTAAAACCAAACAAAGAAACCAAAAAAATCAAGTCGATAAGAGAGAGAGAGTGAAGGAAAGAAAAGGAGGGAGAGAAACTTATCGACCTTCTTCACCCTATTTCCTCGCCCTCATATTCTTACTTTCCTTACTGAAAACAAAATATATATTATTTTTGAAAAGAAGTTGAAATAAAATTGAAATAATGTTACCAAAACACTCAAATAATATGGTGCAAGAAGCACAATAATTCACAATTGAGAAAATCGAATTAATTTAAAAATAAGGGAAAATGATATGTTTCTTAGTTGTTAAAATATAAGAAAAAGATGATAAGAAGTGAGAGGCATAAACAAAGAGTATTTTTTTAGGCAGTCTTCTTCCTTGTGGGTTTTATTTTATTTTTTCTTCTCAATCTCTCTTCTTCTTCTTTGTTTCTCTTCATTCATTCACTCTAAAACAAAATAAATTATGGGATATGATTGGATGGAAGAGAGGAAGAGAGAGATAGATAGAGGGTGATGAAGATCAATGTGGAAAATGAAATAGGCTAACAAAACACCAAATCTATAAAAGTTTAACTCACGAAAAGCAGCTAATTCTTCCGATATTTGATTACTATTGACTTTAAATACAACTTTGATGCTCATTTGATTTTAAGCAAACAATTAACTTCATAACTTAGCTCAATTAAGTTTAAAAAGTACCACAAAACGAATGAAATGAGGAATCAAAGGAGATAGAAGTTCCAATTAGCATTAGGGCATAATGATAATATTATTTAAAAAAGGAAGAAGATGAGTGGAGTGGAAGAGGAAAAAGATGATAAAGAGGGGAACATAGAAGAATAAGGTTGGATAAGAATGAATGAATATCACAAAGAATTTTATTCTAATTTTGTAGCTTGATTTTTTTATATAGATTTGTTTCTTATGTTTTAGTTTTTAGATTTTAATTTGTTTGTATATTTGTATAGGATAACTAAGGTGATTTTGTCCTATGAAAGGATGATCACTAATAATATCTTAGTAGATTTCAAAACATTTTGTGACATGAAGCACTCCAAAGGAGGAAAAAAGAGTAGTATGGCACTTAAACTTGACATAAGCAAGGCTTATGATAGAGCATAATAGGGATTTCTAGAAAAGTTCAAGAGGCAATTGGGTTTTACAAAAAGCTAGGTGAGGCTTATAATGCTTTGTGTGACCTTTGTTTCCTCAATCATACTCAATGGGATGTTGAGTCACACTTTTTATCTATAAAAAGGTTTGCATCATGATGACCCCATATCACCCTATCTCTTCATTCTTTGTGTAGAAACTCTCTCAAGTCTGACTACTCATGCATTGAATAATAAATATATTCATGGAGTTGAGATCTGTAGAAGATCCCCTAAAGTATTGTAACACTTCAAAATTTTAAAAATAAATATTTAAATATTTAACCTTTTATCTAAGATAATTAAATATAAAATTATTGATTTAACTATTTTAGCGACCCTTGATTTACAAAATAGATAGAATTATTTAATAAATTAATATAATTATTTTATCATTTTATCTTATTCTTTTATTTAAATAAATTCCAAATCTATAACTTTACCAAAATTATTTTCTAAAATTAATACTTTGATTTTTGATAAATTAATTTAATATTTTTTCCAAAAGTTAATTTTAATTTAATTTTTAATCCTAACTCTAAAAATATTTTCCATTTCTTTTTTGCCTTTTCCTTTTTCCTCTTTCTTCCTTTTTTTTCTTTTTTTTTTCTTCTTCCTTCTTCCTTAGATCAGACTGATTCTTTCTCTTCTTTTCCCCCAAGCCAGTCCAACCCTTCCTTCTCTTTCTATTCTTCTTTTGCCTGGGCTACCCAAGCCTTTCTTTCATTTTCTTTTCTCTTCTTCTTCCCTTGGGCCGGCCCATCTCCCATTCTCTTTTTTCCTTCCTCGTGCGGCCCTTTCCCCTTTCTTCTCCCTTATCTACATTGCCCAAACCAAATTCCCCCAAAGCCCCTCGCACGCCTCTCCTCTACATCCCTGCCAGCCTGCACCGCCCCTCTGTCTATTGGACACACTACACAACCCTCCTCCCCTTCCTTCTTTTCTTTCCATTTTTAGACCGACAGCTCCTATTCCCCTCCCTTGCATGCCCTTCCTTACCCCTGCACCACTGCTTACCACGCCCTTCTACACTTCCTTTACCATCCACCTCGCACGACCCTCTCTTCTCCTCTCCTCCTCTTATTTTTCTTCCCTTTTTCTCTACCTTACCTTTCCCTCAAGCTCATCTATTCTCCCCGATCTTCTCTTCTTCTTTTTTTTCTAACTTATTTCTCCCCTAATTTTCCTTTGATGCCACCTCCGCCATCTCCATCACTAACCCAGCCTCCCGCCGCCATCTCCTCCACCCTACCTTCTCCTTGCATTGCCTCAGGCAGCCAACACTAACCACCCCTATAGCCTACCCCCTTCCTTTTCTCCTTATCTCATTTAACACCTTTGCACACACCACCCTCAGCCACATCTTCCCCTCCCTTTCTGCCACTACTGCAGCCCCCAACTACATGTCACCACCTTAACCTTCCTCCTACACCACCTCACCCGAGCTGCCCTTCCTTCCCCTTCCCTTTATCTTTTTCTTCTCCTTCCTCTTTTTTTCCTTCTCTACACCTCCCTCCCTGTAGCCTTGCTACCACCTCTGTCACCTTCTAACCACCTACAAATGAACCTCTAACCACCCTCCGCTTTCCTTCCTTATCTCTTACACCTAACAACCAGCACCAACAACCCCACCATCTCCCCCAACCCTTTACCCAAACCACCACCATCCTCACCCCTTTTCCATTCTTTCAGCCATACATCGCATGGCTCACACTACACATGAAACAATGAGTTATGTTATATATTTCTTAGGAAAATTTGATAATATAAAGGTATAAGGTAGTTTGGTAATGTAATATATAATAAATATTTTTAATAAAAAAAATATTCTTTTATTTATCTAATATTAATATTGCATTGTGATAATATTTTTTGGTACAAAATTTTGTTAAACGGAGCCTAAGAGTTTTTAACCGGATATCGGTAAAGTTTAATTTTTTTTGGAAATAAAGTAATCGTTATACCCTACTAAAATATTTAGATTATCATATGTTAGCAAAATAGGGTTTTTGATGTGTGATTTTGTGGATATGATGTGTCATAATTAATTCCATGATTATTAATGTTATATTAAAAATGAAAAAAGAATGCATGCTATTTGTTATGTGTGTGAAAGGGGTGATTGTAAGGTTGAGTAGTAATAATGTATGTATGTGGGGTATGTGTGGACACTTGTAATAAAAAATATTACTACTATGAGTCCTAGGGGTAATTTTGTCATTTAGACCCATCATGATATTTAGCCCTAGTCGGGGTGACCGTTTGTGCTATAAATAATGTTAGGAATGGAGGTAAGAGTTGGTGTATCATAAGTACATAATTTAGCATAAATATCAATATTTTAGGATTTAGGTGTATTTTGGTAATTTTTAATATATGATGGTGATAATTCCAATAAATGTGATGGATAAGTGTTATGTGGTGTTAAGTACGAAAATGAGGTTTGGTGGCATTAGTAATATATATTTGAGCATGAATAGCAATATTATATGGCCTAGGGGTATTTTGGTAATTTTGAAGTTGTAAGGGTGATTATCCTGATAAATGTGCATGCTAAGTAATAATTTATGTTAAGTATGAAAATAGGGTTTGGTGGCATTAGTAATACATGCTCAGGTATAAATAGTGATATTATATGGTATAAGGGTATTTTGGTAGTTTTGAAGGTGCAAGGGTGATTATCCTAATAAATGTGTTTGCTAAGTAATAACAGGTGCTAAGTATGAAGATGGGATTTGGTGGCATTAGTAATACGTGTTTGAGCATGACTAGTGAATTTATATGGTATAGGGGTATTTTGATAATTTTAAAGGTGCAATGGTAGTTATTCTAATAAATATGCATAGTAATTGTTAATTGGTGTTAGATGTGAGAATAGGGTTTATGGTCTTAGTATCATCTATTTCAACATGGTTATCAATATTACATAGCTTAAGGGCTTTTAGTAATTTGGGCATGTATTAGGGTGATTATTCTAATAAATACATATAGGGTGAGTCAAACCTAAGGGAGCTATGACCATGGGTAAGGAGAGTAGGGATTTAGCCACTATGAGTGGATATGGGGGTAAATGATGCCATGGTCGAGAAGCTTTACACATTCGGGGAGTCTATAAAGTACTAAAGGATAAGAGGTTACCAAAAGGGTAAAATTAGGGCACGAGAGGGTCCGATTTGGAAGGTTAGTATCACATGAGCAAAATGGGGGGATTAGGCTACAAAACTTTAGGGGATTGATAATCATGGTAACATATTCTTGGTTGTGGGAGTTTGGTACCAAATAAGTAGTAAAGAAGGGGTTAGGCCCATTTGGGCAAAACTAGGATTTTGAATATTAACCCTAGGGGCCAATTATTATCATATGTGAGGAATGGGATAACTGGGCTATGACCTATGAGTAAAAGGGTTCTAATGGCATGTTTAGTTTGTTTGATAATTTGGGGACTCAAAGGATCATTAGGGGGCGAGGATACCTCGAACTTAAGAAACTAGGGTTTTACGAGGCTAAGGTTGGCCAGGGTAGTAGTAGGCCAGGAGTCTTACATGGTTGTGCATGGACGTGTGTGTGATATATGAACAAATAAAATACGAATAAGACAATAATCACTTAAAGTAGAAGATCATTTGATTTGGGCCCATGCATATCATATGTACCAGTCCACCGGTTATAATAGTGGTCAGGAGCATTCTATCCTAGATTGTATTACATTTACCGGTCCACCGATTATAATAGTGGTCAAGAACATATTGCCCTAGATTTTATTATGTTTATTGGTCCACTAGTTATAATAGTGTTCAAGAGCGTATTGTCTTGGATTGTGTTATATATACCAGTCCATCGGTGAGAATAGTAGGGGTCGCGAGCTCAAATAATGAAACCCTTGGATGATAATAATATACTAAAAAGACACTAATTACTTACAGTGGAACACCACGTGGGTCGGGACCATGTGTAAGATATTTACTAGTCCACCAATTATAATAATGGTCAGGAGCGTTTCTACCTTAGATTGTATTATATTTATTGGTCCACCAGTGAGAATAGTGGTCAGGAGTGTTTTATCTTGGATTTTATTATATTTACCAGTGCACCAGTCATAATTGTGGTTAGGAGTGTGCTAGCTTAGATTATAAAGTTACCGGTCCATCAGTGAGAATAGTGTGGTTCCTAAACCCACGTGAATATGAGGATGATGTGAATTTCTAATTATACTAGAAAGAGCATCGCCTAGATGATCCAATAATAAGATATGTTACTTCTAAGTGAATGAGTATTTTTGGCATATGATCTTGATGCATATAGTTATCCAAATGATTATTGAATTTTAGATAGTATATGCATTATTTCATGATCATGTGTTTGATGTTTTGCATCTAATGCATTGCATATGGATCTTACATATTAGTCTCGTATAAAGGGTTACTCATTACCATAATACTAAAGGGTTCCTTTCTTGGGCCCCTAATTATTCAATAGCCAATGACCTTTGTAGGTTAGCTCACAAGCTCCCTTTAGAATTAACCATTAGGATTAAGAGTGTACAGTTATCTAAGATGTAGGTTGGTGTATTGAACTG
This sequence comes from Tamarix chinensis, assembly GCA_030549775.1. NCBI lineage: Eukaryota > Viridiplantae > Streptophyta > Magnoliopsida > Caryophyllales > Tamaricaceae > Tamarix > Tamarix chinensis. The sequence continues at coordinate 63,138,104 of CM060174.1, forward strand.
GTAAATCTTTCTGTACCTTTCTTAAAACCTTTTGTATTTCTTTTCCATTGACATTTTCTTTGTAACCACATTTAATGGGTTTTCTTTGGAAGGTGAGTTAACCTTCTTAACTATTGTGCTGATCTATTTTATAATTGTATCATTGAAATTTAAGTAAAGCATGTTTTTAGCCTTAGCACTTAGTATCAAAATGGTGGAAGGAAACCGGTATGGTACTAAGTGTGGCAGTAGCACATCAAAATTTACTGTACTAGCTTCCACGTATAACTTTTAAATGCGGAATTTTTCAGTAGTAAATTTTGTTGGTGTTACTAGTATTCCATCTCTTCTTTGTTGATGATATTATTTTATTTACTAAGGAAATGAAAAAATAAGTCAAAATGTGGAAGAATATTCTTAGCACTTATGAATTTGTTTCAAGACCGATCTTCAATCTCTAGAAATTAGAGATTTTCTTTAGCCTAAGCATTGAAGATAGTAAGCACTAGATATTGAAATAGGTGATGGGATTTCAAGCGGCAGCCAAATATGGCAATTACCTAGGCCTTCTTACGGTGGTGAGCAAATAACAAAAGGCCATTTTTCAAGTTTAAAAGATATGCTCCATCACAAGTTGCAAGGGTGGAAAGGTATTTGTACCTCAAAGGTAGGTATAGAAATACTAATTATGACAATTACCCAAGCCTTACCCACATACACTATGAGTATGTTTAATTTACCCACTACCTTTTACATGGAGTTTTAGAGATTATTAGCATAATTTTGGTGGGGAAGCATAGAGAAGAATAAAAATATCTACTAGATGAGTTGGGAAAGACTTTTGTGGTTGAAGGATAAGAGCGATATGGGTTTTAAAAATATACAATGATTCAATACAACAATGTTTGGTATAAAGACATAGAGAATTATGACAGATGAAGATTCCATAATTTGGAAGATTTGTATATCCCCATTTATGTGTATTGGAATCACACACAACAAAAAATAAGTAATTTTCACAAGCCACAAAAGATTTGATTCAAAATAAGAAAAAGAATCCAATTAATTAGAAGGTTAAGGTTTTAGTTGGGGTGTTAAGGTTTCAAAAATTTTATGAGGGTTTGGAATTTTGATTGGATATGATTTTTGATGGTGGGTTAATTGATAATTATAGGGTATTAATTTTAGGTTAGGATAAAGTTTAATTGGGTATTAATTGTGAGAAAAAATGTTGATAACGAATAGGGTATTAGTATTAGAGTTTTAGAAGGTTATTAATGGTTCTTTATAAGATAGATTATGGTAGGGAAATCTTGGGTTAATATTGGTAGTTAATATATCATGAAACATGGCTATGGATGAGGGTTATGGTTAGGGTTTTAGAGGTTCAATATGATGAATGTTAAAGATATGTATATGAACATTTTGATTCTTGATTATATGTGGTATGAATGTATTAAATTGAATAAAAAATAATCATTCAAATCACAAAGAAAATGAGTAGAAATAATTTTGAATTGTGAATCATACAAAAATCACAAATCAAGAACGTGCTCCTGTTGAGAACAGCTTAAAGAATCAAAATTGGATCTTGAAGTTGCATGCTCTCCTTAAAGTGCTATATGGCATGATTTTAATACATGAACTGAACCTCCTCAAATATAATTATCCATTAAAAAATAAGCTAAAACTAAAAGATAAAAATCGCATAAAAATCTAATACCAATTTGTCACACACAAATAAAAGGTGAAACTTGAAACTAACAAGATAAAGATTCTAAAATGATAAAAATATCTAATACCTAGTATTATGGATGATTCTTCTCTATTTTTAACATCCATGACATGCTCCCATCATTTTAATTCATTTAAAATTTCAATAATGACCATTAAGTCTCTCCTTAATCCAAAATTAAATAAGTAATCACCTTAGTAGGCCTAATGTTGCTAGTTTGACCCAATTCCTCAACCAATGCTAAAATAATGGGTTCTAATATTAAATAATTCAACCCATAGCTTGAATAATTTTTAGAACATTCCCTCGCACCATCACTATTTTTCTAGATGCCATTTCTTGGATACTCTCCAAGTTACACATGGTGTAATGTATGGGAGGTAGGAATGTATCAGGTTTTAGATGAATAGAGAAGTGTGAATGTCTTAGATGAAAAATGGATTACCAATCCAATAATCTTCAAGATTCTCAAGCTAAAAGTGTCTCAACAAGAATGCCTTAAAATTGGCTGCTCGAAGAGGATGGAAATGGTTAAACTTTAGTCTTCAAAATCATCTTTTTTTCTCGGTTGATGTTAAACATATTAAGAGACCTCCAATTATGGGGGAAGTGTATGAGGATCATTGAGCTTGGTTTTATGTACCTCATGGTATATGATCTTAGAAGCATTTATAGGATGATTTAAACTGTAATTTAGGAGGAACCTCAAGAGGAAGGGTTGACTAGGTATAACACTGAATATGGTCAGCTTAGATGCTACCCCAAGTTTGCTCTTTTTTTTGGGGGATTATGGAGCGATATTTTACTCACAAGTACTAAAATGTATGATAGAGGAAGGAGTTTTGATGCATATTGTGTCTTTTGTGGTCAATGGAGACATCTTTACATGCGTTATGGGAGTGTCATACTGCTAAAGATGATTGGAAATGGTGTCCTATAAAGGCGAGAAAATATCAACACATTCATTCTATTTGTGATTGGTTTGAGCATATATGTGAACGAGATGATTATGAGGTTGCTTAGTTCTTTACTTTTTGTGGGGGTCTATGAGGAAGACACAATAATACGATGTTTATAGAGAGTTGGGAGATTGGAGATTATGTTGAAAATCTTCTAGTAGAGACCCATTCTAAATGCCTTCTACAAGCCCGAGGAAGCTTAAAATTGATGTTGATGTTTGCAAGGATGAATGGGGATAGTGGTTCATGGGTATGGTGTGCAGGGACACCAAAGGAACAATTGTTGTGGTAGGAAGGAAGTTACCAGTAGAACATTAGGAGGTAGAAGAAGTTGAAGTGCGGTTTGTGATGGAAGATTTGAAAATAGCCAAGGATTAGAATCTTCGTGAATTAGAATTTAAGTTCAATTGTCTAACTTTAGTATCAAAGAGAAAAACAACAAATTCATTCTAGGGTGGGATTTATACTTAGGGATATATGGAGTATAAGCAAGAGAGCTAAGTGTGGTAAAATAGTTGCATATCAAGTGAGAAGAAAACATGCTAGGAAATGCTTTTATAAAATTTAGAATATATTTAGATAGCTATATATGGACTCATGTTTTTCATGTTAAGGCAATTGATGTACCATTAAAATACATTAATTAATGAAATATCTCTCTCTTTTTCAGCTAAAAAAATTCTTAGATTTTTAACTAATTTAGCTACATGTTTGGTTGATGCATATATTAGTTGTTTCAATTTCATTAATTTAGTAATTTATTAGGCACTATCAAATTCTTAAATATGTATAATACACAGGTTGTATTACATATATTATATTATATAATATAAATTATAAAAAAAAACATACACAATCTATGACAGCTAACATACCAAATTTTCCTTATTTATAATAAAATTTAAATACTTATTCTTTAATGAAAATTTTTAAAACTTTTATTCTTTAATTAGAACAAACTCCAAATACTTTTTATTAATTAATAATTATCCCCTAATAATACATAACTGATATGTTAGAGCATCCTTATAAAGAAAGAAAAAAGATTTCAAATTAAATAAAGTATAATAAGTTGGTCAGCAGGCCTCACCATAGGTTTTGATCACTTTATTTCGTTTGGTTTAGTTTAGTGGGATGCACAATAAAAAAAATTATTTGGGAAAAAGCTAATCCATAATTGTTTCTTTGACTGCTCTTCTTTACTAATCCTTGGATAGTTCATTCCAAAGGTAAGTTTTTGTATTTCTTTTCCAAAATACCAAGGCTAAATTGTTTGGAAAATTATTTTTTATTCATTTTATATATTTTATTACTTATTAGTATTGTAGTATAATTACTCAAAAAAAATTGTATAGTGTTTTTTTTTTTCTAAATAATTCGTTAAATCCTAAATACATTTTTATAATACTAAAAAAATTACATAAAAAATTAAAATTTAAAAATATTTGTAAATTTATATTCAATTAAAATTTATTATTTGAAACTATTAATTGGTACATTTTAATTTAAAAAAATTAAGTAAAGTGTAATGTTTGAAGATGAATCTGATAAAAATAGAGTAGATGATTAAATTTAATATCAGTAATGTATACTAGGAAATTAGATTTGTTTAAATTTAATAAAAGTAGCAGAGATAAAAAATGATTAAATTTGGGCAATTGGAGTACTTAAATAAAATTTATAAAATTATAAAAATAGCCACATATACTTAAATAAATTTTATAAAATTATAAAAACTTGCATTGGGTGCACGTTACAAGGTGTTCTCAAATCCATAATGTAAGAATTGTAGTTTAGATTTTTATTTGGACTCAAATGAGTATTTTTTTTTTTAATATAATTTTCCCATTTTCAAATACACTACTAAAGATATAAAAATTTTGGAATATCTTTTCTACCCCTAGTACTCCCATACTACACGAGCATTAAAGGGAGATACAAGGGGCGTAGTTACCTATTTTGTTTGATCTTCAAATTTATAAAATCTATTTTATTTATGAAAATACTAAATATATCTTATTAGATTATGTTTATAGTGAAAACCTTTAGTGAGTAACTTTTACACCCAAAATGACATATATTTTAAAGAAAATTACTTCACGAAACAACACTTTTTCGTTATCACTAAAATCACACTTATTTAAGTTGGAAGTAATACAAAATACCTTCCCATATCGTGCGTTTAGGTTTTAGCAACAAAAATGTCATAACTTTTGTACCATAAAACGTATATTACATAACTCATTTAGCTAATTAGTTGTATAATTCATTTATAAGTATTAAGTTATATTAGTTAGAAAATTAAGATTTGAAAATTTAATATTGTGTAGGTGTGAAAATAGTATATATAATTAAGGCAGTAATTTGTTAGAATGTGATACTCAGGGTAAGAATACATGATGTGTTATTATTTATTAAGAGATGGTTTGAGAGAGTTATAGCTATCAATCCTTGGACAATTGCTACTAGCTAATGGTGAGTAGCTATTGTTGTTACTCATAATTATTAGATGTTGCTATTTATAAATATATATTATATTTTAAATTTTTATTTTTATTTTTTTACAAAAAATAAATTAATAAAAGTAGTTTTGGATACAATTTTGGTGAGCAGGCACTTAACCAAACACTAACAAAAGATAATTTATGAGAATATATATTATTAGGATCGTTCATATTATTTAATAACTGATAAACCAACCTGATATGCGAATTGATTTGATCCAAAAATTTAAATAATTGATATGATATTTTTTAAAATTAAATAATCGATATAGTTAATAAAAAATCCAATAAATCAAATATATAGTCTGAAAAATACAAGTAATATTTGATTTGAAACATTATATATACATATTCTAAATTTTTTAATAATATTTTATTATATATAATCATATATATTTTTGTAATTTGAAAAATATTGTTTGTTGTAAGTAAATTTTATTTTTTATAAAATATTTAAATAATACCAATTTTAGATTAATTAATTAAATATAATATAATCTAAGCAAATTAAATTATTATATAAGATTGTTTTAAATTAAATCTATTATTTTCTTCCAGTTGAATAATTTTTATTTAGTATTTATCATTTATGGTTTATTTTTAAAAAAATTCTCATAAAAATTTCCGAATGTATAATTTGTAAGCAATCTTATACATTGGTAATGGCGTAAATTTTAATAGAAGCACTATTTTTCATAGAGTACTTTATAGGGAAAAATGTTCCTAACTATGGTCATGCATAATTGGCAATGGCACGTTAGACCTCCAGCATCGTGGAGACAAGCTTAATTTTGCCACGCATAAATACTTTGCTTGTTAGATTAGAGAATAATGGAGGTGGAAAAATTATCTTCATATATTATATATTTTATATAATTTAGTTAAAATTAAATATTATTGTTCTAATTAATATCTATTTTATATTTTAATTTGATCTAAAATGAGTGTTTTATTAAAATTATATTTATTATTATTAAATACTTAATATAATAGATATAAAATATGGGAGAATTTTTTCCATCCCTATTCCTCCTATACCAAACAAGTCTAAGAGCAAAGGTTCCAGAAGGCAAAAAAAATTACCACGAACATCTCTATTGGTCCTCATTAACGAGGATACAACCTAGAAAAATAAGAGATAAAAATAATATAGATTAAAAAATTATTTTTATATTTTATAATTTTTATATAATATGATTAATATTATTTTTAAAAATAAATATTTATTTTAGATTTTAATTTAATTTAAAATAAATATTATTATTAATAAAAAAAATTAACTCATTTTGTTTTTTATGTAAAAGAAGCCATAAAAGGAAAAGGGAAAAAAAGAAGAAGAAAGGTTAAAAAAAGAAAAAAGGAAAAGGAAAAGGCAAATGATAGAAAAAAAAGAAGGGGAAAGGGAATTCTATATAGGAAGGAGAATTGGAATTTGTGGAGGTCTAGAAATAATTTTAATTTTAATTAAAATAAAAAAAATATTGATAATGATATTATTTTAAACTAATATATTTTATTTGAAAATTAAGAATATGTCAATGGTCCTTGTCTGCAATAAAAAAATAAATTAAATGTTTTTATTATTTTTTGGAAATAATAAAAATACTTAAATAAATAGTAGAAATTAAAAAATAATTATATTATATAAATTGATATAATTGTATATTTTATTATTATATTAAATGGTAAAAATGTAGAGATAAAAAGAATTAAATGACAAAATAAATAGCAAATAATATTATAATATTATTTAATATGTTTAAAAAAAACTATAGATGGTGAAAAGGATGGCAAGAATGCAGATGGTCCTAGAGTTTAGACCATCCACGTAAAGCAAAAAAAAGAAAATAAAATAAAAGTATCAAATTAAATAAGGCATACTGAATTCCACCCGTGCTTTCGTTTGGTCCAATGAGATGCACACTAAAAGAATCCTTTGGAAAAAGCTAACCCATAATTGCTTCTTCGATCGCTTTTCTTTACTAATCCCTGGAGAGTTCGGCTTCAGTAAGTTATTGTAATTAAAAATAATAGACATAACAATACTTTTAGTTATGATAATAATCATAATAATAATAATAAACATGGCTTATAACATTAAAAATATTAGCAATAGAAAATTTATTTATTATTATAACGTTAATAATAATGTTATTAACAAACAAATTTAGCTGCGGGGGTGGCGGTGATATTATAATTATAACTATTATTAATAACTATTATCATACTATCTTATCTAATTGAGTGTTACATTAAGGGTATATTTTAATTATTTTATGTTTAGATCAGATTAGATTAACACATTCAATAATAATATAAATATTTTTTATTATAATAAAAATAATGATAATAGTAAATAATAGTACTAAAAGTATTAATTGCGATGCTAGTATTAATAATAATAATTAATAAATAACAAGATATTAATTTTTTGTGAATCAAAATGGACTAACAAAATCTGACGGTGCATATCATTGGCTTTGATCGATTCTGAATTTTTAAGGACTGTCGTAGACGACCGATGGCAAGATCAGTTGGCCGGCCGGGCGCTCCGGGGCTTTAAAACAATATGGTCCCACTCCCATCCCACTCCATCTTTTCTACACTGTTTAAGAATCGTTCACAACGGCAGAATCGCTATTATTACAGTCTTGGTGGCCCGAAGTTGAAGGGGAAAGTGAAGAGCGACGGAAGGGCTTTTAAGCTTTAGTGGTTCGAAGCAAAACCGAAGGACGTGAAACCGTGAAGATATTTTTTTATTTTTGCAACCTAGCATGGCACAAATGCATTCCGACAACAAGTGCTTTAGATGCCTAAAGCCGGGGCATTTTGCCCGAGACTGCCCAGAAGGAAGCGGTGCGGCTCTGTCCAATTGCCTTGGTTCATCATCTCGGGTCATGCTGGTAACGACCGACCCTGAGTTTCCGTCAACCCATTGCCGCTGCGGTAAGGGTTTGTGCCATATTTTTGTGTGCAAAAAAGACACAAATCCGGACCGGAAATTCTACCGCTGCCCTGGAGCGGGGCCGGTTAGTTCTCTTCGTACCCGGCTTTCACTCCTCTTAACATCAACTTTTGTGTGCGTGTGTGTTTACTGACTCCCTCGGCGTCGGTCTCTAATTTTGGTTGAATCTGGCGGTGGGCAGGAGAGATGCAACTATTTCAAGTGGTGTGACGAGTTAAGGGCGGATCAAGTTCTACGGTCGCCGCCCGAGTTAAAGTTCCCAACTTGCGCTTGCAAAGCGGGTGTTTGTAATCTTGCGCACGCTCAAAATGGACCGAATGCGGGCCGGACTTACTTCTGTTGCCCAATCAAGAAGGTAGGAGCTGCAGGCTGTGAAATTTGTATCGTTCTTACTGATGCCCACAACTTCCCCTCATAAGTGGTTTTGATTTGGAGTATTGTTGCATGATATGTGTGATCCTAGCATTCAATCATTATTTAAGATTAAGATTGTTGGAGAATCATTGTTTTTCTGTCTAACTTTTCCTCGTGTTCTATATTATGTGACTCTGGCTACTTTCTTTTTCTGAAAAGATGGAGTGAATTATTATACTAACTTGTGTCATTTAATACTCGAGTTTTGGGAATATAAAAACCTAGAGATAAGTATCTAACGGAGAATGAATTAGGAAAAATAATTAATATTTTATGTTAAAATCCTAAAATGATACTTATTTTGGTTAAAAACTGAATCGGAGGTAGTATCAACGGATAAAGCTACGGTATCAAGGTACCGCATATGTTATGACTTATGATTGTCGTGCGTGCTTTACATTTTATTTTTTATTTTTTTACAATAAATATTAGCAAATATTTATTGCCAATTTCGTGCACCATCTAACTTAAAAGTCGATAAATATTGGCTGATATTGTGTATTGGGACCAAAATTTAATTGTATGCTTAGTATTCATTTTCTAGGTGATCTTTCCTTACCTTTTTTTCAAATATGAAACTATATTTTATTTTTCAAACAAGTAGTTCTACCTGGTGCTTGTTTGGTACGGTATAATAAGAGGAGGGTAAAAGATTGAAATTTAAGGAAACCTAATGCTTTTTGTCATTTCTATATATGCTATTTAAGAGACATAAAATTCGGAGGTATCTTTTCCAACCTTATTACTCTCATGCCAAACGAGCACTTAGACATAAATTTACAGGAAGCTAAACATGTGAAAGGAGAATCTTGGATGAGCATAACAGTGGCTTTAGGCCTGGACCTGTCATAAGGTGGGGTGTTTTCTTGAGTGATTATTAGGTTTTGGTAATGTGAATGTTATATGGAAAAATAGTTCCGGTGTGAGCCTCCAGAATTTCCGCATATATCATCCGACATCAGATTCAGATTGGCTAGGCTTTTTCTGATGAGTTTGTAATTTTGCTACTGTTATAAATTTTGTGAATTTATGTCTCAGATTTGGACTCTTTTTGCGTTGATACTTTTGTCTTAACTAGATACGACCAATTCTAGTTCAAGCTAAGGAGATTGGCCGGAAAGAAGGCCTGAACATTTGATTGATCTCCATGTTTCCTTGTTGCAATTTTCTATGTATATTCTTTTAATTTTTTTTCCATAGCATAACCAACCGTCCCGTTGAGAACAACACAAAACACAAAACAAAATGTGCAGCAAAAGAGAAAGAAAAGGAAAAGGCTAATGTTTCGTTATCCAAAACTCTTGAGATTTTCTGTTAATTCTCCATTGTAACAGGGAGAAGGTGCTTGTAATTTTTTCATGTGGCAAGACGACTATATCATGACTGCCAACAATGGTCGAAATGAGTCGTCCACTGGCCATGCAGAATCTGTTGACGCACATACTATTGACGCTCCTAATGATTGCTCGGCAGAAGTCCAGCAGCTGGAGGGCCCCGGAATTGATGAGGCATCTCCTGGCTCTTCTCCAATGCAACTTTCAGTGAAACATGGTTTTCCAGGAATGGCAACTGAAAATGTTGAAGTATCTACTCCAGAAGCTGGCTGTGAACCGCAAGCTGTGCAGTTCGAAAGGCAAATGGCTACTCCTAATAGTCCTGCAGGTTGGTTCTGTAAAACTGGTTGCCGTCAGTAGTGAATTGTCGTACTTTCTCTTCCAGATTTACTGAGGGCAGTTAACAGTTCTTGGCTCATGCACATCGTATTTATTTTGCCTTTTCTTCATTTTGGGGTTGCCGATTGCTTTTCTGGTTTTGTAACAAATGCCATCTGGTTCTGCGAGTCTTTTTCTTCTCCCGGAGCTGCTGAGAATAGAGTGGATTGCACATCCTGCTCCCCAGTCATCGGATGGTCTGCCATTTTGCTTTATTAAAAGCTTGAGTGTGTTTAAATTGCATTTGTGTCTAATGGTAGTTTGCATGTTTCAGATTCCTTTGAGGTTGCTATTCGGATGCCCAAAGATGCTCCAAGTGTTGATTCCGAGAATAGGATGAAAGTTGGCCCTTGCTCAACTCAAGCTTTGCGTAAGCTTAATTTTATCGAGCTAGACCGTGAACCTAGCTTTCATCAGGAAGATCTTGTGTCAGGCTACGTCGATGAAGTTACCTTCTATCTCAAGGCAAAACTCATTTCTTATTTAGAGTCTCTAGATCCGTCCAACCACGAGGTCATGTTAGATGTTGCAAAACACACATTTTCTACGATGAAAGGTATGGATCCAGACTTCTGTATTAGAGTGATGGAGTATATTTCTCGAGCAGCTGCACTGGCAGAAGTTGAGAAATCCCCACCAAACCATCAGTCCTCCGAGGAGCTTAAACGAAAGTATGATGCTCAGAGGTCTCATTGCGAAGAACTTTGTCGTGAAAAGGCTAAAATCACATCTGCTTTGATGGTTAAGAAGCAAAACTTCTGCGACCTTCAGGCAGAAGTTACTCATTGCAGGGAAATGCTCTCCGCAGCTGAGGACAAGAAGTCTGCTTGTGAGCTTGAGGTTGTGAGCCTTGAAGCAGGCTTATATCAGATATCTGAAGAAATGGAACAGTTGAAGCAAAGCCTGCAAGATGATGCCGAAGCTCTCCAGTGTTTATACAAGAGAGACGTTGACCTAGGTGCTGTGAAGAGTGCCTTCGAGATCGCAAGAGCGAAGTTGCATGTTTGACAGCAAAGAAATATCCTTGTAATGTAATAGTGTATAATACATCAGTATTGGTGGCATGGTGTATTTAGCCGACTAATGGATGATTACTGACCTATGTAAGTCGTGTAAGTATTGTATGAAAACCTTAAGTTGAATGAGCTTAGTCATATAATGTGTATGACACTAACTATTAGGAATAACGTGGCGAATGGAGCGACATATAGTAAATTAAGACAAAGTAACTCGAACAATCAACTACTCTACAAGGTAAAGGCTTGGGAAAGAGGGGTGTATGTATGGTTTTTTATTTTTTAAAATAATTTGTCTGAATTATAGCAGTTCGAGATGAAATGAATTATTCACCCTATTTGAAAATTTATTTAACTAACTTAGGTTAATCATTTGTCATTATTCACTCAAAATTAGGGATAATTAAGGTTAAAGGTAAAGCTTAAATAATATTATAACATATTTTGAAAAAATTATCCTCCTATATATGTATATATTTAATAATATTTAAAATAATATTTTAAAATATTTATCTCAGGATATATATATATATATATATAAATTTAGATAAATTTTTAATATTTATCCTAATATATGATTTTCCTAATCAAAATGGACCATAAATATATTGTCTTAATAAACAGAGATAACTAATTGCAAATTTGCAAAAGCTCATATTCATATTAATTTTTCCAATCTTTGCACATACGATAAGTAAACTCTAGAAATAGAGTGTTTCCAACCTATGATTTTTTATTTTTTATTTTCTATTTGAGCCCAAGCACCGGTCAGATTGACTGAAACTTTATTAAGAAGGATCTTCCGTTGCTTCACCTAATATATCCATAGGTACATTCCTAGTCCAACAAACATTCGTTTCTATACTACTCACTAAGTTTGAAAAAAAAAATCTTTTTAGCAATTTATATTTTATTTTATAAAGTAATAAATATAATAAATATATACTTTATTAGAAAGTAATATGATAATTAACGCATAGAAGAACAAAAGAAAAATATAGGGACAACAAAAATTAAGCATTAACTTTTTAAATTTTTTAATTTTTAATTTTGAAACAAATATTCTGAGTTAAAAAGAATTTATTTCAGAAATAAAGGGAGTATTATTAAGTTTTGGCAATTGCATGAGCTACGTATCTTGTTCTCTTCCCGTCTTAGATGACTCCGACAAGCCACCTTAAACCTTGATGTAGTTGTTTATATCTCGTCCACGACGAATCTGATATGGAGGCTACCTTCCCAATTTCTCAACTTTACTATCACACTATAAAGGTTCGAATCCACCATCATATTACTCCACCCTTTCTCACCAACCATGTGCAAGCCCACCTGAATAGCCATGGCTTCGGCTTCCTCGCATGGCCATGAAGCTAGCCTAATAAAATTTCATGATTATGAGCCCTGAGGTGGAGATCATTTAAAACGCAAAGAAGCACAAGAAATAAGAGAGAGAGAGAAAAAAAAAGAAAAACTATGCAATACTACACAAACCCTAACCTCATCCCGATCAAACCTTTTGCTCGATACAACATTCGCCCCATCTTCGAACAGGTCAACTTACCTAGCCACTTACAGAACGTCTCCTTTCGCCGAGCGTACCAAAAGGATACGGATATCAAGACATTCACGGTGTTCGTAGACAACATAGCCAAGAACATACATGCAGCGGAAGTGAAGGAGTTGTTTTCGTCGATTGGAGCTGTGGCGGATGTATACATCTGCAGGAAGACAAGGAGAACCTCGAACCTCTATTTCGGGTTCATAAGGTATGCATACGAGAGGGAGGCAATCGAGGCCATCAGAAGCATTAATAATATGCTCCTCCACGGTATTCGACTCTTCGTCAGGCGTGCACGTTTCAAAAGAGGAAAGAATTTCCAGGCGCAGGAGGACAGTAACTCAAAGGTGGAGGCAAAAGACAAAGGTGTTACCAAGGTGATCAGTGGATGGAAACCTGCGCTAAGGGATGGAAGGACATTTGCATCGGTTGCTGGAGGTGCTGGAAACTTCTTACCAGAAAGGCAGAGGCGAATCATCCCTGTGCAATTGGATGAACATACGAAGGAATGGCTGGACAGAAGTGTGGTAGTGGAATCATTCCATCTGTTCCTGCCCGATCTAACCATCCCAAAGATCATGCAAGAATGGAGCTCCGCCACCAAGGTACGAGATCTAGGACGTTTTAAAATTTTAATTACGTTTGATTCTCTAGATGTGTGCAACCTAGCCATTGCTAAGGATAGTTTGCTCCAGGACTCATTTCCAATTGTGAGGAGATGGAGATCGGATGACGCCTGTGTGCTTCGTCGCACTTGGATAGAGATTAGGGGATTACCTGTGGCAGCATGGAGGGAAGAAATTTTAAGGACTTTGGCCACCCCTTGGGGACGTTGGGTGTGCTGGGAAGAGGAGGGAGATTATGGCCTCTCAATGGAGACAACGAGGGTCTTAGTGGATACGGCATGCATGGAGGAAATAAGAGAGACTCTGGAGGTGCAGATCGAGGATACAACAGCTGTGGTGGTGGCTAAGGAAATTGGCCAAAACTACGTCCCATGGCAAACACAATTCCAAGGGGGACGAAGAGAGACGTCGGAGGCGTCATCGTCCGATGACAAATCCGTTCGTTTGTCCAACAACTATTCCCGTAATGTTGACCTGCATGTTGGCTTCTCGAGTATTGACCGCTCACCGGATGAGGAGGAAAGGGGTGGATCAGGGATCGAGGACAGGCAGCTCGGGGTGGCGATAGGGGTAGCCATGCAAGGCAGAAAAGGAGAGATGGAAAGAAGAGAAGCGGAGGAGTTGAGGTGCTTGAATAGCCCGCAAAGTAGGCATGCAAGTAGGGAGGATCAGAATCAGCTCACTGGGATGGAAGTCTTCAAGCTGTTACTGACAACACCTGAGCAGTTGTGTGCGCAGGGAGAAGAAACAAGAGACTTTACGTGCCATGTAGGAGATGGGCGGGAGAGAAAAGTGGGAGGAAAGAGGTATGATGGGAGTTGTGGGTCCCAGGGTGCCGAGTTTGGATCTGTTACGGCACCAAGCCAGAGCATGTGGACTGGCCGACATCGACGCTTGGATTGGGGAGAAGAAGACTTTAAGCAATCCTTGGTGCGTAGGACGTACTCGTCGCTAGGAGGTGCAACAGTCGAACAACTGTCGAGGCTCACACCAAGCCTGGAGGAACAATTTGGCTGGGAGATTAATAAGGACGGGAGTGTCGAACGAGCAAAACAAAGTAGCTCATTAGATGGGAATGAGGAAAATAGTAGAAGGAAAACCAGCGGAGGAGAGTGGTAGCAATTTATAGAGAATGGGGAGGAAGAGGAAACAGATTCAATTAAGACTAAAATGGTGGGTGTGGAGCATGACCTAGAGGGCGAAAGAAGAATAATTAACAAGTGGAAGGCAAGGAGAAAGGGGTAGTGTGGGGAAGAAGAGGGGTTGGCCGTTATTAATGACGGGTCGCAGGATGTTGAGGAATTGGCCTCCTTTGATTTACCACCCAGGTTTGAAGGTGAGGGAGGGACTGATGTTCAAGTTGGTCCAATGCCGACGGAGGAGAGAGTGGAATCAGAAATTGAAGAAAATAGGATGGAAGGAGAAGAGATAGAAAAAGCAAGACAAACTTGGGAGTTTGGAAAGCAGATCGGGTTGTCATCGGGAGAAGAAGGAAAGTGTATAGAAAAATTAGCGGGGTTGAGGAGGAGTCAGAGAAAGATCCAAAGAAGGCAGTTATAGTAGGCTTTATCGGATAGTAGGGAGAGAGTGCCTCTGATTATGATAATCATTAGTTGGAACGTAAGGGGGACTCAGGCGTTAGGTAAAATGTCAAGCATCCAGCGATTGATCGAAAGAGAGAGACCTTGGATTTGTGGTTTTGTTGAAACCAAGCATAGCTATCTACGGGACTCTTGGAAGAATAGGGTATGGAGGAACGGATTGGTTGAATGGAGGGATTCAGTAGCTCTTGGTAGAAGCGGAGGTTTGATTATTGGATGGGACTCCCAGATGTTCACGCTACGACAATGTTCGAGTGGTAACAGGTGGATCTTCTTAGAAGGAGGGTTGGGCCCTCACCAGTTCGATTACGGGATCCTCTTGGTCTACGGAAACTCGGACCCAAGAGGGAGGAGGAGTCTTTGGGAGGAACTTTGGGAGGTTTGCCGTTTCTGCAATGTTCCGTTGATAGTCATGGGAGACTTCAATGAGGTCAGAAATCAGAATGAAAGGAAGGGAGGCTGGATGGATCAAACTAGTGTCCGGGATTTTAACGAGTGGATCGACAAAATGGCACTTATCGACTTGAAGCCGCTTAATTTGAAGTTCTCGTGGAAAAGGGTGGAGTCCGCAAGCCTTTTGGATAGATTCCTAGTCAGCCCCTCTTGGTTGACTATGATTCCGGGACTTTCTTGTGTGGGACTGGGCCGATCACTGTCAGACCACAATCTGATCTGTCTTAGGGTGAGGTCTGTTGGGTTTGGCCCGAAACCTTTCAAGACTTGGGATATGTGGCTTTCTCATCCTTGTTTTTGGGATTTCGTCTCTAGTAGCTGGGCGAAGTTAGGAGGGAGGATGTGTTAATCCAGATTGAAGCAGATGAAAGGATTGCGGAGGACTTGGAATAAAGAGGTCTTTGGGGATATTGATTTGAAGATAGACACTCTGGAACAGGAACTGGCCAAGGTGGATCTAAATGGTAGAGATAACAACTGTAGTGAAACAGACATTGCTAGAAGATCGGCTTTGTTGTCGCAGCTTTGGAAATGGCACAAAAGGAAAGAATCCTACTGGAAGCAGGTGGCTAGGGTTCGAGATTTTGAAGAGCGGGATAGGAACACGAGGTATTTTCACACAATAGCTGCAGTACGAAAAAAGAAGGCTACTATTAGCAGAATAGTAGAGAAGGGAGAAACAATAGTAGAGCCACCACAAATAAAGAAGGTAATTACGGAGTACTTCAAGGAGTTGTACAAGCACGAGGACCTTCCGGTTATTAGCCTTTCTACAGATGGATTCCGGCGGTTAACAAGGGAGAAAAGTTTAGAACTGGAAAAGATCCCTACAAGGGAGGACGTTCAGGTAGCAGTGTGGTCTTGTGAGCCATCAAAAGCACCAGGATATGACGGGTATCACTTTGGCTTTATACAGAAAATGTGGGGGATTATTGGAGAGGACTTCACCGACTTTGTTTTGGATTTCTTTTGCACGGGCAGACTTGAGCCCGCCCTCAACACCACTTTGATCACCTTAATCCCCAAAGTGATGGACGCCGAGGAGGTTAGATAGTTTAGACCGATTAGTCTAATTGGTTATATCTACAAGGTGATTGCGAAGATCCTGGCACATCGGTTGAAACAGGTGGTGGATGATTTGGTGAGTGATTCACAATCAGCTTTTATAGCGGGGAGGAGCATTCTGGATGGGGCCTTGGTTGCAAATGAGATGGTTCAGTGGGCCAGGAGACGGAAACGATCGAAGGGAGTCCTCATCAAACTGGATTTTCAGAAGGCATATGATAGTATCAGATGGGAGTTTGTTGAGAACATTCTGGATATTATGGGCTTTGGATGCAGATTCAGAGGTTGGATTAAAGAGAGTATTTCCACCGCGAGCATTTCGATCCTTATCAACAGATCGCCCTCAGCACCTGTTAAGATGGAAAGGGGACTAAGACAAGGTGATCCTATTTCACCCTTTCTCTTTGTGCGGGTAGTGGAGGCCTTCAACCAACTCATCAGTCGAGGAGTGGATCAAGGTCTTTTGCAGGGAGTCAAGATAGGGAAGGACAACGTGGAAGTTACACACCTCCAGTTTGCAGATGATACGATGATTTTTTGTGGGGCATCGACTACAAACATCAGGAACTGGAGAAGCTTGATCGATTGCTTTTATCTTCTATCCGGTCTGCAAGTCAATTATAGTAAATCGATTTTAATCGGCATGGGAGTGGATGGGACGTTCCAGAAGGAAGCGGCAGAGATAATGGACTGTGAGGAAGGATGTCTACCTATCCATTATCTCGGCCTACCGTTGGGAGCTCACGTAGGAAGAAGAGAAACTTGGCGACCAGTGATTGATAAGATAAAACAGAGGATGGCTGGGTGGAAAGCTAGGGTCCTATCAAGAGCAGGAAGACTCATCCTCATCAAAAACGTTCTAAACAGTTTGCCTTTGTATTTCATGAGCCTATTCAGAATTCCGAAAGAGGTCGTGAAGGAAATCATCAAGATCTAGAGGAATTTTTTCTGGAGCGGTGACGGAGATAGGAAGAAGCTTCCACTGGTCAAATGGAGCCTCATTCAAAAACCTAAATCCTTAGGTGGGTTGGGATTGGGGGATATTGTCATAAGAAATAACGCACTACTCTTCAAATGGTGGTGGAGATTCTTCACAACGGAAGGGGCAACATGGAAGAAAATCATTTCTTCAATTTATTCGAGAGATCGGATAGGGTATATAGATTTTCCATCTTCGAATACAAGGTGGACCTCGTGGATGGATATTGGCCGTATAGGGAGGGCCCTACCTCACTTGAGATCAGGTTTGGTTCTTAAGCTTGGGGATGGGCAGAAGATAAGTTTCTGGCACGATGATTGGTCCAACAGAGGACCTTTGAAGGTTCTCTTCCCAAGGCTATTCAGTATAGTAGAGCATCAGGATCATAAGGTGGCAGGGATGGGCAGCTGGGAGGGACCTTATTGGGAATGGAGATTAGCGTGGAGGAGGCAACTGTACAGCTGGGAAGAGGCCCAAGTGGAACAACTGCAATGAATTCTTCAACAGATATGTCCATGCAAGAATAAAAAAGACTCGGTTGTGTGGACCCATGATGAATCCGGTGTATTCACTGTGAGTTCCTTCTGCCAGAGGTATTATCAGCATATCTGCGGGGATGAGTGGAGCACGTCTCCAGCTAACTTAATGTGGAGAAGCCTAGCTCCCCCAAGGTTTAAACTCACAGCGTGGTTTGCGGTCCAACAAAGACTCAACACGAAGGAAAGGCTGGTCAGGTTCCAAATCATTGATTCGAGCGAGAACTCCTGTCCATTCTGTGGAATGGAAGAAGAATCAGCGAACCACCTCTTCCTCCATTGTTCGGTGTCCGGGAAGCTATGGTACAACATCTTTTATTGGATTGGGTACTCCTGGGTAATGCCCAACACAATTGAGGATATTGCTTGTGCTTGGTTGGGAACCTTTGGTAAAGGTCTGAAGGGGGATATTTGGCGAGCCGCATTTTTTGCTACTATTGGAACCATATGGGAGTTCAGAAATAGAAGAGTGTTCGAGAATATAGAAGTTTGCAGGGGCTGGATGTTTATGCTTATCCAGTTAAGAATAGGTTTTTGGGTCAAGTATGGGAGAAAGGATTTCCCGTACAGATCGGATGAGGTGATCAGTAATCTTCAGGCCCTTGTAACATAGAGTGCTCATCTTTATTGCCAGGGTAATTTCTAGGAGTTCATTTTGAGTCCATGTATTTTGGAACTTAACTATCCTCTGATTACCTTTATCTATCAAAAAAAATATCACGGACACTTCGAGAAATATGATTTTAGACCAATCTAGATCAATCAGTGACATCAAATATTAAAGAAAGATTAAAAACCTCATAGCACAATTTATGAGGTAAATAGCGACCAAGAAGGGTTCAACTGAGAGAGAGAATTCGATAGAAGAAAGAGATATTAACATGAAGTTTATTTTTGCAAAAAGTGAACATAACATTACAAACTACGAAGTAACTAATATAAATGAGCTTATATACGAGCTTACTAACCCTAACTCTAATACTAGCAGATTAGGCTTAACACTACTAGGTTGGCGCAGCCCATATTAAAACGTTTAGCTTTATCAACTATAATGAATACAATGCATACTAAAGAATATAAATTTAGAATTTGATAACCAGTCCATGTAAAAATGATACAAAATATATGCTAAGTCCCATCAACTTATATTTATTATTAATTATAGTAATTAAGTGGATTGCATAGACTACAATCTTGCTAATCTATTAGATCAGGTGATTGTCTATATGACCTATTTTAATACTACTATCTCTATATCCGACGATTGTATTGATTGGGTACGATTTATGTGAGGTGCGCGTGTCCACATCAACCGGAAGAAGGACACATCCACAACATCACACCAATTAGGAGACAGATAGACTAAGTCATACATTAGCTATATTCTTACAACTATTTAAAACTGTGTCGTTTTTATTTCTATATATATGTGTGTATATGTATAGCTATTAGTAGGATTTTTCCGGTAAGTATAAATAGAGGAGGTCTGTAGTGGCTGAGATACAGAGAGGAAAAACAAGAACATATAATACACACACATAGAGAAAAGAGGTGGAAGAGAGAAAGAGAGATCAAGGGATTGTTCAAAATGTTCTTGATGATTGCTTATAATTATTGATATCTTAAAATCAATAAAGCTAGTATTCTCTTTCTGTTTTTCTTACTTTCTTGTTTCGGTTCAAGCTTCAATCTTTTACATCTATTTCTCTGATTCTTTGAGTTAGATAAAATCATTGAGTCTTTCATTGATTAAACCTTCACAATTTATATTATACCTAAAGAACAATATCCGTTCATTCCATCAATAGCATCTTTCAGCTACACTCATTTATGCTACTCAAACATAGATTAGGAAAAATAGTTAAAGATAGCTGCATTATTACTATTTACTTAAAAAATATTCAAATAATAACTAAAATAAGTAGGGATTAGAGCTGGCAAAAGTTGACCCGACCCGACCCAGACTCGACCTGAAATTGACCCGACCTGGCACTAACCCGATAAAAATAAATCGAACCGACCCGATCTCAACCCATGACCCGTCATTAACACAACCCGATAGCGACCCGACCCGTCATTGACCCGAATTGATACCCACCGGACCCGGTATTAACCCGACTCGTTTCGACCCGATTCGGTATTAACCCGACCAGCTTCGACCAGACCCGGAGCCGACCCGACCTGATATTCACCCGACCTAACATTAACCTGATCAGACATCAAAATATATTGTAATAATAATAAATTACACATATTTTATTATTCATTTAAAGCTTTTAAAACTATAGTATTTTATAAATTGTACTTATTATTCATAATTTTATCCTAGACATTCTTATTTATTAATGATATCCTAATAAGATATATTATTAATAAATAGATAACTAAAATAAAAAAGGCAAACATCCAGTTGTAAGCCTATAAAATAATTTTTAAAAAGTGTTCTATTACATCCACTGATCCACCTATTGTATTTACCTTGTAAAAATAAAAACACATATAATATTCTTATTTTATTTATCGTTACTAGTAATCTTATGATTATATTTAATATATACAATGTAATAAATGATAATTATACATTGTATCTTCTTGTTATACTCACCTTTATTTTATAAAATTATCTTTTTTTAAGTAATCAAATATTTTAAGTAATCAATTAAATATAATATATGATAAACATCTAATATTTTTCCTTGTAAAATTTATAAATATTTAAAGCAATCAAATATAATACTCTTAAAAATTTTAAATATCTTTATTATTTATCTTTGTAAAAATAAAATACATATAATATTCTTATTTCATTTATCTTTACTAGTAATCTTATGATTGTATCTAATATATACAATGTAATAAATGATAATTATACATTGTATACTATTATTATACTCACCTTTATTTTATAAATTATATACCTTTTTAAAAATAAAACACATATAATATTCTTATTTCGTTTATCTTTACTAGTAATCTTATGATTGTTTCTAATATATACAATGTAATAAATGATAATTATACATTATATATTCTTGTTATACTCACCTTTATTTTATAAAATTATCTTTTTTTAAGTAATCAAATATTTTAAGTAATCAAATAAATATAATATATGTTAAACATCTAATATTTTTACTTGTAAAATTTATAAATATTTGAAGCTATCAAATATAATACTATTAAAATTTATAAATAAATATATTATTTTATTTAACTTTGTAAAAATAAAATAAATATAATATTCTTATTTCATTTATCGTTACTAGTAATCTTATCATTATATCTAAGATATAAAATGTAATAAATGATAATTATACATTTTATATTCTTGTTATGCTCACCTTTATTTTATAAAATTATCTTTTTTTATGCAATAAATTAAATATAATATATGATAAACATCTAATATTTTTACTTGTAAAATTTATAAATTTTTAAAGCATTCAAATATAATACTTTTAAAACTTTTAAATATCTTTATTATTTACCTTTGTATAAATAAAACACATATAATATTATTATTTCATTTATCTTTACTAATAATCTTATGATTGTATCTAATATATACAATGTAATAAATGATGATTATACATTGTATACTATTATTATACTCACCTTTATTTTACAAATTATTTACCTTTGTATAAATAAAACACATATAATATTCTTATTTCATTTATCTTTACTAGTAATCTTATGACTGTATCTAATATTTATTTTATAATAAATGATAATTATACATTGTATATTCTTGTTATGCTCACCTTTATTTTATAAAATTATCTTTTTTTAAGTAATCAATTAAATATAATATATGATAAACATCTAATATTTTTACTTTTAAAATTTATAGATGTTTAAAGCAATCAAATATTATACTATTAAAACATGTAAATATCTTTATTATTTACCTTTGTAAAAATAAAACACATATAATATTCTTTGTTCATTTATCTTTACTAGTAATATTATGATTGTAGTAATATTATGATTGTATCTAATATTTACAATGTAATAAATGATAATTATACATTGTATATTCTTGTTATACTCACCTTTATTTTATAAAATTATCTTTTTTTAAGTAATCAATTAATATAATATATGATAAACATCTAATATTTTTACTTGTAAAATTTATAAATATTTTAAGCAATAAAATATAATATTGTTAAAACTTATAAATAACTTTATTATTTACCTTTGTAAAAATAAAATGCATATAATATTTTTATTTCATTTATCTTTACTAGTAATCTTATGATTGTATCTAATATATATAATGTAATAAATGATAAGTATACATTGTATAGTCTTGTTTTGATCATTTTTATTTTATAAAATTATCTTTTTTTAAGTAATTGAATATTTTAAGTTATCAAATAAATTATAATCAATGATAAATATCTATGTTTGATTCAAAGCGCAATATTTTTTATTATTAAAATTTATAAATATCTTTACTATTTATTTGTGAAAGTAACACGCATTTAATATTTTTAATTCTTTTATCTGCAATATTAATCTTATGATTGTCCTTCTCTAATATTTATGATTTATGAAATGATAATTGCCTGGACTCGAATATGAGTCAACCCGTCAAAACTCGACCCGACCTGACCTATTAAGTTAACCTATAACTAATTGAATCCAACCCGTCAAATTGTATGAAATGACCCCACCCATCAACTTAACTCAAAACAACTTGGGCACAGCGGGACTAACCCGTCATATTACATGAAATGACCTAAACGGGCCGAAGCCACCTACTCATTTGAACTAGAAAATGACCTGAAACCAACCCGACCCTACTAGTCAAGTTAACTCGAAATGATCCGAATTTGATTTTTTTTAACCCGAATCCGAATCGATCCGATAAATTAACCTAAAATGACCAGACCTAGAACTGACTCGACCTGACAAATTAACCCGAAATGACCCAAACCCAAAATGACCCGACCCGCTATGACCTAATCTGAACCCAATCCGCCCAACCCGATTGCCACCTCTAACTACAACCATAATCACATAAGCTCGGATCATGCAATCATAAATTAATAGACAAGATTAATAATTAACCTTTTGCTACTTTGGAAACATTAATTAACAATCATGTATTAATTCCGTTATCCTAGCATTGATTAAGATCTAAACTAAATAGGTGATCAATCTAATTAGTTTAAATTATTAACCTATGATGTGAGACCATTCAATTCCGTCTATTAATTCAATTAACTTTCATTTAGAATCATAAATTAAAATTACGTTGTCATATGTGAAACCCTAATTCCGTCATCCAATCCTCCTACCCTATACTATCTACACTATTATCTTCATAATTGTAATAACATACAATTAAATGTAGTAATCTATACTTAAAATCAATGATTACGTATAAATTAACAATGAAACACTAAAATTAAGAGAAATAATAATACATTAAAGGGAATTTATTTGCATTCAATCAAAAATCAAAACTTGTAATTAAGAGAGGAATGGAAAAGAACTTATCAACTTGAATTGTAGAGTGTTGATTGTTCAATTGAATATAATGGAGACAAAGAGAATTGGAATTATGAATTACATGTGGTATCTAGAGAATATAGAGAAATGGTATGAGCGAACCGGTCTAGTACTAAGTGTGGCGGTAATACTCCCAAAGTTCACAGTTTACTAATTTCCTTCCGCTAATTTTCTTTTTATTAAACGAATTTTTTTCAGTAGTGAATTTTGGGGGTGTTAAAAGTTGGTATCAGAGCGGTTGGTCCTTTTGACCGCGCTCGTTTTCAAAAAATAAATTTGGTTTATGAAATTTTTATAGGAGTTTGAAGTTGTTTCGACCATGCTCTTCCGATTTTAGCCTTTTAACCTGATACTACAAATTAGTATCACACTTTATTTCAAAAATTGTTGGTTTAATGAAGTTTTTATT
Source organism: Tamarix chinensis (assembly GCA_030549775.1). Lineage (NCBI taxonomy): Eukaryota > Viridiplantae > Streptophyta > Magnoliopsida > Caryophyllales > Tamaricaceae > Tamarix > Tamarix chinensis. The sequence continues at coordinate 63,162,138 of CM060174.1, forward strand.
GATTTAAAAACATTTACGCTCAGAGTTGGTCTCGAAAACCTTTTCCCATTTCGAATATTTTAAGTAGGTACCACAAGTTGGTATCAGGTATTTTTAGAAAATCATTCTCGATTCTTAGATATTTTAAGCTGATACTCCAAATTAGTATCAAAGTATTTTACGTAAATCTCCAAGTTTAAATGATTCTTGTAAGGTTTCCCTCCTATTCCTCCCTCATTTTGGAAGATCCGGATTAGTCCTGAGAGTTGGGTATGGGTAGATTAAGTGACCTCAGCTTAAGTCACCTAGCTTGAGAAAATAGCACCTTCCCTAACACGTTTCTATTTTACAGCTAATTCGAAATGGACTGAGACGAGTGAATCAACAATCTAGAGAGGGCGTTCGAAGTACTCATGGGATTAGCTCAACATTCCTCGGTGCCTTAACCTCAAGCTACTTTATCTTCGACGAGTATCGGAGAGGATTGGCTCTATAGAGTTTCACATCACCGGTCCCCAACCTATGATGGGAAAGAAGACCCCGTGGTCTTAGAGAACTGGCTACGAGATTTTGATAGGACGTTTGAGGCACTCAACTGCCCTGAGGAGCGAAGGACGAATATCGTGGCATACCATCTTTGAGGATCATCTAACACTTGGTGGGAAGACCTTCGAACTCAAAGAGAACGACAAGTATCTTGGGAAGACTTCAAGACCGCCATCCGAACACGTTTCTACACGGAGAGTCTCAAGAGGGCCAAACTCAAAGAATTCATGGATCTAACACAGGGAATCTTGTCGGTCCGAGAGTACTACGCATGATTCACGAAGTTGATGAGGTTTGCCCTTGGGATAGCAGCTAGCCAGGCTACAGTGGTCTTTCAATTCGAGCAAGGACTTCACTTCAACATCCGAAACATGATGGGCGCCAACATTTTCCCTGATCTAAGTACGGTGTACAAGCGAGCATGTAACGCCGAAGCCTTGATCTAAGAACAAGCCTTCATCCTAGGCAAGAGGAAGAGCAAAGAGGCCGAATCCGAAGAAAAGAGCCATCGCCCTAGCAGCAAGATTTTGCGAGTACAACCTCAACCTCAACCTAAAGTTTGAAGTAAGAAGACTCAGAGTACTCACGGTGGCAAGGCTAGCAAAAGACCAACCTGACATTACCACTGTAGTCGCTGTAGAAAAGATCATCCAGGCAAGGACTACATGGGAAAGTTGGTCTAATGCCATGACTGTGGACAGCTTGGGCACAGGAGCTACGAATACTACAGCGCACCCTATGAAGGAATCCCGAGGCCACATCAACCATTGGTTCGGTAGAATCAAGCACTTGGAGTAACCCGTTCAGCCTCATTAATCGAAGAAGATGAGCAAGCGATCGATCATGATGTAACCTCTTCAAGCTGTCCGTCGGGTTCCGCATAATTGTTTGTATTATTAATTTTGTGTGTAGTTGTTTTTCCTTAGTTAAGTAAGTTCCTCTTTAAGGGGGTAGTTACCCCAAGTAACCTAGAATCCCTCCTTGTAATCCCTAGTACTAAGGCATAAACCTCGGGGACGAGGTTTTTCTTTAAGGGGGTACTGATATAATCCCCTGAAATTTTAAAACCCTATATTTTAATAAATAAATTTTATTTTGGATAAATTAGCTTTTAAATATTTTTAATTTAATTATTTTATGAATTTTTGAGTGTATGAAATTTGGTATAAATATTTTAATAAATTAAAATAAATATTTTATTAATTTATCATACTCTTGTTATTTAAATAATTTTTCCAAATTATTATTCTACTAAAATTATCCTTCTAAAATCTTATATTTTAATTAAATTGTTAAATAAATTTAATACCCAAAATATTGTAACTTATTATTTATAAATTAAATTATTTTAATTAAAACCAATTTTCCTTTTTCTTTTTCCCTTTTTCGTTCTTTTCCCTTTTCTTTCTTTTTATTTTTCCTTCCTTGGGTGCTCTCTCCCCCTCCTGTGCGTTGGGCCGCTGGCCCATTCCCTCCTCTCCTTCTCCCGACGCCAGGGCCTAGCCCATTCTCTTCTTTTCTCCCTACGCGTCGCCCGGCTGCCCCTCTTTCTTCCTTCTTTTCTTGCCTGACCGGACCGACCCCCTCCCTTCCTTCAGTCAGTCTGCTCACACGCACGCCGAGCACCCCGACTCTTCTTCCTTCTTCTTTCTTTTTCTTCTTTCTTTCACCGGCGAGATTTTCGCCGCCACCCTGCAACTCCCTCTCCTCCTTTGACCTACCTAACTCCCTCTCCTCCTTTGACCTGCCTAACTCTCTCCCTCTCTCTCTCTCTCTCTCTCTCTCTCTCTCGCCATTCTTTGCCCATACCGGCCCACTATTCATCCCCCACTCCTTGCCATTGCCATTCCTCCTCCCTCTCCCTGCAACCGCCACTCCTCTGCCACCCTACCGCCACCCCTTAATCCTACCTATCCCCTCCTCTCTCTCTTTATTCTTTTTCTTCTTCCCTTCCTGCTCCATTCGGCATTTTTCCCGAGCCCCTCCATGCACCCCACTCTCTCTTTTCCTTCCCTTCTTATCCTTCCCTCACCCTCTCTTTTTTAACTTCGCCACCCATCTCCGCCACTGCCTCCGCCTCAAACACCACCTGGACCACCTCCTGCCACCCTCTACCTCACTCTCGAGCCATCACAGCCCCCATCAAGCCGCCCCACAACCCCATTCCTCCTCCTCCCTTCTTTTTCTCTTCTTTACCCCTTATCGGCAACCGCCCTGCACCACCCCATTCCACAGCCGTCCCGCCGTTTCCGCCGCCACCTAAGCCACCTTATTACTCCCTGCAACCCCCTCTATCACCCCCAATCCTCATTTGGCCGAAACCATCCTCCGTAGGCCCTCGTTTTTCCCCTCTCTTTTCCTTCCCCACCATCCCCATCTTGACCTCCCTCATCGGCCGCCACCTTCGCGGCTTTGCTGCCGCCGCCGCCGCCACCCTTAGCCACCATCAACCCATCCCCGACCACCACCTACACCCCCTCTCCACTTCTGTACCCTTCCCTTTCCCTAAATCCTCCCCCAAACACCTCCTTTTCTAGCCCCAAACCACCAACCCGAAATTGTCCATTTTTCTTACTATTTCCCTCCTTCGAGCCCCTCCTCCCTATTTATTTTCATGCAGCTCATGCTACATTAGCAGCATGAGTTTCTGGATTTCTTGATCTATTTGTTTAGTAATTCTAAGGTATAATTATATTTTTAATTTAATTATGTGATTAATTAAGTGTTATAAAGTTTTGTACTTTAATTTTATTATTTCTAATGTAATAAGTCTTGGCATTATTTTTAGGTATTGGTTTTTGATAATCAAAGCTTGGACCTTTAACCGGAGTACCGGTAAGGTTTGTTTTTGTAAAAACCGAGGTAATCGTTAAATCCTACTTAAATGCATGGATTAACGCATGTTAGCACATTAGGCATTTGAATGTGTATTATGTTGTTTAGTATATTATATGTGGTTATTGTGTTGATTGATGAAAAGGAAGCATGATAGATTGTTGCTATGTATGTAAATATTATTTAAGGTAATAATTTGGTTGCTAAGGAAAAATGTTAAGTATTATCCATGCTATTTTATGCTATTGTGATATTTAATACATGTTTAATATTTTGTGAGCCTTGGGGGATTTTACTAATGTACCTTGAATAAGAATATGGCCTAATATATATATGGGAGTTAATGAGTATTGTATTAACTTTAAAAGTTGTGGATGGTGCATTAATATTAATATTTTATGCAGTAATAATAATAATTCAATATAAGTGGTGTACTAAGGGAAAAAAGGTAATTCTTAATTAAGAAGGGTATTATGGTAATTTTGGAGGCAAGGGTAAAATAGTAAATTTGTTAATAAAAGGATAAAATGGTAATTTTGGAAGTAAGGGGGTTAAAATGGTAATTTTTGTAATTAAAGGGGGAAAATGGTAATTTTATGAATAAAGGGTAAAATGGTAATTTTGTGAGTAAATGGTAAATTGGTAATTTTGTGAGAAAGGGGCAATTTGGTAATTTTGTAGTAAAAGGGTAATTTGGTAATTTTGAAATAAAAGGGTAAAATCGTAATTTTATAATTAAAGGGTAAAGTAGTAATTTTATGATTAACGAGCAGAATGATAATTTGAAATTTTGAAAGAGGTAAGATAGTAATTTCATAATTAAGGATAAATGGAAATTTTATGAGTAAAAGGGGCGATGTGGTAATTTTTGGGAGTTAAGGGGTAAAATGGTAAATTTGAAGGCAAAGGGGTAAAACGGTAATTTTTAAATCAAAGGGGTAAAAGTGGAAATTGGAAAGGAGTAAATTGGTAATTATAATAATTGAGAAGGGTAAAATAATAATTTGAATAACTAAAGGGGTAATTTGATAATTTAATAATGGAGAAGAGTAAAATGGTAAATGTGATAAATGTGAGGGGTAAATTGGTAATTTAACCAACTAGAGGGTATTTTCGTAATTTTGATAATGGATCAGGGTAGTTCGGTAATTATGACAATTAATAAGGGCAATTTGGTAACTTAAATAACTAAAGGAAAATTTGGTAAATTTAATAACAGAGAAGGGTAAAATTATAATTATGATCATATAAAAGGGTAATTTGGTAATTTAACCAACCAAAGTGTAATTTGGTAATTTTGACAATGAGGAAGGGAAGTTTGGTAATTGATAATAAAGGACGGTAATTTGGTAATTAACTGAGTAAGGGGTTAATTTGAAAATTAGGATAAGGAGGAAGGGTAAATTGGTAATTTGACCAACTCAAGGATAATTTATTAATTATAATAAAGGAAAAAGGGCAAAGTGGTAATCTAACCCACTAAATAGAAAGCATATTAACTGTAATAATTATTAAGGGGATTAGTGACCTAATAAGTATGAAAAATAATTTAGTAACCTAAATCGAGTAAAGGGTAACTTGGTAATTTTGTATCAAAGAGGGTAATATGGGAATTTGTCAAGTAAGGAAGGGACGACTTAATAATTTTATAAGGGGTAAATGAGTAGGTTGTATCTAATATATAATTGTGATTGTGGGATTCGTAATATGACTCTAATAATGCTAATTAACGAGGTAGGAGTATTTGATGATTAGTAAGTATCACGAGAACGAATTCTAATTCGAAATTAGATGAGTTAGGATGGTCTTAATGATTCCTCTGTGTTACCTTGAACAACCATTTGAATAAGAAAATTCTAATGATATTTGAACGATTAAAATTGGATAATTAGCTGATTGTTGTGCTTTTGTGATCGCCATTAACTAAGACGCTAATACTTAAAGTGAAAGACCTCGAGATCGGGAATGGTGGCTCTTTAGGAGTTGCTACCCTAAAGACATGGTTTAGCCCACAATTATTTGGTATTTGCTGGTGTGCCTTTGTGCCCCAGCCGAGCCCTATATCTACTCTATCTAGCTCCACGGACCTAGTTAGGGGGTATGCATACTTAAGGATTAGGTGTCCTTGTCGGTAGGGTACTAAGTTAGCTTTATGCACCAATAAAACCAGGGTACCTTTACGTCCCTGGGTTACTAGTTGAAGGGTACTGAGTAGCTTTTATGCACCAGTGCGACCGATGTACCTTTGTGTCCCGGGTTCTTGATCTCCCTATCGAGGAAATAAATGGAATTGTTGTACTGAATAAAAAGGGAAAATACTAATTGTTAAAGTGAAAGATTAATGAGCCGGGACCAGTGGAATTATTTGATGAGTACCGATCCACCGAAAATAATAGTGGCCTAGGATGTTTTTCCCTGGATAATGTTCATGAGTATCGATCCACTATATATATATATATATATATATATATATATATGTATTCTGATCCACCGGCCAGAATAGTGGGAGTCCCGAGCTCAATTAAATTTGATTTGGATGTGAATAAATTATGGAAAATACTAATCATTGAGATGATTGATAATGATGGAATAAGGGCTTAAGGCCCAGATGTATCGATCGTTTGCTATGGCCTACTAATAATTATTGATTAGTTAAGTATGTGGTTGTATGACTATGGATCTTAAGTATTTATCTTTCATTATGTACGTATGTAGTATCATGTGTGGCATTGCGTGCCTGTTTTTAAGTGCATTTTTAAAAGGGTTACTCAGTACCGTAGTACTGAAGGGTTCCCTTCGTGGAGCCCCTGCCTATTCAATGGGCAGTACCCCTTGTAGGTTGTATTCAGGTGCTATTCAAGTGGGCTCTCGGGAAAAAGCGTAAGGTATTGTCCAGAAATTTTAGGGTTTTAATTTATCTCTTTTAAATTCAATGTATTTGTTACTTTGTAACCACTGTTGTTGGATTTACTCTCGCAAACTATTTATTGTGCTACTCTGAATTTTAAATGCTTAAGTTTCTCGTAAAATTGTATGATACTCTTTTAGCCTTAGCACTTGGTACTGGAATGGTATGAGTGAATCGGTCTGGTACTAAGTGTGGCGGTAATACTTTCAAAGGTCACAGTTTACTAATTTCCTTCTGCTAATTTTCTTTTAATTAAACGAATTTTTTTCAGTAGTGAATTTTGGGGGTGTTACAGGAATAAATGACATTTTTACTTAGGAAAATAAAGTATAAATCCTATATATCAATATCTCCTTGTGGGAGTTTATCCTTACGGCAGAAATATTGTTTGAATTTGTGTTGGATGGATTTTAGCGTTGCATCTAGCATGAGATAGATGGTGGATATTTATCTCATATTAGGTGTGGTGGTAACATTCTCCAAATTCTATTTTAGCTTCCGCATTATTCTTTTAAACAAAAATTTCCAGGATTAAATTTTGAGGGTGTTACAACAATCCACTTAAATACTTCTCAATTTCTAATAATTCAAATGCTCTATAGATGCATAATCATGGCACGAATATCTCTAATATTCATATTAATCCTGCTCTTGTCAACACCATATGCCAGGAAGTTCTTAAATTTGTCAAAGAAAATTATCATAACACGTCTAATCCTAATGCAAGTTCCTTTGTGAACTTTGCAAGTAATATTACTATTTTACCTAATTTCATGTCTCACAAATTGATTTGGATTATAGATACAGGAGATTTTGACTATATGTGCCATGTTTCCACTACTTTTGTTCAAATTTGGTCCTTATATTCTCTTATATGTTGGGTTACCAAATGGAACCAAACATCATATTATTCATGTTGGTGATATACAACTTAATGCTTATCTCTTGCTTAGAGATTTGCTTTACATACCAACATTTCAGCATAACCTCTTTAGTGTGAGTGAGATTTTAGATTCTTCTAAACTTATTTCTCACTTTAACTCTACTAAATGTATATTACAGGACCCAGCTACTAAACAAGTGATGGCAACTGGATGTAGAGAGGGTGGAATATACACTATTCATTTCGCTGCTCCTTCACATGATTTGTCTAATTCTGTTTCCCATTGTAATACTAGCACTTTGTGTAATGAGTGGATATATTTGACTATTACACATGCTAGATTGGGGCATACCTCCCTATCCAAAATGAAACACATTGATGTATGCTCTAATACCATGTGAAGCATAGCTAATCAACTTGGAATCAGGTGTTCACGAAGGAACAATGAGGAAGAAAAACAGAGAGAGTAAATATTGTATTAATGAAGTATATATTTTTGATATATCATCTTAATACAATGCAACATGTGTGTGTGTGTGTGTACATACATACATACTAGTTATTGTTATCTTTAACCAACTGTCAATTAAATAACAAACTATATCAATCTCTATATATTTCACACTTTATATCAAACTAATACTATATGTAATTATGTGTATTATGTAATTACATATAGTACAACTTTATAGATCTCCTTATTCTCACGGTAAAACATAATTTCATTGAAATTGCCCCTACCTAGGTATATCAATTAATTTATTTATGGGCATAATTCATTAATAGTACCACCTATAAAAAAATCACCTATAGGAGAGAAACTCCACTGCTATGCTACCCCTAAAAAAAGGGAAAAAAAATCTCATAATCTTTCCTCACATCCTTTGCTGATAGGCATGTTTCCATAAGAGACATAATGTCAGGATGATGACCATTATCACATTGGGCGGTTGTTTGAAAGTCTGATTAGAACCATCTTTCTCTTCACGTATTACTAACCTTGTATCACAATACCTACTTTCTTTCACTTCAAGAACCTTCAAATGCTACTCTACTTCACAAATAAAGGTTGTTTCATCTGATTGTGTTGTATTCTCTTTATTGTACCAATGATACATTTTCACCCCTCAAGTTTTAGAATATCTATTGTTCTTTGAAGGGCTCTTGCAAAGAGCACTGCACTCAAACTATAGTATTTTCCTAACTCTAAACATAATATTATCTTCTATTTCAAAATATCTAGTTGACCTTTATTATATAGGCAGACTAGGTACTTGTCTTGCTACCCCTCCATAAAAAGTATATAAATTTAAATTATTGTAATTACAAATATTTAAAGTTGAGAAAATAGAAAATTACTTTTCAGACAAACATAAATCTAAGAAAAATGCTTTATCTATCTATATATATATATATATATAATAGAGTGAAGAGGAAAATAATTTTAAGAGAAAAGCACCATGAAAAAGATAAGTATTTTAGATAGAAGCTTAGTTCTCCAAAAAAAAAATGTTCAATATTAACAAAATATAAAATAGATAATAGATAATGTAATTCTTAAAGAATTTAATGTAAAATCTAAATTGAAGAAATGTGAATAAATTTGAGGAAAGAGAGGGAGAGAGAAAAAAGTTAATAAATGAGTTTTGTGTTAATGTAATTATGAGAAATATAGAAATGATGATAATATAGATGAATGTTATTACATTAAAGTAAAATATTCAAAAATAATAATAATAATTTATTTTTATTGTAGCTAATTTACTACCCTATATATTAAGTTAATACTTTATAAGAATATATATTTACTACCCTATAAAATAAGCAAATACTTTATAAGAATATATATATTATTAAAAGTAATGTGTTATGACTTTTGTACCAATATAAAAAATAAAATATCGAGGCATATTAAGCCCATAATAACCTAATCTATGTAATCTCAGATCTATTTTATTAGTTAACAGTTCATTAAGAGAATTAGCATTTTAAACTTAATTATAGACATAAGTAAGGGTTGCTATCCAATTATAGTGTTAATAAATAAAATATGATAAATGAATTTGGATATTTATAGTAATTAATAATAATAATAATTAATGATGGAATTAATGAATTAATACAATGGAAGATAGAGATATTTAGAATTTTTTGCTGACTAAGGAAAATGACATATTACAATAATTTATATAAATATTCTAAGAAGAGTAAAATATCAGAAAATTCTATCTTATTCTCTAAAATAATTAAAAAAATGTATTTTCCTTGAGAGAAAAAACTCACTATTCACATATTGGAAATCATAAAGGTTATTTAATCAAGAAAGAAATTAATGTGCAAAATCTAGTTGGAGAGGGGGAAATAAATAAGAGGAGAAAGAGAAAAGTGTTAATTAAAGGGCTTTAAATTATTTTATTATAAAATTTGAGAACATAGATAAATGTGTTGTAGAAAATAAGAAGATAAAATCTAATAAAATATTATTTTCTTATTAATATGTAGTTAAGATTAAACTCTTTTTTTTCTTTTTGTGAGGAAAGGTGAAACTTTTTTAAAAAATGGTGCGTGGTTCCTAGCTCAATCATTTTATTATGGATTTTTTTTTGTCACACAATGATCAAAAAAGTTAAAGAATGAGTAAAAAAGTTTAAGGTTGAAGAGCTAAAGTAAATTATGATAAACTTGATATAAGTTTATTTTTTAATGAGGGTATTTTTTTTTAAAGAGTTCAAAATTATTCTTATATTTTATTAGAATTCACTCTAATTTATTTTTAAATGAAAAAGTGTTCAAAACCTATTATTACATTTGGACTTAGACTAGTAACCTTCGTTAAATCGATATTGAGACAGAGCCTCTATTTTATATTTCATCATTCTCCCTATAGGTTTGAAGGCTTGTTGGGAATTTCTACTGGGCTTAGAATTCAGGGGGATATTTTAAGAATTGAGTTCGAATTTGGAAATTCTTTTTTTTTATAGCTATGGTATTGTCAAAACAATGAACAACAAAATTCAAGGTAAAAATGAAAAGTAGTGCCTACACATTATGGACCACATCATCAATTCTGTAAGCAAAATATTCTCGATGATTCTTGATCCAAAAAATCAATACTAATTTTGACTAACATTGTCAACCATCTAACACATATTGGTTGGTTCTTGAACACTATCTTATATTTGTACTCCTATATCACTATAGTTATTACAAAAAATACAATGTTCCATATTTGCTCTCTTAGATCCCTCCTTCGACCTCCAAACCAAAAAAAATCATTATCTATGGTATACTTTAGCATTATACAAGTGTAAAATATCTAGTTACATACCCCATACCAAATCCTTCTTGTCACTGTGCAACATAGGAACAGGTGGTTAATGGTCTCCTGCTCAACCTTATAGAAAGGGTAGCCCGAGTCACTGATATTGATGAGTTGAAGTCTAGTAAGATTGTTTTTAGTATTTAAACTCTGTTGGAGGCAACCCATGTTATGAGTTTGATCTTAGGTAGGGCAATGCTGAACCATATTCTGATGTAATCCTTACCGTGCCTTTCATATTCATCGCTCATTTGATAAGAAGCCTCGCAAAAAGAATTAACCAAATAGATTCCTTTATTATCGTATACCTAGTTAATAGAGTCTCTCACGTCCCTATATAGAAGGAGTTATCTAATCATTCTTCCCAAATGCTCTGAATATTCTTCCTCCTATATAAATAGTCTTAGAAGCCACATTAGGTTTTAATGCCACACTTCACCATCCCAAAATCCCATATTTGTCATTCTTTCCCCTTATTGATCAACCTCTAAGAATAGTCTAAGAAAGGATATTTTTAGGGTACCCTACTATATCCACTTATCATTCTATAACATGAATCTATTACTATCTCCTAGATGAATCTTTATACCTAAATCTAGGAGGTAATTTTACCTTCTAATCTCTACGATATCCATCCAAGGTGTTCTGCCCTTCTTCTTCTCTTATATCTCTAGGCTTTCAATTTTATTACAATATTATATGGATTTATTGACTCATTTCTATGATGTCACATTATTCCTCATATCCATGTCTCCAACCCCCAAGTCACCCAAACTTATAGGTTTTGAATCACATTCTAGCTTACTAGAGGCAACTTATTACATTCCCCACTTTCTGCCCAAAAGTTGTTCCTTTAGATGGTGATAATCTCTTTTACCACTCATTTTTTCATTTTGAAGACACTTATATAATACTTTAGCATGCTATTGAGAACGCTCTTAATTGGTACCAGTCTACCTACTCTGGATAGCGTCCTTGCTTCCACTCTACTAGTATCTACTTAATCTTATCCACCATTAGCATCCATATCTGTTTATTCCTTGTATTAGCCCCCAATGGAAGTCCAAGGTAAGTGATGGAAAGATTTTTGATCTTATAGTTCATGGTATTTGCAGCCTCCTCTTGTGATTTGGCTTCTTCTTCAAGTCTAATAAGCCCTGAATTTGTGAATTTTATGCTCATCCCTGACATAAGAATAAGCACTCCAGTAGTCTCCTCTAATTCCTGACATTATCTTATGATGTTTCATAGAATATCATTATGATTCATGAATTGTAAACATGTCTCCTCAAGCCGATCACTCCCCACTCGCACTCCCTATATCAACCTTTTTGTAGTGACTCTTTAGATAAGTTGGTTGAAATATTCATTAGCCAAGATAAAGAGAAAGGGGGATATGGGATCCCCTTACCTAAGTCCTCTTTTCATCTTAAAAGGAGTGGATGGTGAGGCATTTATTAATACCGAGATATTGGTTGTTGTTAGGCACTCATTTATCTATCCTCTCCATACTTTATTGAAGCCTATTATCTCCAATATATACCATGGAAGTCCCATCTGCTGCTATCATATGCCTTCTAGAAGTCCAGCTTAATCATCAAGCCTCTCTATCCTTCATTCTTCTTAAACCAATGAACAATCTCATTGGTGAAAAAAGCTCTATACATAATACTTCTATTAGCGATGAAAGAAGATTAGAAATCACTAACTAGGCTATCCATTACCTATTTCAGTATCTCTGCCAAAATCTTTGAGATAACCTTGTAAATACGCCGTATCAAATTTATAGGTATAAATTGGCTGAACTTCACAGCCTCTTCTACTTTGGAAATCAAGGTTACCAAAGTGGTATTGAATACATGTGGCAGGTGGCTAGATTTGAATAAATTTAGTATAGAGTCTTTGAACTTGTCCCTTAGGACTCCCCAAATATTAAAGATGAAGCCCATATGGAATCCGTCATACCCTAGTAACTTCAAGGATTCATAAGCCCACACTGCATTTTGCACTTCTTCTCTCTATGGCAAGCATTCTAACAACCCACCTTGCTTTGTCATGAGACTGTTGAATCCCTCAGCTGATAATATAAATTTTGGCAGATCGAGTTCCTTATGAAGCCCTTTATAATAGCATATGATCAATTCCTTTATCCTTACAGGGTCCACTATCATTTGGTCCTCTTCTTTAAGCTTGTTGATTAAAACCCTCTTCTTTCTCACAATAACCATTGCATGGAAATATTTAATGTTCCTATCCCACTCCTTGACCCCCCAAATCTTGAGATCTAGAGCCAATAAGTTTCCTTCCTCTTATGCCACATCCATAATTGCCTCTATAGGGCTACTCTTCTTGCTAGTATCACTATTGTAACCAACACATCCTCCCTAGGATGCTCCACCTTCTCTAACTCCTATTCTAGAATGGTTATCTTCAAATTAACATCCTAAAAAACATTCTTATTCTGATGCCTAAGTAAACTCTTGATCCTTTTGAGTTTATCTTGACACAAACTCCCCTTTACTCTTTTCCAGTAATCTAACACAACTTTGAAAATACAGGTGGTAAACCAAATATCCTAAGATTTGAAGGGTTTTAGACCCTCCCCCAATGCTTTGCAACTAAGTTCGATAGGATTGTGGTCAGACAAAGAACTCTTGAGGCTTATGCAAATAAAAGTCAGACAAGATGTAATCTATTTTGGATCAACCAAGAAATAGTCCAGAAGGCTAGTAGAACTAGCTTTTTGCCAAGTGAAACCCATATTAACAAGTAACAAATCAATGAGCCCCATCCTATCAATCCAATCATTAAAGAATCTAATGCTACAACTTTCTGAGCAACCCCTACCTTTTACTTGGTCATATTACCTCATTAAAGTCTCCCATTACTACCATTGGGACAGAGCACAGTTACCCAACATACCATATGTAATCTTCCGAAATTTTAAAAACCTATAATTTAATAAATAGCTTTTATTTGGGATAAATTAGCTTTTAAATCTATTTAATTTAACTTTTTATGGATTTTTGAGTACATAAAATTGGATATGAATATTTAATAAATTAAAATAATTATTTTATTATTTTATCATACCCATTTTTATTTAAATAATTTTTCCAAACCAATATTTTTCTAAAATTAACCTTTTTAAACACATATATTATATTATATTGAATTAAATTATTAAATAAATTTATTACCCAAAAATATTACATTCTATTATTTTATAAATTAAATTATTTTAATTTTCCCTATTTTCCTTTTCCTTTTCCTTTTTTCCAATTTTCCTTTTCTTTCTCCCTTTTCCTCCTTTTCCTCCTTTCTTTATTTTTCCTTTTTTATCTCCTCAAGCCACCAGCACTTGGCCTGCTCTCCCCTTCCCCTTGCGCCTGGGCCTCCAACCCACTTCCTTCCTTGCTCTCCTCCTCTCGCGCACGGCCCAACGCCTCTGCTCTTCTTTCCTTTCTTCCACTGGATTAGACTGGCCCACTTTTCTTTCTCCCCCCTTTGCCAGCCTGCCCTCCTCTCCCTTTCTTTCTTCTTCTACCTTCTGCCCCGACCTGCACTTCGTCAACCACCCTAAGCCATGCTCGACCAACTCCTCCATACCCTGCAACTACCACCCTAGCTTGCAACGCACTTGCCCCTACCTCGCTCTCTCTCCCCCATCGTTTTCCTACCCCTCCTCGACTCGACCAACCCCCTCTCTCCTCACACATTCCCCCTTTTCTTTCTCTTCTCCCCTTCCCTCTCCCTGCCACTCGATCAGCCGCCTACCACCTTGTTGCTGCCCTACCGAGCCACCTACTCCCCCTTTCTCTCCCTCTTCTTTCTCTTCTCTTCAATAGCCTCTTCCCTACCCCATTTTCGAACACTCTACCCTCCCCCATTCCCTTTTCTCTCCCTTTCTTCCCCTTCATCTTTTTACCCCTATTTTGCACTACCACCCCCTCTACTGCTTCCACCACCACACCAACCACCTGCACCACCCCTAACAACCTCTATCTCATCCATGCACCACCACAACACCCCCATGAGCCCCTGTAGTCCCTTCTTCCTCCCCTCTTCTTTTTCTTCCTTCTTGGTAACCTCCCTACTCCTCCTCCTTCCGCTACCATCCCGCCGCCTCTACTACCTCCCAAGCCACCAACCCACTCCCTGTAACCTCCCCTACCACTGCCCTCACCTCCTTTGGCCAAAACCAACCCTTGCAACCCCTCATTTTCCCCTACCCTTTTCCTTTCTTCTCAGCTACCTCCACCTCGACAACCACCTTCACAGCATGGCCACCGCAGTTGCTGCCGCCCTTGGCCTCCAACAACCCATCCCCAACCACCACCTACACCCCCTCTTCACCCTTGCATCCTTCCCTTTCCCTAAATCCTAACCCACTTGCCCTTTTTTTAGCCCCAAAACCCTAACCCAAAATTAGCACCGCTTCTTCCTTTTATACCACCTTCAACCCCTTTTTCTTCATTGCCTTACATGCAGCTCATGTTGCAAGAGTAGTTGATTTGCTACCTTTATTTGGGTTATTTTAGTTAATGATTTTAAGGCATAATAATATCTTAAGTTAAGTATTTCATTAATTAAGTTTTTATAAAAGTCTTGTGCTTTGGTTTTCTTATTTCTAATATGATAAGTATTGATATTATTTTTAGGTATTGGTTTCGCTAATCAAAGCTTGAATCTTTAACGGGGATATAGGTAAGGTTCGATTTTGTGAGAATTAAGGTAATCGTTAAACCCCACTTAAATGCATGGATAAACCTATATTAGCACATTAGGTTTTTAATATGTTATTTTGCATGATATATATATGGAATAAGTGCTTAAGGAAGGAGATTTGTTACTCAAGAATATGTTAAGTACTTATCCATGCTATATTATGTTATTGTGACCATTAATACATGAATAATATTGTTGTGAGCCCTAGGGACATTTTAATAATATATCTTATACAAGAATGTGGCCTAATAGGTATGAGTGTTGATGAGTATTATGTTGAAATATAATAGTTGGTGGAGTTTGACAATGAGAATGGAGTATTAATATTACTATTTCATATAGGGATGATAATTTAATAAAAGTGGGAAATAAGGGGGAAATGGTAATTTGTAAGTAGAAGGGGTATTATGGTAATTTTGGAAGTAAATGGTAAAATAGTAATTTTGTAAGTAAAGGGGGTAAAATGGTAAATTGGTGTAAAGGAAGGGTGAAATGGTAATTTAACAAAGTAGAAGGATGAAATGGTAAATTGGTGTAAAGGAAGGGTAAAATGGTAATTTGGTGTAAAGGAAGGGTAAAATGGTAATTTAACAAAGTAGAAGGGTAAAATGGTAATTGTGATAATGGAGAGGGGTAATATGGTAATTATAATAATGGAGAAGGGTAAAATGGTAATTATGAAAATGGAGAAAGGTAATTTGGTTATTTAACCAATAGAAGAGTAATTTGGTAATTAAGATAATGGATAAGGGCAATTTGGTAATTATGAAAATAGAGAAAGGTAATTTGGTAATTTAACCAACTAAAGGGCAAATTGGTAATTATGATAATGGAGAAGGAAAAATTGGTAATTTAACCAACTAAAGGATAATTTGATAATTATGAGATTAAAGAACGGTAATTTGGTAATTTAACCAACTAAAGGGCAATTTAGTAATTATGAAAATAGAGAAAGGTAATTTGGTAATTTAACCAACTAAAGGGAAAATTGGTAATTATGATAATAGAGAAGGGCAAATTGGTAATTTAACCAACTAAAGGTAATTTGGTAATTATGAGATTGAAGAAGGGTAATTTGGTAATTTAACCAAGTAAAGGGTAAATAGGTAATTATGATAATGAAGAAGGGCAATTTGGTAATTATAATAATAGAAAAGGGTGATCTGGTAATCTAACCAACCAAAGGAGAAATAGGATAAGTGTAACAATTATGAAAGGTGATTGGTAACCTAAACCAAGTAAGGGTGTGGCTAAGAACACCTATGTGTGTGTTATGAGCCTTGTGTGCCATGTGTTATGCTATGTTTTGTACTTTATGATTATAATGAATAGTTACTTGTAACGGAACTTGGAGTTGAGGTACACTTATGTGAATTCCTTATGGCATATGTATAATGATTATATATGTTGTACTTGTGATGTTATATGACGTGACCCTCTAGGACATGCATGCTAGGAAGTTTAATAATAGGATATAAGATGAAAGGATAAAAATGAAAATAGGGGAAGTAAGTTGACCAAGGGGAAGTAAATTGACTAGGGAATTTGGGATTGACCTGAATATCCCATGATCCACAAGAAGGAAAATAAAGGGGGAACTATGAACAAAATAAAAGAGTGGGCGATCCTTGCATGGGAGAATCTAGGGTTTGCACGAGAATGCTAGGGTTTTGCATGAAAACTTCGAGGGTCTGCATGGGGATGATCCTTAAGTAAGAAAAGTGCTAGGGTTTTGAGTGGTAAATAGGGTTTCATGGTTACATGTATAATTGGTGAGTAGAGTGATAAGATTTGGGTTGAATCTAAATAAAATGAGGTGTCGGACAATAAAAGAAAGGTTAGGCCACATAGGTCCAATTAGGGTTTCAATGGAAAACCCTAGAGAGTGGCAATGAGAAAATTTAGAGGTCATAAGGTGATGGGCCTTAACCCACACCCTTAGGAGTTGGGTTTTTGTTATGAGTAAATGGAAGGAGGAATGGATATCGGGGTATGTTAAGAGGTGCAGGAGTCTCAAGATATAGGATGGACCTTCTCGGAAGGATAGAAGTAGAGGTCGGTGACATGCATGTCAAGGGAAAAATACTTTTGAATAAGATACAAATAAGACACTAATTATTTAAAGAGGAAGATTATTGAGTCGGACCTGGACCAGTTCATCGACGAATAATAGTGGCCAGGAGATGGGGTGCCCTAGAGACTGGTCCACCGACAAATAATAGTGGCCAGGAGCGTTTTATCCTGCATGATTTTTGGTCCACCAGCTATAATAGTGCAAAATTCCGCGCTCAACAAACCAAACTTAATAACGATAAGATATGGGAAAGATATTATATAATTATAGTGGAACACCATGTGAGTCGAGACTAGACTATTCCACTAGTGAATAATAGCGGCCAGGAGCGTTCTACCCTGGAGACAAGTCCACTGGCAATAATAGTGGTCAGGAGTATTATGCCTTGTATGTATTCCAGTCTACCAGCTATAATAGTGGGGTTCCCGCACTCATATGGATATTTATAATCTGAGATGATTGATTAATAATGGACTAATGGCTTAAGACCTAGAAGTATTGATTGTACGTTTTGGTCTGTTAACATTTGATGGACCTATTAAGTATATGAACGTTGTGTATGCATACCTTATCATATATGTATATAGGTATGTATAATGTGTTGCATTATGGACCTACTTTTTAGTGTGTTTTAAAGGATTACTCAGTACCATAGTACTGAAGGGTTCCATTCGTGGGGCCCCTGCCTATTCAATGGGCAGTATCCCTTGCAGGTCTATTTCAGGTGCTATTCAAGTAGGCAACAGGAAAGATCGTGGTAGATTTGTATTCTTCTAATCACTATTGGTGGATTTTATTCTTGTAAATGTTTACTAAGTTACTTGGATTAAATTATGGTTTGAGTTCTCATAAATTATATTTTTAAACTTTTAGCCTTAGCACTTGGTACTGGAACGGTAGGAGTGAATTGGTCTGGTATTGAGTGCGGTGGTAATGTCCCTAAATTAACAGTTTGTATTTTTGCTCCTGCTATTCCTTTTAAATAAAATAAAATTTTTTAGTAGTGAATTTTGGGGGTGTTACACCATAAGTCCTCTAAAATACCCCTTCTTTCTCGTGGCTTGGAGTAATAATAAACTAGAAGCACAACACACTTAAAATAGAAAGGCGACAGAGTGCCTTCAAGAAATATCCATATATTATTAATCTTGGTATTCTGAACTAAGAAAAATTGAGAATCCCACCCAACAATCAGTCCACCACTTCTACCTTGTATTGGAGACTCCCTCCACTCAACCAACCTATTGCACCAAGCTCTATTCCTCCATGCATTAGACAAGGAATGATGCTTTGTCTCTAACAATCCCAAAACCCACTCCTCTCTCTACCTACAAGAGATTGGATGCTAGAGAGCTTACATGGAGCCCCTATCCCCCTTATATTCTAGCTAATAAAATTCATTTATTAACTAAGAAACTGAAAACACCGCTTTCCCCTCTCATCTCGATCTCCTTCAGATATGCCTTTTCCAAGTAATCATCTAGTGCCTCTTAAAAGAATTTAACCTCTCTACACATACATCATCCTCTTTAGAGGTCAACCCTAACTCTCTCTCAAATTTCTAGGTCTCAATTACCTCAAAATGATCAACAACCAAAAAACCAATATTGACATTTTCTTTTTTTTCCACACCTCCCTTTGGGTTATATGGACGGACCCTGCTCCCCCCTATGATATTAATCAAAATCAAAGCGGAACCCTAAACTCACTAGCCTATGGTGACTCCTAACCAGATAACCCAATCCTCCTAGAACCAACGGTCGAAAGATCCCTTCTTATTACCTTCTGTTGTGGATTGATACCAATTCGGAAAAAATAAGATCTAATTAGAATCAATTAGAACACACAAGAATTGAGAAGAGAATAACACTCAAGAACACAGATTGGGGAAACAGATGATCTTATTGATGTGAAGTAATTGTGATTACAAAGAATCAAAGAAATTCTCACATAAATCACTCAATACATCAAGGAATTACAATAGAACTCAATAGGAGAAGAAGACGGCGTTCGCTCTTCGATTAGGGTTCTAATCGCATGGTATTTATACTATACAAGATTGTCATTAGCGAAAACCGAGGCGGAGCGAAAAACCCAAAAAACACGGACCGTGTTAATAAACACGGTACCCCCGTATTTATTTTCTATCTCTCGGCCTCTCCCGGAAAACAGAACATATTTTCCTGATGAAGAAACACGGATCGTGTTTCCAAAACACGGGCCCCCCGTGTTTATTTCCAACTTTGACAATCTTCAGTATTTCAGCCACAACTTCTTCATCGGACCTCCGATCGAGCTTATTCTTGATGCGTTGGAAAGCTAACAGAAAGATATACAACTTTCATGTTTAGAAAATTTCCAAAATCTAATTTCTTCAATGTAAAATATTTACATCTTTCCAGAACAGCTCATAGTTCTACTTTAAATTTCTCCGAAACACTTCACACACCAATCCAAGCTATTCTACACGCCAAATACGAGTCACAAGCTCACACCTTCTTTCTCCTCATATGTCTCTGTTTGTTTTTTTAACTAAAATTTCCTCCCTAGCCAGATCGTGTGACACAATCACTATTTTTTTCGTAACCAAGGCCGCACTTGGCTCCTCATTTCTTCCATCCTCAAACTCCTATATTTCTATAATATCGGATCCTTTCTCCATAATAAATCCTACCTTCATTTTTTTCCTCCCACATCAATTATGAGAGCATATTTTCCCTAAGAAAGTACCTTGTTTGAATCTTCCTCGTCCCTTGTTTCGTTCTTCGCAAAAACTATGGTTTCTAGGCCCTCTTGTAGCTGGTTTGTTCATTTTATTCCCCAAAAGACTACACCTTTGGCTAAACGTTTTCCTTGTTTGCCTTCCCCTTCTACCAAGGTAGATAACATTGGTCGATCTCTTGAATGACCACTAGTACTTCCCACCCTCCTATTCACAACATAACCTTCTCCTTGATTCCCTCCAGACTTAGTGTGTCAAGGACGGTTCTAGAAGCCTCCAATGAAGGCCCATAGTTAGCATCTTCCTCCAAATAGATCCATCTACCCCAAGGTTGGATCCACTTCTAGAAGAACTCTCTATTCTAGGAAAGTGGGGAGACATCCATTATCTCCACCCAAGTGTGTCTAATCCTTCAAGCATCATCAATCCTCTATTTCCTAACTACTAAAAAGAAGTCGAATAACAAGCTATCTTCCTCCATTGCTTTTTGGCACTCCTCCTTCAAATTAAAGGTGATGAGAAACCCGTACCAACCCATATTCCTCACCTTGCACATTGTACTCTAAGTTTTCAACAAATTAGGGATGATTACATATGGGAGATAAGCCTGGAGGGACTCCACTACTACACTCCTCTTCAACAAATCTAGAGTTTCTTTATCCTCACTGTGTAGGATGGTTCTAAGCTTCTCTAATTACCCTTGGTTTGGTGTGGTTATCCCTTTTATAACCATGACATAAGATCTTCTATCTCTCATCGTTGGTCGCCAAGGTCAAAGTTTCCTTCTACTACTCCTTCTTCGACCATTGTTTAGCCTAATCGTTTCTATTGTCTTATTCTTCCCAAATCTTGTCAGTTTCACGTACAGCTTAATCCCATGCGGTAGCACATTTTGTGTTTTCCTCGTTGCCATTGAAGCCTCATCCTCCCTGTTGTATCGATTGAAACCAAAATGGATATTTATAAGCTTCGTCTCCTTCCTACTAATGTAAATATCTACTACCTTCCCTAATACTTCAAACACCTCTAGTACTTCTTTAGTTTTGATCCCCTTAGCTAGGTTATCCACAAAGACAGTGAATACCCTCTCGTCCACCAACCATGGTGCATGGTTGATGGCTCTAAATTTTGAGATAGCAGCAACCATTCCCTCTTTCTCATTCTTAATCTTAAATAGTTATTTACTAGGTAAAAAGTACCATAAAATATCCTTAAAAGATAGGCTTATATTATAGTTAAAAAATATAAAAGAATTTTTTGAGGATGGGTTTGGAGTCCCTACCCCTATCCTTGAACCCAACCCAAATATATTTTTCCATAATTATATATATAAATTTTTATATCAAATATAGATTAAAAGTATATTATAAAAAAATAGGATTGGGTATCACAGATGGGGTTGAGTTTTGGGTCAAGTATCAATGTCAGAAAAATAAATTAGGGATGGAGAATATATTGGGGAATAGATCGAGTATGGAAATTTGATTTCCACAAAAATTGAGTCAATAATTATAAGATAAGAAAATATTTAATATCAGAATGAAATTAAAAAATATTTTACTAATCAAATTTGAGTAAAGAGACGAGCTTTCATCCTGTCCCATTATCACCCCCAGATAGAGGCAGGGATGAGAAACGAAAAAATAGAAAATTAGGTATGATATATTCAAACAAAATACATTTACGTATAATTGTATAATTTAAGAAAGAAATAGAAAAATGTTTTGATCACCACAACAATGCTTGTAACCCCCTTGTTCTCACATGGACATGTAAACAATATCATCCCTATTTTCTATATCATTCATCACATCACTCAAAACAAATTCCTAAAAAATGTATAAACCTTTCCCCCCCCCCCCACGCAAAGCTAGTAATCAATAGGTCAGGTCACATGATAATCGGATTATTTTAATTTCAGACAATCTCAAATTATTTTTTTTGGGCCAAGTTGAATCGGGTGTGACTCAAATCGATTTGGGATTGGATGATATCGAGTCATTATAATCTCTCGAATTAGATTAGGTTGAGATTGGATGGACTCAAATTTAGATAAATTGGAGTTGTTCTATTTTCGGTTTGGACTCATATAAGTCCAAATTATTACATTTATAGATTGGTTTTAGATCAAATTCAGGTCATTTCAAATTTGAGCCATACTTGTGCTATACTTATATAAGATAATTGTTTTGAGATTGTTTATTTCAATTTATCTTAATATTAGATATTGATTATTTCGGGGCTTTAGAACTTTTTGTTATTATTTCATCTTGGGAGGTGTATTAGACATTTTAAATTTAAAAGTTTTTTTTTAATCTAATCACTTTCACTTTTATGTTAAGATGTAGCTTATAATTCATGCCCAGTATAAGATACAACATATCTAGTTCGAGTATTATTTTAATTTTATATTATATTATATTCATATCTTATTTAGTTCTTATATAATATTTACTTATAATAATAATTGATAATTGATAATGAATTAAGACATGTAAGATTGTACTTCTGAAATTATTTTTATAATAGACTAAGCACTTCATATCAACATATTTTTTTATAAATATAATAATAATAATAATAATAATACATAATGTATGACAAAAATTATAATAATGATAACAATAATAATAGTAATAAATTAATATAAATTATGGAAATAATAATAATAATAACAATAACAGCAGCAGCAGCAACAACAACAACAACAACAACAACAAAAACAACAACACCAATAATAATAATAACATCTTAATTTGTTTTATGTGATTAGATCATATCAAGCTAAATCAAGAAGAAAACAAAATAGAAACAGTAATTATTATTGACAAAGGACCAGCTAATATTGACTTCTTACTATTTAAAACATTTGATATAATAAAAATTATCAATCTTCAATTATTATAATGAGTAATTAACATTCTTACTCTAAATTTTCATGCTTTCCTATGATGTTCTAGGTAGAATATTGAAAGGTATAGATAATAACTTATATTCATGTGTGTTTGTAATAGAATTGATAAATATTTTTCCTTATTTTATTGGATTTATTTATAATGCAATCTCCCATTGTCCATAAATATTTTAAATATTAGAATTATTATTATGATTAATAATACTAACTATATTTTGAATAATCAAATAAACTATGATTATGTAATATTTATTTTATGCTAGAGTGACAATGGGCTCATATCATAACTGTTGTTTTGGATTGGGTTTCTATAGATCATGGGCTTAAGACTTGGTTGGAAATTTTGATCGACTTGATCAATCAAAATATGTTAGATTTCACTTCTAGATTATAAGACATGTTCTATAATCAATTATTATTATAAAAATTAGTTTTCAACCCAAACATCGTATTGTATTACTAGCTAGTTATGCTAATTGGTAATCTAAGGTTACCTTTTAAGTTAATGTATTTAGTTGGCTTCAGCTATTTAGTTAGGCTATGTATTGTATTGTAGACCATGAACTAAAATGCTCCTTACTAATTATTATTACATAGGATTGAAGCTATGTATTTTGTATTTGATTTAAACTTTGGTTGGAAGAAATCATATGTATAGCTTTGTTCGTCTTATGCCATTTAGAATTGGTAGAGTTGTCTACACAATTCAGTGAATGAATGTTATATGCCATTGGTTTTTCTTCTCTCATCTCTTTATCTTCTTGTTAACAATGGTGTGTGAGTGAAAGAATATAAAAAATGCTCAACAAAAATATCTATCTTTGATCTTAGTCCATAGCGTGAGTTGAGAAAAGCTTATGGTGGAGGATATTTCTTCTCATTATCCCCAACTCTTTAATGTTCTTTTTAACTCACTTTGGTAGTGAGTTGAATCTGATGAATCTTTTTCATTATCATTAGTTTTTTCTTTAGGGATCCTCATCATTACAAGCATATTAATAATATTTATATCACATACAAATCATTACGAGTATGTCCTAATATTTGATCAAATGTGTTACGTTGCTGGCTTCACCTATTATTACTTGCATTCATAATACCTTGAGATTTCCAAGTTGAATAGATGATAAAAAGATATCACTTTAGTTGGTGATATATTATCTTTCATTCATGTTTGATAAGAAGAAATATGGGGGTGTATCTAGTGAGAACTACTAGTTATAATAAGAATTGATAACCAATAATTTCATAAAATAATTATTTTAGTTTCATAAAACTATCATGATAGTTTCATAAACAAAAACAAGTAGGTTCCTTATAAACTTTAAGTGATTTAATAAGCCGAGATGAGTAGTTTGATTAGAATTTTAGATTAGCTTCATAAGCTATAACTATTAGTTTCATAAGACGAAGTAGTGTCATTAGAATTTAAAGTAGTTCTATTAGAATATCAGAGTCTAGTTTGAATTGGTTTTATTGAATAATTTTGGTATTGTTAGTAGAGATATGAACATGTTCTAAGCCTACAACACTATTGGTTATCCTACGCTAAGCTCTGTGCTTTTAGTTGTAGTGCTACCAACACATGGTTAGCCGACTACTTTTTGATCTTCTTAGAGGATAGAAGTATCAATTATCTAGTACTATGATAGGAAAGCTACCAACTTGTGGTAAACCCTGAATTTTGATTATTTTAGGTACGCTCAGTAAACTATGTGTTAGATATGTACCCTTTGAGACTTTTTAAACATTTATACAGTGAATTTTTATGCTTTTATATTTATGTTGGATGTATTTGCATTATTATTATCTTGTGGTGTCTTTTGAGGCTCACATATTTTTATATTGGCTTATAGATGTTGGAATTGCTTATATGGTTCCTTTTGAGGCTTGTATATTTATTTCTTGAGTTACAAACACTGGATTTGATCATTTTGAGGCTTTTTTTTAGTGCTCATATGGTGTCTTTTGAGGCCTGCATGAGTGTATCTTGAGTTAAAGTTCTTGGATGTCATTTAATTGCTATCATATTATAATACTAAATGGAAGTGAACTAATATTTAGATGATGTATAAGAGTTTCTATTTTTTTCCTCTACTTTTATTTCTCTACTTCAATGTTGGTATCAATGGATATTGTATATATGTAAGAAGCGATATACACCTCAATAAAGTATTTTGTTTCTAGATTTTCATGTTAGTATTGGTTGGATTAGTTATACATTTATATATTTTTTTTCCTATTTTATAAAGTATTGGAAAACTTGAGTTATTTTAGTTATGGATTAATGTTAATTTTTGTATAGATACCGAGTTGAATCATTTTAGATTTATAATTTTTCAGGTTATATTAGATTTTGGATAAATAATGGATCGAGTAGGATCTATTTTAGACTTATAATTTTTTAGGCTATATCTAATATAAAGCATGTATTGGATAGGGTCTATTAATTATTCAGATAATATTGGATCTAATTTTAGGCATATAAGGTTGATATTTGTCAGATTTTTGGGTCGGGTCAATTTTTGCTAACTTTTCCCTTAGGGTATTCACCTTCCTTATAGTAGAATATTGTGAATAAGGTAAATTACAGTATATATCTCAAAAATATAGGAGCTAATTTTTTTTTCAATCGAGGTAAAAGTTTAGAATCGAACCTATGACCTAATAAGGATATTCATACTTTTTTTTTCAATGGGAACTCATGGGCTTCTACCACTAGCTATGCACAAGCTTGTGCTCAAAACTAATTCCAATTGTAAACATACATTAGTCTATATCGCGTTAGCCAAAGTTGTCCCTACGAGATATGGGAGCAGGCATAGGCCTAGATGCCTAAGGCCCCAAAACTGGAGGGGCTTTAATCATGTGTGTGTGTGTGTGTCTGTGTCTGTGTGCGCGCGCATGCGTGCGTGTGGATAAATTAAATAGCTAATTTTATTTGGATGAGTGCTCACCTTACAAAGTACTATATGAATTTAATGCATGTATAAATATTCACTCTTCTTGAAGTAGGAGCATCCCCCTCATATGATAACAATACTCTATTTATAAATTTTTCTAAGTTAGGAGAATCTAAAACTCTCTTTACTTAGACTAATATATAAGTTAGATTATAACATGCAAGCCATACAACAAAAAATAAAAGCTATAAACTCAAGATCTTTTCTTGGCTTCATTATGGCTTGAATATGGCTAAAAAATATGGCTTGAAAAATCCATGCAAACACATGGCCAAACCAGCCAACAAGCAGCCCCATAGAGGACCTAATTTCAAGATCCAAGCATGTAGCCCTTAATCTTTTTTTTGTAGCAGATTTTGGGGTTAATATTGGGTATTTCTGAGACCTTAATTAGCATTAATTAAGGGAAATTAATGGCCCAAAGAACAACCATGGCAGTTAGCTAAGGAGGAGTCATAGGGAAGGGTTACTCTCTCCATTTAGTTAAACTTAAGAAAAAGTAATGTACTAGTATTTCGTTTCTTGTAATTTATGTTTCCTAAGTCATATTATTAGCTCGTAAACCTAATATAAAAGCTAATACATGGAGAAAGGAATGTGGTAGGCTAAAAAAATCATCCCCCATGCTTATTGTTTGAGTGGGTTTAATTCCTACCATAGTTACCATACATTAGAGTAGTGTTTTGTTAAGTTGAACCATTATGATTACCTAAGGGTTGGATGTATTTTTATCAACATATTACACTCTTTACATGAGTGTAGAGACGAATGTAATGGTAAAAACCATTAGTATTCTATAGACTAAGTATTAAATGCCTACCCTTCAACAAACATAGTGCATGGTTTGTTGTTATCTCCAAAAATTTCACATTCTTTATCTGAAGAGTTAATACCTTAAGTGGTGATTGTAAGTATTTATTTCAAGGGTTATTTGAATATCAAATCCTCTTTTCCATCTCATCCTCTCTTCTATTTTCTCTTTTGTTGGAAATAAACCCAAGTTCCATCATCAACTCTTAGCAAGACTCAATTTGTTTAGCATTTTATGCATCAAATTGGTATCAAAGCTTAAGGTTGATAAAGTTGGGTCTTTTATTCTCTCAATTTTCTGCACTTTTTTAGCTAAAATTTCCAGCTCATTTTTTACCCTATCACATCTCCGTATTTCACCCGCCCTACCACTACTTAAATCACCATCAAACCCCCCTCCCATTTTTTCACCAAAACCGATTACAAAACACCCTAGCATAGAGCACCACAATTTTATTTTATTTTTTTATTTCCATATTTCTGGCCACCCTTTGTCCAACCCTACCACCATTCAAACCACCATCCACCACCCATCCCATTTGAACCTTTCTTACCCTAAAACACCCCATTCAAACCGAACACCAACAAAAGATCCCACCATTCAACCATAACCCACATTTGATAACTTGTTTCACTTCTTCCATTCCAAACAACCATGGAAAATCAACAAAATCCTAGAGGTTTGAGTCTTGAAGAAGCACACAGTTTGAGAAGATATAGGGCTATAGAGGCACTAAATAAAGAAATGAGGAGAGTTATAGGAATTTTGGAATCAATTATCTCTTCTTATAGTGAGCCTCCTAAGTTCCAAGGGATGAGGAGACATGTTATAAGGGAGTCTTCTCATGATATTAAAATAGATATTCCAGAGTTTGATTATTCACATAATCCATAAGAATTTTTAGAATGGGAGTTGAGGGGTAATGGGATGTTTGAAGTAAAGTCTTATAATGATGAGATGTCTTTCAAGGTGGCAATCCTTAAGATAAAAGAAAAATTATTCCATGTGGTGGGAAAACTTAGTATACAAGAGGGGACAAAAAGGAAAGTCCAAGGGGAGGAGTTGGACAAAAATGAAAAAAATTGATGAGGGAGAGGTTCTTATCACCTTCTTACACCTAAGACCTTTACAATAAAATGTCTTCTTTAAGGTAAGGGTCTATGAGTGTAGAATATTATATTAGGGAGTTTGATAAGCTCATTATGAGACTTTGTTTGGAGGAGCACACAATTCCATGATTCTTAGGAGGTTTAAGAAGTGGCATTGCTAGGAAGGTGGAGATTTATATATATTACACACTAGATGAATTATTTCATCTAGCCATTGAGGTGGAGAGGTGTAAAAACAAAAAGAGGGGTTTGAATTTTGGCTAATTAAAGACAAACCAAAACCATCAAAGGGAGTCACCTAAGCCACCTCCTATGCCCAAAACATTTGATGTTAAGGCTAAGGGAAAGCACAAAATAGGTGAGACAAGTAGGAGCAAAGGAGTGAGGTGCTTTAAGTATCAAGGGATTGGTTATTACCAAAAAAAATGTCCAAAAAAAGTAGTGAATTTGATTGACCTAGAGGAGGTGCCATTGGAGGAGGAAGAAGAAGGAGAGCATTCATCCATGGAGGGGGAGGCTGAGTTTGAGGAAGCATCACCAGATTTTAGAGAGTCTTTGATGATGAGGATGGTGTTGCATGAAAAAGAAGTCTTACAAAGGGAAAACATATTTCATAATAAGTTCAAAATATGTTCCCTTATTGTTGATGGGGGTATTTTTGTAAATGTGGCTCCTTGTATTCTTGTAAAGAAGCTTAATTTTCCCACTACTGCACATGCTAAGCCATATAAGCTTCAATGGCTTAATGATGGCTCTATGGTTGAGGTCACTAATTAAGTTGTTGTTCCATTTTCCATAGGGAAGAATTATTAAGATAAATTTATCTATAATATAGTCCTATGGATACATGTCATTTGTTGTTAGGTAGGCCTTAGTAATATGATAGGCATGTCAAATATTATAGGAGGAAGAATGTTTATAGCTTGAAGTATGCCAACAAAAATATTATACTCGCACACCTTAGAATTCGATCCTCACTTGTTAGGGAGGATCCACATTATAAACAGGCTATGTTCATAGATGATAAGGGGTTAGATAAGGCCATAGTCAAAGGAAAAACCTTTTATTTTTTTATTAATGCTTGAAAATAATAAAAATGTTAGTCCACTTGACCCAAGGGTCAAGACCTTGCTAGGTGATTTTGGGGATGTCTTCCCAAATGAACTACCTAGTGAGTTGCCTCCTATAAGAGGCATAGAGCACCAAATTAACCTTCTCCTCAGTGCTACACTCCCTTACAAACCGACTTATAGGTGTAACCCTAAAGAGGCCATGGAATTGCAATGACAAGTTGAAGAATTATTGTGAAAGGGTTACATTAGGGAGTCACTTACCTTATGTGTAGTACCAGCCCTTTTGGTACCAAATAATGATGGCTCAATGAGGATGTGTGTTGATACTAGAGCTATCAAAAACATTACTATCAAGTATAGGTATCCCATACCTAGACTTAATGACATGTTGGATTGTATATATGGGGTAAGTATTTTCTCCAAAATCAACTTGAGGAGTAGTTACTATCAAATTAGGATGAAGGAATGAGACGAATAGAAGATCGCTTTCAAGACCAAAGGAGGACTATATGAGTGGATGGTCATGCCATTTGGATTGTCAAATGCACCAAGCACCTTCATGAAGCTCATGGATGAGGTCCTAAGACCCTTAATTTCTAACTTTACAGTTGTGTACTTTGATGACACTCTTATATACTCCTCTAGTAGTATGATCATGTAAGGCACTTAAAGCTTGTATTATTATCTCTTAGGATAATCAAATTATACGGTAAAATAGAAAAGTGTGACTTCTTTGTGCCAAAATTCACCTTTCTAGGTTTTTTTGTATCCGGAAATGGTATTTCCATGGATGATTCAAAGGTGGAGGCAATAAAAACCTGGCTTACTCCCACATCCATCACTGATGTTAGATCCTTTTATAGGCTTGCCTCCTTCTATAAGTGGTTCATACAAGGATTTAGTACACTTCTAGCATCCATAAAAGAATGTCTCAAAAAGGGCGAATTCAAATGGACCAAACAAATGCAAGAAGCCTTTGAATTGATCAAAGGTAAATTAAGTGAAGCCCCATTACCAATATTCCCAAACTTTAACATGGTGTTTGAAATCAAGTATAGTGCAAGCAGAGAGGGCATTAGAGTGGCTTTACTACAAGAAGGAAAGTCGATAACCTTCTTTAGTGAAAAGCTCAATGAGTCAAGATCCAACCATATAACCTATGACAAAAAAAAATTATGCTATTGTTCGGGTTTTAGATCATTGGTCTCATTACCTTAGGCCATCACAATTTGTATTGCATACCAATAATGAGTCCCTAAAATACATAAATGGGCAGCATAAGCTCAACCCTAGGCATGCTAGGTCAGTTGAGTATTTACAATCCTTCTCATTTGTAGAAAAGCATAAGAATGGCAAAACTAATGTTGTAGCATATGCCCTCTCTATAAGGTATTGTATGTTGTCATTACTTGAAATAAGAGTCCTAGTATTTGGGTGCTTGAAATAGCTCTACAAGAATGATGAAGAGTTTTCAAGCTTCTTTGAAGGTCAAGATAAGGCTCAAGGTCTCTACTTGATTCAAGATGGTTTTCTTTTCAAAGAGTAACAGGCTGTACATTCCCAATAGTTCTATCAGAGAGTTACTGATTCAAAAGGTGCATGGAGGAGGTCTAGCAGGCCATTTTGGCATTAACAAAAATTTTGATGTACTTAAAGAGAACTTTTATTGGCTAAGAATGGTAGGGGATGTACAATTAATTGTGGCAAGGTACTCTACTTGGAAAAATTTCAAGAGTCACTTCCACCAAGGACTCTATACTCATTTTCCTATGTTGTATAATCCTTGGGATCATGTGAATAGTGGCATTACCTAAGACAAAAAGGTAAAACGATGCTATTATGGTGGTGGTAGATTGGTTTTCCAAGATGTCACATTTTTTCCCTTGTCACAAGATAGATGATGCCTCTTACATAGTCGATATCTACTTTAAGTAGATAGTTAGGTTACATAGTATTCCTAAATCAATTATTTATGATTGGGATATCAAGTTTCTTAACTACTTCTAGAAGACATCGTGGAGGTTGGTTGGTACTAAAACTATTTTTAGCACCGTCTATCACCCCCAAATAAATGGTCAAACAGAAGTCACTAACTATACCATCACTATGCTTTTGAGGAATTTGGTTCGCAAATCCTTAAGGGATTGGGACATCAAACTTAGTAATACAGAGTTTCCTTATAATTAGTCCTCTACTTATGCCAATGGTTGTTCCCCTTTTGAAGTGGTGTATGGAGCGAATCCCACCACCCCCTTTGATCTCATTCCTCTCTCCATTGAAGCACAAGTCAGATTTGAAGCAATTGACTGGGCTAACGAATTCAAGAAGTTACATGAATAAGTGAGGTCCAGAATTGAGAAGGTTAATCAGATGAATAAAAAGAAAGCCAACAAGCATAAAAAAGAGCAAATATTTAAGTTGGAAGATCTAGTTTGGCTTCACCTTATGAAGGAGATATTTCCTTCTAAGAGGAAGAACAAACTAATGCCATGGAGTGATGGACCATTTAAAGTACTTGAATGAATCAGAAACAATGCATATAGGCTGAAACTTCCACCAAAACTAGGGGATGTATCAACCACATTTAACGTGGAAGATTTACTTCCCTACTTACACGATGAACCTTATGAAGATAAAGGAGGTCCTTCTCAAGAGGGGGAGGATGATGTAGAAGCGCCACCCTCATATGATAACAATAATCTATTTATAAATTTTTCTAAGTTAGGATAATCTAGAACTCTCCTTAATTAGACTAATATATGAGCTAGATTATAAAAAGCCATGCAACAAAAAATAAAAGCCATCAACTCACCGCCTTTTTTCGGCTTCATTATAACTTGAATATGGCTAAAAAATATGGCTTGAAAAAGCCATGCAAACAACCAAACTAGACAATAAGTAGCCCCATGGAGCACCTAATTTCGATATTCAAGCATGCAACCTTCTTTTTTTTGCAGCAAATTTTGGGGTTAAGATTGGTGATTTCCAATAACTTAATTAGCATTAATTAATGGGACTTAACAGCCTAGAGAACAAATATGGCAGTCAGCTAAGGAGGAGTCATGGGGAAGGGTTACTTTCTCTATTTAGTTAAACATAAGCAAAAGTAATGTACTAGTATTTTCTTTCTTGTAAATTATGTTTCCTAAGTCCTATTAGTAGCTAGTAAACCTAATGTAATAGATAATGCATGGGGAAAGGGCTATGAGAGGCTCAAAAAATTATCCCTCATACTGATTGTTTGAGTGGGTTTAATTCCTACCATAGTTAGCATACACTAGAGTAGTGTGTAGTTAAGTTGAACCCTTATGGTTACCTATGGGTTGCATATATTTTTCTCAACTTATTACACTCTTTATATGAGCAAAGAGATGAATTTAAGGGCAAAAACCATTAGTATTCTGTAGACCAAGTGTTGAATGCTTACCCTTCAATAAACATAGTGTATGGTTTTTTGTTATCTCCAAAAACTTCACATTCTTTATCTTAAGAGTTAATACCTTAATTGGTGATTGTGAGTATTTGATTTCAAGGGTTACTTGAAGATCAAATCCTCTTTTACATCTCATCCTCTCTTCTCTCTTCTCTTTTGTTAGAGCTAAACCCTATTTTTACCATTAACTCTTAGCAATACCCAATTTGTTCAGCATTTTATGCATCATTTCTTCCAAGATATTTTGATATTTATAGTTTGTTCTATGTATCAAACAACATCTGCAAAATAGGTACCAGAGAAATATAAAATTTAACTCAAAAACTACTACTACTTTTAATGATTTATGTATCATAAAAAAATCAAATAATTACATATACCTTGTCATGTTATGAATACGAATGATCTAAAAAATATCTACCGAGCTGTTGGCCTGAGAATCTTCCAATAAGTATACCTTTCAACCTAAAAATATGAAACAATTTCTTTTAAAAAAATATCAAAAGTTAAATACTTCATTTACTCTGTCAAAGTCTCTCTTTTTTTTTGGGTTCTTGGAGGTATGATATATGGTTGCAAAACAAGAAAATTAGATCCTCCATATCAAAATCCAAGATATATATATATATATATATATTTCAAAATTGCTTTTTTATCTCAAGATCTAGGCAAAAAAATTTTCTCTATGAATATAGATCGTTAACTAAAAAAAGCATATATAGGCTAATGAGTAGATCTTATTGAAATACATACCCGTTAGACTCCAAAATAAAAAACTAGATCTGAACGTATCACAACAAACCAAACTAGATCAAAGAAAATCACCACTCTTTAAGCTAGATCGGAGTAGAACAAAACAAAATGAGCAAAAATATAGTAAAATCACTAGTATGACTCACCAGTCACCACCATTAGTTTCCGTATGCCATAAATCTAGATCTAAACTCATTCTTCTCTCACTCTGTATGTGATTTGGAACTCAATAGAATGACTTATTTTAGAAAGTTGGAAAGAGGTTGAGAAAGGGAGCTTAGGAGCAAAGTTGTTCCTAAATTAACTTATTCTTCTTCACCTTCTTTGTTTTTTCACTGAGAACTAGTGTAGCAGCAGGAAAATAAAAATGGAGCCGGTAAGTTGGATGAAGAATTTGAAGTAAAAAAAAAACAAATGAGAACACCCGTGTGATTTTTTTTTTTTAAATTTAACAATGCAAAACTTGTTACATAGGGAAACACTTATTTTCCTTTTAAAATTATTTTTTGGGATTTTCATCCACAAGTTAAACTATTTTTTTACCTTATAATCAAGTTATTGGTCCATAAGCTTTTAACTATATTTTTTTTTAATCATCAATATTTTTTTTCTCGTCTAAATACATATGTACATGTGTATATGTGGATATGTCAGTATTCTTACATGTTATCGGTGTTCAAGCAATGATAATTGCATAGAAAGCATAAAGAATTACCAATATTATAGCTATATAAATCCATTTGAAAAACATATTAGTCAATACAATATTTCTTAAGCCGAATATGAACGAGGCAATTGGAAGTAAAAGAAAACCTAAAATATAAGTATTTAAATATGTCTTATTATATATTTTTTTTTTAAATGAGGAGAAGAAGAAAATAGATAGTTAGAGGAAGAAGACAAGGAAAATGGATGGGGACTAATGGGTATTTTATAGACCTACCAAGAAAAGAAAAAGAGAAAGAAAATATACGATTTGCCTAATAATCTATTTTTCTATACTTTATCCGATTTAAATATGTTATACTAATATTTTGCGTGATCTTATTAAGCTAAAATTACCCTATTTTTTATAGTACATCCCATGATAACCATTGAGAATAGAGCATTCAATATCCTTAACCAATTAGGTCAAAGATATCTAGAATGGAAAGTTATTGTACTAACACATCTAAAGGTTAGAGAAACTCATCATACTATTATAGCCAATAATAGTGCAATAGAGAAATAAAATCCAAATGTAACAATATTTATTCACCACCATCTACATACATACATGATAACTAAATACTTACTATAAGAAGATCCCAAAGAGTTATGAGATAATTTAGCAGAGAGGTACATACATTAAAATATGGTCATCCTCCCAAAGGCTCAATATGACCGGATCCATTTAAGATTTCAGGCTTATAAGATTATAAGTGACTATAACTTAGCTATGCATAAAATAACATCCCGAATAAAAATGTGTAGAAAATCAATCACCAATGAGAAAATTCTAGAAAAGACACGCATCAAATGTCTTATTGCAATAATAACATAGACTAAGAAATTTTAAGAAATATTCAAAACGCATACAAGTTTTTCTTGTGGATGAACAAAACAATGGGTTGTTGATGAAAATCATAACTTAATACCCACTTGTTCCACATCATCACCTAAAGCTAATA
Organism: Tamarix chinensis; assembly: GCA_030549775.1. Lineage (NCBI taxonomy): Eukaryota > Viridiplantae > Streptophyta > Magnoliopsida > Caryophyllales > Tamaricaceae > Tamarix > Tamarix chinensis. The sequence continues at coordinate 63,196,858 of CM060174.1, forward strand.
CTACACAAAAGGGTGGATGCAAACATGACAACAAGTGAGGATGTAGTAACTATCATGGTCGAGGTCATGACAGGGGTTGCCTTAATCACCATAACTATGGAGGTATGAGTTCTAAAGAAAATACAACTTTGAAACCAAAAATATTAGGTGGAGGGGGGAGAAGAAATTCCCTACAAAGATAAAAAAAATACTATGTTATAAATGTGGCATGACTGGGCATTGGTTCATAGTTGTAGAACTACCATACACTTGGTAGATTTATAGCAAAGTTCCATCAAGGATAAAGGAAAGAACATTGAAGTTAATTTCACTAATAATGTCACCACCTCTATGACCATTCTATAAATTGATGATTAATTCATGGATAATACCGAGAATAGTGATGAATTTGCCATAATAAGGAATGTTACCAATTAAGAGAATATTATATCTACTATATTTTTATTTCTCTTTTAAAATGTTATATTGAGTCCATTAGCATGTTGTAACATGTCTTATATTAGCATGCCATTTTCTTATGATTTTTTTAATCTTTGTTTACATTATCTTATGATTTCCATTATTAATGAATATGAAGTTTGTTTCAATAATATCCTAACAGTTATTATTTATTTTTGAAATTTAAGATATGGACATATATGTAAATCAATCTAATGGTAAATAAAATTTCCTTGTAGATTGTACCACTACACACTCCATTCTGGTAAACAAAGAATATTTTTCTCAGTAACAATATATTGATAGTAAGGTAAAAACTATATTAGGTGTTTTTAAGCTCATAGAAGGCTTCAGAAGAGCGTGTGTGGTGCTCCCTAAGGGGCTAAAATTAGTAATTTATAATGTGCTATATTTAAGCAAAACTCAAAGACATTTATTGATTTTTAAATAAATGTGTCAAAATAGTTACCATATGGAAACTATAAATGAAAATGGAAAAGATTATTTGCGTATTACGATGCATGAATCTAGCAAGAAATATACCCTTGAGAAAAGGGCAACATATTTCTTAGGATTATATTATACCAACTTAAGTCAAAATGAAATAAATGTAGTCTTTAATTAGAAGTTAGAAGACAAGAAAATATTCACTTTATGTTATAACTATTTGGGTCACCTAGGCACAAGAGATGCACATAATTATTGAAAATTCAATCAAAAAAATCATTAAGGAACATTAAAATTTTAAAGTCTTTTCATTTATCATATGTTTTCTATTCGCTTGATAAGTTGATTATAAGGCAGTCCATGAATAAGATAACCGTTGATTCTACAGATTTTTTAGGAATAATATAGTGATACATTTACAGACTGATTGTCCCTTCATGTAGACCATGTTGATATTTTATGGTGCTAATCGATGCATAAACATGTTGGTCATGTGTGAATTTATTGTTTAGTAGAAATTTAGCATTCGCTAAACTCTTGGCTCAAATGATTTGATTAAGAGCTCAATTCTTGGATTATATAATAAAGAATATAAGACTTAATAATGTTGGTGAATTTACATCCAAAGTATTTAATGACTATTGCATATCAATTGGGATTGATGTAGAGCACCTAGTGGTACGTGTTCATACATAAAATGGTCTTGCTAAATATTTGATTAAGAAATTATAATTGATTGCTCGACTATTGCTAATGGGTTCCAAATTACCATCATCAGCTTAGGGGCACACAATATTTCATGCAATCACTTTAATTCAACCAATACTAACTACTTATCATAAATACTATCCATTACCATTGATATCTAGTAAAGAACCAAATGTAACATATCTAAGAATATTTGGTTGTGTTGCGTATGTCCCTATTGCTCCACCACAAAAACTGAAAATGAGTCCACAAAGAAGGCTATGAATTTATATTAGCTTTGAAACCCCCATCAATTTTTAATTATCTCAAACCGATGACTAGTAATATGTTTACAACATGGTTCGCCGATTTTCATTTTAATAAACTAATATTACCTACCTTAGAGGGATATAAGAATAAAGTATACCCATATACAAAAAAGATTATATGGAGTACAAAAAATTTATCTTATCTTAATCCACAATCAAACTTGTGTAAACAAGAAGTGAAAAATATTATACATTTACAAGAAGTAGTTAATCAATTGCTTGTTACATTCACCAACATCAAGAATGTGACAGAGTCACACGTTCTACCAATGAATGTTCCTACTAAAATTACAGTTCCTACTAAAATTTTATATAGGACTTTTACAAATAAAACTATAGTATGTCAAAATTGTGGTAAACCATTTAGTTCAAAAGATTTGAGATCAAGAAGATGAGAAATAAAGAAAATATGCAAAATGATATCAAAACTATTCCTTCCGTTGAAGAAAAAGATAACCATACCTCAAAGGTTGATGGCAACACCTCAAAAGAGGTGCATGATGATTTAAATATCGATAAACATGAGACATAAATAAATTATGTTTCTACCGAAAAACAATTTGATAGAAATGACACCATAGTGGATGAAGTATTTGCATATTCAATTGCATGTAAAATATTATCAAATGAAAATAATCTTGAGCCAAGGATAATAAATGAATGTTGACAAAGATAAGATTGGCTAAAGTGGAAAGTGGCAATCCAAATAGAACTAAAATTCCTAAAAAAATGTGATACATTTGGACGTGTGGTCCTTACACCCAAAGATACAAAACCTGTAGGTTACAAATAGGTGTTTGTATGCACATGAAATGAGATTATGAGGATACATGCTCCCAAGTTGTTGATGCAACAACGTTGAGGTCTTAATTAGTTTAGTTATCTTTCAAATACTAGACATACATCTTATGGATATTATGATCGTATATCTATATAGATCACTTGATACATACATCTATATAAAAGTTTTCGAAGGACTTAAACCGTTTTAATCTTATAAATCGAAGCCTTGAGAATTGTTTTCCATAAAATTACTAAAATCATTGTATGGAATAAAACAATTTGGCTATATGTAGTATAATCATCTCAATGAATATTTTCTCAAAATAGGATTTAAAAATGGTCCAATTATCCCAATTTTCATCAAGCAATCCCATTATAGATTTACCATTATTACAGTTTATGTTGATGACCTTAATATCATTGGAACACATGCCAAACTAGAAATCATTGTCATATATTTGATGAAAGAATTTGAGATGAAATATATTGGAAAAATAAAGTTTTCTCTCGGTGTATAGATTGAGCACTTAAAGGATGGTATTTTTATCTACCGATCAACATACACTTAGAAGATTATAAAGAGATTTCACATGGATAAAGCACACCTCCGATGGTTGTTTGCTTGCTAAATATAAAGGATGATACACTCCGCCCTGGTGAAAACAATGAAGAAATCATTGGCTCTAAAGTACCATATTTGAGTGCAATTAGGGCGTTAATGTATTTAGCCAACAATACACATCCTGACATTATCTTTTTTGTTAACTTATTATCAAGACATAGTTCTAAACCAACAAGAAGGTATTGGAAGGGAGTTAAACATTTGTTTCATTACCTTATAGGTGTACATGATCTCAGACTATTCTACCAAAAATATACAAATGCTAATCTCATTGGATATATAGATGTAAGAAACTTATCAGATCCACATAAGTAAAATCTCAATCCAGTTACATGTTCACATTTGGAAGTACTACAATACCATGGACATCAAACAAGAAAATGGTGACTACCACATCATCAAATCATGTAGAGTTAATTGCTCTCTATGAAGCTAGACAAGAATGCATATGGTTATAACCAATTATTCAACACATACAAAACGAATGTGGTATGAAAACAATCACAAACTATCCCACTTTAATATATAAGAATAATACAGCTCGTATCATTGAAGTGAATGAAGGATACATCAAAGGAGATAGAACAAAATATATAGCACCAGTTTTTTCTCCACGCATGATCTAGAGAAGGAAGGACTAGTCAATGTCCAACAAATTTAATCTTTTGAGATTATAGTTGACTTATTCACAAAATAATTGCCTCCTAGAAGATTTGAAGGATTGGTACATAAGTTATAGATGAGTCATTTTTAAGATGTATGTTAAATTAAGGGAGGGTGTTTTATGCATTACACTTTTTATTTTCCTTCGTTTAGATTTTTTCCATTGGTTTTTTCTTGATAAGATTTTTTAATGAGGTAATATATCTAAGGCGTATAATAAAATATGATAGATAAACAATTAAGGATGTATTATGGGTAAATAATTTTACTTGGGTGAATTGAATAGAAAATTTTACTTAGGTGGTTGTTCACTTTACTAAATACCATATGCATTTAATACATATAAAGATACTCACTTTTATGCTAAATTATTTGATATTTATAGTTTGTCTTATTTACCAAATAATGTGCATAAATATGTTTTAACCCAATAATTATTACTGTTTTTATTGAATCAAGAGTTCGCAATATGTATATAATGAACACATGGCAAACCGTCGATGAATTGTGTCAATTTTTTTACTCATTTTGTTTATAGAAAAAATTAAGGCTTCATTTGGACGAAGAAATTCTATAAGGTATTTCACTTTAAAAGAGGATTTATAAACTTGTTTTAAACTAAATACTTTGTCTGGGTATACTAAAATGGAATTTAGATATTTCTTAGAATTTTTGAAATCCGTATTAAAGTTCTACCGAATTAATTCATGAAACTTCCAAATACTCTATCATTTATTGGAATAGTATATTTACATAGTTTCATGTATCAAAAAAAAAGTATTATAAATTATTCGTAAGTTTAAAAGTTTTCTATTAAAATTTTCTATCCAATTTATAAGCATATAATTTTAAAAGTGACTTATTTTTAAAATTCTGTCATTTTTAAAACTATCCATCCAAACAAAGCCTTAAGTAAGAGAAATACGGTTAAAAATAACATGTGCGTTGTAACTCTTCTTCAACATTAATGGTCTGTAATAAATCTATGGCCCATCGCAACCTTCATAACTTGACGACTCCACCGTTTTTTTAAACTCCATTATAACCCTAGTATTAAAAACCGGACCGGACCGGCCGGTCCGACCAGTGAACCGGCGAACTGGTCGGGTCACCGGTTAAATTTCATATGCCGGTTTTTAAGATCTCGGAACCAGTGAAAATCGGTCAAAAACCGGTCAGACCAGTGAAAACCGGTGAACCGGTCAAAAAACCGGTCTTAGAACCGGTCAAAAAACCGGTCGGGAGCCGGTCACATTTATGTAGAGTTTAATTTTCTATATATTTCATATTTTTTGACTTAAAATGTACTACTGGTTCGACCAGTCCAAACCACTGATTCGACCACTAAACCAGTGAACCAGTGATGAGACCGGTTCGATGACCGGTCCGGTTTTTAAAACTATGATTATAACTATTCATTACCCCAACTCTCTTAACTCTTATTCCCATCTTTCTGCTGACGTTGCTTCGTTTTTGTTTGCTCGGCTTCTTGTTTTATCCACGCCCTGCTTTATGCACGGATTTCTCCTATAGATTGAAAATTTTTCTGGCGTATTTCCGTTCTTTTCTTCACAATTGTTCGATCTATCCGGCCGTCCCAGCCTTCCTCTATACTATTTGGCTGAATCTATTTATTAATCTAAGCTTAGAAGGTACGTTTTTCATTCACTTCAATTGTAACTTTATTTATTTATTCATTCATTCATACAATTTTTTGTTAATCAATTCAAATTTGATTGTAATTGTTTGTTGTCCTAATTTGAAGTAGAGGAAATTTGTCAATTCCTAAATCACATAGCGCTCGTCTTCTAATAAATCACCGTTAATAATCTATTATAAAGAAAGCGTAGTCTTAAGAGGTTTATAATAGAATTCGTCTGGATTGAAGTAAATCTAAGTTAGGTTAGATGAGGTATAGGTAAATTTAGGTTAGGTAAATGTTTTAAAATATTACTTGGATATTTATTAGGTTAATTGAGGAAAATAAGCCATAATATTATTTATTTTGAGATGAATAACTAAAGTTTATTAACAAATTAAAACTAACCTTCTTTAAGCGTCCATTTACACGATAACTTTTAAAAAAATGGAAGACGGTTAAAAGACGTTAATTTTTAACCTAATCTAACTTAGGTTAAGTTTCCAAACATATCGCCAAACGAGATTAATTTAAAATTGTATGCTCATTATATAATCCCGTTTAACCTCGTTCTCGTACGTGTACCGCACGGAGGGAGTTAATGTGTGGGCTGAGTTGTTCTTCTTTCGCTATCCACCTGTGAAGTACATCGTACTTGTGAACGAAAATCATGTTTGTATCATTATATATTAATGCATTTTTTTTTCATGAGCAAATTTAATTTTGTAAAACTGCACGGCCCACGCTCGCGCACGCGTGACGCACGCTGATTAAGTTTCATTAGTGCTAATTGATCGTTAGAGGAATAAATTAATAAAGCTAGCGTAATGTAACGTGACGGGTGGAAAAAGAGAGCTGTAACGGTTGGGGGTTAATAAAGTAATAAATCAATAAAGGTTGCGTAACGTAATTGGGGTTAAAAACTTAAAAGAGAGATGTTGATTAAAAAGATTTAAAATTTTATATTATAAAGCATGAGAACAAATAAAAAATAAAAGGAAAAGAAGAAGGAGAGAAGATAAAATATAGTAATTAATATGTTATTTTCTTATTATTAGTATATAGTTGAGATTAAACTTATCAAAGCATTGATGTTGTGGCTTCTAACTCAATCATTATATTCACGCTCGTTTTTATAATTCATGCAATAAATAGGAGAGTTAAAGAATGGGTAAGAAAGGTAGAAGGTCGAAAAGCTAAAGTAAAATATGATAAATATTTTTAACAAACCTACCTCTTCACTCATCATAAATTCACATTTACATAAATGTGTATTTGCTATAATATTTTTAGACAAAATATATCGGATTTACCTAAAATTTTCTCGACCGTCACTTCGTTAATAACTTTTATATCATTGTTTATCCATTTCTGTAAAATACTTTATTGGTTTCTTTCTTTCCCCCTTCTTTACAGGGCCGGGGGAAATCGATCGATCTAAACCAACTGAGAAATATCACAATGATGTCGCCGCCGCCATCGGTCCAGGAAATCCGAAAGGCACAGAGGGCGGAAGGACCCGCCGCCATCCTTTCCATTGGTACCGCTAATCCTCCAAACTTTGTCAATCAATCGGATTATCCCGACTACTATTTTCGTATAACAAAAAGCGAGCATATGGCCGATTTGAAGGAGAAATTCAAGCGCATGTGTAAGTTGATCCGCCCTCCCCCCACCCTCCCTCTTCCTTCTTTGCTGCGACGTGTACATTTTTTATGCTTATTGTGTTCCAACTAACTGTTAATTACTTCATCCGTTTCATTTTTATTCAGCCTAACTATTTTAAAATAAAATAGTAAAAACTTATTGGGATGCATTTATCGCTATACGTCAATAAATATTATTTTATTTGATGCCTCGTAAAAATACGAAAGAAAGGGACTAAGGGAGCATTTGATTTTTATTTTTATTTTTGGAAGGTTTGCTTCTTTTGATAAAGTGGGGTGGATATTCATTTTCTACCACTGTATTTAATTTTGCGATTTTCTTTTTCTTTTTACGTAACTATATTAGAGTTTGTAACGTCTAAACAATGTAAAACTTTTTTTTTTTTTTGGCAAACATTAATTATTGGTTTTATTTATTTGTACTGGGTAAGAAACTTAATACCTTGAGAACATTTTAGGATAAACTAATGATGATGACTGAATAAGTTAACTGAGAGTACCGTTGATGTTGTTTAATTTGTTTAACTGACATATCTATCCATAGGTGACAAATCCACGATCAACAAACGCCACATGCACCTCACCGAAGAAATCCTGAAACAAAACAGCAACATGTGCTCCCACGCGGCCTCATCTTTGGATTCTCGTCAAGACATGGTGGTCGTTGAGGTGCCCAAGTTGGCTCAAGAGGCAGCCCAAAAAGCCATTAAGGAATGGGGCCAACCCAAATCGAAGATCACCCATCTCATTATGTGCACGACCTCTGGGGTCGATATGCCCGGTGCAGACTATCAGCTCACAAAACTCTTATGCCTTAACCCCTCCGTCAAGCGTTTCATGATATACCAGCAAGGTTGCTTTGCCGGCGGCACCGTCCTCCGTCTAGCCAAGGATCTCGCCGAGAACAACAAAGGCGCTCGTGTCCTCGTCGCGTGCGCCGAGATCACGGCCATATGCTTCCGTGGCCCTTCTGAGGCTCACTTGGACTCCATGGTCGGTCAGGCACTGTTTGGTGACGGAGCCGCTGCTGTTATCGTCGGCGCTGATCCCAACCTATCCATCAACGAACGGCCTTTGTACCAACTCGTTTGGACTGCGCAGACTATCCTTCCGGGCTCACAAGGCGCCATTGACGGCCATTTGCGTGAAGTCGGTCTTACTTTTCATCTGCTAAAAGACGTTCCTCTTCTGATCTCTCAGAATATAGATACGGCATTGAGGGATGCTTTTGCGCCCCTTGGTATCAATGACTGGAATTCTATATTCTGGATTGCTCATCCCGGCGGTCCGGCCATTTTGGATCAGGTTGAAGCCAAGCTCGGTTTGAACGAGGAGAAGCTCAAGGCAACTCGTAATGTGCTGCGTGAGTATGGTAATATGTCCAGTGCTACTGTTTTCTTCATTTTGGATGAGATGAGGAGCAAGTCTTTGAAGGAAGGCAAGGGTACTACCGGGGAAGGGTTAGAATGGGGTGTGCTTTTTGGGTTTGGTCCTGGTCTTACTGTTGAGACCGTTGTCTTACGGAGCGTGTCTGCTGCTGATGATGCAGCTTCATTAGTTGTATAAGTGTGGAATCGGAAGATGGAATTGCATGTATGCACTGTGCATGCGTCTTTCTTTCTTTCTTTGTATATATATATAACGAGAGAGAGAGAGAGAGAGAGTCTATGGTGGCGTTGCTTTCATTTATTATATTTTATTTCAGTTCAATATTATGAACATGTAAGAAGTTCATTTATTACGAACACGTAAGAACTTTTCTTCTATCTTTACTTAAAAATAGCAAAAGAGAACGGAGATTTCTCATATTTTTTCCCTTCCTTTAAGTTCTTATTCTTATATGGCCATCTAATTTTTTTAATTGCCTATCAAAGACTCAAAGGCTTTAGGGTCAGCACACAAGTGACCAAAAATGGGGGAATATCTCTCCGGATCTTCTATCTAGCATCAAAGACTGCAACCGTTCTGACTACAATAACTTACATTGTTGTATGAGGGTTGAAGTGCGAGAGGGACTTGTTGTCCACTTGGGTTGTTTTTTTTTTCCGGTCCTGAGATTGCCTCAGGTACTTTCAGTTATTAGGAAAAAAAAAATCCATCTTTAAAATCTTATAATTTGTTTTAAATCATTAATTCTCTCTCTAAATATACATAACATATGGTGTTAGGGGTTAGTATCATTTATGTTATTAATCGCATGCAAAATATATTGAATAGACAACAAGGCGAAGAACTTAAAGGAATAAATCATTGCAAATATTTAATATTACCGAACATTTAAATCGTTAATTTCTTTTATTAGATGTCTAAAAAAGGTGTGTCTATATATATGCATACACAATTTCTTCCCCAACAATTCAAGTCTAAAGTGAAATGGTAAACATACCATGTGCACCAATATTCGGTCCACTTTTAAGTCCAAAATACTTACACAACAACCATATATACTTTCCACTACAAAGTGTTTGATAGGTGGATTCTCCTGCTTATTAGGCATGCCCCAATATTCGGTGTCATATGGGAGTATAGAAATAAAGTCGTGTTTGATAACTACAAAGTGTGTGAGGTGGCTTCTCCTACTTATTAAAGTTAGGATATGCTCTTGGATTAAGGCGAATAGACATGAGTTTCCTTATCGAATCCAGAAAGTGATCCACAATGTTGAAACTTTTATGTAAAGATGCTTTTGTTATCCGGGATTACTCTCTTATTTATCAAAAAAATATATATATACTTTCCACTGCTCTTAGTACTTGCCCTTTATAGGGAGGTATAGATATTCATTTTCATTTTCTTACCATTCGGCCCAAATTATGTTGTATCACCTGTAATATTCCTAAGCATCAAAAAGGATTGGCCCTCTTTTCAGCCTGAATGACAAGTTCCTTAGTTGTGGTCTCAATAATATCGTTAGCTTGCTTTATGTCTACACAAGAATACCGTCTGCCGGCATCCTGAGGTCAAAAAATTTACCCGTCAGAAACAGAAACCTAATCTCATGAACCCCCTGCCTCCATATGGTATGGAAACAATCTAAAATCACCTCCTACCATCCAACATGATTAACAAATCTCAAAGGCACCGATGCTAACAACCTAATTCAAAAATCAATTCTCATTAGATATTTTTCGAAGTTCAAGCTAAACATCGAAAAATATGTAATAAGTATTTAAAGATTATCATTTTACTGTTGTAAATGTAAATTTAGTAGGCAAGGATAAGGACACCAAAAAAGGTCACTTTATCCTTTCCACAACACCCAACTTCTGTAACTTCTGAATTGCATCATCCACATCAAAATTGCAATCCCGCCTGAACTGTTTTTTAAGCAGCTCCTCACATCTTCGATCAAGATCCTATTTTGATTAACAACCAAACCTCCTCGGTATTACTTTTACAGAAGATGCAGTGTCTAATAGAATGAACAAAGCAATGACTATACCTGTCCGGTATAGGGATGGCAATGGGTCTCGGACTCGACCCAAACCCGCTAGACCCGCCTCATTTTTAGCGGGTCTGGGTCCATGATTTTTGGACCCGATGGGTCTAAATCGGGTCTGGGTCCACATATACCTTAAAGGGTCTGGGTCTGGGTCCAGTTCTAGACCCAGACCCAACCTGCTAGACCCGTTTAATATACATGTGTGTGTGTGTGTGTGTGTGTGTACATATATAAATACATACTAATATTATGTTTATCATTATTGTATTAATCTTATATAAGCTCCTTATTCATTTTTTAAAAATTTATTTTGTATACTTACTTTATAAACAATATGTATAACATTGTATTCTAAAAGGTAAGGATATAAATAGGGTGGATTTTACCTGAAACCCGACGGATTTTGTCCTACGGATATGGATAAACGAATATGGATGATGGAAAAAAAATACCTGTCAAGTTCGAGTACAGATACGGGTGTGGCATATCCATACCCATACCCGTAACCATACTCGTATCTATATCCGTACCCGTTTACCCGATATATAATTACCTTTTTACCCTTAATTTTAAAATAAATATAGTATAAATTAAAGTTAGAATTATCATTTAGCTTAACTCTAAATAGGTTTATCTATCGGGTGATGGATTTATCCATCAAATAATATCCATTAATGGGTAAACGGATAATCCGTCGAGTAACGGATATCCAACGGATACGGATATGGATATGTTAGTGGATATGGATGCAGGTATGAGTACGGATTTTCTTATCGGATACGGATATGAGTATACCCACCCCGAACCCGCCCCATTTACATCCCTACTAAAAGTATTAAAACACCATTTGAAAAGTTAATATAACTATTTTAATATATTTATTTTTTCACTTAGATGATTTTTTAACAAAAAAATACATATTAAGTTATATAAAACATAAATGTATTTGTATTAGCATAGATTATTAATTATTTTTTAAAAAAATAACCAGACCCATTTAGGACCCGTTTACCCGCTAACCCGATGGATCTGGATATGGATCTGAACTTTTAAGATCAGACGGGTCTGGGTCTAAGTAATATAAGCAGGTCCGAGTCTGGGTATAGCTGAACTCGGTCCAGACCCGAACTATTGTCATCCTTAGTCTGGTGGTTTCACCCTGTTCCATCAATATGAAGAAAGAAAGAATCACCTCTTTAATCTGCATATACAATATTACAAGTGAGAATTTGAAAGCACGTGCAACTCAAAAAGCTCCAAACAATGAGCCACGCATAACTAAGGCATGTTAAACAATGACTCTGATCCTACTTATGAATAAAAAATTAAAAAAAAAAAAAAAAAAAAAAAACGATCCCCTGTCCGATAACATCCTCTCCGAACTTGACAATGTTTGGCCGGTCTAACTAATATTGGAAAGTAAGTCCAACAAGCTTGAATAAAATGCTATCCGCTGTGGCAGAGATACCTAATGAACTAGAGTATGGGCTATGTCTTGAATCAGATGTACGGTTACGTTACACAAGTCTAACACTTACTTCTTGCTGTATCACTTCATCGCATAAGTGAAGCAGAGTGCCCCTTCCACTGTCCACTTGTTTCTCATACATGGATCGTGTGATCAAGTTTTGATAGTAAGACAAATTTTTCTGAAACCTATATTCATCAAATAAGAAACATAATCAAAAAAAGGGAATAAGAAAGCATGGTTGCCCTAGAACGAAACATACTCCCCCCCGTACCCTAATAATAGGCTAGATTTTTGTTTAAGTTTATCCCAAATTATAGGCTATAGTTCTATATTTATTTTGTTTATTTCGTATGATGCTCTTAATTAATTCGTAATGCATGGTACGGACATAACTTTTTCTAAAGGAATTAATTTTTAACAATTTTCAATGTGAGGGTAAATATAGAAAAACAAAATAAAGTGTACTACAAGTAAGCAATGACTATAATTTCTTAAATTGGGAAAATCTAAATCAACCCAGTATTATGGGACAGACAGAGTATGCATCTCATTAAATGGATAAATATCAACTGAATATTCTTTCCGAGGAGGAAACAACACTCAACGTGAAATATGTCTTTCAGCAATAACCAACAACTGCAGAGCCAACGGCAGCCAAGACACGAACATTAGCTTTGGTCCTTTTTCTGAGCTGAGTTAATAGAGTAACCTGTATTAAAAGAGAAAAGAACCAGAAAAGCATAGGAAAAAAAAGTTGTTAGGACAGGGCAGGTGATAAAATATCAATATAACATGAGAGTACATATACTAGCTTGAGATAAGTGAACAGTCCAATTGCAGCTGAAACCAAGAACTTGACCCAATCGAGTGCAGTTAATCCTGGATTTTTCTTTTCTGGCTACAATATATGAAAATTCAGGTAATCAGTACCTGAACTTGAAAAAAATAGATACGAAATAGTGGTAAAAAAAAATTAGAATGAACCTGTGAACAAGGAATCCATGCAAAAAACTTACAACGACTATTTCCATATCAGCCATTGGGATTTTTTTGAAGTGCTTTACATAAATTCCCCTGTTATCTGCCTGCATTGATGCTAACCTGTGGGGAGTGTTGCTGTAAGTAAGGCCTTGAAGATAATCTTTCTTCACTTTCTTTCAAACAGAACAAAAAATATTTGGTTGATTCCTATAGACCGATACATATCATTATTTAAGGGAACATATCGCTAATATCAGTTAAGTTATCCAAGTTTTATCAACAGACATTCCTTTCATTTGGCCTATTTGAGAAATGGACGTAGGGAGGAAGGAATCAAACAAAGGGGCCTCATCCTTCCAGGAGGAATAGAGATACCAACTCATCCTTTTTGAATATCAAGGATCTTTGTGCCCACTCATCAAATTGCTCAGTTCATAAAGTGATTTCAGGAGTGGACCAGCACCAAACTGATTACAAAGATAAAATATAAAAATAAATAAATAAGGATCACACTAGCCTTATCATATTCGTCTTTTACAGAAAAGAAGAAACCTACCAGTGCAGCAATCTGCATGGCTCTACCTCTGTTGATTGGGAAAGAAAAAATGAGACAGGAAGGTTAATATATTTACCTGTAAGTGCTCGTTTGGTATGGGGATAATAGGGGTAGAAAAATTACCCCCATATTTTATATATCTTATATAATTTATTTAAAATTAAATATTTTTATTCTAATAAATACCCATTTGAGATCTTAATTTAATCTAAAATGGGTATTTCATTAAAAATATATTTATTATTATTAAATACTTAATATAAGAGGTATAAAATAGAGGGGAAAATTTTCCACCCCTATTACCCCCATACCAAACATGCCCTAAATAATAATTATTCTCTCAAAGGTTGGTTCTTGGATGGTGACCCGGCCCAACAGCTTGGAGATGCTGAGCAATGCCAAGAACTATGTCAAAAGAACTGGCAATAAACAGCAAGTATATCTAATTACGGAACTTCAAATGATAGTGTTAACGTAAGTTTTAACCAATCATGGAATCGCTCTAGATGCACTACAAGCCAAGCCAACATCCGAAAGTTGCGATATTCAAGCAACAAATTATATGAGACTGGATGCTTGATGAAAACATACTAAGAAAAATAGAAGACAAACAGTAAATTTCTATCTACTGCCTTACATTGAAAATACTACTGATTCTGTTAAAAGCAAACTTAGTCAGTAAAATTACATCTAAGCAATCAAGCCAATTTTTAATCATGAAAATGCAAAGCAGAAATAGAATTTCAAATCCTTGTAGCAAAACTGTTAGTGTTCAAAGCAGGGCAGATAAAAGATTTAGGGTATTCCAACAAAGTCAACAATTTGCGTTTTAAATTTAGTTATTTCTCATTTCCTATTTTGACATCACGTTGGAGTATATAAGGGGTATTTATAATCATATGCAGTTAAGAAAACATAAATATGTTACTTTACTTTTTATTTCCCAAGTAGGGATTCCAGTTGCAGAAAATGATATGGTGATGTAAATTTTCACATTTTTCAACTGATCTTGCTTTTCCTGGGTAGTCAAGCCAAGCAATTGAAGCCATAGATCTGTGAGGCTACTAATCACTTTCCTCCCCCATATTTTTCATAACTTAGGAAACTTGAAACCACTATTACAAATCTAAACAACCAACCTATCAAGGCAAGGATTCAATGGTAATTGCATGATGTTGACAATCCAATATGTATGGGGAAAAGGTTGATAAGAGCATGAGGGGAAAGAAAGAGACCTAGAGGTGAAATGTTGGAGACTGGTAGCAGTGTCACCAGTCATTTGCCATGTTATACATCGTTGAACTAGGTAGGATGTCTGTTTTTGAGTATTGTCTTGAATTTAACTAACAATTGAGCATCATTTTGTAGCGAATGAAAGGGTAAAGAAAGCACTATTTAGCAATTCACTGAAACCCAAAACGCAGGACGATAGCTTTTATTTACTTCCTGGCCTTAAAGACATCAAAGAGACAATTATTTTCTAGTAAAAATATTGTTTCTAGAATTAACCAGGAAAAACATAAAGGAAAGACCCAGTTTTTCCCATAATCGGCTAAAAGACAAGCAAGAAAGATATGCATCCAACTACAAAGAAAAACCTGAAGAGGTTAAGAAAGACGTCAAATATTCAGGCCGAAAAGAAAATAACAATCCATAGAAAAGGCACAAATAGATTTTGAAGAAATTTTCACCTGAACTACAGGGAAAGTGAATAATCACCTGATTTTGGAGTTGATATGCAATTTGTGCATGTGAAGGCATTAATGATGCATATGGACTATGGAGAAATTTGAAAGTCTAGTGAGATGGACAACTGAAGGAACTTTTTACCCTTGCATGATTAAAATGACCACAGGCACTCAGGACAAAGAAATAGATTGGCTAATTGGAAATGTAAAGACCGAGAACGTCCACACAAATAGTGAAATCCTCAACTGCTATCATTGAAAATATTTTCTGAGACTGATTACAAAGTTCAATTTGTAGCTTAAAACTTATTAAGACGTCCTAAATGAACTTGACCAAAATACTAAAGGAAAGTAAACACTAGCACACAACTAGTCTTAATACAATGTCAACTATGAGTATATAAGAAAATTAATGAAGTCGTTGTATTTCATTTGATGATTACAGATATATATATACACTTATGGTTATAATATTACGTAACTTAAGCAACTAATTACTTACAAATAGGAAATACAGATATGTACAGCTAATGAAGATTAGATTACGTCCTAGAATGTTGCAGAATATTAACCAAATAATTACGTAAGGATTTACTATTCAGTTAATCCTTATCAGAGTAAACTAAGAAACTACTGATTAAAATACTTGCTGTGAATTCAAAGCAGTGATAATCCAAATATTCTTAGTTTAAAACTTCTAGAATGTTTCATACTATGCATCAAAGAATATGTCACAAAATTTTCATGGTGTAGGACAGTGCTTTATTTGAAATTGATCAACCTCATAAGCTTTTAAGATATATATATATATATATAAATGGAAATGAAGAATTAAAAAAACAAACACGACTTCATGCGTTCCTTTTAGTTGGTAGGTTAGGAAAAGAAAAAACATAAATAAAAAAAATCAAGATCACAATCAGTGAACAAGAAAAGCAATGGTTTATCCATAAAATCCCCATATTTGTTGTGAATGAACCTGAGCCTCATGTTTTGAATTCTGATCCTTTCAACATATAAATCATTTTCATCATCATCTGTGCAAACTCCTTCAGGTTGCTCTTGGTTTTTCACGTACTGTGAGCGCCTCCTGCTAGAAAAACACCTTTTCAGCCTGCACCACATAATTTCAGATATGAACACATCATCAACTAAGTACTAGAAACCATAGAGGATAGTATAAGGATTGCCAACAAAATGCAATAAGACCCTGCAAAAATAAGTGCAAGAAGTAACAAACGCATTAAGAATTCAGCTCAGTAACCAAAAAGTAAGAGCAAAGATGGAAAAATATTTCAATTGGCCTTCCATGGTCATATTGATTGGTTATATGAAATATTCCAGCCAAAACCTAGGATATCTTCATACCATATAATAGCCATAAACTGATTTTCTTACCCCGTTAATCTAAGAAAGCCTTGACAAATACGTGAAAGGATTGTATCTACTTTCCAAGAATAAAAGTAAGCTGTCATCCGATCAATTCCGATTCCTACCGGAATATTATATTGTCCCCCTTTCTGCCAGAGAAAATATCCACTGAATTTTTATCAACATGATGCAGGTACAGTAATAAAAATGCCTGTGCAAGACATCTCTCTAAAAGACCTTTTGACCCCAGAGTGTGTAAGGGAACAAACTGCCAGAATGCATGGCAATAAGCTGTCCAGTGGACCTCAGTTCTAGTCAAGCAATGAAACCATGGTCACAGTAACAATTGTGGTGTTGGGATATCGTGACCAATATTTTATGTGTTCAATGTACTTTTTTATTTTTTTTCACAACAAATATCGGTTAATATCGGCAAAATATAGGCCGATATCTGATATTTTGCCAATATTACGGCGATAAATATGTGATATACTAAAACGGTCACGTTTCGGGAATTTCACAATGCAACTGACTCAAAAAAAGCAAAATTTCAGCCCATATGAAATTATGGTATCGATAATTCATTGTATGGTTCTATCAGAGTGGTCCTCCTAATATGCACACTTTTAGACATTTAGTTTTCCATTATTTGTGAACTGATCGATAGCCAGACAGCTGAGAATAGTACAAGATTAATAAGAATTCTTGGCACATATACAAACTTAAGAAGATAATGAATCTGAAATGACACCAGAATCAGCACAATCAGAGAGCAAGTAAAAAACTATCCAAGGGTTTACAGCCTAATTAACCCACTTTTTAGAGTTGAATAAAAAAAAAGCAATATTAGAGATGGAATTTAGGTTGCTTTTGTTTTTGCTGGTCTTGATATTGAATTGTTTTTAGACATGCTCCAATGGGTGTGTTTTGGTTTCAAGTTTGGGTCATTTTGATTTCAGGTTCAACTAAATTTTGGTTTGGGTTATTTTGGTTTTTGGTGCATGTCTGGCAAGGTTGGGGTCAATTTAATTCACATCAAGTCAAGTTCAATATGGTTCAATGGGGTTTTAGAGATCCATGTACCTGATTTGAAAGAAAATTTCTTTCAACGTCATAACCATTCATATAAAGTGAAATTCATATATTTTCTAACTAATTGTGCAAAGGAGATTCAAATTTAGGTCAAATTTAACATCATGGATAGTCAATACTGGATTTGTATATAATTTATTTATCAAAATATATTGTCGATAACTAGAAATCTATCTGCCTATCTTCCAACTCATCCATATAAATTGTTTCTCTTCGTCAGACAATATGTACACACGCACACACAAAAAGGTTGCTATTACTTTTAAAAAATTCTCATTTGCCCCTTGAAATGTCATCGAAATTGTGACTGGGAAGGTCACGAGTTATAATGATATATAAAATGGGCATTTTAATCATCTTATCCCTATATGTAACAGAAATGGCAGAGGTAGCTCTTTATTAATGGAAGTATGTTTGGACAGCTTTAAATAATTTTCTTAAAGCATTTCACAACTTTATGTATGGTTTGTTGCTTATTTTTAAAAATAAAATGTCCTCCAGTAAAACATGAATGAACATAAAATTCTATAGACTATGATATCTGAGCCTAGACATTTATATCCCCTATAACACATTTTGGCAAAATCATTTTCCTACGAGTTATCACTGGCAAGATTCATTCCAAGTTTCTGACAAGCAACAATAAGCAAGAAGAAACTATAAACTTCCCAGTTGTTCCATCATACAATATTAGCATACGGCCAAGAAAGAAACCCAAAAAGAAGTGAAATGAAGCTTAGTTCATCAGTAAGGATCTAAATTTATCTAATAGCTAATAGAGAGAAGCTACAAAATTAACCTATAATAAGTACAATCAATACAAGTAATCGGATTTAACATATCTGACACAGAAGCAGCAAGGAACACCCAGGAGGACATGGATAGAATGTTTAAGGAACACCTAGCCCAGTGGAGTTAAACTGAAGGATAGTTCCTGAAAAAGAACTATGTCGAAAGGCAAACCCTATAGCAGATCCCTGTACAGTGAGACAGTCTAGTTTTGACTAGTTTGGTGCATAGATTTCATTTGAGGTGAAATAAAAAATGTGCTTTAAGGTCTATTCAACCATGAAATCAAGAAGCAAATTTCAAACAATACCTGATCAGCAAAGTAGGGAAGGTTCTCCTTAGGATTGTTGGCAAAAAACCTCCGCAAAAGCCTTTTGTCAATCTACAGCCGGGATAACAAGAACACAGCAATCAATAATTGGGCTGTGACTTGTAAGCACGGAAAACGCAATGTGATTGTAAACCTTCGTTTCATCAACTTTTACAGGGAAGTTGAGGGAAGTTGATGTTGGGTTATGAGTCCCTTCCTATGTGGAAAAACTCATATTTTATTTATTTTATTTATGGGGGTAGTTCAAAGAGTCTTTGAATCATTCAATGGGGTGGCTTCCTTAATATATCTTTTACTCTCAGCTTTATTAAAGGGTATTGAGAGAATTCGGAGGGCCATCAAACACCGAAACTAGAAGGGCAAAGGTTTTACGAAGTGCAGTTCTGGGCGTTTTTCTCCTACGCAGTTTTCATCAAGTGCTCCGATCGAAGGTCAAACGTGCTCCGATTTAGCTGAAATTTGGACAGCATCTTCGGGACATCTGGTTCTTCAAATCCAACGGTTGGTTTGTCTATTACTGCTCTAGTTTGTGAGATATTTCCACTGTACCGAGCCCCTATTTTCTGGTGACGAAACCTCATCATTTTTCTTGGTTTGGTTGTTTGTTGGTTGATAAGAATTTGGTGGGTTGTGTACCCTTTTAGGTGCTCATTGTAAGGAGATTGTTATAATCATCTTTGATTATAGTGGAGCAAGTTTCTGGACTAGGTCCCGTGGGTTTTACCTCTTTTTCACTTTGAGGGTTTCCCACGTAAAAATTCTTGTATCTCTTTTATTTGTTTGCTTGAGCATTTGCACTTGTTTGCTTGCTGATTTGATATCATTGTGGATTGTTATCTTGCTGTGGTTGAAACCATCTACTTAGTGTTGGGTGATTGTTAATATTGGGAATTCCTTGTTTTTCCCATCAACTGGTATCAAAGCTTGGTTGTGATTTGTGGTTGTTTGATTGTGTAAGCTATGGAATCATCTACTGTCAACACTAGTAGGATGGTTAGTTTGAATGGTCCTAATTATCATCTATGGAAGGAAAAGATGAAGGATTTGTTGTATGTCAAGAGTTGGCATTTACCTGTGTTTAGTAAGACCAAACCCATTGATAAAGAGGATGATATATGGGCATTTGAGCATGAGCAGGTTTGTGCTTATATTCGTCAATGGGTAGATGACAATGTTCTCAACCACATTAACAATGAAACAAATGCAAGGAGTTTGTGGGACAAACTTGAATCTTTGTATGCTAGTAAATCTGGTAATAACAAGTTGTTTTTAATCAAGAAATTGATGTGTTTGAAGTACAAAGAAGGTGCTGCTATGTCTGATCATTTGAATAATTTTGAGAGTGTTATTCAACAACTTTCTTCTATGGAGATTAAATTTGATGATGAAGTACAGGGACTTTTATTGCTTGGTACTCTACCTGATACTTGGGATACTCTTCGTATGGCTCTATGTAATACAGCTCCTAATGGCAATATTACTTTAGATATTGCTAAGGTTGGTGTTTTGAATGAGGAAATGAGAAAGAAGTCTCAAGGTTCATATTCACAATCAGAAGAGACATTGGTTGCCGAGAACAGGGGGAGAAGTAAGAGCAAGGGTCCAAGTGACAGAGGCAAGAGTAGAAGCAAGTCTAGAGGCAGGTACAAAAACATGCAGTGCCATTATTGTAATAAGATGGGACATATCCAGAAATTTTGCTACAAGTGGAAAAGGGATAACAAGCAAGGCAACAACAACAACAACAAAAAGAAGCATGACAAGAGTCAAGATAATGAGCAGGGTAATAATGATCGTGCTGCTGCCATCACTACTGATGATCTTCTAGTTGTTTATGATGAGAATTTGGTGAATCTTGCTAGTCATGAGTCAAGTTGGGTTGTTGATAGTGGTGCCTCTTTACATGTTACATCCAGGATGGATTTCTTCACCTCTTATACTCCTGGTGACTATGGGGTATTGAAGATGGGTAATGATGGTTTTGCAAAAGTTGTAGGCACTGGTGATGTTTGCTTGGTGACTGACAATGGAGTAAGGTTACTTCTCAAGAATGTCAGACATGCTCCTGATATGCGCTTGAATTTGATTTCCACAGGTAAGCTTGATGATGATGGTTTCTGCAACACCTTTAGTGGAGGACAATGGAAGCTCACCAAAGGTGCCTTGGTGGTAGCTCGTGGTAAGAAGCACTCAAGTCTCTATGTGATGAATGCTTCTATTGGAAAAAATATTGTCAATATTGCAGAGCATGACCCTGGTACATTATGGCATAGAAGGCTCAGTCATATAAGTGAGAAAGGCCTTAACTGTTTGGCTAAGAAGAATTTGTTGTCTGGTGTGAAGAGTGCAAAGTTGGAAAGATGTTCTCATTGCATGATTGGTAAGCAAACCAGAGTCTCTTTCAAGACTCAACCTCCATCAAGAAAGCCAGGTTTGCTTGAGTTAGTTCATTCTGATGTCTGTGGTTTGAAGGTAAGATCTTTTGGTGGTGCACTTTATTTTGTTACCTTCATTGATGACTGTTCTAGGAAACTCTGGGTTTATGCTTTGAAATCCAAAGATGAAGTATTTGGTGTCTTCAAGCAATTTCATGCTATGGTTGAAAGACAGTCTGGGAGAAAACTCAAATGCTTGCGTTCTGACAATGGAGGTGAATATATTGGGCCACTGGATGATTATTGCAAAGCATAGGGTATACGACATCAGAGAACTCCAAAGAAAACTCCTCAGTTGAATGGTGTAGCAGAACGGATGAACAGAACCTTGGTCGAGAGGGTTCTTTGTTTGCTCTCAGAAGCAAAACTGCCCAAAAGCTTCTGGGGTGAGGCTTTATATACAGCTGCTCGTGTGATCAATCTTTCTCCTTGTGTTTCCTTGCAGGGTGATGTTCCAAACAAGGTTTGGTTTGGCAAGGAGCCTTCTTATGATCACTTGCGCGTGTTTGGATGCAAGGCTTATGTGTATGTGCCAAGAGATGAAAGATCAAAGCTTGACTCCAAGACCCGCCAATGCATTTTTCTTGGATATGGTGAAGATGAGATGGGCTACAGGTTTTATGATCCAATTGAGAAGAAATTGGTTTGAAGCAGAGATGCTGTGTTTGTAGAAGATCAAACCATCACTGATATACCGAAAGAGAAGTTGTCTACAAGTCTGAGTAGTAACAACCATGGCGATTTGATTGATCTTGATTTGCCTCCAATGACACCTACTCCTGCACCAGCACAAGATGATACTCAAGAGAATGATCATGAGATTGAGGCTCAAGATGACGATGAAGATAGAGATGGAGATGGAGATAACGTGCATGATGGTAATGATGCTGATGATGTGAATGATGGTCATCAATATAATCATGAGTTTCAACCAGCCCCTTTGAGAAGGACTTCTCGACAGCCTCAACCATCAACCCGATACCCTCTGAGTCAATATGTGTTGTTGACTGACGGGGGAGAACCTGAATGTTTTCAAGAAGCCATGGAGAGTGAAAACAAGCATCAGTGGCTTGAGGCAATGAAGGAGGAAATGAATTCCTTGCATACTAATCACACATATAACCTTGTCAAGTTGCCTAAGGGTAAGAAAGCTTTAAAGAATCGATGGATATACAAGTGGAAAATAGATGAGACTACTAGGAAGCATCGACCGAAGGCTAGACTGGTTGTTAAGGGCTGCAATCAACGGAAGGGCATAGACTTCAATGAGATATTTTCTCCAGTTGTCAAGATGTCTTCGATCAGAGTGGTCTTGGGGCTAGCTGCAAGTCTTGACTTGGAAATTGAACAAATGGATGTCAAGACAGCCTTCCTTCATGGTGACCTCAAGGAAGACATTTACATGGAGCAACCAGAGGGTTTCAAGGTGAAAGGTAAAGAAGATTATGTGTTCAAATTGATGAAGAGTTTATATGGCCTTAAGCAGGCTCCTCGACAGTGGTACCGAAAGTTTGACTCTTTCATGGGGGAGCTTGGCTACAAGAAGACTTCTTCTGATCATTGTGTCTTCATAAAAAGGTTTACTGATGATGATTTTATAATCTTGCTTTTATATGTTGATGATATGCTCATTGTTGGCAAGAACATGGCAAGAATCACTCGGTTGAAGCAAGAGATGAGCAAAGTATTTGCAATGAAAGATCTTGGGCCGACTGAGCAAATACTTGGTATGCAAATCACTCGTGACAGGAAGACAAGAAAGCTTTGGTTATCTCAAGAAGCATACATCCAGAAAGTTCTTGAACGTTTCAACATGGAAAAAGCCAAGCCTGTAAGTACCCCTCTTGATATGCATTTTAAGTTGAGTTCAAGTCAATGTCCTTCTACCATCGAAGAGGAGAATGCTATGGTGAGTGTTCCTTATGCCTTGGCTGTAGGTAGCTTGATGTATGCAATGGTTTGTACAAGACCAGATTTAGCTCATGTTGTTGGTTTAGTCAGCAGATTTCTCTCTAATCCTGGCAAAGAGCATTGGAATGCTGTGAAATGGATCATGAGATATCTTAGAGGTTCTGCTAATATGAAACTGTGTTTTGGAAATGGGAAATCTGAGCTAGTTGGGTATTCTGATTCTGATATGGCTGGGGATATTGATTCAAGAAAGTCTACTTCGGGTTATTTGATCACCTGTGCAGGGGGAGCTGTTGCTAGGCAATCACGACTACAGAAATGTGTTGCATTATCTACAACTGAATCAGAGTTCATTGCAACAACGGAAGCATGTAAGGAGTTGTTATGGATGAAGCGTTTCATTCGAGAATTGGGGTTCAATCAAAAGAGGTATGTCTTGTATTGTGACAGCCAAAGTGCAATTCATCTTGCAAAGAACCCAACCTTCCATGCTAAGTCCAAACACATTGATGTGAGATACCATTGGATTCGAGATGTTCTTGATGCGAAGTTTCTTGAGTTGGAGAAAATTCACACTGATGACAATGGCTCGGATATGATGACAAAGGCATTACCAAAGGGCAAGTTTGAGACTTGTCGTTCCATCGCCGGGATGGCAACCACTTCCACATAGTTGGGAGGGGGAGACTTGTTGGGTTATGAGTCCCTTCCTATGTGGAAAAACTCATATTTTATTTATTTTATTTATGGGGGTAGCTCAAAGGGTCTTTGGATCATTCAATGGGGTGGCTTCCTTAATATATCTTTTACTCTCAGCTTTATTAAGGGGTATTGAGAGAATTCGGAGGGCCATCAAACACCGAAACTAGAAGGGCAAAGGTTTTACGAAGTGCAGTTCTGGGCGTTTTTCTCCTGCGCAGTTTTCATCAAGTGCTCCGATCGAAGGTCAAACGTGCTCCGATTTAGCTGAAATTTGGACAGAATCTTCGGGACATCTGGTTATTCAAATCCAACGGTTGGTTTGTCTATTACTGCTCTAGTTTGTGAGATATTTCCACTGTACCGAGCCCCTATTTTCTGGTGACGAAACCTCATCATTTTTCTTGGTTTGGTTGTTTGTTGGTTGATAAGAATTTGGTGGGTTGTGTACCCTTTTAGGTGCTCATTGTAAGGAGATTGTTATAATCATCTTTGATTATAGTGGAGCAAGTTTCTGGACTAGGTCCCGTGGGTTTTACCTCTTTTTCACTTTAAGGGTTTCCCACGTAAAAATTCTTGTGTCTCTTTTATTTGTTTGCTTGAGCATTTGCACTTGTTTGCTTGCTGATTTGATATCATTGTGGATTGTTATCTTGCTGTGGTTGAAACCATCTACTTAGTGTTGGGTGATTGTTAATATTGGGAATTCCTTGTTTTTCCCATCAACTGGTATCAAAGCTTGGTTGTGATTTGTGGTTGTTTGATTGTGTAAGCTATGGAATCATCTACTGTCAACACTAGTAGGATGGTTAGTTTGAATGGTCCTAATTATCATCTATGGAAGGGAAAGATGAAGGATTTGTTGTATGTCAAGAGTTGGCATTTACCTGTGTTTAGTAAGACCAAACCCATTGATAAAGAGGATGATATATGGGCATTTGAGCATGAGCAGGTTTGTGCTTATATTCGTCAATGGGTAGATGACAATGTTCTCAACCACATTAACAATGAAACAAATGCAAAGAGTTTGTGGGACAAACTTGAATCTTTGTATGCTAGTAAATCTGGTAATAACAAGCTGTTTTTAATCAAGAAATTGATGTGTTTGAAGTACAAAGAAGGTGCTGCTATGTCTGATCATTTGAATAATTTTGAGAGTGTTATTCAACAACTTTCTTCTATGGAGATTAAATTTGATGATGAAGTACAGGGACTTTTATTGCTTGGTACTCTACCTGATACTTGGGATACTCTTCGTATGGCTCTATGTAATACAGCTCCTAATGGCAATATTACTTTAGATATTGCTAAGGTTGGTGTTTTGAATGAGGAAATGAGATTAGTTGCTGCAAAGGAACAGCATTTATGTCATAGTTTATTAACTAAAATACACAGCCAGACAAATATATTATATAGAAGTCTAAGAACAGAAACTAGAACGGGAACACGGTACCATCATTTCTTCAAATCTAACAAGATACCAAGCTCGAACTGTGTACTCAACTCTTTTGCAGAATGTTAAGAACTCGCTCCGGGAAGCACCGTCGTCTGAAATGTTATCCAGTTATGCAAGTAACAAGTTGATCAGCTCGATACAAATACTTCTAACAGAAGTATCAATATGTGATACATTTATTTTGCAAACATTGAATGAGTAGATTCTAAATGTGTAGAAGGTTCCACATATGAAACATTTCATGGATTTCCTCTGGATGTGGAACTTAACAACGAAATATTACCAATGAGATTAGCTAAGCCCTTTATCAATTTTGGCTTGTGGACTGGAATTACAGACTCGCGATCCAACTGAATTATATCCCTTCTCTTGCCCATTACTTACATAGGCCCTAGCTAAAATTTAACAATATCTCTAACAAAATTCTTGCAATCAAATCCGGAGAAACCATCAAGCCTCTAACTCTGAGTTTGCCAAAAGATCGCTACAAGACATTCATAAACTAGCCTTGAAAATTTGGAGAAAATTATCTCGAACCCATTTGCAGATGATCAAATTGTGAAGACAGAGGGAGAGAGAGAGAGAGAGAAAACGAAGGATTACGGTAGAAAGAGAGATATGGAACGCATGATCAAGCATCATCTGGTTTGAACAATAGAAGCCGAAGAGCGACATGCGGCAAGCGAATCAACTGCTCTCCTTTCCCGCCAACAAAACATTCCCTCAAAAAGTGGGTCCCGTGGCAAGTCGATGATTCAACTGCTTCCAGCATTTTGATTTTTCTACGTTATTTAGAAAACAAAAATTTATTATTTAAAAAATATTATTATATAATCTACCAAAACTATTCCTTTAACTATCAAATTTTTTTCCCTGCCGACTTCTTTCTCTCTCTTCTCTCCTCAACAGGTCACGCAAGGAAAATAAATTTCGGTCGGTAATATCTTAAAGTAAGTAATTAATATTTTTTAGTTAATAAATTTTTTTTCCTATTATAAAATATGCTAAAGTTATGTTATAAATTTATGAGTTTAATTAAAATTATTTATTTAATTTTTTTAATTATAAATTTATGAGTTTAAATTTTAATTTTTTAGTAATTTATATTATATATTTAGTATATGAAATATTTTTTATTATAGATAAAAAATTAATTTAATTATAAATGTGTGAGTTGAATTTTTTTATTATGTAATCAAATTTTAGATATAGGAAAAAGGCCGATATTGGCTTCGGTGATGGTGTGAGGTTTGGCTTCAGCAATATGTGCCGATTGTTGTGGGCTGGATTCGGCGATTTCTGCCCATGCATAGGGCTGCCTTCGGCAAAATCTGCCGGTGGGTTTAGTTGGCTTTGGCAACAAGTGCCGGTAGTAAGGTGTCGGATTAAGTAGAATGCGTCGGTGGTGGGGATGTACTTCGGCAATATGTGTCGATTTTAGGATAATAATTGTGCTTAATGATATTTATTAATCATATTTTGTTAATTATATTTATATTAACTATATTTTTTAATTATAGTTAATTTAATTAAATTTAGTAGCTATATTTTTAGATCTATCATACTCTATTAATTATTAATTATACTCTAATATTTTAATTAAATATAGATTTGGTATTATAGATATATTTATAATAAATGTTGATTGAAATTATTTTTATTTACAAATAATAAATTAAAATCCTTAGAAAATTACTTAAATGGATTAGCCTCTTCGTTGCCGATGCCTTGAACTTCAATATCAGTGGTGTTGGATATCATGGCTTTACCTTCATTTGCTCAACTTTCAATCCACTATTGTGTGGCAAATGCAATTACGGTAGTAGGCACTGCCATACTTTGGCAGATTTTACCGATAGCATTGCCTATGCTTTGGCACATCTTATCGATGGTATGAAAATTGTTACAGCAGATCTCGTCGGTACGGGCTAAGAGGTAACGACAAATATTGTCAATGTTGAATCAATATAATCGATAAAAATGGCCGGTATTAAGGTATAATCGATAAAAATTACCGTAAAAAAAGGTTAATTTCGGATTTCAGATTGTATTTTCCATCAAGTAAAAAAAAAAATTCCAAAAACAAAACGTCTTCGTCTCTCCTCTCTACGCTGCATCTCTTTTCTCTTCTTTTTTTTCTACAGCGTTATGCTGCTTCTTCTCTGCCCCCGCTTTCCTTTTGCTTCCTCTTCTTTGTTTCTTGTTTTTTTTTGTTTTTTTTTCTTCTTTATTTTTCCTCATGTTCTCCTCTGATGGCTTTTACTTTGCGGCAACCCCTCTCGTTTTCTTTCTTTTTGTGCTCCTCACTTTTATACTTCCCCGTTCATCTCTTTTGTTCCTAGGCCTTTGGGCCTTCGGTCCTTGGGCCGTTGGTCCAAAGGCTCAACCTTTTATATATATATATATATATATTACCTATAAAATAAAATTATAAAAATTAATAAATAATATTATAATCAAAATTTATTTAATTTATGTTATTTTATCTCAAATAATAAAATTTATACAATTATTATCAATTAAGTATAAAATCATAATTATTCACATATATTATTCAATTAAAATATTAAAAACTAAGATTATACGGACATAAAATATGTAAAAATATGAATTTATCACCACAACGCCACTATTTACCACCCTACCCAAGCTTTCTACTTTTCAATTACCTCTATTTTTTCTCCCTAACATTTGACTTAGTTTACCTAGATTTTTTTTAAGCTTGCTTTTGTGTATTTTGACTTCTAGGTGATATTTTGGTGGATTTGGGAAGAGGAATCATTAGGGATGGAAATTTTCCCCACGGGTTCAGGGCCCCGTCGGGGATTTCCCGTTCGGGTTCGGGGAGAGAATTCGGGGATCAAGTTCGGGGATTCTTAACGGGGATTTTTTTAGGGACGGATTTGGGGTCCCCATCCCCGAACCCACCCCGAAATTTTTTTATTATATATTTTTATATAATTATATATTATATGATATATATAATTTTTTATAGAATATAAATTAAAAATATAATATAAAAAAATAGTTTGAAGATCGGGGATGGAATCGGGGATCGGGTATAAAGTCGGGTTTTGGGGATCGGGTCGAGTTTTAAGAACGGAGAATAAACCGAGGACGAAAAATAAATCGGGTATGGGGATTTGATCCCCGCGGGGATCGGATCGGGTATGGGGATTTGATCCCCGCGGGGATCGGGTCGGGGAATCCCCGATAAAAAAATAACGGGGATCGGGTCGGGTTCGGGGATTATTTTTCTTATCAGGTTCGGGGATGGGGATGGGGTCCCCGTCCCCGACCCGCCCCGTTGTCATCCCTAGGAATCATAGGTTTTATATAATTAGAGACCAGAGACACTTCACTAATGATACATGTCATATTTAGGGCTTTTATATACAAAATGTGTATATTCATTTGTGTATTATGCGTGAAATTTTTATATGGAAAATATTGTTATGATAATGATATTATATGATATGTGGTATTGTATGTTGAAAAAGTAAGGAATATGGGAAAGCATGAGTTTGTGTATAATGT
The DNA here is from genome assembly GCA_030549775.1 of Tamarix chinensis. Taxonomy (NCBI): domain Eukaryota; kingdom Viridiplantae; phylum Streptophyta; class Magnoliopsida; order Caryophyllales; family Tamaricaceae; genus Tamarix; species Tamarix chinensis. The sequence goes on from CM060174.1 coordinate 63,225,892, forward strand.
TGGTTGAGATGAATTGGGATATGTAATATCTATACATAATTGTGGCTATGTATTTTTATAATTATAGAAGGAATTGGAGGTTGAGAAATCATAAATACTAGAGTTCATAAGAATTTTGGTGGAAATGGGTATCTTAGTTATCTCATGGGCATTTTAGTCAATATAGGTTAAAAATAAAATATTAGGAATTTTAATTTGGTAAATGTTTCAAAATATGTTAAGTATATTATGCGGAAAGTTTGGAGTGAATATGAGAGGTCTAAGTCTAATAAATAAGAAAAGTGGCTTTAAGTGAGAATTGTAACCCTAGGGGCAGAATCATTATTTTATCTATGAATTGTTAGAATTTTACCTTAAATTCTGAATATGTGGTTGATATTGGCATTTTTGATTTTCATATTAAATTTGGTGTTTATATGGATTTTATGGGATAAGTTATGATTAATTTTTGAAATTAAAGTTTTATGGGAAAGGTAAATAGTAACCCAAGGGTAGACTATTATTGTGTTTGTAAGATATGATAGTTGGACCTTGATTTTATTATATGATGTCAATAATAATATTTATGGAATTTATATTAAATTTTATGGTTATGTGGACTTTATGGGAGAAGTTATGATTAGTTTATGAAATTAGGGCTTTATCAAAAATGTGAATAATAATTCCAAGGGTAAGCTATTATCACATGTGTAAGACGTGGGATTTGGACCTTAATTTTTGTATATGATTTCAATAATAATATTTTGTTAATTAATGTTACATTTAGTGATTATATGGATATTATGGGAATAGTTATGATTAAATTATAAAAGTAGGGTTTTGTGATAAATATAAATAGTAATCCTAAAGATAGTATATTATTGCATGTGTAAAACCTTAAAGTTAAACCTTGATTTTTGGGTATGTTGTCAATAATAATATTTTAAGGATAGGTAGAGAATTTGGTTATAAAATGTTTACTAGGGGAGAAGTTATGCTATACTTATAAAATTAGGATTTTTTAGGGGCATATAGCTTGGGAGGATATATTAGGACATGTGTCTTACATGTGTAAGACATTGGAGTTAAACCTTAAATTTTAAGTATGTTGTTAATAATAATATTTTAAGGATGGGTAGTGAATTTTAGTTATAAAATGTGTACCGGGGGAGAAGTTATGCTATACTTATGAAGTTAGGATTTTGTAGGGAAATATGGCTTGGCAGGAAATATTAAGCCATGTATCTTACATGTATAAGACATTGGAATTAAATATTAATTTTTAGGTATGTTGTCAATAATAATATTTTAAGGATGGGTGGTGAAGTTGGGTATAAAATGTTTACCAAGGGAACAATTATGATATACTTATGAAATTAAGATTTATTAGGGGAATACGGCTTGGGAGAATACATTAGCAAATGTGCCTTGCATGGTTATGTGTGTGTTTGTATGATGAACTTGTAATAAATAACCTTGAATAACATATTAATCATTTAAAATGAAATATCATATGATTTAGGAATGGTTGTACTTGTCTATTCCACTAGATGAGAATAATGACCAGGAGATTTATGTTCTAGGGTTGTAATTATAATACTATTCTACTGATTAAGAATATTAGTGTTGAATGGGGATAGGGACAAGGGCATGGAAACAGGGACGAGGAGAAATGCTAAAATTTTATTTCTTAAAATTTTAGAAAATAGTGATAGTAGGAAATGCTAAAAAAAAAAAATTACACACACACTACCTATATACCAAAATTAAGAGAGAAAAATAAAAAAATTTCCTAAAAGCACTACCTATCTTAGTTGATGTAAACTTTTAACAAATTAATTTTAAAAAAAAAGAATAAATAAATAAATAAAATTAATCAGACGCTTTCGGTATCGATTCCAACACTAAAAAGTTTTTGGGATGGAAAATTTTGGTGTTGGAAAATGGTAAGAGAACATTTTTGGGACCGAAAATGGCACCTCATTGCTATTTCCATACTTCACAAGAGAATAGTAGCTAGAAGAGTTTTGTAATACCCCGTATTTTTGAAATCCAAATTTATTAAGTTTAATGATTTTATTAGCATAATTTGATGTAAACAATTAATTATTTTAATTTCGATTCGTTTTATGGATTTATCGACGATTTTGAATTCATATTTGAATTTAATTAATCGTTGTCGTTGCGAATCATTCTAGATAAATTCATTCACGACAATGATTTTATTATATTCATATGATTTCGATTTTCGATTAAAAAAATATGTATTCTCGTTCTTCTCATATTTTTATTTTTAATATTTTTGATTTGTTTTCAATTATAATTTTGTCGTGTGATTACACCTTTATTTTGGAGTTATATTTTGTTAATGAAGTATATTATTAAAATTATAGAATTTTTGTTTGAATAGTTAAATTTATTTTAATAATTATATCTGTAGAAAATATTTCTGACTTTAAATTCATTCGTTTTCGGAAATCATTAATACTTTTAGAAAGTTTTAAATTAAAAAGGTTTCTCGGAGATTATTTTAGAATTTCTTCCCGAAATTAATTTTCGTCTGTTTTACATTTTTTATTTCTAGTTTGCGGAAAACCGATTTCGAAAATTATTAAAATTGGTCTCAGTTTATTAGAATTAGAATTAAATATTTTATTATATACTTTTAAATAATTTTTTTGAGGTCTTATAATATATTTCCGTAAATAATATAAATTTTTACGTTCGTTGGTAAATTCTTCCGAAAATGTTTATGAAATTCTTTATGTAGTTCTTTTATTAATTTTAAGCTTTCAGAACCTTACCAAATAATCTTCATTTAATAAATTTTAGATAAAATATTCCAATAATAATTTTTAAATATTTAGTATTTTATTTTATATGTGTACTTGTATTTAAAAAATAAATAATAAAAAAACGCAGCCAATCAGCCGGTGCCCCCTGACCCCCTCTCTTTCTTTTCCTTTTTCCCTGCTTCTCTTTCTCTTATCTTCTCTTTCCCGTCAGTCCCCTACTCCCGACCCCTGCAGCCCCAGCCTCCTTCTCCCTAGCTCCTCCCTGCTCTAGCCACCCCACCGGTCGACCACCACCGGAGACACCACAACAGCAGCCACCAAAGTAGCACAGGAGGAGCAGCAGCAAATGACCATAGCAGGGATGAGCCGTGCAGCTCGCGCCACCGCACGATCACCGGCGAGCCTCATTGACCACCAGCAAGCCACCCCGTCCCCCGACGAAGCTTCTCCGACCTTCCCTTGTCCCGATTCATTGATTTTTTTTTGGAAAGCTTTATTGTGGATCCTCGAGCTAGTGATCTCTCTCTCCCTCTTATCTCGCTTAGCTAGCTTCGGATTTAGGTAAGTCTCTACTTACCTCCACTTATAGGTGTTTCGTAAGGATATGGCTAAGAACAACTATGTGTGTGTTATGTGCCTTGTGTACCATGTGTTATGCCATGTTGTGTACTTTATGTTTTTAATGAATAATTACTTGTAGTGCGGCTTGGAGTTGAGGTATGTTTATATGAATTCCTTATGACATGTGTGTAATGATTGTTCTGTTGTGTTTATGATATTTTATGACGTGACCCTCTAGGACATGCATGCTAGGATATTAATAATATGATGTGGGGTGAAAGGATAAAATGGGAGAAAATGCGAAAGTAAGTACAATTAAGGAAGAGTAGAGTAATGGGTTAAGAGTGGAAATTTAATATACAAGCGATGAGTATGGGTGCCATGGGCAGTAAGTAATGTTAGGTGAAAAGTAAAGAGATTACTTGTGGGGGAAGAAATGTACTAGGGTTTGGAGTGGCTAACTAGGGTTTTCGATCACCTATGAAATTAATGAGTAAAGTGATATGATTTGGGATTGAACCTAAATGAGATGAGGTGTTTGACGATAAATGAATTAATGGTAGTGAAGTAAGAGGAAGTTGGGCCACATAGGTCTAATTAGGGTTTCAAGGGAAACCCTAGAGACTAATAGCGGGTGGAGTTTGATGTCATGAGGTGTTGGGCCTTAACCCACACCCTTAGGAGTTGGTTTTCATTATGTGTAAGTGTAAAGGGGAATGAATATCGAGGTGTGATAAGGGGCGCAAGAGTCCCAAGATATGGGACGACCCTCCTGGGAGGATAAGTGTGGATATAGTTAGTCATGCATGTCAAGGGTAAAATACTTTCAAATAAGATATGTTAAGACACTAATCACTTAAAGAGAAAGATTGTTGAGCCGGGCCCAGACCGGTCCACCGACGAATAATAGTGGCCAGGAGCCGGGGTGCCCTAGAGACCGTTCCACCGACGAATAATAGTAGCCAGGAGTGTTTTGCCCTGCATGATTTATGGTCCACCGGCTATAATAGTGGTGGATTTTGTGCTCAACAAACCAAACTTAATGAAGTTAAGCCACGGGAAATACACTAAGCACTTACAGTGAAACATCATGTGAGTCGGGCCCAGACCAGTCCACCGGTGAATAATAGTGGCCAGGAGCATTCTGCCCTAGAGACCGGTCCACAGGCGAATAATAGTCGTCAGGAGCGTTTTTCCCTGTGTGTATTCCGGTCCACCAGCTATAATAGTGGGGTTCTCGCACTCACATGAATTGATAAAGACTGTGATGTGAATCGACTATATTTACCAGAGATCTAAAGAATGAGTCTACCCGGACCATAGTCGGCCGTCATTATCTATATTACTATATGCTGCTTATGTGATTGTGGCCATGTAATGAGTTGTTAATAATATGGATTATTCCTACCTGAGGCGCATGAGCTACTTTATATTTCGGTCATACCACACTTACATGTTTAAATAGGATGTTACATATGTTTCGCATGTTATTATATGTGTATGGTAGGACTTATGATGTGGGTATTGATGATAGATGAGATTTATATGTTATTTTGCTAAGTAAAAATGTCATTTATTCCTCATTACTTTTATAACATGTAATCTTTTCTCAAGTTTTTCTCTTTTGGATAGATTTTGCAGGAAAAGATAAAAATGAAGAAATTCAAAGGAGAAATCGATGGAAAGAGAAAAGGCAACAAAGAACACATCAATAGATATGGAATCAATGGAAGAAAAGACTGGAAATGAAGAATATATATCAAAGGGAAGATTGTGTTGAAATTTCATGAAGAAATAATGAAGGAACAAGAAACACGGCCAGTGTTTTTCTATCAGCACACAAATTTCAGCACTTAAAATTCAGCATTTGGCCGAGAGTTCAAGGAAAAACATGGGGGTACCATGTTTCCTAAACACGGACCGTGTTTTTCTCAAATTCTGTAACCGTTCGCGCAACGTTTCCCCGATATATTTCTAAAGTTTGAACATTCGAGGGGGTGGTTCGGGGGAGTTCGAGAATGGGATTATCTCTTTCTCTCTATACTCTCTAGATACCACATGTAATTTGTAATTCCAATTCTCTTTCTCTCCATTGTATTCAATTGAACAATCAACAATCTGCAATTCAATTCGATAAGTTCTTCTCCATTCCTCTTTTAATTGCAAGTTTTGATTTTTGATTGAATGCAATTCAATTCTCTTTGTTGCATTATTATTTTTCTTATGTTTGGTGTTTCATTGTTAATTTATTTATAAGCATTGATGTTAATTATAGATTATTGCATTTAATTGTGTGTTATTGCAATTATGTAGATAGTATAAGGTAGGAGGATTTGATGACGGAATTAGGGTTTCGGATATGATAACGTATTTTGAATTCATGATTCTAAATTAAATTTAATTGAATTGATGGACGGAATTGAATGATCTCGCATCATAGATTAAGAATTTAAACTAATTAGACTGATCACCTATCTAGTTTAGATCTTAATCTACGCTAGGATAATGGAATTAACACGTAATTGTTAATTAACGTTTCCAAAGTAGCAAAAGATTAATTATTAATCTTGTCCATTAATTCGTTCGATTGCATGATCCGAGCTTGTGTGATTATGGTCGTAGTTGACTGCTTTCCATTCGTAATGCTGCCATTAATTGAATCTAGTGTTCTTAACCTAGGTTATTAATTGGTTAGATGATAAATTGAGAGCTTATTCAATTTATTAGAATTAAGAGAAGGCAAAGAGATGAATTATTATGAGTTTCTACAGGTCAACGTTAAATCATTTAGAATCTTTCGTTTCTCCATGATTATTTGATATCCTAATTCCATAATCAATACCTTCCTGTCCTTATTAGTTAATTAGTGAGTACAATGTTTTATTATTTATCCATAGTTTAGATATTGATGATAGAATTATATGTTATTGCATAATCGGGGTTTTAACATCGATTACAGAATTATTGATTATATTCCATTCCTTGTGGGTTCGACTCCTTCTTGCCATATACTACGTATTTGGAAATTAGGATTTATTTATTAAATTTGTTGTGCATACGACAGTACATCAATTGAGTATGCATAATATTGTATCAACATAATGCACCATGATTCAATATGCACTTGATGTTATACTTTACGTCTCTCCCATAGGATAGGGTAGTGAGATTTACTCAGTATTGGACCCGTACTGATACTACCTTGGTTGAATGGGTCCTATGATGATCCATTGATGGTGGGGAGCAGACCTCTTGTGCAGGTTTGAGATCGAATATTGTATTTGGGTGGAAGGCTTGGTTTGAGAGAGTAGGCAATCCGGAATTTGATCTATCGGGTTTTATCTTATTTAACTGTATTCATCTTTGGAAGTTACAAGTGTTGTATTTAAAATTTCATGAGTATTGTAATTGACTTTCAATTTCTCGTACTCTGATAAGCTTTTAAAATTTGGATTTATTTCACAGGTTCTATTGATTCATTCAGCGATGATTTTATTTAGTGAAAATGTTCACTTGTCATCTGCCCGTGGATATCTCCTTCTGGGAGTTTATCCTCACGGCATAAATATTTGAAAATTTGTTTGACAGGTTTTAGTCTTACATCTAGCATGAGATAGATGGTGGACATTTATCTTGTGTTAGATGTAGCAGTAACATTCCCCAAATTCTATTTTAGCTTCCGCTTTATTCTTTCAAAAAATATTTTAGGAGTGAATTTTGGGGGTGTTACAAGTTTTGTCCTAGTGTTATATATTATTGATAATATTCCATTAATTGAGAATAGTGCCCAGGAGCTTTATGTCTTAGAGTTGTATATTTATAATACCATTCCACTGGTTGATAATAGTGGAGTCCTTAAACTCAACGTGAATAAAATTATGGATATTGATCATACCCTTATTATTGTAAAGCCTAGAAATCAATAAATGAGTTGGTACCTATGTGTTATTCTATATGTATGTTTATCTTTTATTGTTATCTTATGACCTGGTGTGACCTTTCTTTGACTATATTACTACATTACTTATTATGTAGTGTACTGATCATCTTTTTCATATGTGTTACTCATTCCTATAGGTAGATCAGACTTGTTTTGCAAAAATTGTTGATTTCTATTCTTAATATGGTTGCTTTTGGTGAACTTTAATTGAATTGGAAAAGAGTATGATTGTCAATGTATATCTATCCCTATATGGATTCTTAGTCCTCTATTTCATTATACATCTCCCTTCTCTCTATTTTTTATCCTATATCATGGTTGAATCAAGTACTTCCTACACCTAATTCCTAGGTGCTGGGTTACTTTTGCCTTACATTTGACATAAATTAGGCATAGGGAGTGACACTTCTATGTTGGATGTGGTGTGACACCCCTACATTTTGTGTTTTAGCTTCCATAATTAACTCTTTTAAATGAAATTTTTTATACCTTTTGGGAGTGTTACAGTGGAACCCCTTGAAAGTTTCCCTTGGTATATCTTAACCCTATGTGGTAATCCCCTACTATTAATTGATATGTGTTTAGTATAAACATTTGAGTGACCATGGGTCGAAAGATAAGAAATTAGACTTATATAATCACAATATGTGGAAGATTAATAATCGGAATTGAATTCATAGATATGCCTTGAGGCTTTCATTTCCTTATTTACATGTGTTATATGCTTAGATTTTAGCATGCAATCCTATGTTATTATACCATGTTCTTGATAAGCTGTGATATTATTATGATGTGATAACATGTTTTATGTGAAGCATACTTATGTGTGATAATTAGGTCTTACTCTACACTCGATGTACTAATACCATACTATTTTAGTCTTTGTTGAGGTTTCTTGTTCTTGGCTTATATAGGGTTGTGAGTGTTGAGTCCTTAGTCATCATGTTAAGCATTTCGGTTTTAATCTTTATAATTCTATATTTTATTTCATTTTGGTCCTATAAAGCTCTATTATATCTTATTGATCTTATATTTATTTTTGTATCATTTAGTAAGCCTTGTATTATACCCGAGTTAGGTAACAAATACACCTAACTATTAGAATATGAGTTTACCTTTTAGCCTAGCACTCGACATAAACTAGATAATGACTATACCTCTTCTATATTAGAGGCAGAAATATCACACTATATTTCGTACTTATCTTCTACAAATAGTTTTTAAAATAAAAAAATAGTTATAAAAATAGGGGTGTTAGAGAAAAATATGTTGAGAATAGAAACATCTAGAGTAGAAGTTATGAAGATCAACTAATTTGCATGACTCAATATCTACAAGTATAACTATGAATTCTAGACACCAATTTTTTAGTATCATATTACAGATTCAATTTTGATACTAAATCCCCACCAAAAAAATAAACTACCCTAGAACTCTTCTTCCACTATAAATCAAGAGTTAATTAGCTTAAACTTAGAGATTCTAATACAAAAAATTTCCATTCAATTGTTAAAGGGGGAAAGTAATCAAATCAGATTCACTCCATTATAGATGATCTGGGTGCTACTCATACTTAACAAGAAGGCATCTTTAAAGTTTTCTTTGATTTTTATAACCATATTATGGGATCTCAATCCCTAATACACGACCAGCTTGACATAAAAACTATATCATAAGTCATACTCAAAAGCCTTCTTGTTTCTAGAGAATACCAAAACCAATTACCAGCACCTATTTCTAAGAAGGAAGTGAAAGAGGCAGTGTTTTTGATGGGGAATGATAAGGCGCCATGACCTAATGGATTCAATGCTTTTCCCCTTAGAAAATGCTAGGATACTATAGCGGAGGATGAATGGAAAGGCACACATGATATCTTTAGAGATGGTCAAATCCCCAAAATCTAAATGTCATTGGTCTTAACCTAATCCCAAAAGTCTAAAATGCTACAAAAGCTTATGAGTATAGACCTATAACTTCCTGTAACACACTTTACAAAATCATTTCTAAGATTATCACCAACAAAATCAAATTTATTCTACCTCTGTTAGTTGGTGATTCTCAATCTACCTTTACCAAAGGAGGAGCATTGAGGACAATATCATTCTTGCCATTGAACTTGTGAAAGGATACAACCATAAGCACTTATCTCCTCAGTGTACGCTTAAATTTGACATGAAAAAGCCTATGATACGGTAAGATGGGATTTCCTTAAATATGTTTTATACTCACTCTATTTCCCCTACTTTTATGAGAATAATCATGACATGTGTTACTAATATTAGTTTTTCTATCATGTTTGATGGTGTCTACCACTTCCCCCTTTCAAGCAAAGCGAGGACTAAGGTAAGGAGACCCTCTCTCCCTGTCTCTTTTTATGTTAATCATGGATTTCCTTAACTGATTAATGACAAATCTTTGGTCAAATCCTCACTTTTCACCACATCGTAAATGTAAAAGGGTTAAGATCCTACAATTAATGTCTGTTGATGAATTGCTCTTCTTTAGCGAAGGGCATATATCTTCCATTAAAACTATCTTTGAGAGATTCTAAGCTTTCTTTTCTATGTTAGGGCTATGCCTTAACGGTTTAAAGAGTTCAATTTATTATGGGGGAGTTGTAACATTAGAACTGAATGGGAAATATTGTCTAAGTATCACATTTTTGAAGGATAATTTCCTTTTACTTACCTTCGTGTTCCCCTTGATGGAAAATACTTGGGCATTCACCATTATAGGCCACTGATTGACAAATACACTATAAAAATTAGATATCAGCATGCCTCTTTATTAAGCTATGCAAGTAGGTTAGGTTTGTTCTACTTAACATCCAGACCCTATTGGCATCTTGTTTTTCCCTAGCCACAAGTTATTATAGAGATCAATACTATTTGTAGAAGATACTTATGGTCGGGTTCGTGTGCTATAATTAAAAAGGCTCCTATCTCATGGGGCAAAGATTTGCAAACCTAAAATGGAGGGCGTTTGGGATTGGTTGATATTAAATGATACTTAGCCAACAAAAAGGACCTAATTTGGATTCGTTGGGTATAAGCTTATTACATCAAGACTTGAGACCTATGGCATATGGATATTATAGCAACCTGCTCGTGGATCCTCAAGAAAATCCTTATGCTTAGACATTTTTTCATTACTCTTTTTAATGATGAGAAAGTATAAAACCAAATAACTGATGCTGAAAAATTCATTATCTCTAATATTTATGAGATAATTAGGCAAAAGCAAAAGTGGTTCCCTAGTTTTACTTAGTTTGGTCACCATTTGCAATGCCAAGTCATCAAATTATTTTGTGGCTTACAACCCATGAAAGACTTCAAACTCAAGACAAACTAATGTACTATGGACTCTTACAATTCAACACTTGTGCGCTTTTGTTTTGTAGTAGAGAAAACTCTCTTGCACCTATTCTTTTAGTATTCTTATACCTCTAAAATATGGCTTCCTTTACTGCATAAGTTAGGATGCCAACAAGATATTATTGATTAGACTTCCTTGAAAAGATGGGCTATATATGGAGGCCGTGGTCATAAGATAAGTAAACTTGTAATGCATGCCCTACTAGCAACTGCTATATATCACATTTGAAGGAAAAGGAATGTTCATATTTTTGCCCATAAGTCCTAACCATGCATTTGCATTAGGAAACAAATTATGAATGATATGGCTAGTTGTTTTGTGACCTTCCATAGTAGTAAATCTTTTACAAGATTAGTTAATTGTGTTGGTAAATTAGGTTGTTAATACCTAATTGATGTAACACTCAACATAGCCATATTCACCACTTTGCATATGGAAGAAATACAAATACATTTTTACTTACCAAAAAAAAAAACAAATAAATGATAAACTATGAGGGTCGGTTCTTCTTGACAATATTTAAGCTAATTTGATTTTATTTGAATTAAAATTTTCAATAAGTTATCATTGCTATTTTATTATTAATATTTTCATAATTAATAATTTTCCAATTAGTATTGTTACTATATTGTTATCATTAACGTCATTACCATAATTATTATCATTAATTTTTTACTTCTTTTTTTAAATAAATTATACTAATCTAATCTTAACAAATGTAATTTTTTATTATTATAAATAAGTTAGGACAATAGATCCTTAGGCCCTACTTGCCTCATCTTATAGTCAGATTAGCCTAGATGATATCGGATCAATACCAATCAGATTAGATAATCACAATTATTATTATTATTATTATTATTATTATTATTATTATTACTACTACTACTACTACTACTACTACTACTACTACTACTACTACTACTACTACTACTACTACTACTACTACTATCATTATTATTAAAAAAATAAAAATTAAATAAGTTAACATTTATAATAATAATAATAATGATGATTATTATAAGTATAATTATTATCAATTATCATTATTATTATACTTATTATAGATTATTATAATACTTATTATCATAATCATAATAATAACTATATTATTATTATTGTGATTATTAATATTATTATAATAATTACTTATATTCTAATTATTAATAATAATAATATTATTATTATAGCTATAAATATATTTTTATTTACTATAAGTATTAATATAATTATAATTATAATTAAGATTATGATAATTATAGTAATGATTTATATAATATTAATATAATAATTTTTATTTTATGAGTATTATTCATATCAGATTTAATCATCACTAACAATATTAGATCAGATTCGAATATTGAGATAAAAAAAGGTAGAGCATTGCACGGTGTTTAATACTCTATTGCAGATCATAGATGAGTATGAGTCAACGTAATCTTCGTTTAGCCGATTAATGTACGATTGTACGAAATTACCTTACGTTTGCTACCAATTTTTCTTCGAAACGAAAGCCACTTGTAATCAGCAATCTTTCCAGCGTCGCTGCGCGTCTTCGCCGTGTTGGGGCACTTTGGTGTCGCTATATTGACGCCGAGCACATCGCTAATGGCCTAACACGGACAATTAAATTATGTCGTCCACGAATCAGAACATAAAAGTCTTAAAAACAATTTGTAATTTACTGATTCCTCTTGTTTGCTGATGTAAATTTCGGCAATATTAATAATATGCTATTATAAGAGCTTCGCTCCGTGGCTGCGCAGTTGCGTATTCTGATTCAGATTAGCTGGAGGAGGAGATAGAAAGGAAGTGAAGGAGAGACAGACAGATTGGCTGCCAATGGAGCCGGAGTCTGGTAGTACTCCACCACGGAGTCCTTATCAGGTTTAGGATCGATATCGCTCATTCTTCTTCATTTCCTTCTTCGATTAGGCATGCTAATGGATGGACACCATTTCTAATGGGTGGATGACCCGTTTTTGCAATTCCATTTGTCAATCATTCTCTCCTCCGTTGTAAAATCATCAATTTATCTGTACTCATCTTTTGTAAAATTCCTTGTTGACTTTCGACAGTCTTCTTAATCGTTTCCCATGTAACTCGACTCATTGAGTGATTTGTTTCATCGACCAGTGATAGGATATACTTTTTGATTTCGAGAATGAAATTGGATGTTTGTTATTAATTGTTATGCTAATCGCCTTCGACTACAGTATTCAACTGAAAGTTTTTCCAAACATGGATCAGTGATATCGGGATTCGAATTTATTCCTGTTAGTCTAAGTTATAAATATTCGGTTTAACAATTTTTAAGTTGATGCCCGGTGGGGGGGCATTTAATCACTAGTGACTTCATCTTGGATTGTATGCGGCTAGATTATAGATTCTTCTTGATCTCGCCCCTAACCAAGCGTTTCTAGTATTAGGTCTAGTTTATATTTGTCTGTCCAGTTTTATGGATTAATCAGCCCTTGTTCTGGCATTGAAGTTGTGTATTTGATATTTTCCTTTGGCAATCAATATGGTTCGTTGATTCATTTTCCCCGCAGCATTTCCAGTGACTTCAGTTTGTTTAGTAAGTGTGTATATCAACTGTCCACTCAGTTCCCTTTTTGTTATTGCTACCTTGTATGCTGTGATCTTTTTTTGGGCATACATTCTCAACCTAAAAATGCCGAAGAAACATTGTGTCTGATATTTGCACATCTTGGTGATTTATTAAGCTAATTTTGCTTCGATTTGCTGCAGCTTTCATGGGTGAACCTGTCCAGGAATCTACTGTTAGCATATCAAAGTGTTGGTGTTGTTTACGGAGACTTGAGTACTTCGCCACTCTATGTCTATAAGAGCACATTTCGTGGAAAGTTGGATAACCATCATGATGAGGCAGCCATATTTGGCGTATTTTCTTTGATATTTTGGACCCTAACATTAATCCCTCTGATCAAGTATGTCTTCATCGTCTTAAGTGTTGATGATAACGGTGAAGGTGAATATTAAGTTGCCCTTTGTTGTGTTTGTGCCATGATGTAGCTTTGTCCTTAAGGTTTGATCAATGTTTCTCCCTTTCTAGGTGGACCATTTGCACTCTATTCTCTGCTTTGCCGTCATGCAAGGTTCAGTATGCTACCAAATCAACAAGCAGCAGATGAAGAACTCTCTACCTATAGATACGGTCATTCAACACCAGCTCCAGCCAATTCTTCATTGAAGAGATTTCTGGATAAGCACAAGAAGCTGCGAACTGCTCTACTACTTTTGGTTTTGTTTGGTACTAGCATGGTCATTGGAGATGGTGTCCTAACCCCTGCAATTTCAGGTGTCTTTTTATGTTTGTCATTTTCAACATGCACATATTTCCTTTCATGCTCTAGTTCCATTATATCTTACTTGTTTGGCTTTCTTGATGATTTTTATGCAGAATCATATGACTCTGTCTTGTATTTCATGCTTTCTCGTTTGAAGTGGGACAAATCCATTTCTTTATTTTTTTAATTATTAATTTTTGTTTGTGGATATATTATATATATATATAGTGTGATAAATCTATTTGTGGCAAGAGTTTTGTTCTTTGTTCAGTCTGGAGGATGATGACCATCTATTGTCTGTGCCTTACCTTCTGAACTTGGGTTCTGACAAGCAGCACAAAACGTCTATTTTGCTCCCTAGAAGATTAAATTTCCTAGTACTATCACATGAGACTTAATAAATCAATCTTTTGAGGGGGTTATTTCCAGCCTTCACTGAATTATAACTTCCCTTTCTCTCCAAGCAGGCGCTCAACTGGCTACAAACAGAAAGTCTTCTACATAGTCACCCATGAACTTGGTCATGTATCTACCAGCACCAACTACCAATACTTCCTTAGGTGCTGGACTATGGAAAAACCTCAACAAAATTTCTGTTTGACCAATCCTTCACGATAATTTTGAGATAAATGAGTAGGATGTCTTATTAACTGGGAAACTAGTAGGTAATATCTTGGTTGGAAGGTGGAGGGAAGAATGGAAGTACTAGGGGTGTGTGGAGCTGGTATGTTTTCTGAGCATATTTTTTGGAGGTGTCATTTTGACTATTTCCCTTACAGTAGTGAACTACAGAAACTATCATTTTCATGTGAGGAAATTTAGGGAAGAAAAAACAGTTTGCTCCACTACAAAATACAGCCCTGCTCTCTCATGAATGCACGTGATTCTAGAGTGGTTGATCTTCTTTATATGTACTCATTAATGGCTATCAAATTTTGAGCTGCCTTGAGTGAATTTTTTAGCACCATCTGAATGTTCACTTTTATGGGTCAAAAAAATAATTTCGATAAAAGTTTTGATTTGTATTTCTTGCCTTGTCATGCTTCTCATGCTTTGTGTGTTTTCATGTGTCTGAAATATTAGTGAATTCATCTCTGAAAAGTTTTCCTGAATTAGCTAACCTTTTATTTTTAGCAAAGTTGTATGTGGGGTTAGTCTTGCCACTAGTTTGGACCATTACTCATTGTTTATGTTATTAGTATTGCTGTTGTTTGTGTGTTTAGTTACTCTGGTTACTATTATTTATTCTTTCATTCTTATACTTTTATTGTTTTTAGCATCATGACTCATATTGCAACTATTCTTACCTACTATTTTTTGTATCACTATACTGCATTATCTCCTTTTACAACCATACAACCTTAAAACAGTTTTTATGCGGGTCTATTGCCATAGATGTTTGATGTGTGGTTGCGTATAGCTGGACCTCCCTAGACCTTGTCAGAGGCAGGAATTGTATGGGGTTGTTATTTTTCCAATGGCATCAGTTCTATCAGCAGTGTCTGGGCTTCGAGTTTCTGATTTCCATCACTTACTGTCCATGTTTCTCTTTTCTCTGTATTCTTATGTGTGAAATGTCAATGATTCATCTTTGAAAGCTTTCCTAGCTTTTCTGATCAAAGCATTTTTTTCCTTTCTCCTTGCTTGCAGTTCTATCAGCAGTGTCTGGGCTTCAAGTTGCTGATGAGAACCTATCTGATGGTCAGTTATTACTTTTCCACATGCTAGATTGATCTATCTATTGTTATGCTCTTCATCCCATCTTTCAATTCCTTTCCATTTTGATATGACCTATAATACAGTTTCTTTTGAAAAAAAAAAAAAATATGAGGCATAATGAATTGCAATTACTTATTTTATTCTCTTATCTAATAAGAGAATCATGTATAGAGTTACATAGTTAGTTATATGAGTTGAAGTTCATTATATTAAAAGGGGGGATTTTTTTCTGCCCCTCTAAATGTTCAAACTCCAAATATATTTTGGATGGGATATAGGCTGGAACTTTTGTGTTGGTCAATACTTATTTTCATGGCAAAGTGCTCTTTCTCCTCACACAGATCATAAAAAATAATAGAATGGGCACAAAAGTCACTATCTTCTTATTCCTGTCTTCTGATATTGGTTTGTTTCATAGGTGTGCTCCAGCTGATTGCCTGCGTAATATTAGTCGGCTTGTTTGCCCTGCAGCATTATGGTACCCACAAGGTGGCATTTTTGTTTGCACCAATAGTGTTTATATGGTTGTTCTCTATATTTGCTATTGGGCTCTACAACATAATATATTGGAAT
Organism: Tamarix chinensis; assembly: GCA_030549775.1. NCBI lineage: Eukaryota > Viridiplantae > Streptophyta > Magnoliopsida > Caryophyllales > Tamaricaceae > Tamarix > Tamarix chinensis. The sequence continues at coordinate 63,242,145 of CM060174.1, forward strand.
CCAAATATAGTACGTGCAATTTCTCCATATTATATCATAAGGTTTTTCAAGGATACCGGAAAAGATGGCTGGATTTCTCTTGGAGGCATACTTCTCTCAGTTACTGGTATGTTGGATTACATTTTTTTCTTGTTTCCTCACTGGGATTTGGTTTTCATTATTATAGTAATAGATTGATCTGAATAATTTCTTCTTCTTCTTTTGATATGCTTTGATTGGAGACACTGGATACATTAGCTTTCTCTTGCATTATGTATCTCCATAAGTTGGAGATAGAAACATGAAATTTTCAAGATGAATTTGCCAATTATGCATAGACTAGATGTTTAAGCATGGAAAGCATAGGTTTTGTCTCTGTTTTTCAGGGTGGAAATAGTAAGAAAATGGAAAGCAGAATGGCCGTTGGTGATTTATGGATTATACTTACTCTTGTTGAGAGCGCCATGAGCACTTAAACCTATTTGCTGACTTTGTTATGTTTTTCAGTTTTCAATATCCCGTGTAGATTTGTCTTCTTAGAGATGGGCTTATGGTCCTTTTTGGTTATTTGTTTAGGTCAACTTTTCAGCACAATGAAAGATAAACAATCATTTTACCCTAACTGCTTGTGCTTTGAAATGACAAGTACTGTGTTATGCAGGCACAGAAGCCATGTTTGCAGATATTGGTCATTTCACAACATTCTCCATAAGGGTATGTGCTTTACTGGACCTCTGCTCAGATGTACTGTAATACAGATTTAATTGGGTATGTGCTTTACTGGACCTCTGCTCAGATGTGCTGTAATACAGATTTAATTGTATAAGTGCATCACGATTAGTGACTTGTTCTTGAATGGATGGAGAGATGATGTGAGACAAGATAGGAGGCCAGAGGTATCAATTTAGATGAAACTTGCAAGCTTGCTTACTTAGCTGGTTAAATGTGGTTGTGACCTATCTCATTGGGGTGGTATGTCTATGACCGCTAGTGATTATTGAAGGATTTAAGTTGTTTGGGCATTCTTCTCCCTGCTTATCATCTTAGCCTATTCTTTTTGAATTTGACTATCTTCCCCAATCTGTCCCTTTTTATATATATGTCACCTTGTATGCTTCTTTGACTGATAGACCCTCTAATTGGTACCAATTCTAACTGCTAATAAAAATTCATGTTTGACGCAATATGTGAGGTTGGCTGCATCCGTATATCCAAATTAAACACCCATCAAAGCAATCCTTACTCCACTTAAGGCACCATTTGGTAATTTGCAACATTTAACTGTATTTTCACTGTTACTTATCTCTTTTTTCTTTGATAATTAATGTAATTTTATTACCCAAAAATTGAAGTTACGCACATCATAAGTTACCTGTTACTTTCTGTAAAAGTTAAAAATTATCATTACTTTTCATCAGTGTCTACAATAAAGTTTATTCTAAAATATAAAAAATATTAGGGTGCACACTCAAAAATATCAATGTGCATCATGTTATTTTATCTTTAGTTCAGTACATTATTTACCAAACAGAGGTTAGTTGGGTCAGTTACATGAATACATGTGTCATTTGCTCAATCAAATGCCATGTTTGGTTTTAGTTTCAAATGAGATATTTTTTCTCAAAGTAACTGCCCATGCTTCCACCCCTACCTTATTCAACAAAGAGGGATTGAACACCATCACACTAGTCTCTCATTAATTGATCTCACCATGTAAGTTGGATCTCCCCCCACCAAAAAAAAAGGTTTTTTTTTTTTTTGGTTTCATGAGATTCAAATTGAAATTAGATCTATTCATATTTGCAAAGATGGGCTCATAGGCTAGTGAAATTCTGGAAAGTAAGGTCAAGTATTGACAATGAACTTTTATTTCACTCAGGTTTGCTTGTATTCACGCTTATCATCAAGTGGTTGCCAAAAAATGGATTTGTGTCTGAGTATCAACATGTATCCTCTTTCCTCAGGGTACTGCTAAGCCCAACTCTGGACAGCTTCGAACATTTAGCGGATAACAGTAAACTACTGTTAGGCATTAGATTAGGAAGGTGATTCTTTAGGCTTCGTTTGGATGGGGAATTTTAGGAATGAAGATAGTTCAAAAACAATGAGATCCCTAAAGTAATTCACTTTTAAAATTCTTTAGCTGAAATTTATTGTTTGGATAACTATAAAGATAAGGAATTTGAATAAATAATTCCTAAACTAAGGATTTTTAAAGTTCTAAAAAGTTTGTAAATTCTATTTTAAAATATCCAAACCAAGTATTTAAACTAAGAAAATATATAAATTATTTTTTAAAGTGGAATTTCTCCTAAAACTACTTTATCCAAATTCCAAACAAAACCTTGATTTGCTTTCATGCCTGTTTGATGAGTTGTCCTTTTCTTTTATTCTATGGGAGCTGCCCCTGCCTTGTCTTTATATATTCATATCCTTGTTTATTCTTTGTGAAGCGACCACAATTCATCTCCGCCATGGTCATTTTGTGCACGTATTGATGTTTAGTATCCCAGTATGCAGCACCATAGAGTGAAGCATAACGGGGCTTCTGAAAATTTTCTTTCAACTGAAATGATTGCATAGTACTCCTCAATCAGTTCTCTATTCCCAACCATCATGGCAGGATCCAGCGTGTGAAATCCAGTCAAAATCTCTGTTTAAAAGATCAAAATGCTTTTAGCAGCTGTTTTGCTTGTTTTTGGTGCACCATGTTCATCAATTAAGTTGTTAATGTTATCAAATATTGCACCTTGTCTGCCTGTGGGAGCATGATGCTGTTATGTTTATTGAAAGGTGGTACAGTACATGCTATGTTTTATGTCTTATTTGTCACAATATTTTTTAAGCATCAGTTGTAAAATTAGTACTTTTGTGCATCCCTTACATGCTATAGAACTCATATTTCCTCGTAACTGTGCAGCTGGCATTTGCGATTGTGATATATCCATGCCTTGTGGTACAATATATGGGCCAGGCTGCCTTTCTGTCCGAAAACCTGTCAAAGATTCCAAACAGTTTTTATGATTCGATTCCTGGTAGGTTCTCTTCAGTAGAGATTATAGTATGTTAGTATGACTCTTACTGTTACTTCAAAACTAGAAATTATTGCGTCTGTACTCGGATTTCATGTTATCTTGCAGATCCTGTATTCTGGCCTGTCTTTGTCCTTGCTACCTTAGCAGCCATTGTTGGCAGTCAGGCTATCATCACTGCTACCTTCTCCATTGTTAAACAATGTCATGCTCTTGGATGCTTCCCTCGGGTGAAGGTTGTTCACACATCCAGACATATTTTTGGGCAGATTTACATTCCAGAGATTAACTGGATTCTCATGATTCTCACACTTGCAATAACTATTGGATTTAGTGACACAACAATGATTGGAAATGCATATGGTAAGCTCCATCATGTCAAACTTATCCATCCCTTTTACCTTCATCCCCATCCTTAACTCATCACAAAGCTGGAACAGCAACTTCTTCATATAATTGAATTTGTTCCTGTTAAAACTTTTTGTTAGTTTGTTTTGTTTTGTTTAACTTAATATTAATGACTGCCTGCAATTTTACTGAGTTAATATGTCTAGAAGGATTAAGTATTTTATTTTCATTTCTATCTTTATTTTTGTTGTTGCTTCCACCGTAATGATTATTACTGGAGATGAGCTTTCTGGTGCGGCCATATCTAATTTAAGTTTGTGTGCAGGGCTTGCGTGTCTGACAGTCATGTTCATCACAACATGTCTCATGGCTCTAGTTATCACATTTGTCTGGCACCGTGTTTCTCTGGCTGTTCCGTTCCTTCTTTTTTTCTGTTTCATCGAGGGTGTGTACTTGTCAGCAGCATTTATTAAGGTCCCACAGGGTGGTTGGGTTCCTCTAATGCTCTCTCTTGTTTTCATGGTCATCATGTATGTTTGGCACTATGGGACTCGGAAGAAGTACAACTTTGACTTACAGAACAAGGTGTCATTAAAATGGATTCTTGGCCTGGGCCCGAGTCTTGGAATAGTGCGTGTTCCTGGTATAGGCTTGGTTTACTCAGAGTTGGCGACAGGAGTTCCTGCTATCTTCTCCCATTTTGTTACTAATCTTCCAGCGTTTCACAACGTGTTGGTTTTTGTTTGTGTTAAATCAGTCCCTGTCCCATTTGTTTCTCCAGAGGAACGCTTTCTAATAGGCCGAATCTGCCCAAGGCCTTATCGTATGTACCGCTGTATAGTTAGGTATGGCTACAAGGATATCCCAAAAGATGACGGGGACTTTGAAAACCTGCTGATCAAAAGTATTGCGGAATTTATTCTCATGGAATCTGTGGAGCCACAATTTTCAGGATCCGAGAGCTCATCTTATGATGGTAGGATGGCTGTTATAAGCACCAGAGCGATTCAATCAAGTGCAAGCTTAGTGATGTCGGAGCAAGATGATGCTCAAATGATTGACAGCATCCAGAGCAGCAAATCTCCGACACTCCATAGCTTGCGGTCTGCTTATGATGACGAGAGTGTGCAATTCAGGAGGCGTAGGGTGAGGTTCCAATTGCCACAGAACCCCGCTATGGACCCAGCAGTGAAGGAAGAGCTTTTAGACTTGATTGAGGCTAAGGAGGCTGGGGTTGCTTATATTATGGGGCACTCATATGTGAAAGCTCGGAGATCATCTTCATTCTTGAAAAAGCTTGCAATTGATATCGGATATTCATTCCTCCGGAAAAACTGCAGGGGTCCTTCTGTAGCTCTGAACATACCTCATATTAGCCTTGTCGAAGTTGGCATGATATATTATGTTTAGTTACATGCGACACTTCTTTTGTCCTCGCCTTTGGAGGGTAGATAATGCACAATACCCCCTATGTGTTAAAATGTTTTGCAGGGGAGTCTGTCAGTTCCGTTCCCTCTCTACCCCCACCCTCCTCTCCCTTTTTTTCTTTATATTTTTTTCTAAATATACTATATAATTGCCAGGCAGATGCGACTTTCTTTTTGTCGTGTACAGATTATTCAAGTTGTATGATTTTCTCGATGATTTAGATGATTGATGATAGTCCATAGCGTAATCCGTATGTTCTCTTCTTGTCGTACCCGCTGCTTTTTTCTTGTTTTATTATTCTTGGCTCTTCATCAGTAATAGTATCGTGCGCTTCTCATCGACTTTAGATTCTGAGCTAGGCTGAAATAGGAAGACTTGCATTGGTGTCTGATCGATCCTTTCCTTTGCTGAAGCTTGAATGAAGGATGGTTGATTGACGAGACATGATCGGAGCCGATTCGGTTTTTGTCAAGGCAACTTTTTTTTTTTTTTTTTTTTTTTATAGAAAGTCAGAGTCAAAATTTACCAGGATCATATCAGAACTATTTAATAAACAAATGAAAGGTAAGCGGATTATTTTTCTCAAATAAGAGATGGAATTTGTCAACATTAGTTTGGTTTATATAGATTAGGCTTATTCAAGAGCAGAGATTTAGTGTTTTAGACATTTAAAATTTAGTATTTGTGATCCAATTTAAAGTTTTGAATATTTACTGTTTTGGATATTTAAAGTTTGGGATTAGATCACAAATAATCCGAAAGCATACAGTAATAGTTTTAAATATATGAAAAATAGAATTGGATAGCAAATTAATTTGATCTAATGAAAATTTTCTAATTTGAATTTAAATTGATTCTGAATCAATTTTGAAAATTAAAAATTAAAGCAAGTATGTCTGATTTAAGTAGATTATATCATAACCAATATGTGAATTCTATCAAATTACATAACAACTCTTTTGTTCTAGTCTTTTAGATACTAAATAATACATAAAATTATCCAATAATAAATAAAATAAGTAGTCCTCTCATCCTACATCAAGCTTCCCCTAGTATAAAATAAAAATAAAGTGAAGATAAAAAATATTTCCGGCCATTCACAACCCTTAAATAACAAATTAAGAGGCTGCAACATGAGCTCGTAAAACCCTGTGATGTTGCATCAAAGAATAACAATAATAAGATCAAGTACTTTAGACACACATGATACTTTAGCCGCCAACTAAATTTAAAAAACATAAGGTGTAACATATATTTTGTTCCTATCATTGAGAAAATGAGACACATTATGAGACCGAGGAAGGAAAAAAAGGAGCATTCTTTGCAAGATAGATCTATGACTACATTCAAAAGTTCTCTTTTACATTTTTTTCAAAAGAAGATTGCACATTTCTAATGCTACATTTAGAACATATATGTAGTCTGTAGAGGATCAAATAAAACTTCATATCTCAAATTGCAAACAAGAAGAATACATAAAAGCTTCAGCAACATTAGAAAAAACATCATATGATGTGAATGCTTGACACAAGGCACCATTAGGTGCCATTATTTCTATTACATTTTTAGCAAAATGACCAAAAATAATACTAAAATCAGATTAATCAATCAAGGCCATCAAGGAACTCAAAATTATCATGCTAGATATTATATCAACACTCGAGGTACATTCTATTCCACCAATTGTTGTATCTAAACAACCAAGAATTCAAATATTTTCAGCCACAATAATACTATCATATACAACATTTGAAAAAAAATTTTACTTAGACTATATTATCGATTCTTCTAGAACAACTTGCACGTTACTACATAATCTTAAATTAGCTTTGATTCCTCAACATGTCTGATTTTGGTAGATTACAAGCAAGCCCATCACTAAACCAACATATTACAGCTTCAATTTAAGTAATCCTTAAATTAATAGAGCAAATTCAACATTCTATGCTATAATAGACCTTCAATCAACATTTAATATACCAAATTTTAAGTTACATGCTATAAACAAATCTGATGTGAAGTTTTTAAACTTTCACTTTTCAATTATCACAGGTGGTAGAACGAAATTCATTTTCTCTACAATAAGAAGAACAAAATTGTGTTAATAAATATCTCATAAGAACTAATTAACAAAAAAAAAAGATGATTACAAAATTACCCACTTCAATTGTTTCAAGATCCTTTAACTTTTCTTCCAACAATATTAATTCTTGTGATCCATGAAGCCAATGTTGTGCACAAATCAAAGCCTCCACCATCATTGTAGTTAAAGAACTATGAAAACAATCAAGCACACAACCTCTGGTGATAAATTCTTTCTAATGCAACAGTAAAGATAGGCATAGCCGAGATATCCTTAGCCTTTGCACTTATGATAACCTAGATTTATTCCTCTTCCACCAACCCAACACAACTTTAGGACTAAGAGGACTCTCATTGCCTTCATTGATCCATTCACTAATTCTCGCCAAATTCTCCTCCAAATACCTACCTAATTCAATTTTACCATATGTTATAACACTCTCAAATTTTAGACTATAAAATTTTATTTGAACATAATATGAAAGTGTTTTAAAACAAAATCGGGGAGTGTCACTGCCACATCAACCATGAGAGAAGTGTGATCATCACCTAACCTATACTTATTGCAAGGCAAAATGGAATAACAAATAGAGGAATGCATGCCATAATAGTATAAAAGTAATGATAACAATGATGAGAGTAATAATATAAATGGAAGAGAGATTACAAAATTTGAATACGGGAACCAAAACCAAGATTTTATATAACTAGAAAAACCAAAAGCATCCCAACACAACAGAAAAATACATCTAAGCTGGTTATCCTAGCTTTTAATTGAAAGAAAATATAAATCTAAATCCTCAAACAATGGCCAGCTATTGCACCATGAGGTCATCCTCAATATACTCTAGCTGAGACTTATAATCTTGCACATCATCATTTTCTCACTAGACTAGAAGCTAGATTATCATAGTGACCACAAATATAGTATCAGTATGGTGAAATACTAGTAAAATAAACTACCTAAAATACGACAAGGGCTTATGCTGCACACTGAGGTCACGTAGTAACTTGGTATAACACATACTCCGATAACATAACTTCCAAGCTCATGAACGTAATATGATAAAGCATGCTCACAAAAGATTCTTTGAAGAATTAATAATACATATCATACATAAGATGCACACAATAGGAGCCATATTATAGATCTTCTTTTAGTAACCACATACTTTCTAGTTATTAAGATAGTTTGTCTAACCACACCTAGTTTTCTATCATGAACCAAAGTCATGGCAGCATACACACACAATGGGATACCACACCCACCAAATGGGATCAAGATACATCAAAAGTGATTTTCTCAAGGGATTTGACACCCACTGCATATTGAATGCACTTGTTGCTTGGGCGAACATAAATTGGGATACCATACCCACCACACATGGTAAGAGTACATCAAAGGGGCTTGTACTTGGATACCTCTCCCACCACACATTGAATGTATCCACTATAAGGGCTACATAAGCTGTAATGGATAATACAAAATTCTGAAGGGGGGCTTGTATTGGATGCATCACACACTTAATTTGGACATCGATGCCATGTAAGCCTAGCACAATATAATCATATACCTCAAAGATATGTGCATAACGTTAAATACCGTAACCTATTAAAGAAAAAAATAATTAATGAGTGAAAAGATAAAAACATAAGGTGTTTCGCCTACTAACTTTTGGCTAACTACCTTGAGAGCCGGAGAAAAAGGCTCAAACAATATCTTAATCCACTATTATAAATTCCAAGTGATGTCACAAATCATCATTAATTCCATTAATAACAAATTGGGTGTTTCCACATAATAACACTAAACACAATATAAGGCATACAAGCGATTATTTACGTGTTTAGAGGTAACACCAAGCTTAACCACACAAAGCCCACAATATTATCATTTTGATCCATGTTAAAATTGGGAAAAACATGGTTGAAATCATGATTAAAATATCATAATGACATGAAAATATTAATGTAGAAGTCTCATGGAGAGAGCATCAAATAACAAGCAAACATGGTGAACTTAGGCGGACTAGTCCCAAGAAAAATATCACACACCAAAATTAATCTACTGGTTGATCCAACTAATTGAATTTTCATATGAACTAGTAGATGCGTTGGGCCAAATTAGTCGATGGGTTTACGTAGAGGCCAAACCACTATGGTCACAAAGGAATCAATCGATAGGTTAGGCAAACCGATCGATTACTTAGGGAAACCAATCAACTAGCTCATCAAACCAATCAACTATTTAAGCAACTAGTCGATTGTAGCCACCAATTTATGCAAATTTTCACACAACCAATCGATCGGTTATAGGAAACTAGTCGAATGGTCTGGGGCAAACAACATCTAGACATATGAACCACACAAAAAAATCACTAATCTTTTCTAAATTACTTTTATCATGCTTCTATGTTGTAACAAATATGAAAGGACGTACTCCACATATGAATTCACATAAATCATGGTAGGAATCAATACCCAATAAGATCATGCTTGGATTTCACTAAACTCATGCATAATATCAAAATACTTAAGCATAATCCAAAACTTCATATTTTGAAACATAGCAATATGTTCGAATCTATGAAATCAACATAATACATACACATCACATAACATACCAAACACTCAAAACCACAAAAGAAAAAAAAAACACAAAACCTTATTCATACTAGAGATAAGAATGCCCTACCTCCAAGTAAATCTTCTAGCACAAAAATACACCTAACTTGATGATCTCTACCAATATATGTATTCCCTAAGAGAATCAAGAATCAAGAATCAAAACCATGAAAAATATGTTATAAAAATTAATAAAGCAAAGTAAAAATAAGAAGGATAAGAAAAATGGAATAACACAACCTTTCTCTTAAAATAGATTTTCAAAGAGAAAACCAAAATCTTCAACCTTTCTCAAAACCTTAATCCTTCCTTAATTAAGAGAAACAAGGCGGAGCTATGGATAAGATTAGGAAAAGAAATAAGAGATAAGAATCAACCAAAGGATGAAAGGAAAAGAGGCAAGCCTTTCTTTTTCTTAGTAGAGAAGAAAAAGGGAGAAATTGAAGGATATCTCGACACTAAGCAAAATTTACCAAGGGAAAGGGAGAAGAGAGAAAATGAAGAAGGTAAGAAGAGGAAATGAATTAGGAATGGAGTGTATAGGAGAGAGATGGTTTGACATCTTTAAGGAGAAGCGAGAGAAATGGGTAACTTGGTTGAGTGTGGGTAACCAAATATAAGAGAAATACATAATGCGATGAGGGAGGTAGAGTGTAGTTAGGAGGGGGCATGGAAGAAGGTTTGTAGGTTAGGGAATAGGATGTAGTAAGTCAAATATACAACCATGATTTCTAGAAGGGAGACAAAAGTGAGGGCAAGAGAGAGAGAGAGAGAGAAAATGTGAGGAATACTACAAAAGCACTTTTGAATTTTTTTAGCTAAATAAAGTCATGAAATGATCTAAATAATGTAAAAATAATCATACAACATCAAAATATGATTATTAGCACAAATATATTCTAATTGGATGTTTTTATAAACATCAAACATAGATTCAAGCTAAAATGATAAAATAATATGAAATCACATGACTGTCGATCGATCGGTTTGGACAAACTAGTTGATTGGTTTATTAGGGAAAAAAGTATCTATTCTTGAGTGTATATGAATTGGTTTGGAAAATTAGTCCACTATTACACTTGAAATTTAAATTTTTATTAAAATTTCAAGCCCCTTTCAAAACCAAAACTAATTTACCTTATATCAACATAATTTTAGGCACATTTTGAAAGATTTTAGGATGAGGTATTACCTATATATTTTGGCTTTACATTGTCATCTTAAACTTTTCACATCTAAATTAGATGATAGCAACATTAAAATCACTAGTAGAGAAGACCTTTGATTTACTACTAGATACATGTGATTGACAAGAAGCATAGTATGCATATAAAAACTTCAAACACTTCCTTACATTTCTAATATCATCAATACAAGAATATTTTCATCACCATTATCATTAATACAAGAATCAATCAATGTACTAATAAGAGAAATTTATTGGAAATAAACATTTCTAGTAACATAAAGATACCCCCAAATCCTCAAAGTACCTTCATAGAATATTTTCCAAAAAGGTAACAAATAACAAATAGATTTCTAATCACCCTCTTTAGGAGTACCCTTAATCTTAGTAAGATCATCAACATATCTATCATCTTCCTTTAACAAATGAACACAATGGCATCACCAATCATCAAGTAAGTAGAGATACATAATTTCAACATCAAGACAAACTAATTTATTGGAATTTAATTTGATTTGCTCAACATACATCGTAAACTTTTCCAAATGAGTAGGATATGATCTCACCTATTTTGAATCTAAACGAACTTTATCAATCAAATCAATGGTTTATTTCAATTTTTTTTTAACAACTAAATTCAAAATATTAGCACCACACCTCATATGCAAATAGTCCTCATCCAAAAGAAGTCCATAACCCCAAATGTTAATTATTTTTTTCCATTATTTGATGCACAAATCATTAGAACTAATGTTATCACTAGTTATAATTAGAATTTTGTCAATTACCCAATCAAGAATACATCTTTCAATAGCTTTGCCAAGAATCTCACCAAAATGGCCAACTATTTGACAATTTTTATTTTTTTTTACATATGCTAATTTTGATCAATATAATGACTAGTCAAATACATATAGCTAAGATTTTGGCATGAAGTCCATAAATTAGTGGTGAGACTAACCCTATATCTAGATTTATGAAAAGACTACTTTAAATTTTTATTCTCTTCTATAAATACTTTATAATAATCCCTAGTCACCGTTACCCTCAAAGGTAAAATAAAATCAGGCTAAATAACTTCCAAAAAAAATACCAAAATCCTTCTCTCTCAATAAACCTAAAAGGAATCTCATCCATGATTATCATCATTTCCAAATATTTTCTATTAGGCTCTTGATTAAGTTTTCACTGTGTCATCATTTTATCACATATTTAGGATTATTAAATTTATCACCATATATTATTGTCTCACTTGAACAAAAAAGAGCCATTAGTCTCAAATTTCTCCTTATTAACTGGATTTTTCTTACAACGATGAAGATAGTTAATTATAATACTAGTTCCTTTGTTTAGATTAGTAACATAATAATTTTCATAATTATTATAACTAGCCCTCAATGCATTAGTAGCCATTCTTGTGAAGTGTTTCCATATCCTATATTTTTTTCCTTTTACCTTGAGGTGCTAATGTGTTAGTTGTCCTTGAAGATAGAGAACCCTTATCTACATTATTTCCCTCTCTAATTGTTGGTAATTCACCAACATAATACAAAAGTGGATATTTAAGACTATTCCCTTCTTCAATAGCAACATTCATCTCATTATTATTAGTTATAATTACCGAAAATCAACCAAATATGATGGATATTTGCATTTATTAATATCAAAATGAAAATAATAGACTAACCAAAGTCATTTTATAACAACAGATAGATTTGTTTTATTATGTATTTATGCTTTCTCAATCTCCATCAATAGTTAAAACATATAGGAATTTTAGTTCATACTAATTTATACAGCTCAAACATATATGTATAAATTATACATATGTAAGTTTTAGAGCATATAAGGTATTCTTACTCTACATATCTGCCTCACAAGTCATAACAAGAAACTCAACTAAAATTAAATTAAATCTAATAGAAATAAGGAAATTTAGTACTTACCAATTCAAAGCTTTAGAAGACCTGCAATTCATAGAATATACTTGTTGTTTGGAATCAAAACTATAAAGTACTGAATACCTAAAATTATTAAAAGTTCAAATTTGAAATTAGATCTAAACCGTATACAAAACCAAAATAATAAAAAAAAAAGAAAAGAAAATGTGAGAGCCCTTGAGAAACTGACCAAAATTGAGGCTTGTATTTGTGACCAAAATTGAAGCTTGAATTTGTGTGGGTTGAGAGGCTAACTAAAATATTTATATGTAAAATTATTTTCTATATAACTAAAAAAATATGAAATAAATTTAAATAAATATAAATATATTTTCATTAGATCAGATATTTGATTTTTTTTTTACTTTTTGTTGACCAAATTAGTTATTTAATCCAAAAAAAATATTAGATTAGTTATTTTGTTTTTGGGATTGGAATGGTTTATCAAATATTAGATCACATGAGGAGCTGCAATTTGATTAATTTCCTCTTTAAATAAATAAAGGAGCCTATAGTTAATGGTGATAGGATAATAAATATTGATGAGACATAGGGTTGAGAGTAGAGTATTTGGCTAAGCAGTGTACAAATGATGATGGTTTGTTCACTTTGAGCCTCATTGTCTCCTGTACCAAACCTATGATCCCAATCAAAGTCGATAACTAAATGGATGAGTTAGATCACCTACCTTAGGTTTGTATCCCTTTATTTATCTCTCATATTACAAAAACATTTATGGGTGCTTTGGGAATAACCCTAACTGAAGAACATATACCTTTATCATTTATTTTCCATGAACCATATACATATAAAGATGAAGTAAATGATTCTACGATTTTGGCTGCTCTATCAATCCTTTCATCTCTTTTATGGAAATACTCCATTAGGGCTCCAAACACATCATGTATCAACCAGCTTCTTCCTCACTTAAATAAACTACTTTGACAACACTTGTGATCTACCAGATAGCTGTTATGACCCTCTCAAATTGATAATTAAGATAGAACCTAATGTTGGATAATGGTAAAACTTATGATGTTTTTGTTGTTTTTAGATGTTTCTCCTTATTCCATATTGATGGGGTGGAAGAATTTTTCTCAACATAATTACCCTCCTAATCACCTTAGTGTTCGAGTTATTTGATATGGGTTGTTTTGTAGTGGTGATGTTATCTAATCAACCACCTGGTTTAGGATTGGATTTTGCGTGGGTGGGTTATGGTATTAGAAGATTTGAGCCCAACATTCTTTTTAATAAAATTTTTATGTTTTTCCCTTTTCTCTATTTTACTCAGTTTTGCTGTTCCCATTTTTTCCTCCACTTTGAATGTTGCAAATGTTACATGCATTGTGGTGGACTAATTCTTCAAGGATCGGTGATTGTTATTAGGTGTAGTTTACTCTTATATTTTGAATTTTGTATCAAAATTTTGAGTAAGATAACTGAGTACTTTTTAACTCTCTCTCAGTAGATTTTTCTTACACTTATTGGGCAAAGTTATGAATTTTAAATACTCTTAAATCTTGAGTGTACTAGATTATAGGGTCATTGAGTTAACCTTCTAGGTGATAGCATTTGTTTTATTGATACCGTCAGCTAATTGTTTGTTGCATCTCTTAACTAGAATTTCTACTTTGATTGTTTGGATTGTGAATTTGAATTTGTGGTATGTTCCTTGTCACTAGATCTCAATTTATTTATCTCAAAATTAATTATGGGTTTATGATTCAATTCTACGCTAATATTTCAAATTAGTTGGGTTTGAAATTTTGCTGTTTTGGTTGGTTTGAGTTTGTGATTAAGATCAAATTTAGTATATCCACATTACTGCTATTTGGATATTACATATTAGTGTTTTTGTTGGTGCCTATTAAATTTCGTTTAATACACTTGTGATAGGAGCATTAATTGAGCTTGTTACTAATATCTACTAGGTATTAATTTTAACTATTACTACATCTGCTTTTGACTTGCTAGTTCAAGTTGGAATTATAAGTCATTGTAATGTTTTTGTTTTAATTTTAGTGTCCAAGTTGGTGAATTGTGCTTGTGCTATAGTGTGTTGGCTTAGATCAAATTTACTATGGATGCTACTACTATTCCCAAAGTTGTTTTAGATGTGTTGAAGTTCAAGCCATTAGATGGTTCTAATTATTGTAGAAGGTCTTACAAGATTCTAATTTTATTCAAAGCTCTTGATGTTGATTATATTGATCTGTTGATTGATATATCTATCACATAACTTGTTGTAGCCACTCCCACTGCCACTCCAATAACTCTTACAATAAAGAAATCGGATAAGGAAGATAATGTGAAGTATGATAGGAGTAACAAGACAATATGAGCCCACTTATCATCTCATATGAAAAATAAGCTGTTTAATACTTGCTTTGATGTCGATTTTGTTAAGGAGGTTTAGGATTCATTAAAGAAGTAGTATGGGTTTCATGAGGCTAGCATGAAGAGATATGTGGTTGGTAACTTCTTAGGATTTTAGATGGTTGATAAAAATCCCATCATGGAGCAAGTACATGAGTTTGAAAACTTGATTGCTGATGTGGTAGCTAGGGGTGAATATTTGTGAGACATTCCAAGCTAATGTTATGTTAGAGAAGTTTCCTACTGACTGAAATGATTATAGGAGCTACTCAAAGTATAAGAAAAGACATATAACTTTATCTGAGTTGATTAGTCATATGAGAATTGAAGAGGCCAACCAGTTGAAAGATAAGCATGTTTCTTATGTTGCTAATTCTGTTGATACTAACTTTATTATGTCTAGTGCTACTAAATATAGGTTCAAAGGAAGGGAAAGATTCCCCAGAAGAGAGGCTAGCAAAATAATCGATCCAACTGAGAATAGGGGGAAAATATTCCGAAGAAGAAAGTGACATGCTATGTATGTGGAAAGAAATCTCATAAAGTTTCCTAGTTCTACAAGAGGCAGGGTAAAGGAAGTTAGGCTTAGCAGGTTCTTACACCTCCAACTCCTCAGCTCAATGTTGTTGAGTTTGAAGATGTGATTGTTGTTGTAGTTAAAGTCAACATGGTGAACACCAAGGCATATTCGATTGTGGACATAGGAGCTTCAAATATGTGTGCTAACAAAGGGATGTTCATCCAATTAAAGGATGCTAATTATGAAAAACTTATCTACATGGGTAATCAATACACAATTGGAGATCTTAAAAAGGGAAAGTTTCTTTTAAAACTTTCTTTTGAAAATAAACAATCTTTCAGTGATATTTACTTTATACCATCCTTTTGTAAGAACTTGGTTTCTAGTAGTTTGTTGATTAGGGTTGGTATGAAACTCGTCTTTGCTACTAATAAGGTATTAATAACTAAAAATAGGGTATTTGTGGGACAGGGGTATTTATATAATGGTTTGTTTGTACTAAACACTATTCCATTTGATTTGAGTGAAATAACTTCTACTGGTTTTGCTTATTTGTGTGAGTTTATTAATATTTGGCATGTTAGGCTAAGGCACGTTAACGTATCTTTCTTGAACAAATATAAAATTTGAATTTAATTAGTGTGACATACATTAATTATGAGAAGTTCCATGTTTGTGTGGAAACTAAGTTTACTAGAAAGCCTTTTAAACATGTCACTAATAGAACAAATGAACTACTTACATTAGTCCATATGGAATTAGATGATTTTAGGAACACCAAGAGTAGAGGAGCTAAATGGTATTATATGACATTTATTGATGATTACTTGAGATATAATGAGGTTTACATCCTTAGGTCTAAAGATGAAACCAAAGGTATGTTCTTAAAATATAAAGTAGAATCTAGTTAGATCATAAGATAAAGAGGCGTAGGTCTGATAGGGGTGCTAAATATGGTAAAGGAATTTTATGATATTCATGGCATTATACATGAGAGTAATGCCCCTTATACCCCAAAAAATAATGGCATAGTTGAAAGAGAAAATATGAATTTTAAAGAAATGATGAAGGTTATGCTTTTAATTTCTGGTATGTGATACTATATGTGAGTGGAAGTTGTTTTGTCTACTTATTATATTTTAAATTGTGTTCCTCATAAAAGGTTTGGCACCTAGCCTGAGAATTTTAAAAGTGTGGGGGTTGGTTAACCTAATTTTAGAAAGAATAACATGGGAACTAATGTAACACCCCAAATTCACTACTGAAAAATTTCGTTTAAAACGAAAGGTTTAACGAAAGCGTACAATTTAAAACCATGAATTTAGGGGTATTACCGCCACACTCAGTACCGGACCGGTTCACTTCTACCGTCCCGATACCGAGTGCTAAGGCTAGATCAAAATTTCTTGAAGTGAAACCAACAAAGCATAAGTGCATAATCAACATAAAATATCCAGGAAGGTTAAGGTACCAACAGCAGTTAAAATATCATTAGGATTACAATTTAAGAATTCCATTCCAAAATACGAGCGTAACATAAATACGACTCAGAACATGATAAATGACAACGGAAATAACAAGTTGTCCGACCGGCTCCCTCTCGGCCCCAACCAAAGTAGACTCAATACTCAGCCCCACCCGATGCCTCATAGGTGTCGTAGGCATCAAAAACTAAATCTCCTACCTGCACAAGGTCAGAAGGGTCCTCTGCTCATGGGAATGAGCAGCACCCATGAAACGGATGATCAGTACGCTATGTATTGAGTAAGGTAACAGACGAGCTAAGGCCAACACATAGCACACAAGACCCACATTCAACACATAAATAACATACGATGACATGCATGAATAGATCTAATCACTTTCTGATATCTTATTCTGTATTCTCATTAATGAAATAAGTCCATTTCACGCATTCTTCAATAATCCATGTGAGCACGGGGACCCCACTATTATAGCCGGTGGACCGGAAATAAAAACACAAGGCAGAACGCCTCTGACCACTATTCTAACCGGTGGACCGAACTGGCCCCGCCTCAACATGGTGTTCCACTGTAAGTACTTAGTATTTTTCCCATGGTTTAACTTATTTACTTTGGGTCTATCGAGCCAAGGCCCCCACTATTATAGCCGGTGGACCGGAAATAAACACAGGGCTGAACGCCTCTGACCACTATTATAGCCGGTGGACCGGAACGAAACGCATAGGGCAGAACGCCTCTAACCACTATTATAGCCGGTGGATCGGAACGAAATGCACAGGGCAGAACGCCTCTGACCACTATTATAGCCGGTGGATCGGAACGAAACACACAGGGCAGAACGCCTCTGACCACTATTATAGCCGGTGGACCGGAACGAAACGCACAGGGCAGAACGCCTCTGACCACTATTATAGCCGGTGGACCGGAACGAAACGCACAAGGCTCGGCTCAACAGTCTTTCGCTTTACGTTATTAGTGTCTTATCAGTGTCGTATTGAATCACACATCACCCTTGACATGCATGCCAATAACATACTACTATTTGCCTCTCAAGCGGGCCCGCCTCATATGTTGAGACACTTACCCTTTTCTCACACCCGACATCCATCCCCCGTAGACTAGGGCATAGTGACATATAGTAAGGCACGATCTCCAAGAATATAGACTACCCCGACACATATGATATCGACTCCGTATGTCCTCATCCCTCTAGGGTTCCTCCTCGGAGAACCTAGTCGGACCTATGTGGCCCAACTCTTTCTTACTTACCCAGACGTTACTTTGTTCTCTATCTCGCACCTCATATTTATTATGAAACTCCCCAAATGTATTACCTTATTTCCCAAGTTCACGTGTGATCGACAAAACCCTAATTGGCCACCCAAACCCTAGCACTTTACTTCCTCAATAAGTAATCTCCCTCTTTCACCCCAAATCTCTCCTCTCCTTTAGAAACCCATACTCCCCCTTTATATAAGTGAACTCTCACTCTCAACCCCACACTCCATCCTTCCTTGATCATTTTTACCCTTGTACCCCTCAGTTTCCTCATTTTCTCCCAAAACCCTAATTGGGTCCCTTAGACACCCTTACATCGATCCACGTAAAATTTTGCACCCGAGTCCCCAATGGACCCGTAACTTTGACATTATCTTACTTACTTCCTAAATCAACTTTCCTCACTTAAGATTCATTCCCATGCATAATTTAAACACTCCATGCAGACTCTCCAACACCCACTCACACACAAAACCCTAATAAGGCCTCTTATACACCAACTTATGTGCTATTGTTCACACTAAGTCTCCAATCCTTCCAAGACTCTCCCAAGCTCTTACTTACAACCCAAATCAACTTTTCCCACGTAAGGATTACGCCCATGCAAGGTCTAAGCCCCCCATGCAAACTTTCCAACATCCACTTCCCCGTTTTTCTTTTGTTATCATTTTATGCTACCCAAAACCCTAGCATGCATGTCCTAGAGGGCCATAACAAGTCACATCGTCAACATCAACAACAAACATGGAACATGGCATACATGTATAACATAAGGCACACACCACATACCTCATGATCCACGCTGCGCTACACAAAACAGGTTATTCACAGTACATGCATAATACACATCAACATGACATGCTCATCATTCATCAACACATTACAACACACATAACGTAAGGCCATAGCTTCGTCCTTACCTAAGGCGACGCCGGGCTTGGAGCACGCTCCTCTAACTCCTTAGGGCTTTGGTCGGGGTTACCTATAAAAGGGGAAAATGCTAAGTATTAGTTTCCCTTATAATTACTATCAATCCTCATTCTAGTTTAAGGTTAGGGTTTTTATTACTAAAAAGGGTTTTATATAAAAACTAGGGTTTTTACCTTAGAATTAGTATACTAAATATTAGTAGTCAAAATGTAGTTATTTATGATACTTATTGTTACACTTATTTTATTAAGCCCATTAGTTCCATTCTTATAATACTAGTGTTCACTAGTTACAGTAAAATAGTTATAATAATAATAATAATAATAATAATAATAATAATAATAATAATAATAATAATAATAATAATAATAATAATAATAATAATAATAATAATAATAATAATAAGACTACTAATAGTGATAATAGTAATAGCTAATAATAGTGTCATAGTAATGAGGTTAGGGTTAATGTTAAATGGTATGGTAATAAGGTTCAAGTACTCTTCTTAGTTAACAACCACATGATATTTGCTAGCTTGAGTTAAGTAACATGGATAAGAACAAAAGTAGTATTATTATTAACAATAGTGATAAATGTGTTAAGTATAATAATAATAATAATAATAATAATAATAATAATAATAATAATAATAATAATAATAATAATAATAATAACAATAGTACAACCAAGTAAGGTTAAGCAATAATAATAATAAACATAGTAAGGATAATAGAAATAATAATGATAAAAATGTTAATATTAATAATTATGAAAATAAGACCAAAGTTAAGTATACTATAGGTTAGGGTTTAAAAGGGATGTTAGTATTAGTAAGAAAATAAGAACATTAATAATAAGACAATAATAATGGTAATAATGATAATAATAATAATAATAATAATAATAATAATAATAGTAATAACAATAATAAAAGTAATAATAATAATGATAATTAATAATAATAATAATAATAAGTATATTAGTGTTAATATTAGTAGAAAATAGTAGCAGCTATATAAAAAAAAGGGTTAGGGTTTGGATGGGTGGAGAACCACCTAGGGTTGGTGGTGGTCCGGCGGCGGCGACGGTAGCGGCGGTGGAGGAGGAGAAGAGGGGGAAAGATGGAGGTGGCGGTTAGATGGTAGGGAAAAAGGAGGAGTTTGAGGTGGGGAAAGAAAGAGCAGGTGGAGGGGAGTGGAGTGAGGGTGGTGGCGTGTCAAGGGGCGGCGGCGCGCAGCGGCGACGGCGGCGGCCGAGGGTGGTGGAGAGAGGTGGGAGATGAGGGAGGAAGGAGGAGAGGGAGGCAGGGAAAGTTGAAGGCAGGGAAAGGTAGAGGGAGGCGTGGTGGGCATTTTGGAGGGTGGAAGGGTGGCTGGTAGCGGCGGAGGAGGCGGCGACGGGCTGGAAGTGGTGGTTTTTGAGGTAGGAACTTTGCACGACGAAGGCGGCACGTGCAGGGCAAGGCGGAGGGTGGTGGTGGCTCGATTTTGTCGAGGGAGGTGCAAGGATGGTAACGGTGGCCAAAGGTGGCGACGGCTGTCTCCGGTGACGGCGAAAAGCCCGTCTGTTTGAGGCGGTAGAGAGGCAGGGTTTCGGGGCAAAAAAAACGAAAAGGGCTGATCGGGGCTGCCAATGGGGGGTATTTATAGGCCATGGGGGGGAAAACGACGAGAGGAAGGGAGGTGGCACGCGGGGCAGGTGTGCAGGTGGCCGACCGGTGGCAGGTGGTGCAGGTTCTGCCATGGCAGGCTGGGTCGGGGAAGGGGAAGAAGAAAGGGGAAAGAGAAGGGCATGCGGGAAAGGGAGAGAGGGACTCGGTCGGGGTCGAAAAGAGGAAGAAAACGACAGGAGAGGGGCAGGGAAGGACGGTCAGTGCTGGGCTAGTGGTTGCCGGCGGGATTCGAGCTGCAGCGTCGAATTGCAGGTCGGGGCGCAGGTCGGGGGAGGAAGAAGACAGGCAGGGTGGACCGGTGGTCCAGGGGAAAAGAAAAGAAGGGGAACCGGCCGGTTCGGCGGCGGTTATTTAATCCGTAAGTAAAACGCGGCGTACTGGAGTTTGTGTGAGTAAAACGCAGCGTCGTTTTGAAGGTGGGCAACGGTCATAAGGTCATTTAGCGTGACGCGATGTTTCGACGGTACTGAGGCCAAAACGCAGCGCACGGGCGCACGGGGGTCGCGTCGCACGGCGCTGGGCCGCGGGCGAGAAGAAGGAAGGAGAGGCGGGGGCCTGGGCTGCGCAGGCCAGCGCGCGAGACGGGGGAAGAAAGGAGGTTTGGGCTGACGGCTGGCCCAAACCGGGGAAGGAAGAAGAAAAGAAAGAAAAATAAAGGAGGAAGAAAGAAAAAGAAAAGAAAGGAGAAAAAGGAAAAAAAAGGAAAATGGAGAAATGGTAAAATGGTTGGGTTGGAGGTATTTGGGTATCTATTTATTTATATAATTAATTTATATATATAATTTTAATAATAATTATTTTAATTATAATAATTAAATCCATTTTTAAATTAGTTAGGCTATTTTGGATAAATTTCCTTAACCTCCATGCTAATTAGAGAAATACCCAAATTTTCTTCCAATTAAATTCTTTATTATTTTCCTCTTAATATACCTTAATTAACTCTCTACATCTTAATAAATGAGTTTATATAATTAATTTTCCTAAAAATTCCTTATTTGGCCATAATTTTGGAAATTAGGATTTTGGGATATTACAACTAAGATGTTTGATTGTGCCTTTATTGGTTCTTCTCAGAATATTTCCGCTTATAGATTCTTATACTTAAGTGATCATTCTATTTGTGAATCTAGGAATACAGCGTTCTTTGAAATTGTGTTTTCCATGAAAAATAATGCATGTGATATAGCTAGTTCGTCTAATGTTGCTCCTATACCTTTAACTATGAATTCTTCCTCAGTTGTTATAAATGATGCTGTTGTTATTGAACCTAGACGATGCAAAATATGTAGGATAGAAACTAGTTTTGGACATGATTTTGAGATTACTTTTATTTTTAAGATTGATGATATATATAGGAACAATGAGGAATTTGTGTATGCCTTTTTTATTGAACATGATCATAAATCATATAATGAAGCAATAATTTCTATTAAGGCTAGTTTTTGTAAATAAATACTTAAAAATGAGTTGGATTTAATGATGTATAATCACACATAGGATTTAGTTGACATGACTAGAGGGGGTAAAAAAATTAAATGTAAACGAGTCTTTCAAAAGAAATTGAGAATCAATTGAACTATAGATAAGGTTAAAGCTTGTTTGGTAGTTATAGGTTATAAAGAAAAAAGAAAAAAAAAGAGGTTGATTTTTTCGATACTTATTCTCTTGTTACTAAGATTGCCACTTTTTGTTTTATAGTTGCCTTGGCTAATATCCATATAATTATATTTCATCAAATGGATGTTGAAAGACACCCTATAGGGGAGTGAATAGGGCTTTATAGAATGGAAATAAAAAAAATAAAAACTAACACACAATGAAGAGTAGTTCAAGAATAAATATCTCTTTACATCCACTACCAAAAGGTTCTCCCTTTTAGATTTTAAAATAGTGATGTGTTTTTATTGGTGATCACTCTTCTCTCGATTTATGAGCCTTACTATCTCAATGATCCTCTAAGAGATGATTTGAAACTTCACCTATTTATCTAATCTAGACTCATAATATAAATCTCTCAATAATGATAGGTAAACACTCACTAGTCCCTTTAAATTAATTTTTTTAAAGGAGGTTGTGTTTAGAAATTATTCTCACCAAGAATACACGATATGAAAGCAAAGAAAATACCTAAAGGCTCAATGAAAGCCTCTGCCCAAGTAGGTAGATATCGTGTCTTGGAACTTTCTCTCTCTTCTCCCATTTTCTCTCAATGGTGAGCGGTGTGAGGAACCTAGCCTACCAAGAACACCGTAATCCCCCTTTTTTCTACAGTAATCGTTCCATTTTCTAGCTGTTACTGTTCGGGATATTGTTTGTTTCTAATTTATGGGCAATAAAAGACGATTGGGGCGGCAGAAATTAACTGTTCACGCAACAGTTTGTGCGCTGCCCAGCCCCATGAAGAGTGATGCTCAGTTCGATTCAAAGTTGCCATCGCCTGGATCTGCTGGTGCTGGGTCACCGTCCTCTCCCATTAATCCCGGTAGCCCTCGCCGGTCAACGTCCAGCACAGATCTGGACTCCAGCTCGAGCGAGGATGGTGAAACTTTCAGATCTGGTGGTGTGCTGACTACTGTTCTTACTGGTCCAGATCTAGTTTCTAAAATTTCAGCGCAGGAGGAGGTTTGCTCGGAGCAGGTGCGTAATTCCTGTGGTGTTTCTGGTCAGTTTGGAGCACCGCCTGGTGCGCTGGTGGTGGAACCGACTGTGCGCAAGGAACAAGCC
Organism: Tamarix chinensis; assembly: GCA_030549775.1. Lineage (NCBI taxonomy): Eukaryota > Viridiplantae > Streptophyta > Magnoliopsida > Caryophyllales > Tamaricaceae > Tamarix > Tamarix chinensis. The sequence goes on from CM060174.1 coordinate 63,265,755, forward strand.
ACTGTCGCCCAGCCTTGTAATTTTTTGCAGAACCAGAGTGGAGCGGGGCTCGAGCAGGGACCGGCGGTCAACGCCCAGCTGGCTGACCTGCCCAGGCCTGGCAACTCAGTGCACGCGCCTAGTGTAGCTGCCCCCGTGAATGCTGATTTTGGGCGGGAAGGCGGCCAGCACGCGCTAGGTGGAGTATCCCATTCGAGAGGTACTGTTTTCAATCCCTTTTGGTCGGAAAAAATTCTGAATAATGGGATGACTTATGCTAAGCTTTTTGCTACTGCACCAACGATGAAGTGTGACTATATTGCTCCCAAAAATAATTCTGTTTTTATTGATTCGAGCAAAATTGATAAAATTGAGGATACGTGGGGTGCTTGTGTGCTTGGAAGATTTGTTGGGGTGCAGGTTGATAAATACTTGATTAATGCTGCTAAATCGGTACAGCAGATAGTTCCTTCTTCTAGTGTGCCTAGAAGGAAGGCTCAGCTCAACCTCCAGAGGAAGAGTAACCTAGAGACATCTGAGGTGCAGCAAGTGGAGGAGACTGGTAGCCTTGAGTTGGGTAACGTGGTAGAGAAGGGTGAGCCCTGGAAAACCGTCCGAAGAAAGGGTCGTGGCCCTAAAAAGAGGCTGTTTGTGTCCCTTAAGAAGCCACCTCTGGGGTTGGTTGGGAAGCGGAAGACATATCGGCATCACGCCGATCCGTTGGTTTGAATATCCTTGCGTGGAATATAAGGGGAGGGAGCTCTCCCCTGAAACAAAAAGCTCTTGCCAGACTTCAGCGTGATCGTCGTTGCTCTATAGTTGGGGTATTGGAGTCCAAATTGGATGATGAAAAAGTCTTAAAGTTAGTGCGTCTCTATTTTGCTGGGTGGAAGTACCTTCATAATTTTGCTTATCACCCTAATGGGCGTATTTTACTTCTATGGGACCCAGGTGTGGTGAATGTGACCGTTCTTGAAGCTTCCCCGCAATCTCTCTCAGGTATGGTCACTGATCTGTCTATTGGTGCTGACTTTTGCCTTACTGTGGTCTATGGGTTTTATAGTGTTGGTGATAGGAGACCCCTTTGGGATAATTTGAGTGCTTTATCCCCTATTATTGATGGCCCGTGGATTGTGTGTGGAGACTTTAATGCTCCACTTAATGCGGTTGATCGTTCGGGAAAGCGGCCGGTTACTGATTATGAGATGGCAGACTTCAAGGAATGTTGCCTGGTGAATCAACTGTCGGATGTTCCCTCCACAGGTTGTTTCTTCTCCTTCTTTGCTAAAAATGTTAAATGTAAGTTGGATAGAGTTCTCTTGAATTCAACAGGGTTCGCTGCAGACTTTGCTGTCATGGCTTAGTTTCTCCCTCCAGGGTCTATCTCTGATCATTGCCCTGCTCTTATTTCTATTGGAGGGAAAAAATATATTCGGAGGCCTTTTCACTTCTTTAACATGTGGTGTGATCATCCTGACTTTCTGAGTGTTGTGGCTGATGCTTGGACATTTGATTTTTGTGGGTCTCATCAGTTTAATCTGAGTCAGAAACTTTCCGGGCTCAAGCATGGCCTCAAGCAGCTTAATAAGTTACATTTCTCCCATATTGTCTCTAGAGTAGAGGAGGCTGAGGGTAAGCTCATGCAAGCGTAGGAGGCATTCTTATCTGGCTCTGGTGTTACTCCTTATGCCACTTTGGAGGAGCTTCGTTCTCGGGCCTCGTTTTTGAACAAGGCTGCTTTGAGTTTTGTGGCACAAAAGAATAAGCAGAAGTTCTTGTTCCAGGGTGATTCTAATTCTCGGTTCTTCTATGACATGTTGAAAGCACACCAAGCCAAGTCTGTAGTTTTGCGTGTGAGGAAGACTGATGGTTCGTGGACCCAGAATGATCTTGAGCTAGAGAGGGAGTTCATTTCTGTCTACCAACAGTTGCTCGGTAATGAAGTTGAATGTGCTCCTCTTGATAACTTGGTTTTTTCTCAGGGCCCTTTGTTAGCTGTGGACCTTCAGGAGGAACTGTTGAAGCCTGTTAGTGAAGAGGAGATCAAGGCAGTGGTATTCTCTTTGGGTGAAGACAAAGCCCCAGGATCGAATGGTTATTCTGCTCGGTTTTTTAAGTGTGCCTGGGATATTGGGGGAAAGATTTCTGTGATGCAGTGCTTGAATTCTTCTGCTCTGGTCGGCTCCTAAAACGTATCAACCATACAGCTTTGGCTATGATCCCCAAATGTTCACATCCTGATACGGTTGCCAATTTTCGTCCTATAGCTTGTTGTTCTACCACTTATAAGGTGATTTCTAAACTGCTTGCTCAGTGCCTTTCTGTTGTTTTGGGGAGTATTATCAGTGCTGAACAGGGGGCATTTGTTAATGGACGGTTGATATCTGAGAATATCCTTATGCTTCAAGAACTAGTTAAGGATTATTCTAGGAAACGAGCCTTGCCGAGGTGTTTGCTTAAGGTTGACATCAAGAAGGCTTATGACTCCCTCTCCTGGTCGTTTTTGCATGCGGTTCTTAGGGGTTTTCAGTTCCCTGATCGGTTTGTGTATCTGCTCATGGAATGTGTTTCATCTACATCATTTTCTCTTAAGCTCAACGGTCAACTAATGGGTTTCTTCCAGGGCGCTCGTGGGTTAAGGCAAGGGGACCCGGTATCGCCGTATCTCTTTGTGCTATATATGGAGTACTTTTCTCATCTACTCCGCATGAGAGCCGTTAGACAGAGGGGTTTTTCATTCCACCCAAAGTGTAAAGCACTAGGTATTTCTCACCTTGCTTTTGCTGATGACTTAGTGCTCTTTAGCAGAGGAGATGTTGCTTCGGTGCAGGCCCTGTTGCAGACCTTTTCGGAGTTCAGTGCAATGTCGGGATTGGTGGCAAATCCTTTCAATTCCTAGATTTTCTTGGCCTGTGTTGATCTGGGGACTAAGGCCCAGATACTTAGATTGGCACAAATGGTTCAGGGTTCATTTCCTTTTCGCTACTTGGGTGTTCCCCTAAACCCGAGCAAGCTGCGAGCTGTGGATTATGAAGTCCTGATTAATGTTGTCTGTGATCATCTTAAAATGTGTCGGTCGCAGTTACTTTCATTTTCTAGTAGGTTGGAGTTGCTTAATTCAGTTATACAAGGGATTATGGGATTCTAGTTTGGTATTTTTCCTTTGCCAAAGGTAGTGCTAAATCGTATTGTGTCCCTGTGCCGTAGCTTCCTTTAGAAAGGAAAATAGCCTCTTGTTGCTTGGTCCAAAGTTTGTTTACCCAAACGTGAAGGGGGATTAGGGTTGAAAGATCTTTCAGCATGGAACAAAGCTTTTCTTTGTAAGTATATCCGGTTCCTCCAAGATGAGAAGGAGTCCCTCTGGAATAAGTGGATTCATGCTAACTATCTCAGAGGCCAGGGGTGGGGTCATTTCTGACCCTCTCATGATTCGTCTCACTTTTTGAAGAAGCTCTGGCAAGTGTATCTTAGTGTGTTGGAGAAATCGGGGTCTTAAGCTGAAGCCATGATTCGCATTTCTTCTTGGGGTTCTAATGGCAAGTTTTCCACTAAGATAGCGTATGAGTTCTTTCGCTCTTCAGGGGAACTATGGAGGGATCACTCTTTGGTTTGGAAGGGTTGTTGCACTAAAAGGTACTCTTTCGTTTTGTGGCTTGCTCTTCAAAACAAGCTGAACACTAGGGATCGACTTTCTTTCCTTGAAGGATCTCAGGTGTGTCCCATTTGTGGTTTGGAAAATGAATCCCATGAGCATCTATTTTTTCGTTGCCCTTTGGTAAACCAACTTTGGTCAAATATCCGGATGTGGTTGGGGCTCTCAAGAGGCTGCAGCACTCTCGTTAGTTGTGCTAGAGTCCTGAGAAGATTGCGCAAAGATCACTTTTTCACTGCTAAGGTCTAACGTATCACTTTAGCAGCTACCATTTACTTAGTTTGGCGCGCTCGAAATGCAGCTATTTTTGAAGCAAAGAAGTTTGATGTACAAGGCCTAGCCCTTCAAATTAAAATATTTGTGTATCGGTCTTTATATTTTGATGCTTCTTTAAGGTAGAACTCTTGTTCTTGGTGTTGGGTAGCTACCACCTTGTTTTGTTGGTAGTGAATTTTTGACCTGGGTATGCCCAGTGTATGTGTATATTTTCTTTTATAAGATTTACCTGTTACCCCGAAAGCAAAGAAAATTGGATGAGATTTACTCTAGCTAGATGTAATGAGAGATATTACACTTGAAGAATAGTTTCTAGCTAAGAGAATTGAGCAAAGAATACTTTTTTAGTAAAAACTTTGAATTATGAAAGATTAAAAATTTTGAGTGAGCAGTTGAATGATTTGAAAGTAAGAGATTAATTGCATAATTAATGTTATGAAAAATTAGTTGTAATACATGCAGAGGGACGTTATTTATAAGGGTTCCCTTCATCATATAGCAATTAGATACAAAATCATAAAAAGTTATTTCACCCAACGGGTGTAAAAACAGCATTTCATGTTAACCAATTGATCAACCTAACTGAACTAGACGACCAGTTGTACAAACATTCAATCGGTACGTCCAACCTGTTAAATGTTTATGTTTTACCTAAAAATGGAAGTTATCATTGTGTCAACCAATCAATCGGTTTATTCAAACTAGTCAATCGATTATGCATAGTGCACAATTGGTCTTAAGAACATGTGTAAATAATGACATGGTATGGTAAGGCCATTCAATGTGTTCATTTTTCTAGTTGATTATTTTTCCAAATTGATTGATTAGTTATGAACCATTTGATTGGTCTAAAAAAATTAATTGATGTGTTTAAGCATAGAAGAATGATTTTCTACAAGAGTGAAGCCTAACGACTGGTTGGTTAAATTACTCGATCATTTTGGCAAAACCAGCCGATGTGTTTAAATAGAGATGAATGAATTTTTGCAAGAGTGAAACCCATGGACTGGTTGGTCAAACCAATTGATCGATTTTAGCAAACCAGTTGATTGATTTGGTAAAACTAGCCAATGTGTTTAAATAGAGACATATAGGTTTCTACAAGATTAAAATCCATGGACTAGTTGGTCAAACAAGTTGATCGGTTTTAGAAAACCAATCGATTGATTTGGAAAAACCAGTACATGTGTTTAAACATATAAAAATGGGTTTCTGCAAGAGTGAATCCCATAGACTAGTTAGTCAAACTAGTCGATCGATTTGAGCAAACTAGTTGACCGGTTTGGCAAAACTAGTTGATGTGTTTAAACAAGGACGAATGGGTTTCTTCAAGAGTGAAACCAATGAAATGGTTGGTCAAACTAATTGATCAATTTCCAAGCCATTCAATTAGTTAAGGATAACTTGTTGATGCCCATTCCTTTGATCAAATTGAACTAGTCAATCGATCCTAGGACCTCTCGACTAGTTCTAACTGGAACCAATCATTTTATTTTGAAAATACTTTTAATGAGTTTATGAAATGAAATCAATTCAAGTATTTTTCAATAAAGTGTTTTAAAATGTTTTAATTAAAATATGAATTTTCTCAACATAGCTTTTTACAAGAAACCTAAGACTCACGAAATTTTATCCTTAACCTTCAAGTCTTGGCTTTTTCCATTTGTTATTTTCTTGTACTTGGAAACTTGATTACTCTTTTTATATTTTCACCTTTGGAACATGCTTTAAGTGAGTAATTCAATTATTATACATGCACACTTAATCAAACAAATTAGTTATCAAGATCTATTTGTTATCATCAAAACAAGTATAATGACATTGCTTAACCCTTGAGATTAAAAATATACCCCTTTTTAACAAACAAAAAGTGCATAATTGTAAATGTGAAAGAGTAATGAATTCATGGCAGACTAAAATTTTCCATTTTTATAACTTTAATATGAATTTCTCATATTCTCTTCCCCTTTTAGACATCAGCAAAAGGTGAGAAAATGGAGTATTTTGGAAGCAAACAAGAGATAAACACAATCGCCTAATGGGGAGGGAGAAAGCTCCCTTAACATGTGCTTATAATAAAGTAAGCATAAGCAGACATGATAAGAGGTTGAAGAATACTCCCCCTAAGAAAGACATAGATGATAGCGTGGAGGCAAGTGCGTTTGTACAAGCATGAAAGAACAAGCATAATTATGAATCCAATAATGATATATATAAGAGAGAGCAAAATGAGAAAGTTCTCATTAATAATTGGAATTCAATTATACATGAGATAGAATATATACAAGCTACAAGAAATACCTAAAATAGACTAAAGCTAAATCTAAAATAAATAATGACAAAGGGATGGACAAGTCTCGATCATAGAAGACCAAAGGTGGGTGATGCTTATGGTGCAGCTAAAGTAGTGACAACAGGCACGATCTAGACGTCTAGATCATCACTAGCAGTGTCCTGAGAGTTAGTTGATTCAACTACAACAAACCTAATCCATGAGGCCTTAGCAAAGGAAAAATTAAGGATGTGATCAGTAGAAGGAGGAGCAGTGTTGGTCGTAGCATGAGAGAGGGCAAGGTCAGCATGGATAGAAGCAACAGTTGGAGGAGTCTCCATGTGATCTTGATGATACGGTGCAATGTTGGGCTAAAATTCAGAGCGAAGCACACTCAACTCTATCTCTATGGCTTTCTATCATTGCTCCATGGATGTAATCATGCCAAAAACTTAGAGAAGGAGATCATAGATACTAGCAACTGTCATATGACCAAAGAGATAAGGCATAAGATGTGTATAGGAGGTGGAAGGGGTAGAGGTGATGTTGAAGCTCCCCTTATGGATGAGAATGGAACATCTGTTGGAGCTAGAGGGTCATCCAACGATGGTTGAATGATCATATTTAGTTAAAAGGGAGGACTATGATGCAGATGATGTAGAGAGGCGATTGTTGCAATGAAGTGAGGCAAGGGACTTAGGTGCAAGTTCAAGCTTTTGGCCATCCATGCTCATTTGATAGCCCATTATTTATAAGGTGAATGAATCAAGGATATCAAGCCTATTGTGCAAATGCAGTGGGGTAGTGGGAAATCCTCTAAGATTAATGCAAAAGTATTGAAGAATTCACATAATGAGGGAGTCGTATCCTATGACCGCCTGATTGTGCCCATCTATATAGGACATGTGTCAAAAGATGTCAACCCTGAAGCTTATAAGGGTGGAAGAGAAAATGTGATATACCCCATACCAGTATATAAAATTCATGTCGGCCCCCTGACCCATCTCGTGGAAAAAGAATGGAGGATACCATGAAATGACACACCATCTTGAAGGGTGGTTGACAATAAGAGCTGGTAGTTCCTTGTAGACAATGTGATTGTGATTCATATCTAAGAGGATCTCATTAGGAATTCAAGTGCACATCCAATTTGTATAGGTTATGCCGGACTCAATATATTAATCAACGTTGAGTACGCGAGCCAACCTTGTCTCATCCAAGAAAATGGGAAAACCCAAGACATGAGTAGTGATGGTGCTTCCCAAAACATGGGCGGTAAGATTTGCATAGAAAAGATGAACCAAGTCTAGGTAGACTGGATCATTAAGAGTGAAGAGAGGTATAAGATGAAGATTGGAAAGGGATTACATGAAAGGAATTTTGAATTGATTAGTGTAGGAGACTACATCGATGCACTTTGTGGCTAGGACTTTCTTTTTGTAAAAGGATTTGATCCATCATTTTTGGTCATCCATACTTTAGAAGAAATATGTGGAGTGAGGAGATGCCTCATTTGTTCGAGCCAATCTAGAGGCAGATAACATTGATGTCCCAACAGATGATGAAGGAGGGGGATGAGCGGTAGGTCTAGAATGAGATAGAGATGGGGACCTAGTGTCTTCCAAAAAAGAGAAAGAAGATGAGGATGTCTGAGACAGAGGTGAAGTAGCAGGTTCTTCAATCCGAATTATCATCCGAGCTAAGTGACTCGATTAATAACGAGGCCGCTTAGGAGGAGGAGCACTAGCATCTCCACGAATTGTGGTTAAGATAATGTATTTATTCTTAGTCATCTTTCTTAAACAATATTTAGATAGGAAGATTTTGATAAAGAAACGGCATGAGACTGATGCACCCTTAACTAAGTAGGAGAAGTGGAATAGGACTAAGTGGGATTTTTCACAAATGATGAGGGATAAATGCAACTGAAGCACAATTTGTGTGAAATTATCCTGATAAGGATGAACATAGGCTTGATTTGACCTTAACATGAATCAAGTGAAGCTAAATTTTACTGGGTGAAAATTTAGGTTTTGAAAGGTGAATTACCTCAAATATGGCGAGGCAGAGTGAAATCTACAAAGATTGGAGTGGGGAAATGTATTCCTAGCATCAATTCAATAGCGGTAAGTGATATTTTATGGATTTTTATAGATTTTTGAGCAATTTATAAGGATAGAGTGGGATGAGGTGAAGAGGAGTTGATGGGTTGGGAGGAACTGGGGTCGATGGTTTGGTGAATAGGTGAGGTGGGTATTTATATGTCTAATACACCAGTTGATTGGTTGAGTATTTAAGTTGGATGTTCATGATATTGATCAACTAGTATGGGTTATCCATTTAACTGATTTCACTTAGTTTAGACATAAGACAGTGAGGACTTTACCTCCCTAGTTTAGACTTATTGCTCGATTGGTTTTATCGTTGACTGGTTTTCCCAATCAGGTCATATTTTCAAAAAAAATCATGTCCTTTAATTTGTCTCCATAAACTGATCGATATAAGATTTATTTTATGAAACATATAACATTTATCAATGGTCACAAAGGTCATGTTTGGATTTGAATTTATGCCTAGTAATGTGTTTTGGGTTAATACCATGATTACTCCTTTCTTTTTCAAAATTTTCACAATCTTGGGAGAGAGTTGATTTTGATCATAGAAATGACATTACATGTTCTCTCCAAATTTTTATGAATATTTATTCATTTAATGGATTAGAGAAGATGTTCCCTCATTGATGTAAGGTATCTACAAATTCTACACATACATCTCTTTTTTCAACATGATCTCTTATGAAATGATTCCGTATTTCTATATGTTTAGACTTGGGGTGTTGAATAAGATTCTTTTGTGAGACATATGACACTATTTTTTTTCAAATTTGATTGGAAAATTTTTAATTTAAGCCCATAATCACTTAGTTGACGTTTCATCCAAATTAATTGTGCATAACAAGTACTAGCAGTTATATATTCTGCTTTAGTTGTAGAAAGTGATGATCAGTTCGCTATATACTTAGTAAGGTAACAATACAGTCGAGTAAGGGGTATAAATAATTACATACACTCACATGAAGGAATAATTACACATGTGTATTAGCATAAAACAATGCTAGCTAAAAACTAATCCATATCTCATTATTAGATATAAAATCCATTCTTTTGTACTTACATTGAGTTCAAGGATCCCCACTATTCTTAATCTGGTGGAATAGACTGAACTAATTCTTAGGGATAACAAACCTAACCACTATTATTGTTTGGTGAAAAGGATGCAACATATATTTTGAAAATATGTTAATGACCACTATTCTTAAACTAGTGGAACAGTCTGAAGCACCTCTTAAGGATGAACACACTTGAGTCACTATTATTGTCTGGTAAAACGGACAAAATAACTCAATCATGACTCACATAATCTTTCACTTTAAATAATGTCTTATCTGTTATTTATTTATCTAAAATCATATTCTCATTCATATTGAATTTAGGCCCCCATTATTCTTAATACGGTGGAATAGACTAATATACTTCTTAGGGAAAAACACATCCAAGCCACTATTATCATCTAATGGAATTGACCCATAAAACACATATGTCCCGACTCATATAATATTTCACTTCAAATGATTAATAATTTATTCATGATTAGTTGGATATTTAAAACACATAATTGAAGCAAATAAAGTAAAGCCACATAGATATCAAGATTGTTCTCAAGGATTAGGTCCATAAACTTCCTAAGAAACCCTAATTTCACATTTTATGCACGAATTTTTTTTCCTATTGCTATATTAACCACCAAATTTAGTCAATATTCCTAAAATATTATTATTTTCAACATACACAAAAATCAAGGTATAAATCTAATGTCTTAGACATGTAATAACTACCCTATCTCTAAATTTACTATTTATAATGCTTATAAAATCCTAATTTCAAAAGTATGCCATAGCTTTTCTATAAGGATCCTTTTAGGGTTACTATTCTCAAATTAATCTATTTTCTCATTTATTAGAACTTATGCCATTTATAATCACTCCAAACATTTCACATGATACTATTAGCTTATTTTGACCCAGATATCAAACTAAAATACCATAATTTTCATATTCGACCCATATTGACAAAAATTTCCTTAAGGGTATCCAAATGTCCTTATTTCACGCAAACCTTTTGTGCTTGATATCATTATTTTTAAATCCCCCATTTATTACCATAAATATTAATTAATCATTTCCCATGTATTATACTTATTCAAACCATAATACAATACTATATATCATATCAATTCTCTTAGGGGTTTTAATATGGAAATTATCATAATGATATCGAATACTTCTCAACCTTCTCACTTTTTATCATAGAATATCATATTACTAGATCATAATATTGATAAACAAGAAATTCACAATATAATAATACATAACTCATACATAACAATTAGCACAAAACCCTATCTATGACGCACATCATTATATAAAAAGGCACTGATCTCTAATAACATATCCCACTTCCTTCAGAACCTTTAGAAAAGCACCTAAGAAAAAATAATAAAAAACAATTAAAACTTAATGATATAGTTAGGGAATATTTAAAGTAATAGAGAATGAAACAATTGGAGCAAAACCAAAACAAGGCTTAAAGGTGTGATTCGGAAAACTTTACATAACAAAGGGGGAGGAACACCAACAAGTGTCAAAGCTAAGGTAGTGGAAACAACACAAGATATCACTGTTAGTGGAAAGTGAATAGAAAATAGGGCAAAAGGTGGGGTGGGTAATGGTTGAGGAGGCCAAATGGGTTTAGGTGGTGTAACATCTCTACAATTTACTACTAAAAAATTTCATTTTATTAAAATTTGAGCGGAAGTAACTACAGTAAATTTCAGGAATGCTACCGCCACACTTAGAATTGGGCCGGTTTCCTTCCACAGTTCCAATCCCTAGTGTTAAAGCTTAAAAGAAAAGAACCAACTTACACAAATATAAATTTCAAAACTACATCAAAGTAGCGCTCTAAATACATTACAAGAATAAAAACCTGCTATTAGTGGTTACAGAATAAAATTATCAAACAAGAGAATTTAAAGGTTTAAGGAAAACTCTAAAACCTTCCCAGATATTCCTACACTCTTAATCCAAAAGGAAACTTGAATAGCACCTGTGGCTAACCTGTAAAGAATTTTACCCATTGAATAGGTAGGGGGCCACAAGAGGAACCCTTCAATACTACGGTATTGAGTAACTCTTTATATAGAACTAAAAGGTAGGGCCCACATACAACACATCAATCTATAATAAGAACTGTAGATGACACATATACATAGAAAAAATACATTAAACATTTAGATGGACTCATAATTCAAGAATCATATGTCACAAGGTACATTCAATTAGCTTTACCAGCACTTACCAAGAGAGCATCTAAGTAAAGCTCTTTGCTGTATAATTAAAAGACCAATCTCATACTCAATCAATACACACGACCACTTAATTCAAAGGCAGGTGCCTAGGGCCACTATTATATCACAACAACAAGTCATAATGGTATATTCAACATTTTATGGACTTAAGCTTTTAATTAGATATTATTCATAATCATCTCTCTAATTATATCCTCATGAGTATGGAGGCCCCACTATTATAGGTAGTGGAACGAAAATAATGACTCTAGGACAGAACATACCTGACCACTATTATAGCCGATGCAACGGTCTCCAGGGCAAAATGTTCCTAGCCACTAGTTTAGTCGATGGAATGGAAATCATCCTAAGTCTGGTTCCAAACCACGTGGTATTCTACTGTGAGTGATTAGTGTCTTTTCCATGATTTATTATCGTCTAAGGTTTAGCTTATTGATCTCGAAGGCCCCACTATTATAGCTGGTGGAACGGAAATACTACTCTAGGGCGGAATGCATCTAACTACTACTATTATTAGTGGATTGGTCTCTAGGGAAAAATGCTTATGGCCACTATTATAGCCGGTGGAATGGCAATCATCCTAAGTATGAGCCTCTCTCAATGATCTTCCACTTTAAGTGATTAGTGTTTTATTCATGTCTTGTTCAACAAGTGACCCCCATCTAGATATGCACACCCTAATGGGCTTCCCTGACTCATTATCACTCTTCCACATGTGACTTCTTGAATAACCTGGTCCCTTTTCCTAGAACTTCTACATTCCCCAAGACTCTCGGACCCCCATAAACCTTCCGGCATACTCACAAATGAATTAGAACCCCCAGATATATGTGTCAAGGCTCACCTCTCCATTTCTCCACCTATGCTCACCATCACCTACTAGGGCTTTCCCTTGAAACCCTAAGCTAGCCTAAGTGTCCCTACCCTTTCCTCTTCTTATACACCCCACATTCCTCCCTTAATTATCATGCCATCACCATACTCAACCCACTCCAAACCTCACAGCCTAATTCCTCAACCTTTCCCCACAGTATCTCTATCCTTAGGGCCTTTCCCCCAAAAATCCTAGTTTATGCTTCCATGTACATTTCCATCAACTCACGTACTAACTCTTTTTCAAGTACACCAATCACCCAAAACACACTTTTCTCCCCATGATCTACCCTCAAACTATATTTCCCCATGTAAACTTTTCTCCCATGCAAGGCACATACACCTCATGCAAGGTTCACACTCCCCATGCAAGAGTTTTACCCCAATCCTTCATTTTATTATTTTCTTCCTTTGTTTTCTCAATTATGCTTCTTAATATCATTAGGGAATTCCCCCACTTCTCCTTACTCACTCCACCCTCTTTATTTCTTTTAGTTCCCCACAACCACTCAAACCCACCAAAGGCCTCTAAGCATACAAGTCATAACATCCCAACCATACATAAGAACATGTCATCCATGCAAGTTATATCACATATATTACACATAATGCCAATCATGCTCAGCATACCTTAGATCCTTGTAAGCCAAACTGCACCATACACACACTTAGTTCACATTCACATACATTCACACAAGGCATACTAATACATCCATACATACAAGATAACGTAAGCCTTAACCATATCCTTACAATACACATGACTATACTTAAACCCTTATTCTATTATTTAACATTACTTGTGACTTATTATGAAGGTTTATTAGATCAATTGCTATGTTACATGCGAAATTACTAATTTAACTCTTCTTACTTAAAAAATTACTAAAATACCCTTCTTACTTGTCAAATTATTAAAATACCCTTCTTGCTTGAAAATTTACTAGCACGCCCTTTTACTTGCCAAATTACTAAAATTCCCATCCTACTTGTGAAATTATCAAATTACCCTTCTTACTTATAAAATTACCAAATTACTCTTCTTACTTGTAAATTTACCAAATTACCTTTCTTACATATAAATATACCAAAGTTCCCTTCTTAGTTGTAGATTTACTAAACCCTTCTTACTTATAAAATTACCAAAATATCATCCTTAATTGTAAAATTACCAAGATTACCCTTCTTAGTTGTTAAATTACCAAATTACCCTTTTTAGTTGTTAAATTACCAAATTACCATTTTTAGTTGTTAAATAACTAAAATACCCATTTCTCACAAAAAATAGTAAAATACCCTTATCACATAAAATATTGATGGTATGGCCGTAGCCAAAACACATTTTAAACCCTCTTGTTGACAATTGTAGTATTGGTAAATAAGGGTATCATTCTATACTAGGGATTGAGAAGGCTCACTTCTATTTAACTAGCTTAAAAATAAATAAATAAAATCCTAAATCACACAAAATAAATAAAAAATAAATAAGAAAATACTAATGGGGGTTATAAAATTATAAAATAATAATAGAAATAATGGATAACAACAAATATGATAAATATGCTAGGAAAATTGAAATCTACTACTAGATTAGGTCAAAATATAATATTATTTTCTAAGGTATCATTTAATTATGAGAATGAGATCGACCAAGTTCCACACCAAAGACAAGTCCATACACCTTATATTACTTTTCTAAATTAATTAATACAACAAAGCGCCAATATTAATTCTATTAAATACTAGCAGTATAGTAGCAATAAGCGGCTTCTATATTTAACTATATTGAATGCATTAAGTATAATTGGATAGATGTTAATCTAAGTACCCAAACAAGTACACTAAGCATGTCTAGCTATATTTCCTTTCTTTGACCCACACGTATCTATACGTTTTACTACTTTGATTAGAATCACAAAACTATTAGGGGAATTATTATCTAACCTAGCTGTAATTTATACATATAAATTCTAATATATTTATATGGCTACCTAGCATGTAATTAATCCTACATACTGTCACTATAAGGAAACCAGAATAAGGCATGCACTATATAAATTATACTTGATAGAATTATATATATAAATGATAGAAATTAACATAGAGCCAAAGAACAATCTCAAAAAACAAAGAAAAAAAATTATATTTCAATCCCTAATCTAGGGTTTCAGTCTATTCCCCAGTAATAAATAATCAACTAGCCATAATTATTAAATTAATTTCACAAAAATATATATCTCAAAATATAAATTAAAAATAGAGAAAGAAATAACCGAAATTAATTATAGATGAAAGCTAAAGAATTTATTTAGATAAAAAAATTAATTCCATCTGAAATAAATTATACCGCTATAAATTTTTCGTGCCTCACCTCCTGGTTAGCCCTTATTAGCCCTCTTCTTCTTCTTTTTTTTTATTAAAAAAAACTTACCTACAAAAATAAAATCTATAAAAATAAATAAATACAATTATACACTAAATTTATTTAATTTACATCATTTTAGATTAAATAATAATATTTATATAATTATTATCACTTAAGCATAAGATTATAATTATTCACCTATATTACTTAAATAAAATACTAACAACTAGGATTATAAGGGTATAAAATATGTTAAAATATGAACTTATCAATTAACACTCATGGCCCACATACATTATTTAACACCACAAAACCCTTATTATTTATTATTAACAACCATTATCACCTACCATGTAAGTAAAATTACTAAAATGCCCTTAGGGACCATATTAACATTATTTCTACTACAATGACCATACTAACTTATCACGACATGTATATGCACCTAATATCATTATTAACATCAAAACCCTCTTTCTTAACCACCATTTCTATATATGTCACATTTCATACAATATAGCATGCTTTTAGCTCTATCTTCCAACACATATTACAAATCATGATATACTTAATAACACATAATATGCACACAAACACATACTAAAATCCTAATGTGCTAACATACATAAATCCATACATTTTAGTAGGTATAATGGTTACCTTATTTTCAGCAATAACCAAACTTTACTAGTACCTCTATTTAAAAGCTTAAGCTTTAATTATAAAAATTGTACCTAAAGATAATATCATAAGTAACATATTATTGGAAGGTAATTAAAATAATATATATATTTTATCAAAAATGCTTATTAAATACCATCATTACTCATTATATGATACCTCAAATTTTAGTTAATTAAACTTATAATATGCAACAACACTCATGCTACATAGGCAACGTGAGTTGCATGAACAAAAAGGGGGAGGATAATGGGGAAATGGAGGTTTGGACGAGAAGGGTGAGGTCTTGGGTAAAGGATTTTAGGGAGTGGTAGGGGGACGTTAGGGTAGTAGTTGGGTGTAGGAAGAGTGGCAAAGTGTACGTGGTGGTTGGGGGTTAAAGAATGACGGCCCAACGCGGCAAAGACATCATCGATAGGGGCTAGAAAGGAGGTGCAAAAAAGGGAGAATGAGAGGAAGATGGGAAAAAGAAGAGGATAAAGGAAGGAGCTACGGGGGGTTTTGGGCAAGGTGAGGTAGGGAGGTGGTAGGGGATGTCAGGTGGTGGAGGGGTGGCTTTGATGGCGGTGGGAGGGGGAATGGGCGGCGTAAGGTGGCATGTAAGGAGGACAGTTGAGAGAATAAAGAAGGAAAATAAGAGGGATTTGGCTGCAAGTGGAGGGCTTAGGATGCTAGGGGTGGTGTAGGGAGGAAGTAAGGGAGGCATGGGAGTCAGTGTGGTGGTTGATTGTGGCGAGGGGTGGTAAAGTAAAAATAGGGGAGAGGAGAAAGGAAGGAAGAAATGGGGATCAATAAGGAAGAAAGAGGGTCCGAGGAGGGGAAAGATAGGGTAGAGAGGAAGAAGAGAACGAGAATAAAAAGAAGAGAGAAGGGAAGATAGCTCAGTGTGTACGGTTAGGTGGTTGTAGGGGTTGCAGGTTAGGATGTAGGATGGAAAATAGAAGGAAGGAGAAAAGGGAAAGGAAAAGGGGCATGCGGGAAGGGGCTATAAGGTTGTGTATGGTAAAAAAATGGAAAGGAAAGGGACGGGGGAGAGAGGGAGAGGTTACAGGCTGGAAAGGCAAGTCCAGGGGTTGTAGACGAGGTGTAAGGCTAACATGGGGCTTATGTTAGCTCGGCGTACAGGGAGGAAAAGGAAGAAGAATAAGAGAATGAAGGAGTTGGGTGGGGGAGAGAGTAAATGAGCAGGCTGACCTACACAATGGAGAGAGAATTTTATAAAATAATAAAAAATATTACATGATACAATTTAATAAAGGTATTTATCATTTATTCTGATTTATTTAATTACTTAAAATATTTGATTACTTAAAAAAAGATAATTTTATAAAATAATGTTAATGATAACATGAATATACAATGTATAATTATCATTTATTATATTGTAAATATTAGAGACAATCATAAGATTACTAGTACAGATAAATGAAATAAGAATATTAGATGCCCTTTATTTTTAGAATTAAATAATAAAATATTTAAAAATTTGAATAATAAAAAATATTGTATGATTCAATCTAACAAATATTATTATCATTTATTTTATTACTTAAAAAAAGATAATTTTATAAAATAAAAGATATCATAACATGACTATACAATATATAATTATTATTTATTACATTGTAATTATTAAAGATAATCATAAGATTATTAGTATAAATAAATAAAATAATAATATTATATGTGCTTTATTTTTATAAGTAAATAATAAATATATTTATAAATTTTAACAATAAAAAAATATT
The DNA here is from genome assembly GCA_030549775.1 of Tamarix chinensis. Classification (NCBI taxonomy): domain Eukaryota; kingdom Viridiplantae; phylum Streptophyta; class Magnoliopsida; order Caryophyllales; family Tamaricaceae; genus Tamarix; species Tamarix chinensis. The sequence goes on from CM060174.1 coordinate 63,283,028, forward strand.
ATGTGATTTAATCTAACAAAAATATTTATCATTTATTTGATTACTTAAAAGATTTGATTACTTAAAAAAAGATAATTTTATAAAATAAAGGTGATCATAAACATGACTATATAATGTATAATCATCATCTATTACATGGTAAATATTAGATACAATCATAAGATTATCAGTACAGATAAATGAAATATGAATATTATATGTGCTTTATTTTTTTAAAGTAAATAATAATAAAAATTTATAAATTTTAACAATAAAAAATAATATGTGATTCAGTCTAATAAAGATATCATTTATTTGATTACTAAAAATATTTCATTACTTAAAAAAATATATTTTATAAAACAAAGGTGATTATAACATGGCTATACAATGTATAATTATCATTTATTATATTGTAAATATTAGAGACAATCATTAGATTACTAGTACAGTTAAATGAGTTTGCTAATACATAAAATATTTTATTTTATTTTATATAAAATATGAAGTAATGATCAAAATAATTCAAATAATATATTAATACTTGTTAGTCGTTAACTTGTTATACATAGCATGGATGATAGAATTAGAGAAACAATATTATTTTACATCATAAGTAATAACATATAATATAATAAATCAATACTTATGTGTATAAGTTCATTTGATATTATAGGAGATGTGTATATTTATTGGTTATGAACTTATAAAAGTAGTTAGGTAAAGAAGATAAAAGACATTAAACATTTATCTAATATACACCTTTACCACTAAAATTTCTTCAACTCATTAACCTTGCAAGTAATTATTAAATTTGATTTCATATAATCATGTTATTAAAAATATGTTATTAACTGTTAATTGTTTATTAAATTATTATTATGAATTTTTAATGTTGTATTTTTGTGTGAAAAAATTTATTAGGATATCATTAATAAATAAGAATGTCTAGGGTAAAAGTATAAAAAATAAGTGCAATTTATAAAATACTATATTTTAAAAAGCTTTAAATGAATACTAAAATATGTGTAATTTATTATTATTATTATTATTATTATTATTATAGATTTTTATGTCTGATTAGGTCAACGTCGGGTCCAATCAGATCGAGTTCTGGTTGGGTCGAAGGCGGGTCGGGTTAATGCCAAATTGGGTCACAATTGGGTTTGGTCTATGATGAGTCATGGGTTGGATCGGGTCAGGTTGGGTTTGGGTCGGGTTTATATTTATCGGGTTAATGATAGGTTGGGCTTCGCTCTGGTAGGGCCGGGTTGGGTTGGTCGAGTCGACTTTTGCCAGCACTCGTTTTGGCTGAGGGGGTAGGTGTGCTGCAGCAATTTTGGCTTGTGGTAAGGGTATTTTTGGTGGATTTTGCCAAATATATAGAGGTTGGGAATGGTGATTTTAGCCGGCGTAAATGGGGAAGTAATGGCAAGCGCTACCATTGGTAATTTTTTTGGCTTGTCTCATGATGGTTACAAGGAGGAAGGGAAGGATGGATAAGCCTCAATTGGTGGTGTTATGTTTTGATAGGAAAATAAAGGGGGAAAGGGAGGTGGTTAGGGTAATTTATTATGCTATATATATGCATGCACACAATAGAAAAGGGAGAAGATAGGTGAGGTGATTAGGTAAAGTTTTAAGACAACTTATGTGTATAGAGAATGGATTATGATGAAGGTAGGGATATCATGCATGATGACGAGGATAGAGTGTAGGTGATGGAATGGAAATGGGCATGGAAGAGGGCATGACATGGGGGATTTTTTCATGAAAAAAAGGGACAAGCCAGACAAGGGGGAAAAAGGACAAGAAAAGGAGAAAGAGAAAAGTAAAAGGAAAAGGGGGAAAGAAACTAAGTGGGGTTATGATTATAATTAGGATAAAAATAATTTAGGTTAGGACATTTAGGACAAATTGACCATTCGGGCTTAAGTTTAGGTAAAATATGAATAACCTAGAATAAGGATTAGGGTTAAGTTAAGATTAAGGATTTAAAGATTGAAGTAAGGTAAAAATATTAATCTCTTAAGATTAGAACTATGTAAAGATATTAAATAATCAAGATTAGATAAGCTAAAATTTAGGGTATTACATGTTATTTTTCTAGACATTGATCTTGTTGTTGCAAGTCTTCCTTTAAAGAGTTAAGAACAAGTTAGTTATATGAGTGATCAAGGGACTCTTTTGTTGAATTGACTCTAGAAGATATATCCCCAAAACTAACCTTGTTTAAGGTCTTAGGAGGTTGTTTCATCCATTTTGGATCTGTCTAATACCTTGTAAATGAGTTTTAATGTGATCTCTCTACTAGACATCTTGAATTAAATGCATGAATGTGTCATCCTTTATCCACATATTGTATATCTGAATGGTTTAGGACCATTAGAAATGATTTGGTTCAAATGGACAATCATTTATGAATGATTTGAAATGAGGGGGTAGAAAATTGCTTTTAATCCATCAAATGCATCTAGCTATAGAGGATTATACAATTCCCTATAAAGATTAGTCAATATTTTAAGATCTCCTTCTTATTTGTTGGTCCAAGTAAAAAATGGACATATGGAACTCAAATCAAATAATTGGAGGGAAGAAATATAAGTAATAAAATCATCAATATCCTATCAATTAAGAGGCCATACTTTCAATTTTTCTTCTAAGGATTTTATTACATTGAAATCACCTAGTAATAACCATTTTTTAAGGTGAGGAAGAATTTTTTATGACACCTTGAATTTTCTAACCTTGGTTTCTAGATGATTAGTCTCCTAATCCCCTCTTTAATATTTAAACCTTGTGTGGACACTTTATCCATACATCTCAAACCATCATTTTTTTATCTTTCTATGTTTTAAAATCTTAGTTTTCATTTCATCCAACTAGTGTTCGATCGTGCCTTACCTTTGATTGACTGGCTAGTAGTGCTTAAGACCCTATCATCCAGGGCATCAGACTGTCGAGTGCTAGACTATTTTGGTCGATTAGAGTTAGAAATTTTACAATTTTTTATTTTTTTAACCTCAAATCAATTTCTATGCCAAATATTTTTTTTATATTTGGGTTTCTAAAATAATTCCTCACCTTTCCCTAATTGTTTACAATTTTTAGGAATTAGCTGATTATTTTTCCCACTTATTGTAATTTCTAACTTACCTAAACCATTTTCTATCATTATTGACTTTCTTAGACATGAGGGATTAAAAAATATGACTTCCCCAAATCCTATGATGTGATCCTATATGATACTTTCTTATTTAACCAAAAATCTAACCATGATCACCTCCATCACCATCGACTAACTCTTTTACACTCTATCACTTATATCCATCACTCATTTTGCTTTCAAACAACCCTCCCATCTAATTTCTTCTCACTCTTTCCTACCTTGGAAAACAACCATAAGGGTCTCATAACCCTTGGTTGATTATTTTCATACTTATCCTATTTTCTACTTTCAACTTTGCTTTCTTTTCTTTCCTCTCCTTTTATCTTGATTGAAGTTGTTCTTGCATGCTCTCTTTGGTGTTGAGTGCCTTTTCCATTTTCCTCTTCTTTTTCATTCATCCTGATACTTCTAAAATCTTAAGTGTAACTCTTTTGTGCTTATCTTTTAGCGAATGATAGTTAAGATTATAAATTGGCGAAGGTTTCCCAAGATCCCATTTTTAGTTTTCTTTTTTTTTTAGATGATCAAAGGGTGAAAAAAGGAGTTTAGAAGTTTTTTTTGTGCTAAGAGACCCGAGTAGCTCCGGTAAGGAATATGTATCTCTAGATTAGGTCTTTTTGTGTTTATGTGTTGATTTGTGTATTTTATACAATAAATCATGGTAGGATTTGTTTTAATTCAAATCCATTTATTCATTAGCAAATGCATGATTTTATAAATTTTGTGATTTTATGAAAAATTGTTATAATTTATAGCTTGTAAGGATTTTCCATTAAATCCTAAGTATGATAGTATATTATGTTATATTTTTAAGTATCGGGATGAATAGATTAAGTTATGTCTATGTATGGTAATTGGTTTAATATGTTGAAATCTCAAATTTAGAGGTTTTTTGCCTTTGGGAAGACTCAACTGTGAGGCCCTTTAAGGTGTTATGGATTGTTGTATTTTTTTTAAATTATATTTTTAGGGTAACAATAATGTAAATGGTGTTGTGTATACAATTGGTATGATTTGGTGACTTGTAGAGTTGGATAATTTTTTCAAAAGTCTTAGGCATAGGGTAAAATGGTGCTAATTTAAGTTTTTGAAGAAAATAAATATCATTGTGTTCCTTTAGGTTTTTACAATAAATTTGATATATAATATGCTAATTTTTGGATAAAGATGGCTTAAGTTATGAAAATAATAAAATTTGAGACACTTAGGTGAACAAGGAAATTTTGATATTTTGGTCAAATATGGAAATTTGGGTGTGTAGAGATAATATATGGGTTAAAATATGAAGATGACGGTTTTTGAATTATCTTGATAAATTAAGAATAAGCATATGGTATGAGTTAGGAAAAAGGGGGCTTAATTTGGGAGCAACAACTAAAAGGGTAACATCAATATTTTATATGTAATAATTTAGAGTTAAGTTATGATATTTTGATATAATGCTTTTAATAATATTTTAGGTGAGTTTGCTAATGTTAGTGAGTTGGAAAGCCTTATAGATGAAGTTATAGTGTACTTGTAAAATTAGGGTTGAAAAGAGTATTATGGTATTTTACCTTATGAAGGATTCCTGCATATATTTAAAGAATATGCTTATATCTTATCTTACTCATGTAGCATGTTCAATATGTTATTGGTGGTACATTCTAAGCGTTGAATGTTATTAATTGTTGGGATAAATTCATGACAATCGAAGATCATGATAAGAATCTTATCTCATAATAAGCTAATGATAATAAATGTGGAAGTCCAATGATTTTGATATGTGTAGTGTTGATTAAGATATTAATAAAACATTAATACTTAAAGTGGCAGAGCACATGAGTCAATACCAAGTACTTTGAAATTACTAAAAGTAATTATCTGGTCCTAATAGAACTAGATGGTCCTAGTCTACTTTTTCTAAGCTATTCACTAGCTTATAGAGGATATGTATACTTAAGGATTATATATTTTTTAGTAACCCAAGTGTGTTTTACCCTAGATGTGAGAGCATTATTCAGGTTGATTATATTGTCCCTTTGCGGGAAAAGGGGTGAGTATTGTTGATATCAATTTCTTAGCTTAGGTACATAAATGATATAGTGATGTCGATCACTTAATTACACATAATTAATATAGCTTCATCTTTGGTGGTTCTCAATGATCTCTAAGGTGGTCTTATATGATTCATGTCTTAACTAAGTGATATACATTTGTTACCTTATTCAATAAACAAGTATTAATCATCCTTTTTATGGGTGTTGCTAGTAGATTACCATGTTTTTAACATGTAGTTATTGATGACTAGCTCAAAGACTTTGCCAAATTTAATGCTATACATGTGGTAGAGTGAATTATTGTCGGGTAATGGATGTAGAGTCTAGGATATTCGATAACTGGGGCTTTTATCCAAATACCTTATGGACTCTTAATTACATGAGTTCACTTTTATTGTATTTTAATTAGCATTGTACTCATATTTTATTTCTACACTTTGTCTCTATTTTTATGAAACACTTTTTGGTCTCTCTTTTTATTATTTAAAATAGTGTAACATTTTCCTTGTACTTTGTATGAGAATGGTACAATAAACTGGACTCATATGAGATATGGATTTAACACCAAACTAATTTATGTTTATATTTTGAAAATATAAAAATTAAAAATCATTAGTAAATTTAGTGGTGTTATAGTATTAATTGAGAAAGCTAATGCCAAATATTTATCCTTTTTAGTCCTTCATTAGTTGCATAGATAAAGTAGGTCAAAAAATTAAGAGGGGTTTGGGTCGTTGTGACTTGATAGTGAAGACCTTGTTTACATGCTTCTAGTCTTTGGATCTTCCAATGTAAAGGACTCCAACCAATTAGAATTATACCAATAGGATGCATATCTAGATTTTGAATCTAATTCCAATGTAACTTTATTTTAATAGTAAAGGAATCAACTATATTAACTTTTATTCGAGTCTCTACGAGTTCAACAATGGACACTTTATTCTCATCTATCCATCTTCTAACTACTACATGCTTTTGGAATTATTTAATCCTCAAATGTTCCAACATCTAATAATCATGGGAAAATAAGTTAGTGATTAAAGGTGGAAGACAAATTAGGTATCTTCCCAACCTTCAACCAAGGGTGATGTTCAAAAGATTCATGGTGTTCTTCCATCAAGAGAGATGGCACTGACAATCAAGTTTTCATTCACTTATGACTCAAGGTTCTAGTGATTGGTTTATGGATAATTGGATATTTCTTTGTAGTAGATTGAATCTCCTTAATAGATTGAACTGGTGGAAGATGGGATGGAGGTGTGTTAGTGGTAGTAGATGTAGCAATTCTACCATTTTATACCTTAACCCATTCTTTTTTGGTATTTTTATATTTGGCCTTATGATTGTGTTTATTCTTAGAACATTTTTAAGAGATTTATCACATGCGTTGCATAGCACAAAAAGCTATATTTTCCATTCATATGTGACCCTTTGCCTGAGAATAGGACCATTTGAAGATTTTACCATTACATATTTAGGAATTGATCAATGGGTATCAGACTCAATCAAGATTCTAACATATGAAATGCATCCCTTTGCTATAGTCACAATATCCATAGCTAGAGGTTTCTCTACACAGTTGGACTTCTTATTCAGAGAATAAAAAGACCACATATCCATGTATGAGTAAATTGAAATGGTTCCCTCTCAAAATTTAATATTATATGCTATTGTTTGAGGAGAAAGGGCCTACTTTGTAAAGTATAAGGTATCCCATTGAGGATGGTTATGAAACATTCTTCATTAGCAATCTAAAAAAAATTAACCATCTTTGTGGAAGATAATTCAAGGGCATGTTTCATGATTCCGCATAGATTTAACATAAGAGAGAATTATAGAGTATGATGGATTACCTCCAACAAAAAAAAAACAAAGAATTATTCTATTTTTGTTCCTCGGTGGTTATTTCTTTTTCAATCAATTCTACAATGACTAGTTGTTCATGTATCGATGGGGATGGTATGTTGCAATTTAATGGTTTATTCTAGATGTATGTTATCTATAGCCATGTCTCACCATCAGATAAATGGTTTCGGAAGTATCACATAATCATTGGGAACTTGTTGTGGATTTATGTCCACACATGAGGATGCTTTAATCACAAGCAAACCTAAAATGAGGGTTAGTATTAGTTTTTCCATGCAATAATTTGATGGTATCTTGATCAATCCTCAAATGACTTTGTTGGTTCTCGTTAGGGATTGGTAGAATAATAGAAGAGTTTGAGGATTCCCTTAATCAATTCCCTTCAATGTTCATGGTGATAACCTACGTTTTTTTGGTCATTTTAAAGTCCAATTATTTATTTCAACCATATTTCTTGTTACCTCTTAACTATTTCATCTCTAAGTATACCTTTCTTGTTTTTTCATGCATTTCCACTTTTGCATTCACCAACGTAAGAACTATTCTAGTATCAAAACAACTAATAATAATAATTACTCCTAACCAAGATATTTATTATATTGCTACTTAATTTTTTTATAAGTATCTTGCTACTTAATTCTGTCCATTTTCCTTTATCTTTTTTATTTATTTTGATTTTCCACTTTTTAAATAATGCCTATTAGGTTTATATAATAATTATTTGTATCCAATAACGCCTCCATTCATTGAAACATCAATTCTCTCCCTAGGGCAGCTCCCGTCTAAAGTTTATCTATCATGGGCCGACTTAGCTTTCATCTTTCTTTCTTTTCTTCTTCCTTGTCTTTCTTTCCTGGTGTTAAGATTTATGTGTTGGAAAATCATATATCCAATAGTTTTAATGAGTTTATTAGGACAAGTTTTTTGTGTTTATGAAGTATGTGTTTCTACTGTTGTATTTTGGACATGTTTTCAGTTCGATATGGATGAGTATTGTTAGTGGAAGTTAGCTTGTGAACCATAAGTTTTCAATTAATTTGATATTTCTGTTTCTGCCGAATACGTGCTATATTGTGTATATGGAAAAATCGTTTAGCCACAAACTAGGCAGTGGTCGAACCTATTTGGTTTTGGCCTACTCCTCGACCTGGAAGTATTATTCATTTTCATTTTAAGGTTTGGCCTATTTCTTACCATCGTTTTTTTCACTTTGGTAGGCATCATTCTATTGGAAAATATCTACGATTACCTCAGTTTTGAGATCTAAAATAAAATCTTCAAAACCAAGAACACAAGCACTATGTAGAATAATAACAAATCAAAGAAGAATTTACCAAACTTGAATCTTTATTGCTATCCTTTCAAGCGATACAAGAATCAAGAACACTCTCCCCGTATTTTTATCCTTACCGATTAATCAAGAACAACCCTCTTGATTAATTCACTCAATTCCAGAACCCCGTTTCCAATTGAGAATTTCCTAGATCTACTCTCTAGATCTATAGCACACCCTCAGGTTGTATTGTGCATATGCCTCACTTTTCATATCTCTCGACTCTAAGAAAAAACTTAGAACTAAATGTGAAGCGTTACAAACCTAAGGATGAAAAACAACCATAAAGTTTGGTAAAAATAACGGACGAAAACAATCAATACCTTTGGTAAAAGGCCTTAAATGTTAATTAATACTCTAATTGACTATACCATCTGTTTCCTAAGGACCAATTAAACATTTGTCATAAATGTATTAATTGACCATACACCCTCCTTAGGTTACACACATCATCCTCCACTCTAGGTCCTTCCTAACCTCCATCACATTGGCTTTAACCCCAATTTGAAAACCAACAAACCTCCCCATCAAGCCATATGTGACCGCATTCATGATCAAGTCATATGATCATGGCATCATTCTTCACCAAACGATGCCTCCCCTTGAGCCAAAGTCCCTACAACGCTGCTTCCTGCAAGATTGAATAGATTCCCTTTGGCATTTGTTCCTCTCAAGATCACCTTCCCTCGTTTAGTGACCTTCATCCATCCAGACTCCATATGAATGGCATGACCCAAGCCATCCAATCGTCCCAAGGATATCATATTTCGACCAAGTTTCGGAACATAGCTCATATCTGCTAGCTTCCTCACTCTCCCATCGTGGGTCTTGATCTCAATATCACTAGTTCCTTCAACTTTGACCTCCTCTCCGTTGGCCAAAGCAACAGACATCCCATCACATGCCTCCAGGGACTTGAACCAATCCTCCCTGCAACATACATGTTGGGAACATCCTGAATCCAGGATCCAACTCTCTTTCTGTGCATCCATCCCATACACCAAGAGAACATCAACATTATCATCCTCATCTATAGCAGCTCCTGCGCAATCCATCTCCTTCCGGTCTTTCTTGTAATCCGGACACTTCCTCCTAAAATGCCCCACCTTGTTACAATGAAAGCACCTGATATTCGGGTTAGACTTTTTCTTACCCTTGGAGTGCCCTCCTGCATATAGACTAGATCCATCTCCAAAAGTAGATCCCCCTTGTCCTGCCAATTTTTCCGCCTCAAGCAAAACCAAAATTGTTTCTTCCAGAGAAAGCATTTTCTTCCCTATCAACAGGCTAGTCACCACTGGACCAAACCTCTTCGGAAGAGAAGCTAATAACAAGACTTCCTAATCCTCACCCTTAAAGGATTCATCTAAACTATTCAATAGGGTGATCAGTCCATTGAATATATTCAGATGATCTTGTAGGTTGCCTTCATCTGCCATCTCGAGTGAAAAAAGATCCTTCTTCAAGAACAACTTGTTGGCTAGTGACTTCGATACATATGTCTTCGCTAGCTTTTCCCATAATTCTTTTGGACTCGTCTCCTCAAGAATGTTGTACTTGAATTTAGGAGTAAGGGCCAACCGAATCGTACTAGTTGCATGCAGCTTTATATCCTCCCACTTGGAATCATCCACATTTGTGGGCTTCTTATCGTTCAGGGTAGCGTGCAGTCCCTACTGGATAAGAACATCTTTGATCATACTCTTCCATAGTGCAAAATTTTTCCTCCCATCGAACAATTCCATCACTAAATTCCCTCCTCCCAAGATCTTGTCCATCTTCAATCTGACTCAAACCAGCAGATAGATCTGATACAAACCAAGAACAAAAGCACTATACAGAATAATAACAAATCAGAGAAGAATTTACCAAACTTGAATATTTATTGCTATCCTTTCAAGTGATATAAGAATCAAGAACACTCTCCCCGTGTTTTTATCCTTACCAATTAATCAAAAACAACCCTCTTGATTAATTCACTCAATTCCGGAACCCCATTTCCAATTGAGAATTTCCTAGATCTACTCTCTAGATCTATCGCACACCCACGGGTTGTATTGTGCATATGTCTCACTATTTATATCTCTCGACTCTATACAAAAGAGCCTTTAAATAGGCTTTAGAAAAAATCCTAAAACTAAATGTGAAGTGTTACAAACCTAAGGATGAAAAACAACCATAAAGTTTGGTAAAAACAACGAACGAAAACAATTAATACCTTTGGTAAAAGGCCTTAAATGTCAATTAATACTCTAATTGACTATACCATCCATTTCCTAAGGGCCAATTAAATATTTTTCATAAATGTATTAATTGACCATACACCCTCCTCCTTAGGTTACGCACACCATCCTCCACTCTAGGTCCTTCCTAGCCTCCATCACATTGGCTTTAACCCCGGTTTGAAAACCAACACATTCCTCCCCCTGCCTAGCTATTTCACAAAAAGAGGTTCTCATGGACAACTAAAGTCGCACGTGCTTAATTCTGATCAACCTTGTCAAAATCAAATTCTAACATGTTGACTTTTGGTATCAGTGGCACTCTCTTTTACTCTCAGTTTTGCATTTGGTCGGCCAATTTATTGACTATGGGAGAAGATTTCTGGCTCTCAACCTTGTTAGTAAAAATTGGGGCAGTAAACCTAAAATCTAACAACACTTCACGCATGAACAATAATATAAGTCACGGAAATTAAATTCTAATCTTCCACTGACATAGACAAGGTGATGTTTTTTCATAAACCATTAATTATAAATACCATCTATTAATTTCCTTGAGGAATTCGTTGTTTGTGCTTTGCACCGATCATGTTGGCTTTAGGTATCTTCATTTTCAATAAGGTCTTCCTGATCATACCTCTCAAAAAATTTATTTTAAAATTCTTCTCCCCTCTCTCATCTCTCACCTAATCGGACATATCCTCTTGACTAGAAATCATGCAAACCCAAAAAATGAAGACAAGGTAATGTGTCGCCGAATTAGTTTTATAACTTCGGTTTCTCCATAAAAACCTATGAAATTGCTACAATTGATTCTTATCATGGATAGTTCCATCAATTGGTTCATGGTTTCATCTATTAAGCCTCCTTAATCTTCCATTTCATTATATAATTTTCATGCATAGTCCCTTTGGAAAGGTATCAGTCTAGCTTCTCCTAAATTTTAAGGGTTCGTAAGATATTACATTTCCAAATAACTCCATATATTATTCATGTCTCTAGGATGAATGTGCATCCTCTTTACATTGTACACATTTTTACTTAATACAATTATTGCACCTTGAGAACACCAGGCAGAGAGATTGCAAATTAGGTTCCCATGTTGATATACGACTACAAAACTGTTAACTAGTTTTGCATCTCTACCTACCGACCGACTCAAATGCAATAAACCTAACAAAAAAAATATTTGAAGTCCAAAAAAGGGCAACACCAACCAATGTACATACATATTAATTAAGTGCATATTCTCCTCATTTTATTTTTAAATCATATCAACAAAATTTTGATAATAATAAATATAATATAAAATCACTAATAATTATTATAATAATTATAGTAGTAATAACAATAATAACAATAATAATTATATTAAAATTTTCAAAACAAACCCTAAATCTCAACATCATGAGACACCAAGGTGACATAAAAAAAGCCTTCCAAAATAACAGCAACACTTGATACATTAGACAATATTTCATCCTTTTCTTAGGATATCATTAATCTCACTAATACATTCTAATATTCTTTGGTAGTAATATGAGTATATGGATCAAGTATGCCAAAACATATGCAAATCAATTCTTAGAGTTCATCGAAGTTAAAATGCTCCTTATATGTTATCACACTCTCTTTGAGAAATAGGATTACCTTTATTCTTTTTCTTTTTCTTTTTTCTTTTTTCTTTTTCTTTTCTTAATATATCCTTACATCTAAGACCTTCTCACAAGACCAACATTAGATAAATTAATAACCATTCTAAGGATATTATCAATGTGATGACATTTCCACGGGTGATGTGAACCCAACACCATCAAACATTATAATTTATCCTATTTTCAAATCTTCAAATTTATTTTCTACTCATCCTAATAATTTTGAGTTTTCTACATTTAGGTTCGACTAGGATATGGAAGCATATCATGATTGAGGAACAAAGAGCATCAAGGCAAAGCACAAAGTTTGAATATTACCATTTAGTATTAATTTTCATAAATTATAAGTAGTATAGTTTAGGATTTATCAAACCTTAGGGAGTTGGACTGATAATTAACTTAATTTAAGTGTAGTTGCAACTAAATATTATTAGTAGCTTGAGTATTTCATGATGATAGAATTTTAAAGCACTATTGATATTATCTTTGGGTTAGGCGGTGTTAGATTAGTCATCTTGTCCTAGAGGCTGGTAGAGTTAAGGCTAACTACCTCTCCCAAGTCTAAATAAATTTGGGAAGTCTATTTATAAATCAAGTTGTTCTTTTCTTTTTTGGGGCTGAACCAACACTTTGAGTTAACACCCAAACCCTTTTCCCTTTCCCCATTTTTAAACTCATGCCTCTCTCTCTTTTCTACTTTCAAGCACCACCTTCTGTGTTTTCTTTTTCCTATTAATTTCATCATTGTTGATCAACCTCCTCCTTTCCATTTTCCTTTGATGGTTTTAATAGAGCCTTAACTCCTCCAAATTTCTGGATATAAGGTCATTTTCCAAAAAAAAAAATTCATTAAAATCTATGAGCTTTAACTAGGTATTTGTTATATAACATAATAGGGTTTGGGTTTATGTCGGCAACTGGATAAGCATGGGTTGATATTTATATTATGTGACAAACAGGGGGTGCTTATGAACACATGTTGTATTTTTCTATAGAATATCCTAGGTTGTTTTTTTGGGTAAAATTCAAGAGTAAAGAAAATAACACAAAGGACCTCTATTTGTGAAATGAAGTAGGTGTTTTTTGGTTATCCTATAAAATACGCCACTTTGACCTGTAGAATTTTACCTCATATAAAAGAGTTGTGATAAAACCATAGTCATTACATTAAATGTAACACCCCAAAATTCACTAATTTTTTTTTAAACAGAAGCAATTAAGATAGAAACACTTAAAACCTGTAAATTCTGGGAATGTTACCGCCACACTTAGTACCAGACCGGTTCTCTCCGACCGTTCCAATACCAAGTGCTAAGGCTAAAGAAAATATTTACGTTAAATTCAAATTAAAAATTCATAAAAGAATTTGAAAGATCATATAACAAAATCAGAGTACGCATAAACGTTTATTAACATTTGTAACTTCCAAATAGAAATACATTTAAACAAGATAAAACCCGATGGGTCAAATTCCGAATTGCCTACTCACTCAAGTCAGGCCTACCACCCCAAAACAGTCTCTGATCTTAAACCTGCACAAGAGTTCTGCTCCCCACCATCGGTGGATCATCACAGGACCCATCAACCAAGGTAGTATCAGTACGGGTCCAGTACTGAGTAAGGTGACTTGATCACTAAGGCCAACACACAACACATAAGCCATGCAGAAAAATTGAAGAACACAATCATAAATGCATATGATCAACCAGGTAAAAGTACAAAGGCCCAATAATTCGGATTAATTACTTAATTAATCTTTGATCAGAATTCATTTCACACCATACTTTTTATCAAGTCCATACGAGTACGGGAACCCCACTATTTTAGCCGGTGGATCGGTCGCAAGGGTAACATACCCTGCCACTATTTTAGCCGGTGGATCGGTCGCGAGGGTAACATACCCTGCCACTATTATAGCTGGTGGATCGGTCTGGCCCCTTCTCGCACGGTGTTCCACTATAAGTAGATAATGCCTTCCCACTTATTATCAACATGTATAGTTTGGTTCGTTGAGCTCGGGATCCCCCACTATTTTAGCCGGTGGATCGGTCACTAGGGTAACATACCCTACCACTATTAAGCCGGTGGATCGATCTCCAGGTTATCGCAGTACCTGGCCACTATTATGCCGGTGGATCGGTCTGGGCCCGGCTCAACATCTTTCACTTTACGTGATTAATGTCTTAAGTATCTTATTCAAAGGCTTTCACCATGGACATGCACGAATCATAAATCATAAATTCCATATTCATCATCATACTTTATTCACCAAGCCCACATGTGCTACCACCAAACCCTAGACATGCATGAATCGCTCCCTTTACACTTATCCTCCAATTCTACTTCACATCTCACTCTAGGGTTTTATCCCGAAACCCTAATTTAGGCCTTAACATCTCCTCTTACTCCACCTCACATCACCCAAATTATTTTAACCCTCCACACATCACAAATTAACGATTCCATTCTCATGATTACACCTTAATTACCAAAAACACATGATACATCAAAAACCCTAAGCAACCACACCAAACCCTAATCAACCACCACAAACCATAATCAACCACTCCAACCCTTATTTAGCCATAACAACTAAAATTAGCCACTCCAAACCCTAGCTTTGTCTCCTACGTACCCAAATAATGTCCACGTATTATTTTCCATCCAAAGTGTTTAACTACCCATACAACGCTTACATTACCTTCCTTACATCCCAAATTAACTTTTCATACGTAAATTTTACTCCCATGCAGACTTTACACATCCCATGCAACCATTCGAACTTTTCATGCAAACCCTAAATTCCATGCAATCATTAACTCCCATGCAAAACCCTAACTCCACCATGCAACCCTAATACCACCATACAAATCCCAAGATTTCGTCATACAATACCATAAATTCAATCCAACCAAAACCAAAGATTCACCCATACCAAGCCCTAAATTCAAACCATAAAGATTCTTCCACATAAAATCATAAATTAGAATCTCCCAAGGAAAACTATAAATTGAATTTCCCCAAGCAAATCATAAATTAGATTCCCCCATATAATATCATAAATTACATTTTCCCAAATAACATCATGAATTAGATTCTCCCAAACAAATTATAAATTAACTCTTCCAATCAAATCATAACTTAAATTCTCCCATATAATATTATAAATTACATTCTCCCAAATAACATCGTAAACTAAATTCTCCCAAATAACATCGTAAACTAAATTCTCCCAAATAAATTATAAATTAACTCTCCCAATCAAATCATAACTTAAATTCTCCCATATAATATCATAAATTAAATTCTCCCAAATAGCATCATAAACTAGATTATTCCTTATAAAACCATAAAATTAGGTTAACTCACTTCCCTTAATCAAATTCTTTCCCCATCCTCCTTTTCATCCTTCCTCTCACACAAACCACATCGACTTCCTCACATACACAACACACATAACATGCGAAACACATAATTAATACACATACCATGCACAATATACTTGAACTCCAAGTTATACCACATATAAAATATTTAATTATAATAAACATTAGATACATAACATGCGAAACACATAACACACATAAGCACATAAAAGGCCTTAGCACTCCTTACCTAAAACGACACCGGTCTTGGAGCACGCTACTATTCCACTTGAGGGATTTGACTGGGCTCACCTATCAATAATACTCACAGACCTTGAGTTGGAGGGTATTGGTGGCACCGGCGGTGGTTCCCGGAGGTGGCCGGAAAAGTGATCTAAGAGAGGTAAAAATGAAGAAAAAGAGGGAAGGGGTAAGGAGAAAAATAAACTAAGCTTATGGTTCGGTGGAGGATACTCAGTAGAAGATTTTGAGTGGTTTATAGGGTGGAAGAAGCGGCG
This sequence comes from Tamarix chinensis, assembly GCA_030549775.1. Classification (NCBI taxonomy): domain Eukaryota; kingdom Viridiplantae; phylum Streptophyta; class Magnoliopsida; order Caryophyllales; family Tamaricaceae; genus Tamarix; species Tamarix chinensis. The sequence goes on from CM060174.1 coordinate 63,299,174, forward strand.
TATGTGGCGGCGGGCGGTGGTTTAAGGTCTCGGGGTCAAGATTTTGGGCGAGATGAGAAGCAAACTTTGCACGGTTATGGATGCCCGTGCAAGAAGAATTGAAGTTTGAAAATGGTATGGTTAGCTAGATGGAGTTGCAGGGAAGAGATTGGGAGCAAGATAAGGCGTTGAAGTTGGCCAGAGGTGGAGATAATGGCGTCTGATGGGGCGGTGGCTGGGCGATTCTGACTTAGGGTTTCGGAAGGAAGAAGTCTCGACCACACTCACAACCAGGCTATTTAAAGGGTTTAGATGGGTTATTAGGGTTTTGGAGGTCGGTAGGATGGGTTTGGGTGATAGGGTTTTGGTGGCCGGTGGCAAGAATCGACCGTCGAACATTTGGGTCGGGGCCGAAGTTTTGCGAGCCAAAAGAGAAGGAACGAGCGAGAGTTGAGGATAATTGATCGTTCCAAGTCAATGTGCGAGTCAAGAGGAAGGAAAAGAATGGTGCATCGGTCGGTCAAGCTCCGCGTAGCCGTCGCCGCCATTATCGGGCTGGGAGTTGCAGGTGCAGGGCGGCGTCGGGGCTGGCAGGCGCGAAGGGGAAGAAGAAAGGGCTGGGCCGGGCGGTTCGCGAAGGAAAAGAAGAAAAGAAGAGAGGGGAGACCGGGCGGTTCGGGCGGTCGGGTGCGAGGAGGTAATTTCATTAAACACAACGACGCGTTTAGTGAAGAAAATGAATGAAACGCAGCGTTCCACGGGCGGAGGAAGAAGGCAGCGTCGCGCGAGCTGGGCCGAAGAGGAAGAAGAAAAGAAAAGAAGAACTGGGCCGCGCCAGGCCCAGTCGGGGAAAAGAAGTGGAAAAAGAAAAAGAAAGAAAAAGGTAAGGAAAAAGGAAGAAAGAAAAAGAAAAAGGGAAAAAGGAAAGGGGAAAAATAATTAGGTTAGGGTCAATTAAATTAACCTGAATATTTAGGATATTTAAAAATAATAATATTTAAATCCCTTTTTAGGCTAAAATAAGATTTTTGAAAGATTTTCCATAAATTCCTTTTTAATTAGCAAAACATCCTGATTTTCTCTAATTAAATTATTTGTAAAATTAATATTAATTTGAAACTATTTTCTCCTTCTTATTTTAAATCAAATAATTTATTTAGTTAATTCCCAAATTGAAATATTTAACTAGTTAAAATACCCAAATTCCTCCTAATTAAAATACTTATAAATTTATTCTTGATTTGCCATAATTAATTCAATTTAAAAATAATTTATTTAAATAATTCTTATAATAAAAATCCTTTAAATATAGTTTATAAAATTAGAAATTTTCGGGGCATTTCATTAAACATGCAATCAGCTTCTCCTCTATTATGTTCTCTTTGATTAAGAGAATTACTTAGTATATAATCTTCTTGAGTGATTTGTTGAATTCTCTTGTAATTATATTATTTCATGAATAAATATCTCTAATTTTTTTTCTTATTGTTCTATGTTGACTGATTTCTCAACTAATTTGAATTGTCTTGTTAGTTTTTATTATTGTTTAGACCTTATCTTACGATATTGCAATCATTGTTATTCTACAACAATTTGGTACCAAAGTTTGGTTCCTAAAGTAGATCTATTGTCTAGGATACGTAAAAGATTTGATATTGAGATCTTTCATTGGTCCACCAATTTTGGAATGTAGAAATTGAATTTTTCGGGCTATCTTGATTCAAAACAGGTTAGGAAAGCTTTATCAGGCTAATCAAATAAACCAAAATTGATGATGAATAAGAGATTTGAGGAGGTATATCTAAAGGCCCTTTCTACCACACACTTGTGTTTATATAATGAATGTCATAATAAGTAAATAAGGTATATATAGTTGCTACCATATGGTTGAAGTTTGAATTTATGTATATGATGAAGTTCATAGCAAATCATCTATTATTAAATAGTTAGCTTCAAGACTTGAAATTAGGCAAGCTTCAATCCTTAGAAGTTTATTTACATGAGTTATATTATATTGTGATGGACTTCCAAAATATAGAAGTCAAGCTTGATGGTGAGAATTTGACCATAATGCTTTTGTGTTGTTTACTTACAAGTTTTAAGCATTTTTTGTGAGATCGTGTTACATGATAGGGATGAGTTGGTTCTTGAATATCTAAAATCCATCGTACTACATTGGGAGTTGATTGACAATCATTGGAATTAGTACATATGATGAATTACATAGTGAAGGAATTGTATCCAAGGGAGAACTCGGGATTAAAGATCTAGTAACCATAAAAAGTTCATATCTAAGTCGAAAAATTGTCATAAGAATGATAGGTGGCATGGTGTCACAAAAGGGGAATATTAGGAATTTTTATCATAACAATAAGCTTGATGCAAAGTTTAGTGAGTCATTTGATATGAAGGATGATGTTGTTGTTGCCTAAGATGATAGTGATAGAGATGTGTTGATGGCCACTAATAGACACACCATGATGACTAATATCTATGAGACAACTCCAGGTCGAGTTTTCTTGATAGGTAATGATGGTGCTTGCAAAGTTTCCAAGATTGGGATGGTTAAGGTGAAGGTGCATGACGATGTGGTTAGGATACTTTCCATTGTGAGACATATCCTAAAGATAATAAAGAACCTCATCTTGTTAAGTTCCTTGGGTTGTAACGAAAACTGGTGTGGGATTGATAATGGTACCTTGAGAGTTATAAAGGGACTCTTAGGGAGATGATGGGGAAATGGGTTGGGACAGTATATGAGTTAGTAGATTCTATTGTTGTAAGTATAGTTATTGTGACAATGGTAAGTTTGTCAGACTCGAATGCTACTAAAATTTGACATATGAGATTGGTGCACATGAGTGTCAAGAGATTGATAGAGCTCACTAAAAGGGGGATACTAGATAGATAGAGTATGGGTACTATAGACATCAGCAAGTAACGTTTTTGAAAAGCAAAAGCATGTTGATGACTTCAATAAAAAGGTATAGCTGTATTTCTTGAAACATAAGAATGATGTATGTAGTGTTTTCAAATGCTGGAAAAACTTACTAGAGAAGTAATTTGGGAAGTAATTTAAGTGTCTTAGGATGGATAATAGTCTTGAGTTTTTTTTATTAGAGTTTCATTGAGATCTTATATGACTATGAGATAGCAAGACGCCACACTTGTATTGGGAGATCACAGTATAATGGGGTCACTAAGTTGATGAACAAAACCATAGTGGTGAAGGCTCGTTGTATATTATCATAAGTTGGGTTAGTAAAGAGTTTTAGGATGAGGTAGATCACATGGATGCATACCTAATAAACCGGTTACCCCACCAATCCATTGAGTTAAAGACATTTGAGGAGTTATGGTCTGATAAGCCACTTGATTACTCTAATTTTCATGTCTTTAGTTACTCTACTTATGATTATATGAATGATGGAAAACTTGATCCAAGAGCCAAAAAGAGTACCTTTCTTGGCTTTCCATTTGGAATGAAGGGGTATAGGTTATGGGACCTAACTACATCCAAGTTCCTCACTAGCAGAGATGTTACCTTCCATGAGTTTGTTTTTCTCTAGAAGATTGAGTCTAATAATGGTGTGTCCTAGGAGGTGGATCAAAATAGTGCTTCAAACCATATGGATGTTGAAGTTAGTTTGGATGATAGAGACCCTTCTATAGATTTATTATGCCTAAATTAGATGGATCCAAGAACCAGATGGACCAAAGGGGTGTTACTCTAGGTAGAGCACAGAGGATTGTTAGGTTTCCTATCATATATGGTTTTGCGGAGTTGGTTATAAGTGTCTTATCTAGTTTAGAGATAGTTGTTGATTTGTATGAACCGGTGTCATTATTAGAGATTATTGTAAATTCTGACTCTACTAAGTGGTGTGTTGCTATGGAAGAAGATATATGGTCTTTCTTGAAGAACTATACATGGAAAATTTTAAGGCACCAAGGAAGAAAAAGATAGTTGATTTTAAGTGGATGTACAAGTTCAAACAAGAAGTCCTAGGAGTCTAGAGACAAAGGTAAAAGACTTGTTTAGTTGCATGCGAATTTTGTCAAATTCTAGGCATGGACTATAATGAGGTATTTTCTAATATGGTTAGATATACATCTATTCATACCTTTCTTACGCTTATAGATATGCAAGATTTAGAGTTGGAGTAGTTGGATGTTAAATTTTGTATTTCTGCATGGTGAGCTTGAAGAAGATATTTACATGCATCGCTCTAATAATTTTTATTTTATTGAGGGGATGAGTGGCTATGTATGCCTATTGAAAAGATCACTATACGGTCTGAAGTAATCTCTTAGATAGTGGTATAAACAATTTGATCAGTTTATGCTCGAGCATTGTTTTTGTAACATCTCTAAAATTCTCTACTTAAAAATTTTGTTTTAAATGATGCGTTACTATCGTAATTGACATAAGTCTGGCTTAAAATAACATCCTTACATCAATCACAAGGCAAAACAATTAGAAAGTAAAACATGATAAGTATAAATTGAGGGAACTTTCATAAACATTAGATAAAAGTTTAGAGGTTTACTCTGACTATAGTTATCCAAAATATAAAAAGAGATACCATGGATATAAGAATCCAAAAGGTATCCAGTCAGAACGACATCTAAATAACATGATTCTATGACCAGAACCCTGATACAAAAATCACTCCTCCACATATAAATCATCAAATGCTACAAACTCATCCATTGGGTTAGCCTCAACTTGCATAAATATATCTAGGTTGTCTACTCGTGGGAATGAACAACACCCATGAAACGGATGATTAGTACACTACATTCTGAATAAGGTAACAGTACAGTTGAAGTAGGATTACACGTAATACATTAATTCACATCAGAAAGTAAGCATACTTGCGATAATATAAATAGTGCCAGGTAGATACTAAGTCTCGCTATATAAATATATTATATTCAAATTTGTTATTTCAATTGAGTTCAGAGACCCCACTATTGTTAAACTAGTGGAACATTCTGATACACCTCTCAAGGACAACACCTCTCAAAGAAAAACTGCTCATAAGGCACTATTCTTAAACTAGTGGAATAGTCTAAAGCACATCTCAGAGACAAGTCACCTAAGCCACTAGTATTATCCAATGGAACAGACTCAACACCTTGATATTAACTCGCGTAGTATTTTACTTTAAATTGTTAGTATATTTTTCATCAATATTGTATCTCTTAATTATATATTTATTCACACTCAGTATAGGGCTCCACCAAACGGATTGATACACCTCTAAGGGATAGCACACTTGAGCCACTATTATTGTCTGGTGGAATGGCCTCATATAAACACCTTGGTTCGACTCATGTGAACTTTCACTTTAAATTATTAGTATCTTGTTAGAGTTGATTGTATATTCAAGATTTTTCATGTGGGACTCATATAGATATGCAAGATATATAATTGAATAACATAATCACGACCACATAATTATCCTCAAATGACCATCATACACTTAGGTAGTTAAATTTTTTATAATCTCCCAAGGCTTTATAGATCTCAATACTATTATGTATAAATCTCTAATATTCATTCGAAACATATATCTTCAATTATTTAAATAGATAACATATCCAACATTATTCCCCAAATATATAGTTTAAAATTTCATTACTATTAAAGTATCATATCATAGGATAACATCATTCATATAACATGTCAAATATAAAAGCACATACACATACACATAAAGTCATAGCTACGACATATGTCCTTACTAACAAAGACTCCAAGCTATATACACATGAATCCTAAACTTCCTCCTCCGAGATCGCTAAAAAATCACCTACAAAAATAAAGAAAATACACAATTAGGCACAAATATTATAATAGAGGAAAAAGTTAAGGTAAAGGAAGGTAAATATGGAAATAATTAGAGTCAAAAGGAAGCTTGAGTTGTGTGGAAGTGTGGTGGAAGATATGGTGTTGCTATGGAGAAATTTTTGTAGCATTTGGGTGAGGTTTGGGGTGTAAAAAGGGGGTGCATGGCCGAAAATATGGGGTTGCATAAGCATGTGGCAAGCGGCAAGCGGTGCATACTCAGGTCGAGATCTAGGAACATGCACGAGTAGGTTATGTGAACAGGCACGGTTGTTCTCATGCAATGTATGCTTAGGTAATAATGAACAAGGAAGCATAGGTGTGCCAAGGTAGTGTGCAAGCCATGAGAGTATGCAAGGGAGAACCATGTTGGAATGTAAAGGCATGTGACAAGGAAAGATAGTGGTGCATGTTCGTGTGAGAAACCATATGTCAGCAGTGTGCCTCACAAAAATTCTATAGACCAGAGGAAAGAAGAGGAGAAAACGGCGGTGGTTGGTGATGACGAGGGGAATGATGGGGTGGTCATGGTGGTTAATCTACCAAGCTTTCGGAGGTGCTTGTTGGCTACATTGGTGAGTTGTGGTGATGGTGGTGCTTGATGCTAGGAAAAATAGGGCAAGGAAAAGTAAGAAAGGTGGATCCATCAAGAGGATTTCTCAAAAAAATTTGGCAATAAATGAGGTAAAACAAATGAGGGAAGAAGAGAGATGAGTAGTGTATATAAATGTGTGTGTGTGTGTGTGTGTGTGTGTGTGTGTGTGTGTGTGTGTGTATGGTGGTGGCGTGCAAAATGGGAAGATGTAGAGGATGATGGTAGTATCTACAATGGGGGCATGAGGGAGTGGTAGGGGCACGAGGGAGTAGAGTAAAATTCAATGAAATATATGGGAGATGGTGGTTAAGAGTGATGGTGGTATGTTGCAAGAGAGAAAAAATCTCTCAAGCCACAATAATGGTGCAAGAAGGAGGCAAGAAAAGGAAAAAGGATAAAAAAAGAAAATGGAAAAAGGTTGAGGTTAGGGTTTAAATTAAATTTTAACTAGTTAAAATAGGCAGGATTAATGATATAAATCTATTGAAATTAAGTTTGGGTTAAGAAATATAAATTATCTAGGTCAAATATTGGATTAGGTTAAGATTTTAGGATTAAGAAATTTAGGTAAGTTTAAAATAAAATGTAGTCAAGATTCAAATTATATTAAGGTATTAATTACATGAGATTAGTTTTATCAAAAATTTTAGGTATTACAGTCTCCCCAAGAGTGAGTATAGTGGATGTATGTACTTGAAGGAGTTAGGGTATGACTAGCTTGTGTATCTTGTTTCATGTATTGATAACATGCTTATGGCAAAAAAAATATGTGTCAGATGTTAATAGAGTGAAGACAATAATGAAGAGTGAGTTTAAGATCAAAGATCTTTGGGCTTTGAAGAGGATCTTTAGCATGGAGATTATATGAGACCGTGAGTGGAAGGTTTTTACTTGTCATAATATTCATGGGTGAACAAGTTGATTGAGAGGTTTCATATGAGGATTCCATGTCCGCTTTAGGTTGTTAGCTTTACATTACCCAAAATCTATAGAAGAAGAGGATTCTATGACCAAAGAGGATTCCATGACTAATGTTCCCTGTTCTAATGATTTTGTTGTGTTGTGTGGATTATTATGTGCCCTGGCCTTATATTTCTCAAGCAATTAGTGTAGTGAGTTAATATATGACAAATTTGGGGATGAATTACTGATAAGAAGGGAAGTGAACAAGGCTGTCACCTCCTATTATTAAGGTCTCTACCATAATCAGATTCTAAGAACCTAACTAGTAGATTAGCTAATCTTCTATACTCCAAACAAGATGATACCATACCCTTGACCACTACCAAGGCAAAGAATAATAATTCTTTTCATCATCAAACAAATCACATCAACATTATGTATCACTTTATATGAGGCATTGTTGCTACTAGCAAATTTGTATTGGGAAAAGTAGGTGCTTTGGTTAATCTAGTTGATATGCTAATGAAGACATTAACAATAGGCAAGTTTGAGTGTTTCTCAAACATATTCGATGTTCATAGACTATGATACCCTTTGGAGGGCTAAGGTTTTCTTTAGAGGTATTTTCATGTCATGAGTCACAAATATTACATTAAGGTGGAGAATTGTGAGCTTTAACTGAGTATTTGAGGCACAATATAACAAGATTTTGGTTCATGCAGGATATTGAAGAAATGTGGGTTACATATGTATTTTATGAAAAACATGTGGAGGGCATGTTTATGAACATAGGGAAGCTGTGTTTGTAAAACATGATCCGTGTTTTTCTGTTATTCTAAGAAATAGGCCGCTTTTCCCTATAAGGTTTCATGTGATATAAAAGAGTTGTGATAAAACCCTAGCCTCTATGTTGAACATGCAAAATTTTTCTCATCTATAGTGTTATCTTTGATTAATAGAATTACAAATTGTGTAATCTTGTTGGGTGATTTGTTGAATCATATGCACAATTGAATGAATAAATATCCATATTTTCCTCTTATTATTTTATGTTGGTTGATTTCTCAATTGATTTAAATTATCTTGTTATTTTTTATTATTATTCATATCAATTCTTATTAAAATACAATTAGCATTATTCCCCAACATAAATTATTTCCCCTCCCTTTTTGTGGCAAAGATATCCCTCATTTATTTTATATAAGGACTTTTAAATGGCTCTAGTGTGTATGCTTGATTTTTTATCTACAAAATTATGGGTTAAGCTTTTTTCTACTATAAATTTCTAATTACAACAATTAATTCAGAGATTACTTCAATTTTTGTTGGAGAAGATTACATTTCCAGTGACTCATTTGGCAAGCCAATTATAACATATCGAGTTGGGTTTAGTTCATTTGGCCTCAAAGCTAGGAATTTCTTTTAATTTTGAAGCCAATTTTTTATAAATTAACAAAAAGCATCAAAGTATTTAACATTCAACATGTTTGCATCACGTCAAGTAGAACCACCAACAAAGCAAGCAGATTTCCATACCGCCATTCTTGATAGAACAGTCAGCATGAGTTAGAAAAAACAAGATATAATAGAACCATTATCAAGATAAGTATCAATACTAATGGTGAATCCTATATACAAGAAATGCATAAAAAAAAACAAAAACAAAACTCTAGTGACCAACACTCAATAGGCACCATAAACCACAAGTTCTTCCCAAACTCAAGCCAACTACGCACACTACAAATTTGACTTAGATCATCCATCATAAACTTCATTGCTCAGTCAACCCTTAAGAATTTCAACGCATAAATCTCCTAAGTTGCAACTAATGAACAAAATCCTTAAATCCCATGTCTAATAAACTACTATTACAAGTAAACATATAAAAGTATCAGCACCACCAATGCTACAGTGATAAGAACCACCTTCCTATTGTCATGACATATTAATCTATCTGAAAAAGTAAGAAAAAGAGGCGTAAATAACCTAACCATAAGACTCCAACAAATCTCATAATACCAAGAACAAGCAGTTCAAGGAGCAAAGACCGCCTAGTTATTCTCCTTCCACTAGGCTCTCCCACAAAACCAACATGACTATCTATACCTATCATCCCTACCTTTAGTATTTTCCAACTTAACCATTCACATCACATGTCCCCTCATGCCAAAAATGTAACATATTAGAGTTAGAACACAGTAATTTTCAACAAATGCAAAAATATAAAATAATTTAAGCTCTATTTTTGACATGTTAGATCAACTTCCAGAATCTAGTATCTAATCATTTAATTGAATAAATAAAACCTAGTCTAATTGAAAAACCTATTCTTTACCATTCTTATACCATTTTTAACATATGGTCCAACCTTATTAATAATCAAAAAAATATCCCAACATAATTTTGACATCTATTTACCATGATCATCAACAATTTGTTGCCTCAAAAGTCCATCATTATTGAAAATTCAACTTTAAACTGGAATTCAATGCAACATTTGAAGTTCACTATTTTCCCAATTTTATTTTTGATATTTAGATTTCATAGTTGTAGAAAAAAGGGGGAAAAGTATTATGAGTCTGATCATATGTTGCTGTGTTGAAAAAAATATCCCCTTGGCTAACTACACAATTATGAAGAAGTGTAGTAGTACATTACAAGCACATAGAAAATAAGAATTTATGGGAGGAAGGAATTGAAGACTTTTATTGAGTATAAATATTTGGAGAAAATAGAGAGTTTTTCTGCACATTTACACTAGCTCGAGAGATAACATTTTATACCCTATCTCATCCTTACCTAGAGCATTCAATCATCATTGGTCATCTAACTTATACATCTCTCTAACATTGGTCATAGTAAAGAAAAATTAAAAGTTACAATTTAATAATTGACACCATGAGTTGACCCTTGTTGACTTATAAGCTAACATACTGAGGAGCACCAAATCCCCTATATTAAGAGATTTCCTAACCACTTTGTGACATCCATTCTTCACTCATGTCTTCTTCCTTAGTCTCTGCCACAAGAACTTCTCAACCAACTAATTACATTAGTTAGTCTTTGGGAACATTTCCCTTCACTGGATGATGGACATATCCTTAGTTTTTCATCCTTAGTAGTTTCCCTTGGCTTGTGCCCTTTAGTCGGTGGCGACTAGCAAATGCCCCTAATAGTCTCCCTTAGCAGTTTCCCTTGGCTAAAAGACATGTCCCTTCCCTATTCAATGACCCTTCACTAGTGGCCTTAGCAGTTTCCCTTAACTTGTGCCATTGGTTGATGCCCTTGGATGTTTGCCCTTAGCTGACAGTATTTCATGTCTCCCTTGGTAAGGAAAACCCCAAACATGTTGTTAGTTTTAGTTTATATTTATGATGATTATGATCCTATCACACATGAGGTCCTAAACTAATTATTTTCTCATTATGGAGATTTGAAGAATGTTACAAGAAATGAGAAATCTAATGATATCCATGTTTATATTTAGTTCATAATACCTAGATTATAATTTCATGATTTTTTATTCACTCATATCAAACATAGATAAATATGATGAATATTGTCTAATAAACATTTAGTTTGTCAAAATAAACTTGTAATTGTCTCATTAATCAAATTTCACACTCTCTTCAACTTCTATTGAATAGCTGTTGAATAATAATAATAATAATTATTATTATTATTATTATTATTATAATAATAATAATAACTTATAGGTGTCTCATCAGTATGTTTATCTCCTAATATATTACAAACCATGTGCTAAAATGAATTATGTGATTAAAGAGTTAAATGATGATCTTTTAGAGACTTCAAGTCATGATATTAGATATAGAATTGAATTAAGAAATATTGTAATCACACGAAGGTTCATAATTTACATGCTAAACTTGTTGAAATTCAAAGCATGATTCAGAATCATATGAGTGCAATGAAAGCTGCTAATTTGGGATTACAATTCAGACAATCTTGTGATGAATCAAAGGTTTAATATATAATTATTTAAAAAGAAATGTTATCAAAATCAAAGGCAAAGTGTTCTAAATCGTGTCTAGTAGAATTAGATGTTTACAAGGACAAGGAAATCACTAAGAGTTATACTAATTCATATTATGAGCTTAACTCATGAGTCATGAGTTAATAATTAGCCATACTCAATTTTACAACCCCAAATATGGAAGCAAACTTGTGCCACAAACGTCTATACAATCAAAGGAACAAAGCACAAAAATATGAGATATGTGTGAATAAGAAAAATTTATAGCCAATCATATTAGTATGTTGAGTAAAAATGCATAATCATTGTTCATAGCACAATGGATATATGAGAAGACTTATAATATCAGGAATATGTACTTTACATTAATACAAGGATGAATATTGTAGATTGATGAGATGTTCGTATGAGTAAATAATCAAATAATATTAGAAACAAACTTATTTTTTGTTGATGTCTTATGAGAATTTAGAAATCTAGTAAATTCTCATAATGCATCATTGTGAAAACTTAACATATTAAACATATTGGTGATAGGTGGATTTCAAAATTATCTATAGTAAAATAATGGATTCTCAAAGAATATAATCATGTTATAAATTTCAAATGAAGAAAAAAAAGATTGATATACATATTCAAATAAAGTAACACTAATGTACATTTAAAAGAGAAAAGGAGAGAATAAAAAAGAGAGGAGTAAATCAACAGTAAAAGTAGAATTTAGGGGTAAGAAGAAGTTTCTTTTATTATCCACTAAGAACTGGTACAACCCCTTTTAAATAGTTAATAAGATAGAGAAAGATACAATAAAGAGTATCTCTAGAATACCTTAAATAAGGACAGGCTTTCCCAAATAATCAAGAATTGAATAATAATTTATCTCCTTTGATTCTCTCCTAAATTTATTGCCTAAATCAATTTAAATATGGCAAACCATATCGCTACTTCCCTAATTTACCGAAAATCCCCCTTAAGTTGGTTCAAAGATATCTATCATGTCTAATTTGCTAATATGAAACTCCAATGATTGTTTTAGCAAACCCTAAGTTAAACCACTTGCAAATTGTTGCATGGTTTGGACAAATGGAGTGCAAATTATTCTCTTTTTTAGTTTCTTCTTTATGAAGTGTCTGTCATTCTTAACATGTTTTATCTTGTCATGTGGGATCATATGATGAAAAATGATGATGGTTGCATTATTATCATGGTATATCTTCATAGGAAGATTCCTTGGTCTATTAAGATCTACTAAAACCTTTTGTATCCAAATAATTTCACACACTCATTGAGCCATTAATCTGAATCTAGCCTCAACACTATTTCTAGAAACTATACTTTTCTTCTTACTACTCTAAGTAACTAGATTGCCCCAAAGAAGTGTGTGATACCCTATAGTTAACCTTTAATTAGTAATAAATCTACCCAAGATACATTAGTCTACACTTCAATTCCTCTTTTGGCATGTTTTTGGAAGAATAATCCTTTTTATTGGCATGCCTTTTAGATATCGAAGATTTCTATACACTGCTTCAAGGTGTACCATATGGGAAGTGCATGAATTGACTCACCATGCTCATAACAAAGACTTTTTAGGATAAATGTGTGATTAGTAAATCAGTCTTCCAACAAATATTTGATACCTATCATACCACAATTCCCTTCTTGGACCTAGCCACTTCCATACCAAGAAAATATATTAGTAGGGGTAGGTCTTTAACTTTGAATTCTCTAGCTAATCGTTGCTTCAACCTTTTCATCTCTATTATATCATCTCTTATCGAGATTATGTCATCCACATAGAAAATAAAAACTAAGGTTTTTTTTTGGTATATCTCCTTGTGAAGAGAGTCTGATCAAAATGCCCTTATATATGTCCTTGACCTTTAAGAAGCCTTGTGAATATTTCAAACCATGATTTAGTAGATTATTTAGCCTATGTAGATCTTTGTTTACCATACATACCTTGGTGCTAAATTTATCAATGAAACCATGTGGAGGCTCCATATATATATATATATTCCTCTAATTTTCCATTTATAAACACACTATTTACTTCCAACTGATTCAATAGTCAAGCTAGGTTAGGTTTAACAGTCAAGAGCACTCTAACTATATTTAACTTTGGCACTGGAGAAAATGTCTCAAAGTAGTTCACTCTATAAGTACAAGTAAGGACTTTATCAATTATGAAAACAGTATATCTCTCTAAGGATCCATATGAGTGGTATTTCAAAGTGAACATCCATTTGTAACTAAAAACTTTCTTCCTAATTAGCATATCCACTTTATTCCAAGTAGCATTCTTTCCCAAAGCTCTTATATCCTCAAAAATAGTTTCCTTACACTCAGGAATGTTTAGAGCCTCCTAAATATTGTAATGAATGGAAGTACTAGACACTTGAGAAACAAAAGCAAAATATTAAGTTGAAATATTTTTATAAGCAACATATTTTGAAAAAGGATGGTTTGCACATGATCTAATACATTTCCTAAGAGTAATAGGAATATCAGATTGATAGAAAGAATTTGATTCACCATTACCTTGAGAAGGATTTTTAGGGTTATTTGAAGTGTTATCATGAACTTCATGATCTAATCTCTATTCAAATTCTTGGTGGCATTGTGAATAGTGTCTCATATTTTCTGTGTAAGATATTCCTTAAAATATACACGACCTTTGCACCGCTCTGCAACTAACTATGACTTGTTATTATGAAATGGCATTACCAAAGGTGATTCATGAGTAGATTCAACATGATTAACATTTTTATTGTTTAATTTGTTTGTTTACAAAGAAAATGTATTATGATCAAGTTCAAAAATTAAACCAAAACCATTTGGAACACTATCTTCACTAGTGTTGCTTTCCCCCATTAAATGGGAGTTGTTGTAGTAGGAGGTTCTTTCTAAGAAGGTAACATTCATAGACACAAATGCCTTTTTCAAAATTAGAGCAAACCATTTGTAACCTCCTTGATTAGTGGGAAACTCTACAAAAAATACATCTATGCGATTTTATATTGATTTTTAAATGCTTAGTATCTTGGTTATGAACAAAGGCCACACTTCTAAATTAAGGGGGTTTTTGTTACTAACTGAGAATTAGGAAGACAGACTAAGAAAAATTAGATGAATGTTTTGAAATTTAAAACCCAAGGAGGCAATGTGTTAATCAAATAATTAGCAACTACTTCTCTCCAAAGATACTTAGGAACCTTAATTTAAAATCTTAAAACCCTAGCAGCTTTAAGGAGATGTTTATTTTTTTCCTCTCAACCACCCCGTTTTTTTGAGGTATATTATTACATGAACTTTAGTGAGCAATTCCTTTCTGAGCTAAAAAGACACCTAACACTTAGTTTAAAAAAAATTGTTCCATTATTGCTTCATAAAAAATAATGTGAGTTTGAAATTAACTTTGAACCACGCCATAGAAATTTTTGAAACCAACTTCAGCATTGTATTTCTTTTTTAAAGGAAAAATCTCATGTGACCCTAGTATGATCATTGGTAGAAGTAATAAACCAAAGTTTTCTAGAAATAGTAATCACCCTAGAAGGACCTCATGTATCATTGTGAATCAAGGTGAAAGGTTTTTATGTTTTATAATTTTGAGATGGGAAAACAACATGATGCTGTTTAGCTAATTCACTAAATTCACACTTGAAAACAAAATGATTTTCATCCATAAATAGTTAGGGAATAAATGTTTTAAATATTGGAAGCTAGGATATCCTAACCTATAATGCCATAATAGAATTTCACTATCATTAGAAACACAACTAGATTCAAAATATGTTGGTTGGTCATGTCGTATAAAATATGATCCTTTACCTAAAAAGTAGAGTCCATATCTCATTTCGCAACTCCAATCATCTTAAAATTCAGAACAATAAGACCAAAAATCAACTTAACAATTATGTTCAAGGGTTAGTTTAATAATGGAAAAGAAAATTTTATGATAGGTTAGGAACTTGCAAAACATATTTAAGGTATAAAGAAGGATAAAAAGCATTGTTCCTTTTCCAACAATACCAACTAGGGAACCATCTACAACTTTAACTTCTTGATTCCCTATATAAGGCAAATATGAAGAAAATAAGTGTGGATAGCTGGTCATATGATCGGTGACTCCTGAATCTAATATCTAAGAGTCATTAGATTTGGTGCAAGCAATTGGTGCAAAGAATAGATTACCTAACAAAGTTTCGAAACAAGATGGGTTAGAATTGTCAAAGGATTGATATTGAAACACTTTATGCATGCGCTCTATAAATTTTTGAAAGAATGAGATTATAAGGATGAATGTTGTTTGGGATCTAATATGATCACTTGTTATGCATGCACATCCCCCATTAACTTGTTCTCTACTAGATTTTTTATTCTTGTCTATTGGTTTCCTATGCAAATTATAATATGTTTCTCAAGTATGCCATGGCTTTTTATAGTAGTCACAACAAGGCCTCTACTTTAATCCTCATCTATCCCCTTCTAAATTTAAACTATGAAAGTCAACACCTTAATTTATTTTTATCTCATTAATGTTCTTCAACATCCCTTATTGTCATGTTTTTTTTTTCTCTATGTGGTTATGAAAAAAATCTCTTATACTAGGCAAGGGCTTCAACCTTAAGATTTACCCCTAAACCTCATCAAATTCTTTATTCAAATTAGACAAAAAAAATTGACTTCTTTCTATCTTTTTTTTATACTAAGTGATATCTTACGAACATTCTCATTCATATTCTTCAAATAGATTTAGCTCTTGCCATCAATTCAATATAATAGGTTGTCACTCCACATTCATGTTATTGCATATTCTACATTGTAGTATTCAATTCAAACAATTTTGAGTGATTATTCATATTTGAATAGGTTTCTCGAACTGCTACCCATACATCATGAGCAATTGGAAAAAATATGAATGAATTTCAAATCACTAGATCCATATAACTAATCAACCAAGCAATAACCATCAAATTTACAAAACACCACATTTTGTAAGTTAAATCAATAATGAACAGTGGTTTAACTTTCTCATTTAAGTACCTAAATTTTTGTCACCAATTACCAGCTACATGAATTAAGACCATTTTACATTATTTTTCCATTTAATATGAATGATGACTTAGAGAAATTATCATAAAGTGGAACAATGATCGGATACACTTTGGAGGCATCCCATCACTGGGAGAAGCCTTAAGGCTATAAAATCGCGTAAACTAATAACAAAAGTAGAATACACGAAAAGGAAAAAAGATGGTCATATTATTCACTTCACACTAAAGTATAATCCTTTTTAAATAGTTAGAGGAATAGAAAAAAAGTTTTAAAGATACAAGAGAGCATTTTTAGAATCCTTAAAAATAAGGGATCGTCTATCCCAATAATCAAAAATTAACTAACAATTTCTCTCCCTTAATTCTTTCCTAAATTTAGATATATCTCCTGAATTAATTCAAATATATTCAAATAATACATTAATTTAAATTTGTTCATCCATAACTTAGCTTCCCTAATTTATTGGCATGAGGTAATGTATAATACCAGTAAATGTGAATTTATCTGAAATACATACACATCATGTTGCACACTTGGCACCTTGATCATAAAATTATGCTCAAAGTGATAGAACTCATAGGCTAGGGACTATTAATGATAGAAAAATAAAGAATGAGAATTAGCGAAGAAGAAGAATGATGAGTTTTTTATTTTCTTGAAGAATGAGAGTGCAATCTTGTATTCTTTTTATATGACTGATTTCACACAAGTGTGAATTAGTTTTTAACCATGCACGTGCTAATTACAATTATAGAATGTGTTTAACAACTAACTAACTCTTTTAACTAATAAGTCTCTAACACCCCCTAGAAAGTTGGAGAAGGGGAAACCCTTCCCAGCTTGGGAAGAACTAAAGTATGCAGCTTCTCATTAAGTGGTTTTGTGAAGATATGTACCAATTGGGAGGCAATATGTACATAAGAAAGAGAGATGAGACTTACATATAGTTGTTCATGCACATAATGATAATCAAGCTCTCTATGCTTTGTGCGTTCATGATAGACTAGATTTTTGGCTATGTAAACAACTACTTGGTTGTCACATTTAATGGGGATGTGATGTATATGGGGACAGAGAGCTCACTAAGTAAGCGAATAATCATGCTAGTTCAGTAGTTACGTGCCTTAAGTATCTATATTCAGCTTCGGCTGATAATAATGAGACAATTAGTTGCTTTTTTAGACTTCCATGATATTAGGCTTCCTCCTAGGAGAATAAGAAAGCCACTGACCGAACGTCGACTGAAAGGACATGATGCCCAATCTAAATCACAATAGGCTAGTAAATTGAGATCTTTTGAGAAATTAAGAAGAATTCCTTGAGAAGGATTGCTTTAAGGTATCTAAGAACATGTATTGCAGTATACTAGTGAGCTTGAGAAGGGGACTGCATAAGTTAACTAAGAAACTGAACAGAAAAAGCTAAGGTAGGCCATGTGTGAAGAAGGAAATTGAGCTTGCTAATGAGTTGCCTATATAGTGAAGAATCTTCCATGGGTTGATCCATAACAGGGTGTATCTTAATGTTTAATTTGAGAGGGATACTGACTGGAGAAAGATCATGTATACCATATGAATGGAGAAGCTCATTTATAAACTTACGTTAAGTGATAAGCATGCCTTTAAGGACTGGTAAAAATTCCATTATGAGGAAATAATAAAGATGACATAGATCTTTGATCTTAAAGGTGTTGCCTAGAAATTTCCTTAAGTACTTTCTGAGTTGTTGTTCCTAGTGACTAAAATGTCATCAACATAAACTACCACAATAATCAGACTTCCAGAAGTTAATTTAATGAAAATGGAGTAATCATTGAGAGATTGAGTTAAACCTTTGGATAATAATGATTTAGAAAATATGGTGTACCACTATCTAGATGCCTTTTTAAGTCCATATAGGAAAAAGGTTTTGAGATAATGTGTGCATTTGGTTGAGTGGATATGGAGTTGCAGAAAGAAATGGAAAAAGAATGAGGGAAATGGAGGTCAATACATGAATTAGTGATAGTATGTGGACAAGAAGAATGACTAGTAGAAGTAGATATTGAGATATCATGGCAAGGATGACTATCAGATTTGGTCAACAAGACATTGCTGCATATGTAATCATGAAGATGTAATGGTGGTTTAGTTTGTCTTGTGGAATGCCAAAGAGGTGTTGATGGATGAAGGTCTAAGTCTGTATTAGACTCTCGGTCACTTGTTTGTGATGATATATAGAGTGGGAGAAGTTGATCAGTAGGAAAAGATTGAGATATAGATTTATTTGGAGACATATGAGAAGAGGAAGTTGTTGAAGGAGAATATGATATGGAATGGGTAGGAGATGAGACCGTGTTGTGTATTATATGTCAAGAAACATGGTGATTTGTTATTGAAAAAGGGCAGTAGTTATCAGGTAGATTTTTGTGATTTATATGTTAATAAGGAAAATAATGTTTATGAAAAATTATATCCTGGGTGATTTAAATAGTTTGTGTGGTGAGATTAAAGAGTTTTTATGCCTTTTTTCCAATAGGATACCTAAGAAAAAGAATACATGGATAGACCCTAGGATAAAAATTTTCATGAGATTTAGGGCATGTGGAAGCATAGCATAAGTATCTAAAGGTCTTGAGAAATGAAAGGTCAAGTATTATATGGAAAAGTTTTTCATGATGTGATTTATTTTGTAAAACAGTAGAGGGTGGTCAATTTATGATATGTGTGGCATGAAGCATACAATCCCCCTTAAGTTGAGCTAGCACTTTAGACTGAAAATAAAGAGCACAAGCAACTTCTAGCAAGTGCTTGTGTTTTCTCTCAACTACCCCCTTTTGTTGAGGAGTGTAAGGGTAGGATGTATGATGTGTAAAACCAAGGGAGTTGAGATAGGTTTGTGCTTCTTTGCTAGATCCTAACTCATATACATTGTCACTTCTGATAGCTTTAGCACTGTGAAATTGGGGTTTAATCATAGCAATGAAAGCCTTGAGAGTAGGAAATGCATTGCTTTTTATATTGAGAAGATGAACCCATGTATGTCTTGTAAAGTCATCCCCTTTAGTGAGAAAATATTTGTGCCCATTGTGTTTAGGTGTTTGGTATATCCCCCATATGTCAATTTGTATAAGATCAAAGGGAAATTTATTATGAATAGAGCTATGAGAAAAAGGCATTCGATGCTGCCTAGCTTGATTATAGACAATACATGGAACAATCAAACTTTTATTACACTAAGAGGCATTCATTACATTGAGTAATTCCAAGTTTTAAAGTGGTACATTCCCTTTTCTTATGTGCCAAGGATTACAAGTGTTTGTAGGATGTACAAAACAATTGTTAACAGAAAGAGATGATGGTGTATTGAGATATGTCTTATCTTCAAAATGTGAGCATAGATAGAGTCCTTTGCTAAATTTACCAAGAACCAAAGGTTCCTTCATTGAAGGGCCCTGCATTAAACAGAGATCATGGGAAAATGAAATAGTATAAGAAGACCTGGATAAGAGCTTACTAATGGAGATCGGTTATATTTGAAATGTGGAGCATAAAGGACATATGTTAGGAAAAGACTAGGTAGATAGATTGTTCCTGCTAACTTTATACTAACAATATATCCATTAGGTAAAGTTATGATATGTTCAAAGGCAAAAGAAAAGAAAAGAATGACTTATATGCACACATATGATTAAAAGCATCAGTGTCCAATATCCATAAACTATTAGAGAAAGAACCATGAGACAAGAAAGACGTAGACAGGTGATAACCTACAGTATCGATTGACATAAAACTGTCTCCAGAGGAGCCTTTCTGTTGGTTGAGAAGTGCAAGTAACTTCATGCAATGGTCATTAGTTAATTGGATTCCTCCTTATCCAGCTTGTGATTGAAGATTATTTTCAATCTTATTTGTTGTGTCTCCTTGAACATCACATGAGAACTTCTTTGTTTTTTATGAACTTGAAATCATTTGGGGACCCCACTAGCCTATAACACTTGTCTCTAGTGTGACCTACCTTTTTTGCAGTATGTACATACAAGATTAGGCTTCTTTCCTTCAAACCTTAAATTCTTCTGACTTTGCACAATAAAAGACAATTGTTCATGAAATGAAAAGGGTTGGGCACTGACTTCTCTCTACTTTTCTTCTTACAAGAGCATTGAACAGGCTTGACTGACAATGGAAAAGGATTTAATTATGATAATTGCACCTTTTATACTAGAATAGCTATCATTAAGACCAACTAAAAACTGCAATAGATATTCTTCTTCAAAATACTATTGAATCTCTCTAGTAGTTATGGGAAAAGGATGAACCGATTGTAATTCATCCCATAACTTCTTTATTCTTGTAAAGTAATTTGATATGTTGTCGGATCCTTAAATTGTAATTAAAATGTTACTTTTGAGATGTAATCGAGACATACTATTTGATTGTCCGAACCTTTCATCAAGATCTTACTATATCTCACTGGCATTCTTAATAAAGATAATATTGTCCGATATTTCCTTACTCATGGTATTAAGAATCCATGAAATTAACATGAAATTGTAGGCATGCCAATCTTCAAATAAAGAATCATCCTCATTTAATTCTTTAATTCGTCTATTAATAAAATCTAATTTTTTCTTTGCTGAGAAAGCTATGAGCAAAGCTCTTCTCTAAGAAGTGTACCTATTCCATCAATTTTTTTCAAAACAAGAACTAATGCAAGATGATCTAAAGAACTTAGGTAATAGGAATTTGAAGTGTTGAGAGTTTGGGTTGCAAGATTCTCATCAACTATAGCATCTATTTGATGAGTAGAAGCCGTGTTTATAGTAGTGATCGAAGACGGACTTTAAGTTTGATTGAGAATTGAAGAACTAATTGGGATTTGAATGGATCAAATTACAGCTTTAATACCATATTAATGACAGAAAAATAAAGAATAAGAATCTGCAAAGAAGAAAAATGATGAGTGTTTTTATTTTCTTGAAGAAGGTGTACAATCTTGTATTCTTTTCGTATGATTGATTTCACAGAGGCGTGAATCAATTTTTAACCATAAGCGTGCTAATTATACTTACAGCATGTGTTTAATAGCTAACTAACTCTTCTAACTAATCAGTCTCTGAAAAAGGGACCTGGTTTGGTAGTAAACACTTTCTGTACTCTGAATGACAGGAAAAAGGCCTCCATCACAAACGCAGCTCCATCATACTTTCCTATGCCCCCTATCTAATATGCAATGATCTTGAATTGAATACGGAGTGAACACAATGTGATCAACTCTTCAAAATCTGACCAAGCCGTGACCTCTGACAACTGATAATACAAAAAAGACTCGACACTGAGGGAATCGGAAGCAAAATACCACCATTGACGACACGTAAATGGCTGGTTTACGCATTCAGCTCCCATCAACACTCTGATTTCTGCCCTGTAAGGATCACCATAAGCTATATGAAAAATAGGATAGTTTAGCGGAAGGTTCGGTGAACAGAAAAACATCCGAGGCTTACCTGATATTGAACTGTGTTAAGAGTACAGTTTCTGATCCATCACCACAGTAACATGGGTCAAAGCGAATATTCAATGGTTACAGCTCTCCTAATCTCACTTATTAACTTGTAATTCATCAATGCACAGGTATTAGGGAATTCAAATATTGTGGCACTGCTAAACAAAGAATGATAATGCAGTGGAACTGTGTCGTGTAGATCCGTTAGCCTTTTGATATGCACGTGTAAATAATATAAAGTTTTGGACTCCGGGAAATAACAAAGCAGCAGCTAATATTTGATTAATGCCGGCAATGATGCATATAATTCGGCCAAGCACTGGAAGATCCAATTGAGGAGCTGCTCCATTGGTAGTTCCAGAAGTAGTTCAGCCTGTAAGATGCAACAGAACTAACTAAAATAAGTAGCAACCACACAAAGTATAAACTAAATATCATGGGCATACAAACCTTCCTCACAATAGGGTAGGCCAGTACTGTAGCAGAAATTATCATCAATCCCGCGTCTTACTTTAAAATGATGGAAAATAATAACCATAAAAAACAATTGAATTCACTATAAGAGTACATGATGAAAGAGAATGCACATATAATCAGAATATAGACCAGAAAAACAGCAATTAAACACAGAAATACACAATACATATAATCTTTCCACCTTAGTAATTGTATTACCTGTCTTAGTAACTTGTATCACTTGGACAATAAGAAGAGTCGTTATATTCAAATGGCATCAGTTTAATAAAATAGAATGTCACTAGCACAAGATAGTCGATGTGATGCTACATATATCTAGACCTCCTCAAACCTCACCAGTGGCAGGATTCATACTCAGTGATGATTGTATTAGTTAAATTTATTACTAAGAAGATGTAGCTATAAGGTATAAATAATGTACCAGTGGCAGGATTCCTATTGCAAGTTTTATAGAACTTCTGATCCAGCTTCTTAATTGGTTCTTGCTTTATATTTTTCTTCAGAACCTTTTGTCAATTCACATGAAAATGGATTACAGGACAGCCTCACGGATTTCATAACTTAAACCTATACATCTCTAGTAAAAAGACAGCCATGGATCCATAGCAGTGAGACAATTCCACTGGACTTATGTGTCTTTGTTCATTCCAACATGCCTCAAATAGCAAGATTACAAGATTATTTTGTGGCAAAGACAGATTACACGTTGCATCATTTGGAAAATTGAGAGCACAGATTTTTATTTGCACGCCTGCATATGCCAGACAGACTAGTATTCAATTATGTATATTCTGCCCCGAAAATCAGCTCTCTAATATCAGAACAGAGTTAAAAACCGAATTAGAACATTTGTCACATCTTCGCCCCTCCAATAGAACTTATAATGCCAATAAAGCACAGAAGGTAGATCATTATAACAATCACAAGGCAATTCGAATAAACAGAGAGTTTAGCTGCGTTGTTTAAAATCAAATATTCAGATCTCCACAAAAATGTATGTCCAGCCAATGGATGTGATAGAGATTAGCAGGATAGAAAGGAAAAATTAAGGATGGGTTGAAAGGAAGAGTTAAGGAGAGGAAGAGAACAGGGAAGAAAGTCTGTTTTATTTCTCAATAATGCTCAGTCTGATCTGATTAGAGAGAAAACAAATAATACATGTATAGGCTACTAACTCCAAAAAGATAAGATATTATACTAAGTAATAGATAATAACAAAAGATTAAAATAACAACCGACAAATTGTCTAACAAAAGATAACTCATAAAACTTATGTCCTAGTTTTAAGCCTTTTCCTATCTTTAAATTATGACTTCCATCAATATGATGGTTTTTTCATATCCTCATCACCGTCGTATTTGGGAACACTTGAATGCAGAGAACTACAATTGGCAGCAGAAATCATTCTTCTCTGCTGCCCAAGGAGTTGTTACGTACATGTACCAGTGATTACTTATCTGACAAGGAAAAGTGTTACATCTGCCAAAAAAGTTTAAGGTGCATTTAGTTTAAGAAAACAGCTCTCCATTTTCCACCTTCAGTTTAATATAAACAACAAGAAAACAGTTGTCTATGAAAAATTAAAGAAAAATGTTCATTTGTCTATATTATAAAACTACTTTTAATTTTTAAATTTTTAAAAGATGTTCATTTTCTTTTAGCTGTGATGATGATGATGGAAATGACGACAGTGATGATAATACTAATAATAATTACCAACATTATTCATAATAATAATATTATTAATTTTTATTATTAATATTAATAATGATAATGGTAACAATAATAATGCTTGTAATACTTGTAATATTCATGATAAAAATAATATTAAAGTTAAAATTCATAGTAATAATTATAACAATGATGATATTATTATTATTATCACCACTAACAATTCGAAGATGTGCTGACAGAAGGGACCCTATCCAAGGGTGGCAACAGGAGGTGCAGTCCTTGCTGAAAAGATCTAGACAAAATAGACAGAAAAAACAGGTCCTAGGAGCACTTTTTTCATCTTATATTGCTAATGTATGGTATGAGAGGAACTTGAGAGTTTTTGAAAACCGTAGTAGGGATATAGATAGTATCAGTCAAACTATTGTCTTAGTTGTAGCTAGACGTTTAATGCACCCACATTATAAGGTTAAATTCCAAAAGTGGGCTAGTCTTGTTGATTGTATGGTAGTTTGATCTCAGGATTGTAATCCTTATCCTTTCGTAAGTAATAAAATCTCTTACTTATCGAAAAAAAAAATAATAATAATAACAATAACAATATTACTAATATGTTAATATTGAGACTAGTTACGATGATGATGATGATGATATCAATAATAATAATAATAATTAGTATAATAACATCCATCATAAAAAAAAAAAAATAATAATAATAATAATAATAATAATAATAATAATAATAATAATGGTACAAATGTTATTATTAATACTAATAATTAACATTATCATTATGACAAATTATTAAAATATTATTTTCATATATAGCAGTAATAATATTATTGTTTAAGTAAAATAATATTAATATTAATATTATTAATATTATTATTATTATTCTTGTTAATAATATAAAAAATATTATTATTAAAATAATATTACCACTAACAATGATAATAATAACAATAAAAATATTATCAATATGTTAATATTGAGACTATTTATGGTAGTAATAATAAGATTAATCAAAATAAATATAATGACATCAATTATAATTATAATAATACTGATATTGATGTTATTATTAATATTAATAATTCATATTATTATTTATGCAAGTAATATTGTTAATAATATTATTATTATTAGAAATATTAATAAATACAAAATATCAACATTAATAATAATGTTATTAATAATATTAATATTATTATTAGTATCGTTGTTATTAACTTTACTAGATATATTATTACTAATTACTAATCAATATTAATAATAATTTTATCATTAATGTTAATATTAATACTTAGCATATTATTATTTTATAAATATTAATGCTAATACTAATATTATTAACTAATTAAAAATAATAATAATAATATCATTAGGATTATTAAATAATATTAGTACTCATAAATATTGATAAAATATCAATATTATTATTATACTTAAAAATAATGTGACTATTAATAATATAATAAACAACAATGATAATAATATTAATATTATTATTAATAATAATTTTTTAATTGGAAAACATGTAGAAAACAATGACATATTCATATGGAAAATTCATAAAATATAATCTAGGCTGCTTTCTAGTTTTTTTCACAAATTTGGAAAACCGTGTTTTTACTTTTCCAATCAAAAAAATAGAAAAAAAAAATATTATGAATAGGTTTTCTAAATTTTAGGAAAACTGAAAGATATTTTTAAGAAAACAACATTGTTTTTTAATACTAAACGCACCATTATAGTTTGGACACCTATAATCCCTTTGTTTCAGTTTAAGAGTTATTACATGTCGCAATTAATGTATCAAGTTGTTTATAATCTAGCATTCTAGAATATGAAGCAGGATATGGTACTCCATCGATGACTAGTATAAATTTAAGATCAACTAAACTCATAAAAAGCAAAAACAAAAACAAAGGGGAGAAGATAACCTTTATTTCACCATCTTCAAAAGCAAGTGAAGTGCGCAAGATTTCCGAGCTCACTGAATCCTTTATCAGTTTGAAGACACTTTTACTTATATTTGTTTCCATCCTGACCATCTTCCCAGAAGCACAAATCCTGTGGATCCCAAGATCAGCAGCCATTCGCCTTATGTAGAGCTTTTGTAAGAGAATCTCCATAGACCTAGGCTCTTTTCCATGTTGCCGCCTCAAGTTCTCTGTAAATTGCATCAAACTCCAAATGTTATTCTCTGCAGCTTTTCCAGCTTCATTTATAATCTCCATGGGATTCTCCAGGTAGTTAATGTATTCAGAAGGAAGATGAGGATTGATATTCACATCAAGCTGGCACCAAAAATAGAAAAGATTACACGATTAGATTCACATGAAAAAGGAGCTAGCTCACATGCTTCTAAGTTCTGATTTGGGACTCTCTAGGTGGAAGGCGGAGCTGCACAAATATTAGGACATAGGTTTTAATACCTCATATCATTCTTCAGAACACATGAAGACATAAAATGACGTTAAGCTAGTAGTTTATGAAAATTCTTAATGACTCTTTGAGAATAAATGTACAATTGTCATTTTCAGACTCCGCTCTTGTGAATTAGGGCCTGTTGTCCTCACCTAATTTTCAAATCAGTTCATATATGTAAATATAAGATGATATCTCAAAAAATAATAACAATAATAATAAATACACGTTAAAACTTTTCAGATCAGAGCAGGAAGAAAGAAAGAACCAACAACAACATAAATAAATAAATGAAATAGGCTCAAATGACACAGCGTATAATGAGAATTTAACACGGTAATAGGCTCAAATGATTTGCATGATATATAAAAATCATAAGTAATACATACAAATGATCTTATAATGGTCATATTTCTGAATTCCCAACTCAGCTTACAACATGTAAGAAAGACTGTAAAAGTATCTATATTACAAATGAGTAAGTGTTTCCAAAAAAAGAAAAATACCTGAACTTTGTGATAAGAGACAGACACAATACGATGTTCATCAACCTGAAAATCAAAAGTTAACAAACTCTATTCCAGATGAAAATCATTGAACCAACAATATGAAAGTAGATTACATTGATCTAGATGTGGTAGGTTCCATTCAGCCGAGTCCCAGTGAAAACAGAGTGACCAGATGAAAATACCTTGGACAAGCTCTCAAAGAGCATCTCAAAGAAGAGGTCAATGCCCACATTTCCAACATCTCCCGTCTGCTGTTCTCCAAAGATATTACCAAAGCCTCTTATTCCCATGTCTCTCTCTGCAAGCTGAAAACCTTGTCCGAGGTCACAACATTCTTCCAGTGCTGTGAGTCTTTCCTATTGTGAAAATAAAATTATGTTATTAATCACAATATAGAGCTCAAGCAATAGTCACAGAAGAAAGGATTTGAATGAGTGCATCAAAACATGTAAAACCTATTGAAATACACTATGTTGTTTTTTGCATGGATTCTCACCCTAGGAATTGGGGCTTCTCAAATCCCCCTTAAAAATTCTCCAGACCTAAAAACCAAGGCATGGTGGAAATAAAATGGCCATGAAGGAAACAAGAAAACATACCAGTGCATGATCAGACAGCAATGACTTGTCAGGGTAAAACAAGTAGGCATACGCTTCCTTATCTGACCTTCCCACCCTTCCTCGCAGCTAACAGAATAAAATAATAATAATAAACATCCATTAATGGAAGAATCAATTTTATATGCATTAAGAAACAATATCAATTAAGTCTACAAAAGCCAATAACAAATTCCTTTGATTACAAGGAATAGTAATAGAAAAAAATTACAATAAGACAGCTTGAAGGGTAACACAGGCGAAAAGATTATGCATGAGCTGTGGGTTTAAGCCTTTTATGAATGAGGCATGAAATAGAGTGACAGATCCGGTTTTCAGTATGGATAAGGTCCCAACTTCAAATTCTCATCTCCCACTCACGGAACCAAGCTAATTTCTAAGCAAAGAAAACGGAGAAAAGACTGCAGCTTCAACACCAAAATCAACATATAGGGGTTTATATTTATGTATCTAAAACCTAAAGCTCCATTGTAATACCCTCTCCCAAAATCCTTCAAAATGTGTTTATAATTATGCTTATCTAAAATAAATTAGTTTTAGTTTTGAAAAGGGCTTGAAATTTTAATAAAAATGTGAATTTCAGGCATACCAATCAGCAGGTTTGCCTAACTAATTGGCTGGTACGCTCAGAGATTGACAATTTTTATTCTCAATAAGCCAGTCAACTAGCTTACTCAAACTAATTGGCGGGTTGAATCTCTTACTAATGTTTATACAAACTTCTAATTAGCATCTATTTGTGCTAATAAACATATTTTGGCGCTTTGGGATTAATTTTACATTATTTAAATCATTTTCTGAATTTATTTAGTTAAATTTTCCCAAAAAGCACTTTTTGAAGCATACCTCACCTTCTCTCTTCTCCCTCACCTTCCTTTCTCTCTCCTAGCAGCAGGGCTGCATGTTTGACTTAGTGCACCCCTTCCCTGACTCAACAACCTTCTTTCATATCTCTCCCTTACTACAGTCAACCTCCCTCACTCCATGTCTTCTCTTACACCTTAGTTGCCCATACCCAACCATACCAATCTTGTCTCTCTCCCTCTTGTGGATTTCAACCAGCTCTATCTCCTACACACTCTATTCCTGATTCATTTTCATTTCTTCCCTATTGTTCTTGCTCCCTTCTTCCTCTCCCTTGGTGAAATTTGCTTAGTGTTGAGTATTCTCTATTTTTCTTCCTTTTTCCTCTCTGTTGAAGAAACAAAGGTGTGCTCTTGTTTTCTTCCTTCCTTGGTCAAGCATTGTCTCTTTTTTCTTCTTCTGATATTGGCTTTAGTTCTCCCTTATTTCTCTTAAGCAAGGAAGGATTAAGGTCTGAAAAAGGTTGAAGATTTTAGCTTCATTTTCCTTAGAATTATGTTTCTAAAAAAAGGCCGAGTCGTCTTCTTATTCTTATTCTCTGATTTTCTTTTATTTTAATGGAGTTTTAAAAAAATGAGTTTTAATGGCTTTGGCTTTTGATTCTCTTAGGAATTGAGGTCCTACTAGATAGCCATTAAGTAGGAGCTTTGTGCTAGAAGATTTGTTTTAAGGTAAGGCATTATTATCTCTAATATGACTAAGGTCTTGTGTTGTTTGTTGTCATTTTGAGTGCTTGGTATATTCGGTGATGTTTATGCAAGATGTTGAGTTCCTAATTTCGAGCATGTTGCCATATTTCAATTTATGAAGTTTTGGAGCATGTTTGAGTATTTTTAATATTATGCATGAGTTGGTGAACTTCAAGCATGATCTTGTTGGGTATTGATCCCTACCATGTTTTATGTAAATTCATATGAGTATGTGTTGGTTTTCAAACCAGGGTTCAAGCCAATGTGATGGAGGTTAGGAAGGACCTAGAGTGGAGGATTGTGTGCGTAACTTAAGGAAAGTTTATGGTCAATTAATACATTTATGACAAATGTTTAATTAGTCCTTATGAAACGGATGGTATAGTCAATTAGAGTATTAATTGACATTTAAGGCCTTTTATTAAAGGTATTGATTGTTTTCGTCCGTTACTTTTACCAAACTTTATGGTTGTTTTTAATCCTTAGGTTTGTAACGTTTCACATTTAGTTCTAGGTTTTTTCTGAAGCCTATTTAAAGGCTCTTTTGTTTAGAGTAGAGAGATATGCAAAGTGAGGCATATGCACAATACAACCCGAGGGTGTGCGATAGATCTAAAGAGTAGATCTAGGAAATTCTCAATTGAAACGGGGTTTCGGCATTGAGTGAATTAATCAAGAGGGTTGTTCTTGATTAATTGGTAAGAATAAAAACACGGGGAGAGTATTCTTGATTCTTAAATAGCTTGAAAGGATAGCAATAAAGATTCAAGTTTGATAAATTCTTCTTTGATTTGTTATTATTCTGTATAGTGCTTGTATTCTTAGTTTTGAAGATTTTATTTTAGATCTCAAAACTGGGGTAATCGCGGATATTTCCCAACAGTATGTCTTTTATGTATTTTATAACATAGAAGCATGTTAGGATTAATACAGTAAAGATTGGTAAAATTCTACTAAGGGGATAGCAAGTTTGGATATTGTTTTACCCAGATCGGTCGATCGGTTTGTTAAAACAATCGACTGGTTGCGTGAACAATCACTCTGTTTGGAAATTTTAATAGGTTGGTCATGGAAATAGTCGATTGGTTTGATAAACCAGTTGACTTGTTCCTATGAGCAGCTGATCGATTTACCAAACCCATTGACTGGTTGTATTGTAACCAAAGTGGCCAAGTCTTTGCTTACACCTATCAACTGATTCAGTCAAACCGATCGATTGATCTCCCATGAAAAGTCGACTGGTAGAACTAATCAGTCAATTGATCCATTGGTTTTATTCTATGTTTAGGTATGGTACGACCAGACCAGTCGCCTGGTCCCAGGAACCGATCGACGGGTCCCCCTAATTTTTGCCATGTTTGTTTGTTATCTAATGTTCTTTCGTTGGAACTTTTATATTAATGGTTCTATATAAATATAATATTTTGATCGTGATTTCAACCATGTTTAACCTGCATTTAATATGGATCAAAATGATAACATTGTGGTGCCTTGTTTGGTTGAGTTTGATGTTCCCTTAAAACACCCAATTTGATGGCTTTTATGCCTAGGTTAGTGTTTGATGTCAACGCTTAAAACGCCCAATTGATTTGATATTTGGAATGTAATAATAGAATCTTAAAGGTCTACCCTAGTCTTTTGTGCCCCTAGTCTAGGAGACTAAGTGTGGATGATGTTAAAGATCTCTGAGAAAAGCCCCTTGGCACTAGCACTAGTGTGGTGGGTGAGGCAGGCCTAAAATTGAACATAAGCACCCTCACCTAGGAGACTAAGTATGGTGGATGTTGAAGATCCTGAAAAAAAAAAACCCTTAGCACTAGAGTGATGCGGTGGTGAGAATTGTAGTCTTACGTTCGTCCCATTCTTGAAATATAAACAGCTGTTTGATTCCATGGTAATGTACTTCGGGTGAGGTAGACCCAAAATTTATGTCCCCTCAACTAGGAGACTAAATTTGGTGGATGAGGAAGATCCCTAAAAAAAGCCCATTGGCACTAGCGCGATGTGGTGGTGGGAGAGGCAGTCCTATGCTAGTCTTGTCCTAGAATATTGACATTATGTGTTCTATTTTTATATGGCTCGTTATGGAGACTCATGTATGTATAGAAATGTGTGTTCTAAGGCCTTGCCGTGATATATATATATATATATGTTATCCATGCTCTTATGTACGATCTTTCTAAGTCTATTGCATACCAAGTTATCATATGAACTCAATGTGCAGCATAAGCCCTTACTATGTTTTAGGTAGTTTGTTTTACCAGTACTTCACCACATTGATACTACATTTGTGTGGACACTATGATAATCCGACTTCTGCTCCCGTTAGCAAAGGACGATTTGCACAGACATAATTCTCAGCTAGAGTTCGTTGAAGATGATGTCGTGGGCTAGTAGCTAGCCATTGCTTGAGGTTCGAGAGTTACTTTCCTGTCTAGTTAAGAGTAAGGCTAACCACTTAAATGTTTTTGCCCACTGTGCTGGAATGTTTTTTGTTCTTCTCAGTTATTTAAACTCTTGGCTTTGATTCCTACATTTGGATCTTGTATATTGTCTTCTCTATATATATTATTATTCTCATTGTTGTTATTAGTATTATTGTTTTAATAATAGAGCATGCATTCTTCGTTCTTTGATCTGTTTTATCTTGCATCAAACATGGATTAAGTGATGATCACACCTCTCTAATAGTTAATGTGGCGGTAATATCTCCCAATTTTATTTTTAAAACGCTTTTGCATTGTCTTATCAAATTTTCTAGTTCTAAAAATTGGGGGTGTTACATCCATACTCTTAGGGGTTTAGATACCCCCTTCCCCACATGAAACAACATGCCACCAAATATTTGGAGGGGCCTTTGACACACATGAGGGATTTTTGCTTAAGGGTCCATACAAAGTAAATAACTACACTAAGAATTCATGCCCTGATATATGGCTACATGAAAGCTGTTCCACTTAAGATATATAAACAACAAATTACGTGCAGACAAAAATGAATATTCTCAATATTTTCTCGATGTCTTGATTATTTATAAGTAAAAGGCGATAACAAGATTTGAAGTCTGTTTTCTAATAGCACAAGAGCCATTTAATGCTAAAATAGGTTAGAAACGAGACTAAGTATGTGTTTGGTAGGATATAAACTAGCTTAATCAATCAATAACTTAAATTTTGTTAATATCTCTGTTGATAGCTCCTAGCTTATCATAAATTTTTCCCGTTTTCACCTATAATATTTGTTAGCTTAATCTCCTATTGACATAATTAGGCCTTTTCATTTTCATCCAATAGTTTTCATCTAGTTCAACCATTAGTATTATAAAACAGTTATACCACAACCAGCTGGCTTATCAACTTCTACGTATCATGTATGAGCTTTCTATTAATAGCTACATCGTCAGATATAAGCTAGCTTATTCACTAGTCATGCCAAACATAGCCTAAGACTCAGCATGCTTTCAGGTGCCGCAAAGTGACAGCAAGCCACATTAAGTAGGATATACCATGGGTTAGCGGCTGGTTATACAGGAACATACTCTCTTTACCATAAAGTACACTGCCAAAGCAACAGATGTCCCTCACAAAGCCAAAGAGGCCCTTCTGCAACTTGACAGACATAAATTAATGATTGATAAGATACATTATTTTAAATTTTGTAAGGCATGGAATCAAATAGTATTGATAAGATACATAAGATAATTTAATCAATACTTGAAAGGCTTGAAAGGAGCTTACGTACTAATCAGTCTAATGCCAAAATTTAATCAATACTTGAAAGGCTTGTAAGGAGTACCTATCGACTAAATATAAAATCTTACAATGATTAAATTCTAATTTCTAATAATCACAATGTCAATTAAAATCTATTTTTTAAAATTTGAAATTGTCATTTGTAAACCTAATGTTTTGTGTATATACATAATAACACACATAATACATGGAGTTCCAAATAAAAAACATATAAATTAGTATATTTGCATATGTTGAGATGTCTTAGATACGTGGATTTATAATATCAATCATGCTACGAATAACCCAACACAAGGCTCAAATCCATTACCTAGTGTTTAGGGTTTTGGGTTTTATTTAAAAGTCTCATTTTTGAATTAGTTTATTTGTCATACATTAAATACTACAATTTGAATATTACGATTCCATTTCACTCAGCTTTCCTCTCCAACATAATATTTTCTCTTCAATCTTTCACCTTACATTTCAATTTTCAGAGCGGCTTTCAAATCAATCGAGACTTTTCTTTTCACTTGGGATTCGTAGACTGCAGACTAAAGAGAGTAGTGACCTGTGACTTGCGTGAATCACTTCTATTCCATCATCTTCCCTTTGTTTCGTTTATCATTAGACTTCTCATCACTCACCATGCTTGCATTCCTTGACACCAGCATTCATGAGTTTCCAACAACTTGTTGGTTGGTCATAAATTGTGGGTTATTTGCTAGAATTTCCCTTCCACTTCATCATTAGTCATTATCATCACACACCACTTCTACAACCATTGTTATTGGCACTGCTCAACTTCCTCTGACATGCTGATTGGTCACCGGCTGATCATTTGTTACAACTGAGTAAGAAACTTCTAATTAGAACTTATATAGTTAGATAATATAATAGAAGTTAATGCATATATTTTTGTGTTCTTGATTAAATTTAGGTTCTACTTATCTTCTTCTTTGAGGTCCTTTAACATTATCGATTGCTAGGGATATGTGGACCTCAAAAGGTGATGTTTGTACCAACAAGCTTAATGACATGACTAAATATTTTTATTTTTCTCAATAATGTTTTATATAATAATGTTATTTTTTGAGGTTGAATTTTTTTGCTTCAGGTTGGTTTGATCATAGGAAAAGGTGGAGAAAACCTTAAAAAGTCTTTAGACAAATACATGTAGCAAACTTCATCGATGTGTTTGGTGCTTGACATTGAAAGCTAAGAAATATAGATGCCCATAGACAATATTATCTTTCAATCCAAATGTAGTTGGTTCCACAACATCTTCCTAAAGGTGACCAATCTAAAGAACACACAATGCAGGTGAATGGTGATAAGAAGCAGATTGACAAGGCTAGGGAGCTCATAAAGGAAGTTATGAACCACATACTGAAAATCTCCTATCAAATTTTAGGCAGTAAGTATCTCTTCTAATATCATGTTTCACATGCCTTTCAAATTACCATGGCCTACCTAAGAGTAAATGGCAAGCATCCATAACATCACACAAAACTTGATCATGGTAGGTCTTTCCAATAGAAAAGGAATAAGAACTTGCTTGGTTACCTCTACCATATTAACATCATTGAGCCATTGCAACTTGTATGGCCGGTTATGTGTGGAGGTTGGAGGATTGATCTTTTGAACCAAGGTGCAAAAAGCCACATTAGCACAACTTTCTCCATCAATAGTGAAAGAAGAAACGTTACCTAGTATTGTGCACTTGGTTTGGAAAATGCTCTCCCTCCGTGATCCATCCTCCACGGCCTCCTTTGCATGCAACACCCTCCTAACCATCAACATCTCTCCAACATCAGG
This sequence comes from Tamarix chinensis, assembly GCA_030549775.1. Taxonomy (NCBI): domain Eukaryota; kingdom Viridiplantae; phylum Streptophyta; class Magnoliopsida; order Caryophyllales; family Tamaricaceae; genus Tamarix; species Tamarix chinensis. Next base: position 63,333,856 of record CM060174.1, read on the forward strand.
TGGAATCTCTTCCTCGTCCTCACTAGCTGAAGGTAGCGGCTCTTCTTCTCCCTCTTGAATATCATCATTAACCTCAACAAGTGTCATAACTTTTGTTTGGACACTCGTTTTGGTAGTGCACAAATCCTTGGCACTTGAAGCATCTGATATTTCTAGTTCTAGCAGGTTTGGATGTGCCCTCTTTACCCTTCCCCTTCACATCAAATTTGAGGGGTGTCGGTGGAGGTTTAGAAGGTGTAGGAGCGTCTTTAGAAGTACTAGCAATGGTTTTGTTGAAGGTGTACGAAGGTGTTTTCTTTTCCTTCTTATGCTTCTCTAACTTGATGGCCAGGTGAATTAGCTCATCCAAGGTGTAGTATCTTTGCATCTCCACCTTCCTAGCAATATCTAGTCTAAGGCCTCCTACAAACCTAGACATAGTATGTTCTTCACTCTCTTCAGGCCCTAGCCTTAACAAAAGCTTCTCAAACTCCCTACTATATTCTTACACACTCATTTGACCTTATCTTAAGGAAGACATTTTATTGTAAAGGTCTTGAGTGTATGAAGAAGGTAAAAACCATTCCCTCATAAGCTTTTTCATTTTAGCCCAAGACTTAACCTTTCGTTTCCCCTTTATTCTTCTTTGATTGGTAAGATTTTTCCATTTAAAAGCCTTTTGTATCCCTTAGCTTCAACAAGCCTAGTACACCTCAATTCCCATTCAAGGAACTCTTCCGGATTATGATTAACTTCTAACTCAAGGATTTCAGCCCTTACATCTCTGAAATTATCTCTTTTTGCATGCCTTCGTCTTCTAGGTTCTTGAGAAGACTCACTACAAAAGGAGTCAAACTCACTGGACCCATTCTCTACATGCACAACATTCATTTCTTCTTGGGGCAGGTTGTTTCTCCGTCACAGATGTGGGGAATTTGCAGTAGGCAGCAGCCTTTCCAGCAGTGCTCTAATTTCCCTTATTTCTCCTTGAACATTCCACACGGACTGCTCTAACCTCCTTTTTTCTTTCTGTAAAGTTTCAACAGCTCAATCCCTCCTCATATAGACATTTTCTTCAAAACTTAAGCCCCTTGGGTTTGGTGGATCATCCATAGTGGTTTAAAGATTAAAGGAAATCAGAACTTTAATGGGGAAGGAAAAGGGCAGAGTTTGGTAAAAATAGGGGTGGGCTAAAAAAATTTCATGTGTTGGGTTTTAGATAAGGTAAAAGAAAAGGGAAGTTTAAGACCCAATTTCAACAACCTCAAGCTCTTATACCAATTTGAAGCATATAAGAAACAATTGGGTCAAACTAAAGGATTGTGGTGGATTTAGGGGATTACCACTGAAAGAAAAATCAGAGAAAGAGATGAGGAAAAGGGAATTTATTTGATCTATGAGCACCTCTCAAGATCAAATACTTACTATCACCATTCAAGGTTTAAATACTTGGAATAAAGAAGAGTAAGATTTTTTGGAAGATAAGGAAGACTCTAAACCTAAGTTTTGTGGGTGTTTCTAAGCTTTTTCAAAGAAAAAAATGGATAATCAGACCTGTCTCCCATTCAAATATGAGCCTAACACTTATAAGCGGATGTTAGATTTCATTTAGTTACATTACAACTCATCAAAATAAGAAAGGACTGATTTGGTTAATCAATCAAACTAGTTTAGTTGTCAAAGAGACTAACCTTTACTAGTTTAATTCTAACCAAAGTCAACCAGGTTTGTTGGTTTATTTTTCAGGCCTGAATGTCAGCCCATACTTTCCACCCCTCTGATTTTGGGGTGTTCTACAAGTAAAAAGCTAAAGTCAAGCTAGACGCTAAAACATCGTTAAAAAATAAAAAGCAAAAGTAACTTTTCTGCCTGTAGACCTTTAAGTACAATTACGGCCATTTGCTTAACTTTTCTGCCATAATCAGTAGCAGCTGATTGACCTCCTTTTCTGTTCCATCAGTCCTCCATTTTTGTGCCCCAAAAATTACAAGAAGCTAGCCAGCCCCCCTACTGTTGCTGGAGCCAGAAGCTGAGCCATGCTGACCCAAAAGAGCCATTTTTAAGCCACCTGAAATAAGTCAAAAGGTGATGGCTTAAGTATGGCATTTGCATGGCTAAGTGGCTCATAATTTAATTCATTAATTTTTTCCGAATTAGAAGGGGTTTTTGGGTCATTTGTTTTGGTAAAATTAATTAGCAAATTATGTCCATATATGCTAGATGCTCCTGCATCAATCATCTATATGTCTTTAATTTAAGATTATATTAGGTTTGAGCTAGGGTAGGTTCGGTTTGGGCTTGGGTCATTTCAGAGTTCGGGTTGGTTCGGGTTAAAGCTTGGATTGATTCAGGTTCATGTTAGAGTCAGGTCTATCAAGTTTGGGTAGTGTTCAATTAGGGTCACTCCAATTCGGATCAATTTGGATACGGGTTATCATTGGATTAAGCTAATTTCAGGTCAGTTTAGGTTTGGGTCGGGTTGTTTCGGATTTTGGGTCAATATCATTTTTATTATCAAGTCAAATTCAGGTATGCGGGTCATTCAACTAGCGTCAATTTTGTCGGTCTAATTACGTCTCACGTAGAAACAACATTTTGCACCAATACTCCTGAACTGAACCTAATGTGGACAGGGGCATTATTCAAACTACTTCCAAGTCCGTTGACCAGAATAAGCCATGATTCATGATGATAGTAGTATGTTCATATGGATACTCAAAAACCTCACGCACCACAAAATTTAGACATTAAAAGGGCATCTTATGGTTTATCCCCTCATACATAATGACCCCATCAAAGCAAAGTTAAAAGTGAATTTCTTAATGGTCCCTGGTTGGCTTTGATACCTTCTGCATTCAAATAGCCTCAAAACCGTTCAGATGCTTAGAAAGTCATTTCAGTCTTTGGTGTCCTACGAGTCTTTGTACACAAACATAAGCAAATGCACAATAAATTTCACAGAATCATAACTGTGATTTCTAAATCTCAGGTATTATCATGCAGAAAGGTCTTAAAATAATGATAAATTTACTGTTCCAACACTTCACTAAAGCATGCAGTAGATTAAGCAAAAGATAAACTAATTAATTGATTGACAAGAGGGGTGAGAGAAAAAATACACCTGATACAGCTGTGCAAGACCAAACTGCTGGACATCCTGAACTAAGATGGTATTTGCATTTTGAATGTCCAACCCACTCTCCACAATATTCGTACATATAAGTATTCTTATCTCTCCTTGGGAAAATTTTTCCATTGTTTCTTCAAGTTGTTTGGAATATTGCTGTGACATGGAAAAAAGTGGCAATAAGCAATGGATCATATTCAGACAAAATATTCAATAGGGATACATATCCAAAAACAAATAAAATTTATTTTGACGGAAAGATTTAGGCAATGAACACCTGAGCCAAAAATATAAACAATTCAAGTCATCAAGTCTCACTAACACAATTGTAAATATGGCCATCGCATAATCTCAAGTGTTTGCAAGACCAAACTGCTGGACACCAGAGCACAAAAAATAGAATTCTGATCCAAAAACCAGTGTGGTACTATAATAAAATCCCACAATATGATAGGTTCCAAGTGTACTCCATACATGAAGCACCTGACCATTAAATGGAACTAACATTAATTGTTGAAGAAGAATTCAAGAATTTCTGAAGGTTATCGCACCATTGATCAACAGAGCAAAACAATCAGAAAGTGCAAGTTAGAAAGGTTATGATTAGAGGCCAGAAGCAACTAACTTGTCTGAAATAAATAAGGTTATTGTTGACGCGTCCTAATGTTTGATCCTATACATTCTATTTAGAAAGAATATCTTATATTCTTGTCCACAATCTCAGACAGGAAATAAAACTCAAGCACAGTAACATGAATGCAAACAAGCCAAACAGGTGAGGGATACCTTTCCATGAGCCACAGCTATCTCAATGTCAGCGAAAGACTGTTGTAAAAAATCCATGATTTCTTCGAGCCCTGTAGTTTACGATATACTGAGAATGGCGATATCAATGCTCATATGCAAACTAAAAACACCAGCATAATGGGGAGCAGAAGATATGCGGAGTAAGGCCTGCTACCAGCCCATCAAGTCATATGAACCTAAAATTGACTCACTTCTGTAATCAGACTGATTACAGTTGCAAGCATGGTGATGTCAGCTGTAGGCATAAAGAAAAATTAAATGCAAATTTATTTTAAAACATATCTTCTAGTTCTGATAGGTAATACCGCTTCTAGCTCTTCTTCTTTAAAATGCAGAAGTTCCTTGCCTAAGAATTTCACAAATAAGCAAAATGACCAGATTACCTTTGATGCGCGGAAGAACGTAGAACACTTGGCCACCACGGTCCAGTTCAAATTTGATTGCAGATATTACTTTTTCTTTACTATAAGCTGAAAGGTGAGTCTTGATAGGAACTCTCTCTGGAGGAGGTGTTGATATCAAGCTGAAGTGAGAAACTATTTAGTAGTTAGATACTGTACAAAAGCATTTAATTAGTGAGAGATTCCCAATAAAGATGTTCCTTCAAGCCAGAAAAACAAGTGAATCAAAGCTTAATTTTCAACTTAGATTGAGGGAATGGATTAGACAACTCATCTCATCAGAATTTTTTTCCCTGACAATGAACTAGCAAATCAGAAGTATGAAATGCATTTCCACAAATAGAAACTCATATCAATCGCATGCACAAGATCCAAACTAACTCTCAGCAGTAGAGTTGAACTGAAAACTGATGCAATTTAATCATTCTAATGGCACCACATATTCATGACCATCAAACTTTACCATATATGCCCAAAAAGGGATATAGAATAGATGAGAGAATGGTAAATTATTTATTTTCCAGTGATAAATAACTGAGAACAAGATATCTCCCAGTATCTGTTTTTGAGTACATTTTGGATGCAAAGGTTACAACATCCTCTCTAGTCTCTACATCTCTCTTCTCACTCCCCCACTTGATATATATATATATATATAAATTCACGTCTATCAAGGTTTAGCACAGACATTGAGATCAGAAAGGAAACAGAGAATGATTCTCCTGATTTATTTATTTTCACATATATATTTTTAGTGGATGTAAAATAGACAGAATCATTCTCACTAATTCTTACCTAGTGTTCCTCAGGCCTACCTTAAGAGAGAATACACAGTAAACGATTGGAAGAGGGCATTCGTATCGTGGGATGTAGTATTTAACTAGTAAAAAGAGAATCCATTGATTTATCAAGTTAATTTAACTAGGCAATCTGTTTCTATATTTGCTGCATTTGATGTACATATTTGACTTTGTATACCTCTTCCTCAAGGACGCAATTTTCACTTTGGTTCAACATTCCTTTTTGTGTGAAAACTAAGTGTCCTGATCACGAGAGTAAATTTTCTTTGACTACATATGGCTATCCCATCCCAAAGCCTAAAGCGTTAGCAACAAAATGAAGCTAGCCACACTTAAATATACAATTTTTTTTTTCACTAACATTCTATGGAAATTCATACCTAGCATCACGAAAACCTGTCAGAGCTAGATAGAGTGTGCGAGGTATAGGTGTCGCCGAGAGTGTGAGGACATCAACTGAAGTTTTGAATGAAGCAATCTTCTCTTTTTGTTTGACCCCAAACCTCTGTAATGTAAGATTAAGAGCAGTTATATAAAACCAAATATTATTGATAATATAAAATTATAACTGATTACTAGATAACTCCAAAAGTCGAAGATCAACAAATAGCTCAATATTCCTTCAGATGTCAAGTTGCCGTGTACTACTTTATATTTCAGCAAGAAATTTGATTTGACCAGAATACATCGATAATATCTGTATTACTTTCATATGCACAAAATATAAATCAGTTGCTCAAGAAAAGCATCACCATGAGCATAAAAGAATCTCCTCAGAAGTTAGATTCTTGTAATAAATATGCAACTGACAAATTTCCATGCACAGCCAAGAAACATAACAAACTCAATATTGTCCTCTCTAAACACGATAACAACTGTCAAATGTCAATTTTTAAATATATGGGATATAAGGAGCCTGCCAATAACATGCAGGGACTCTTAGCCTAGGGCCATATATCCATCTGTTCTTATGATTATATTTGACGTCAACTATCTTGCGGACAAATTTAATAAGCTCAATAAATGACAACCAAGATGCAAAGTTAAATAAGCATAATTTTTCAGGAACAAGCTCAAACAAAAACAGAAATGTCTGGAACGTAAGCATGGCTGAAGAGTCTATGCTATGGAACCAACAAATTCAGCAAAGATCTTGGTTGAAAAGAATATGAAAATATTGGATCAGGTATGGTTCAATGAACAATCTTAGGCTCGTCAAGAATGAGTTATGGTTTGTCTCTCAAACTTTCCAACATAAATGAGATATTCTATCTCAAAGAAAGGTACGCTCAGAATGTGGTTTCACTGTGTCATGGGAAACTCTAGGTACACGTTAACCTATTAGTGAAACCAGTATCCCTTGTGGCAAGAAGGGGGAAAAAATATGCAGAGACAAAGCTTTCCATTTGTGCTCAGATAAGCAGCAGCTGTGCCAACGCAAATGACGGGAAATACAGTTTGTCTTTCCACCAAGCTGTGGCAACATGCACTCTTCTTTTCAACGCATGAGCTAGTGAATTGAAGGGAGATGAAAACCAAAGTCCACGAACTCAAGTCAACATTGTGGGATCACAGGATAAACACTACCACCAGTCCATCATTACATGAATCAAGCTAAAGGGGATAATAAGCCATCGGTCAGCAAAACAGATTAATCATTGATTTCAGCCAATGTGACCGTTACCTTTTTACAAATTTTCACAATTATCCCTTCTTATTTACTATAATTTCCCATTTATTTATAAAAGAATTACAGTAAATATCCAAAAATTCATTTCATCTTTGGTTCAAGAACTTATTTATTAAACAGAGCCTAAATCACCAACCACCTGGTTTAGCCACCAACTAAGCATACATTCATTTAGAAAATCAACTAAAAACACTTAACAAATTTAGATCATAAATATTAACAGAGCCAAAATGGCATCTACTAGAGAATGCTAGGACACTTGCCATTACAAGGAAATTTTTGGAGAAAAATTATAAACCAGGCTCTGAAAAAAATAGAGTCAACACCAGCCCCACGTAGTCTTTGATAGCTCAAGCAAGGCCAAATTAAAACTAAATGCAAATCTGTCTGGTACATTATGCATCAGCCAATATTTACTTATTTCGGTCATTTTTTATACTAACATTGGTGTGACATATACAATACTGTGACAGTGTGACTCCACAATTACAATCACGATAGCGATGCAACACTTTGATGCATATGCTAAAACAAATTGGGTCAAACTTGGGTGATGGTTACCAATGGACTGATAACCAAAATTTAAAGAAACGAAGAGAGATGAAGCATTAAGCTTAATTATGATTATTAGTAACTCCTTGAATCATATACTAACAAGAACCACCAAAGATCAATACTTGGGATAAATCTTTACAAACTTTTGAACTTTCAAACTCATGCACTAGAGCTGATAGGAGGGGTTCCCTCGGTAGAGAGAAACCGAGGCAATCAAGTTCTTAATTGTTTTCATTCAAGTGTGTGAACCTAACACTTATAAGAAAGTGTTAGGTCTCATTTAGTTACGATACAACTCAACAAAAATAAAAAGAGTGACTTCATTAGCTAATCAAACTAGTTAGTTGTCAAAGAAACTAACTTTTAACTAGTTTAATTCTAACCAAAAAGTAAATCAGGTCTGATGGATTTTCCTAACCAGATTTCGACTCCTGCTGCCCTCCCCATACTCTACACCTGACTTGGGGGCATTTTACAAGTAAATAGGCTAAGCTAAGACTAAAAACATCGTTAAAAAGCAAAAGGTAGTTTTAATGGTACAGGCTAAAACAGCATTAAAAAGTAAAAAAGAAGAAAATAGCTTTTTGATGCAGGCCATAAAGTACCATTATGGCCTGATTTGAGCTTGCATTTCTTCCAAAAAGGCTTGCCTTCCTCTGTACTTGTAGCTGCTACTGCCACCTTGGATTTTTGGGCCATCAAACATGCCAAGGTCTGCCAAAAAGGGTTGTTACTGGAGGCTGCTATCAGTGGGGGCCGATTGTCAAATACCCCTGGCTAGGGAATGAGCCATTTAGGCCACATAACGAGCCACTTTAGGGGGTGCAAAAAGACAGTGGATGGCGCATGTTTTGCATGGCTGTCATGGCTTCAGTGCTATGTTAATTTAATTAGTCCAAGTGAGGAGGGTTTTATGTCCTCCAAACTTAGAAAAATTAATAACTAAATTATTATCAATGGATGCTCTTACATCACCTTCCCTCTTCTCTAACGCGTCCACCCTTTTCTCCAAGGTAGATAAATCTTTTGAGTTATCAATCTCTCCAATTCACAAGGACTTCTTACAAAGCCAGGTAAGTTCCCATGTAGATGGCTCAATGGCTTCGGCCCTCAGGTGGAACACCTAGCCTCTCGTCAACCATAAGTTGAGTAACTTGAGCGTCAGTGCTCTAGGTGTACTTCCTTTTAGTTGAATCCCTCACATAATGGGGCTTCTAATACTACTTCATCACATGCTCGGATATTTTAGTCTAAACACTCTTGGAGTGGCCAACATCTCACATGCAATATTGTTGAACACCACGTTGAATATGCACAATACTTTAAAATTATAGCACAATTAAGAAGTCAGAAAGAAACACCAAACAGTACCTTCGACATAATATCAGACTAAACAATATGGGAGTGCCCAAATTTACATGCTTTAGAAAGAAGTGAACCGTCACAAGGTGCTCAAATCGAATGCTGAAGCAAGATACTAATTAAAGAGCTCACCTAAGTCACTGGGCTAACTAGACATCAGAACTACTTATTTTACAATGAGAAATGCTAATGAGATGTTGTTAAGTAAAATAAACCTAGGTTGGATAATATAAAATTATCAGCGATCTATTTCCTTCAACCTCAATTTTCTGCATAGATGGGGATATGTGTCTCAGTAAGTCTCTCAATCTCCCGCAGCCCCCCCATGGCGACTACTCTTAGGTAGAGGCTTTTGCTCAATCAAAACTCCCCTCCATCTCTCTCTCTCTCTTTAATCGGCTCATCTTCTTCTCCTATTCTTGATTTTTAGATTTTCTGGTTTGTGGTTGTAGAATAAAATGGAGTGAAGGGGCATAGGAAAAAACTTGCCAAAAATCATGCATTGGGAAAAGCCCTGGTCGGTGCTCTCCCCAGCCCCCAACAATGTGCTAAGGTTTCAGCTAATGACTCATTTTCATTAGATCTCAAGGATTTATCTTCTGATAGCTCATCAGATTTAAGAGAAAACTCCCCAGATCTGGAGAAGAAACAAGGGCATGCGATGCACCCTCTGCTTGCGTGGGAGTCCTCCATTGAGCCAATTCAAGTCTCTCTCCTGGAAAGGCAAAGGTTGACGAATGCAGAGAGGAAGGAATGTCACAAAAATTTGTACACCACTTTTACTGACGAATGTCACAAAAACTTTAATGGGAGATTAGATCTGAATATGGGCGAGAATCTAGAAGTAGATCTAGATGGATTCCACTTGCAGAGATCTAGGGTTCTTAAGCCTCACCAAGTCAAACGTTCACAGGATCCGTATCCTTCGATGCCAGATCTCCTATGTGATTCAGATAGTGCTATCAATGTGGAAGGGGTTAATTCAATCCATAAAGCTATCCACCCTGAGGATTTTGTTTGATTCAGGCAAAATCATATATAGGCGCAGACAGTACATGTGACCTAGAAACCTTTCGCAAATCTTTTTTCAGATGTGCCCACTAAGAAATGTGAGTTTTTCCCTCCAAAGGGGGACTTGGTCTTTGCCCCTAAGAAACACATCCAGTCTGTAGATTCTACTTGGGAAGCTTACCTCTTAGACAGGTTTGTGGGGATCAAAGCTGATCGTTATCTGATGGGGATTGCAAAGCATGTAATTCACCATTCATTCAAATATATCCTGCATAGCTCTGATTGGGTGGTCATGAAGTTCGAAGATGATATGGAGAGGAACAAGGCTCCATCTAGAGGGTCTTATATTAAAGTAAGGCATTTGTGGTGAAAGAAATTCCTCGACTCTTCCCCTTTGGGGAGGATGAAATTACTGAAATTCCGATTTGGGTCTGATTGGTAAATTTGCCACTCGAAATGAGGAATTACAATGCCATTAGTGCAATTGCTTCGTTTATTGGTAAGCCCATTTTTGTCGAAGATTTTACTTTTGAAAAATCAAAAATTGAATACGGTCGAGTGCTGGTTGATATTGATATCCTCATAGAGCTCCCCTCGTTCATTAGAGTTAGAAGTGAGGATGAGGACTACGTGTAATATGTTGAATATGAAGACCTACCACGAGTCTGCATTGATTGTGGGATTCTTGGTCCTGATTCTGCAACATGTAGTAAACACCAGGGTCAAAAGAAACGCGAGATTATTAATCATATCTCTATGCCTCGCCCTCCCCAGGATGGTGGTAAGAAAAGCAGCAGATAGGGGAGAGACCCTTTTGAGGTGAATGGTCGGGGCTAGCAGCCGGTCTTGGATTCCTAGGAGCCAGTTAAGAAGTCGGTTACCTAGGCAAATTCTAATGACAAACCTACTGTAGTCCCAGCTCAACAGAGTTTGGATATTGATTATGTTCCAGATTCGCAATCGGGCCTGCAAAAGTCTACAAAGAATAAATGGTTGTCATCAGATCTTGATTTAATCCTCCCTCTCAGTGCATTATCGTTTGTTCCCAAGAGCTTTGGTAGGAAGCCTATTATCATAGGCCAACCGGGGCCTGGTGATCTGCAACAGGAGGAAGAGGGAGCTTGGCATCCGGTGGTTACGAAGGCTAGTAGGAAAAAGAAAGTTGTTATAGTCAAGAAATAGTTGAAGATGAGTGCAAGCTCAGGGAGGGCGCCCAAGTTGGCAGAACCTCCATGAAGATCCTTCTCTGAAACCTTAGGGGAGCGGGATCTCCTCTAAAACAAAAGGCCCAGCAACAGCTCAGTAATGAGCACTCTTGTTCTGTAGTGGGTATATTAGAATCTAAATTAGATTTTTGAAAGGTAGAGCTCCTGAAGAGTAATTACTTCAAGGGCTGGCTCCATCACGATAACTTTCTTCACCACCTTAATGGATGAATTTTTTTACTCTGGAACCCCCTTGTGGTGCATTTTAGGTTGTTGGAGGTAAACCTGCAAGCTCTTACTGGTAGTGTGGACAATTTACAATCGAGTAATCAGCTCACTTTAACAGTGGTGTATGACCTCTATTGTTTGCTTGACCGTAAACCTTTGTGGAAGTAATTAATATCCCTGGCCAATCGGTTGCAGGGTCCCTAAATGGTGGGTGGGGATTTTAATTACCCCCTTAATGCTTGTGACAAGATGGGGCCCAGACTTGTTAAGGATTATGATACAGTTGATTTCAAGGAATGTTACCTTGTCTCACAACTCTGTGATATTCCGTTCCTGGGGTGTTTCTTCACATTTACTACAAGGAACGTGAAATGTAAACTGGATTAGGTCCTCTTAAATGCTAGCGGTTTTGCTGCATATATGAACTTTAATGTATCTTTTCTACCACCTGGGAGCTCATCGGACCATTCTCCGTGTTTAGTCTTGGTGGGACATTCTCGCCCAAGGAAAAAACCTTTCTAGTTTTGTAATATGTGGTACAACCACCTAGGTTTTCTTCCATTGGTTTGTGAAGCTTGGCAGTTCTCTATTTGCAATACAAGTCAATACGTCCTTTGTAATATATTGTTGAGCCTTAAATGGAAATTAAAGAGATTGAATCAGCACGACTTTGCACATATCATTTCCAAAGCAGAACAAGCAGAAGATCAACTTAAAAGCTACTCAAGAAAAAATGCTGACTGACTAGGATCAAATTGGGATTGATACCATTGGGGATCTCAAGAAAGAAATCACTTTCCCTTAGGCAAGCAGCAACGAGCTTTGTTGCCACAGAAAAATAAAAAAAATGCTAAATCCAAAACAGTGAGAGTGATGAAAAGCGACGAAAATTGGACCACTTCTGATTTTCTAACCAAAGCACAGAAGTGGCGGCCCTACCAAGTTGCATGGCGTAACAACTTAACGAAAAGGTTCTCCTTCATCTTATGTCTAGCACTGAAGCAAAGATTGAATACTCGAGACAAGTTGACCGTTGTTGATCGGCCCACAAATTGCCATTTTTGTCAAACGGGAGTCGAAACTCATAACCATCTATTTTTTGGTTGCCAATGCCTGTCTAGCAACAAATTCGTACATGGCTTGGCATTAATAGGGGATTGACTAATCTCTTTAGTGCAGTTTGGGCAGCCCTAAGAATGAGATATGGGCAACACAAAATTAGCAAAATCTGATCCCTAGCACTGGAGCAATGGTATATTATGTTTGGAAAATGCATAATGCAGTAGCTGTTGATGCCAGCATTTTAACCCTGGGGGCCTTGTTGTACAAGTCCAAAAACATGTGTATGGTGCGATATATTTTGCAGGGACCAATGAACAATTTTAATACTGTTGGTAGAATTAGTATTTCGATGGCTGATTAATGGAGCTACCAACATGTGGTAGGCCTATTAACCCCACTATTTTTGACTCCCCAGGGTATGCCCTGTGTACATGTACAGTTTTTCAGTTATATTTACCACATTTTACTGAGGGAACATAATTCAACCAAGTTAAGCAGCACAAAACAGAAAATAATCAATCACTTGAAATGGTTAAAAGAATAAGATGCCAACCTGTTCTTCATCAACCACAAGGAGGCCTAGATTATTATAAACAACACGGCTGCCAAGAAGTGAATGGGTCCCCACTATAATGTCCAGTTCTCCATTTTTTATCTGGCGTAAATGATGTTCTTTTTCTGTTTTGCTCTGAAAGAAAAACGTATCATTATATAAATGACAAATTAACCACATAAAAACACAATGTAGAATTGAGAAAATTTGAACATAACAACATTGAACAAGAAGAGGTCACTAAAATATCTATTGCTCAACATCTATCAAAAAATAATGACACCACCAGGTTTTGAAAAATGTCAACAAGAAAGCCTTTATTTGGGAAAAGTTGTCGCTATTGGCTATTTGTTGTAGTAGTTTGTTGCTTTACTATGTTTAGAATGTAAATTTACTAAAATTAGTATATTTGTTAAAAAAAATGTGGTTGAAAAGCTGCAGTTTGGTACCAAAATGCTTTCCCAAACACGGCCAAAGTAGGTTGTACAGCTAATAAGCTACTGGCTGCCCTCAGCAACAAAAACAATAACTAGCATCCATGAACTGCTATCACATTCCCATTTCTTTTCAAAAGACATTGACAAGGCAGGATAAAATCAGCAACCCACCAGACAAATAACATAGTGAATGATAGGACTTATCTTGAAATATAACACTACAAGACATTTCAGGAAAAACAAAAACGTAATATAATATCAGCAAAGATGCTGTGTAAGTAGTAATGGGGACATATATTTGTCCTCTTTGCTAAAGAAAAACAATTTAAGAGGCATAAGACATGTAGTAGAAAAGGAATGAAAGAGCAATTGGTTTCATGATTTGAACCCAATATCAGGCATCTAAATAACAATAGACATGAACTTTGAATATGCACCTTTCCTATATTATTCTTTTCTTTACTTTTCTTTTCTCGTTATGATCAGCCCCTACGCTGACAGTTGTACTCAAGCTGTAGCATTAAAGCATGTTTGGAGCATTAAATAGATTGTGTTAAATTGAACTGAGGCCCAGTAAGTAGCCAGCACAAAACTAGACATACCTGAAACCTGCTCAGTAGCCCAACCTTGATATCAGAATACTTGGAGAAGCGCTCCACAATGACTTCAAAATGTTGTTTAGCTAACACAATAGTAGGTGCAAGAATCATAGCTTGTTTTCCTGCTGAAACAACGCAAAAGACGGCACGCAAGGCAACTTCAGTCTTGCCAAACCCTACGTCTCCACATATCAATCTATCCATTGGAGTATGCCTTTCAGTCAAATCCTTCTCAACATCAACAAAAGCCTGTGTGCAAAATGAAATTGCAGTTAAGGGTAAAAATATTTCACCAACAGAAGAGTACCATGCTTCAAGATATCTCCAGTCCTATACGTACTTCAGAAATTATACCCTACAGATGATATATCTGATTGAACAAAGGCATTAGTCCTTTTCCAAAGAACTTTGAGTTTAGGACTTCTAACATTTTCGAAAATAGGTCAAATAAAGGTGCGGTCTTTCCTGCCCAAGCCCACGAAGAAGAAGACAAGGAATTGAAAGGGGGAAAATGAGCTGTACACTCCATAAAGTATCTTTTCTCAAATTTGTACTTCCTATACTCTAGCATCAATCTTTAACTTTAATTCCTTTCATGACCAATTCATTAGCTGCTCACCTTAAAAACAATAGGATGAGGTCCCTGTAACATTTCATGGACACATTATTTGAAATATTGAAACTTGAAAAGGATTGAACTCAACTTGGAAAACGGGAAACAAAAATCAAAAATTTTGAACCTTAAAAAACGAAATTATGTGCAATGTCATGTCAGCATTTTTAAAGAAGAAGAAATTATGTGGATGTGAAGATATTTACAATGAAATTTTTGTTAATGTAGACCAATCTCGTGGAAACAAGAAGACATGAAGAGGGCTAAAGCATTTTCATTACAGGGAATGTAAGTTGAGGGCCATCTGCTAGTCATATACTTCTAGAACTGTAAATGAAAAAACATATGAAACAGCAGAGGTAAACTCATTCGTACTCAGCAGAAGCAAGACCAATTCATCCAAATAGCAAACGATCGAGAGCGAATGATCTAATTTATGTTGGAGCTACAGTGGTGAAAAGAAGGAAGACAGGGCATTTGAAGAAGGGCGGGCAAGTACAGATCTGTCAACTTCCCAAAGGTGAAGGATGTTCCACTGAACATATAAAGAATGTTGTAAGAGATTTGTAAGGACAACCTTATGAGTGAAACGTATGATTATCTCATATGCATACATAACCACCCTCCAAAGGTTTCCTGGAGTTTCTAGGCGCATGGTGCATTTCAGTATATAATCAAAAGCTTGTCACCGCGGAAAGTTCAGTCCATAAAGCAAGTACGTACAAGTTTTGAAGCATTCAATGGAGTGGTTGCATCAACAGCACATGCAGAACTGAAAAGATGACCTATTCAACTCTCAGATATGAATAACAAAAGCTAATAGCAAGAGAGGGTGGACTGAAGAGCCGGTATGATTTCATTTAACTTCCAAATCGAAAACAAATCCAAGTGACATCAATGTATGTAAACCTAGACTCTGTGACATTTAAATATGAAGATTAAACACATAGGAATGACGTAATTCAGGCATCTATCCGCGCCATTTTATAACCACTTCAAGTAATCTGTCCCTGATACGTATTAAAAAAAAGTGACCTGCACAATGCACTTTCTGGCTGAAGTCATTTGTTGAGCACGACAATTGACCGACAGGGAAAGAAAACTAGGGGGGGAAGGAAAAATGAATTCAAAAGTTCACTCACTGGTCAAGGAACACATGAAACATGTAATCAATGATAAGTATTGAAAACTTTTCGGCTCATGGGGCCTCTTTCTTGTAAGACTTAATAAACTACACCCTTTTCTACCAGTACATAATAATGTGTTGATGAAGCATATAATGCATCCCTTATGGTACGGCAGTTGAGTGTGATGATGAGGTACCCTCCAGGAGTCTGGAGACTGAATTGAAGCAAGTACAATAATATCGAGGGCTACCAGAAGCTGATAACTAGCATGCAAGACTGTCTCATACTCATACTGTACTAATTTACCAGTGCTAATGATCCCTGCTTTAGAATGGATTGAATGCAAAAAAGAACGGGACCAGAGGGCAATAGTATGAGCTAAGCCACTATGCATACTGGGTTAGCTAGAGATCACATATAGGTTTGTTATAATACTTGGCTGATGGACAGTTATAGTCTATTCTAATACCAGGATTACTGAAAAAGACATAAGCCTCTAACCTCATGATGACCTAAGCTAAGAAATGAACACAGAGAAGCCCTGTTATCTCATTTTCATAAAAGATAGATGGTCATACAAACAAAATCTTTATCAAGAAACATTGTGCTACATGCACAAAGAGGCTAATTAGTAAGTGCTACTTCTACTTTTATGAAATTACCTGTTTTTGATCCGGTGTGGGTTCATAAGGAAACTGTGCAGCAAATTCTTCCATAGCTGGACTTTTTGGATATGGAGGCCTCTGCTGTTTAAGCCTATGTAGATACAATTCCATCAAGTCTACTACCATTTTCTGAACAGCTATCTTACCTTTCATTCTTCTCCTCTCCCATGCACTTTTGTCACTTAACTTACTCAGTGTCCGTGGCCTTTTAGTTTCATTAGGACTGAAATAATAATGAACATTTCTATTTAAATAACTATATACTTTAAAAATAAAATAAAATAAAAGGCATCATCTATGGCATATGTAAAGGTGTCAGGAAATTAGTTCACTTAGACAATATAAAAAGCAAAGAACTATAAGATATGAAAGTATTGAAGAAGACAGAAAGAAAACAAATTTGACATGACCACAGGAAGAGAAATCAATGAGTCTTCATGGTTCTGCAAATGCAAGAGCATTTAGTACTCATATAAACCCCCCAAACATAGAGCACAGAACCCTCATGCTCACTCAATAGTAGTGTCTCCTTAGAGATATGTCAGAATTCTTCAAACAAGGGGCAGCTGGATATGTGTAGACAAGATCACTTAATCTTAAAGCTTTCTTAACAACTATATATGACAACTCGACCAGACAAGCATTGTCCACTAAATTACCAACTCAATATATCTCCAATCACAACATAGCTTTAGCATGATGAAGCAAAGTATGAATATCCTTCAAAACCCATAGGGCAGTCAACTCCCAAAAAAACTGGTCAAGCCCCAAAAATGCTTTAACTTGGCAATGATATACCCTCAAACAACAGTTCAAACAAAGTGGAGACTAATATCTATATGAATCTTAGATAAGTGATCACTTCTTTGATTATCACATACAGATGAAATTCAAAACTCATTTGACCCTCTCTATGGTTGCCTTGTACGCTACTTCTATGGTACCTATTGCAACTGTATTTTCCAAACAATTTCAGATCACTCAACCATCACCAATAGAATATATATAGATATATATATATCATTAGTGATATCCTCCCATCAAAATCACATGCAAAATCACAATCAATATAACCAATAACATTTATCTCCATACTTCAATGATTGTATCTTTATGTTAATACATCAGTTTGAGTACCTATGTAATGATGTGATTATACATAGACTAGCATGTCATAGTGTCTTTACATATCTAGAGATATATCATCTAGTATTTAATAGTATACGCATGTTATTGTTTATTATTTTAAATTAGCTAAATCCATGTTACACTATCCTTGTAATGAATTGTGATAATGCCTCTGATTAAATACTCAAATTCATCCTACAATGCATTCACAATGTTCTGACCATATACTAAAAACAAATACAAAATTAGGCTAAATTAGGCTAAAAAATACACTATTGATGATCATTTACAATACTAACATGATCTATCAAAGGTACTAATTGTGCAGATTAACAGCTAACTTAGAGAAAGATACAGAATTTTAGTTCAGAATTATACATCATTTTCTAGTATTTACAGAAAGATATAGAATTGACATCTGACTTCATAGAACTGTACCTTAGTTTCTAATTTGTATGGCTAGTATCTACCTGCATAGATATTATATCTTTTTTGCAGAGGAACTCCTTATGAATATAGAATATTACATTTGCTAGAGAAATGTACAGATTTGTAGTTCAGATATTTCTGTGCACAAAGAGATTGGTAAGCGGGAAAATGATTTCTAGGAAAGATTAATGAATATGCATTGATTTGGGAGGGATTACAATTAGAGAAATGGGATATAGAGAGCAAAAATAACATTAAGTTTGTTGTTGATGTAGAGCCAAACTAGCGACCTAGGTTTTCACACAAAACCTCAAGGAGATTTCTAAATAATACCAAAATCCAATCAAATCACAATAAAATAGAATCAGCTAGATTTCTAAATAATACTCCTATTTCTTCTGGTCTTACAAGTCTTACGAAATGAGGTGTATCTATGTGGACCCAGACCTCCCTTTTGATAATTTGGGTTAAGGCTACAAGCCCTACAATGAGAAGGCACATAAATTGCAACATTCTCCCCCACCAGAAAAAATTTCAACCTCAAACTTTCGACCAACCAAAAAACAATGGCCAGAATCTTCATCTCCTATATACTCATAAGGATCCACAACGTACACTTCTTCTCCCGGTCTATCAAATTGCAAACTAGACTCGAGTAAAATCCATCAGGAGGCTAAAATAAACCTACATGCGCAGGTGCATTGAGTTCTACACAGTTCTATGCAGGTAATTAGTCCAGTCACAGTTGAATCAATTAATCTTAGAAGTGCTGGCCTTGGAAACAAACTTCGGTGGACTATTGCCAAAAACACTTTGGCCCTTTAGTGCATACTGAATATCATTGCGAAGACCACCACTAATATCAGATGATCTGCTAGTTTGGTTCTCTTTAAATGCACAGGGGGATGCTAGCTTCTAAAATAGACTATAAGCATTAAAATTGTGAGTGCCCAGTGATAGCTTGCACAATCGAGAACATATTTCTTGCTCATCGTTTGCATAGTGAATTTGTCAAACATGAGCTAATGCAAATAACTCTACTCAATAACTAAATCAAGGAGATGAAATCTACATTGATAGCATAGGTCGTTTCACTACACACTTGCAAAATATGTAAAGCAAGTAGCAACCATTAGGACTTACTCTCCCCTCGAAAAGCAACTATATTCTCTACCATATTAAACCATTTGAATAACTTATCTAGGTCTTCTTCCCCATCATACTTAAGAAGAGTAGCTTTTACACCATAGTTAGCAAGAAACTGTGTCTGCTAAAGAGGTTGAATTGGAGCACTTTGAATACGAATAATTGCAGGGACAGCAGCAGTAGTAATAGAATTCATGCTATTCAAGATCAGCAAGGCATTGTACAAGAATCGAAGGAGGAAACTTTACAAGTATTTTCAGCATTCTATAAGCAACTCTAGGGGGCTGCTAGTGACATCATTGGATCCTTTTCTACTTAAGTGATCAATAACGGCCCCAAATTGTTTGTTGAGGTGGATCAATCCCTATTGGTACCGATTACTAAAAACGAGGTAAGGCATGCCTTAGTTACCACGGAAAATGAGAAAGCACCTAGTCTGGATGGCTTCAATGTTCTTATCTTCAAGTCTACATGGCACATCATTGGGGATTTTGTTTGGTAGGCTATCAAAGAACTTTTTGGGATAGGTCACCTTCCTCAGGCCATCAATGCTACTTCTCTTAACTTAGTACCCAAGGTACCCATCAATAGCGTGTTGCAACACTATCTACAAACTCACCGCCAGGGTTATTACACACCATATACAATTGATGCAGGCTAAAATTGTTAAAGGGAGACACATTGGTAACAATAATATGATGGCATCAAAGCTAGTCCATGGGTATAACAGTAAATACTTATCACTTAGGTGTATGATCAAGCTAGATATGAAGAAAGCTTATAACTTAGTTGAGAGTTCCTCAAAAGGATGTTGCTTGCACTGCAACTCCCTATTCACTTGATTTGGCTTATAATGGCTTGTGTCCTCTGTGAGCTAATTCTTAATGGTGTTTTACATCCCCCCTTTAGAGCTTGCAAAGGCTTGAGATAAGGTGACCTTATATCACCTTATCTATTTGTTATCAATTTTCATTATGGAGTATTTCAATAAGATTATTGTGTAATCTATATGAGAATTCATCTTTTCACCCTCACCCTAAATGTAAGAAAGTGAATTTGATCTCTATATTACTTGTAGATGATTTGCTACTTTTCTGCCAAGAGGACTGTAGCTCAATTCTTGCACTCCTTGATGCCTTCTCTATGTTCTCTTGTTTATTGGGACTGCAACTAAATTCTAAGAGCATCATCTACTATGGGGGTAGTGTGGATGATGAGATCGAGTACACTCTTTTTCAACTTTTACATATTCCAAAGGAGAACCTTCCTATCAGGTATCTTAGGCTGCCTTTAATGGGAAGAACATTGAAGATTAAGGAATACCAAGACCAGCTAGATAAATTTATGGCTCACCTTACATCCTCATTTCATGAGCTAGGTCAGATGTCTACAATGAATCAAATCAGTTTTGTTTGTCATTCAATCTTAATAAAGCTTGATGTATAAGAGGATTATACATGTTATCAATGCGGCTTACAGGTCTTTCCTTTGGTCTAGATCCCACCTTGTGACCAAGAAAAGTTTGGTCGCATGGCACCATGTATGTGGGTATAAATAAGAGGGAGGTTTGGGGTTGTTTGATCTTGAATGGTGGAATACTAAAGCACTTGGTATAATACTTTGGAACCTCAAGCTAAAGAAAGATGTGTTATGGGTAAAATGGGTCCATGCTTACTCCCTCAAAAGAAGGATTCATGGCCAGTACTCATTGCTACAAGTGTGTCCTAGTGCCTCAAGAGAATGTTGTAGTTGAGAACCATCTTCATGCCTGTATTTGTAGCCAGTGTGGAACGGCCCTTATGTGCTAATGAACGTTAAAACAAAGGTAAGATTTATGAGTTGCTAATACCAAAAGGGAAGATTGTTGACTAGTGGAAAATGGTTTGGAATCCAATATCCATACCACGACATAAGTTGCACTTATGGCTCACTATCCAAGTAGATTATATACAAAGCATACAATTAAATATCAATCCCGATACACAATTTTAGTCGATATTTATTGGATTTTAGGTCAATCGATATGCAAAATTAATAATACATGACAGTTTTTTAATATCACATATAAATGGGGGATAGATCGATTATCGGATGATATTTGCCAACATTATACCGATATTTGCTAATATTTGTTGTGAAAGACAATAAAAAAAATACTCTGCAACATATAAAATACCATTCGCAACACCCTAATACCGCAACAACAATCGCAATTTCATTGCTTGATACGAAGGACAAAATGCAAAAGATGGGGATGGAGATGGAGGTAAGTAAGAAGTGTACTTTATGTAAGATGGCTGCAAAATCAATTGATCATCTTTTTCTTTTTTTTTCTTTTTTTTTTCAAGTGTTTCTTTGCAAGTCAGGTTTGGCACTCTTTAATACAGGGGTTTGGATGTACACTTCAAACAAATACATTCCATGATGTGATGAAATGGGTGGAGAGAGGAGGATAAGGACCACACAGTACTGCAAATGTACAATCTTTGGCAAGAAAGGAATCAACATATCTTTTATGCTAAGGAAAGAACCCCACGCCAGCTTATTATGCTTATTGTCAAGGAAACGGCCACAATGATTGATAGTGTCCATTATTGTAAAACCTATGATGCCTTAGTTGCCATGTTAACACCCTAAGATAGAGCTCTTTGTTTTTCTTCAGACTCTCGAAAATTGTACTCACCACAATGAATTTTAGTAGTAATAAAGCCTTTACATTATGGACCAAAGAAAAAAAAAATAGGACCAAGTTCTTTAGGACCCTTTGTTTAGCTTGATCGCATCTTAACATCATTCTTACGTTAATAGTCTCTTCATGAACCTCTCCAACTTCAAATAACTAATCAATCTTCAACTACAAAACATGAAATTCTTCATTTCTAAATATATCAATAACAATAATAAATAACAACTAAAAGAAAGATTATAATCCCTCTTTCCAATAAAGATGGTCCTCGATTCCAATCACATAGATTAAGAAATATTATGTAATGTGCAAAATGAAATATGTACATTATTTTCCAATTATATCCTTAGTATAATTGTTTTAGTTAGTTACCTAATTATAATTAAATGAGGATATATTATAATACTAATACATTTATCTCAATATTTACCATGCAATAGAACTATAATTTGGGGCAAACAAAAACATTATATATATATTACTCTTATCTTTTTCTTTTTAAGTTTCAAATGATTGGATCTAAACAAATATGAGAACTGATTAGCTTATGTTAGGCATCGACAGCCTTCCATTAAATTTCCGATGTTAGCTCTATGAGTTTGACGAGATCAAAATGAACCAAGATAGAAAGGACAACTTTGCAAATGAAGATGGCTTGGATTTTGATGGTGTTAGCTTCGAATAACGATGGCGCAGGTGTTAGTCGGAGTCTGTAGAGGACCGTCAATGCTTGAATATGTGCTAGGGTGACACACTCACCTAGGTGTATACAATTAAATATCAATATCGATACGCAATACCAGGTGATATTTATCGGATTTTGGGTTAGCCGATATACAAAATTAGCGATGCGCAATGGTTTTAGAATTTCACATATTTATTGGCGATATATCAATTACCGACCGATATTTACCAATATTTTACTGATATTTGCTAATATTTATTATTGGAAAAATAAAAATAAAAAATCATACTGTGACAACTGTGACACATAAAACATCGTTTGCGACACCGTGACCACGGTTTTATTACTTGCCTAGGTGTTGTGATGATGCCTTCAATCAAGGCTAATGATGGCCCAAATGACGTTAGTAGGCGATTGAGTGGTGATGTAGTGTTGATCGCTATGTTGAGGTTCCAGCGGGATTATTTATTTTTACAAAAAAGTGTGTTTGGAAAAGACAAAATTGGTGGCTAGAGATCAAATTTGGATTCCAATACCAAACTAATGTAGGACTAAACTAATAGCCTAGCTTTTCACACAAAATCTCAAACTCGACTGTTATTCAATTCAACTTTACTTTGATGGTACAAGTTAGAGACATATGTAGCCCAAATTATTACCAAATCATTACATAACAAAATCTAAATTAAACAATACCAAAATCAAATCCCATTAAAATTAGAATGAAATAAGATCCTAAATAAAACTCCTAAATCTGGTCATATTGGTCCTACGAAATGAGGTGCATCCATGTGGACCTGAACCTCCCTTTCTATAGTTTGGGTTATGATTATGAGCCCCATGGTGAGGTAGCTAGGGTCAAGCCAAGCTGAGCCACCCCTATCATGAAATCAACTCATTTAAGTATTTTAGGCCTCAACCTTGGCTTGTTTACTAAATGAGTATCTCATATAAGGCTCATGAGAGGCTCTGTTCAACTCATTCAAAATAAATAAGCTAACTTGACTCATTTAGATTTGAACTCTACTCGGCTCGTTTAACTATTCAGCTTGTTTAAGACAAAATGTATAATATTTTATGATATAAAAAGATATTAGCAAGCCTATAAACGAGTCCACTTGCGAACCTATATAAATGAGTTGAGCTTGAGCTAGCTCGTGGACAAAAGAACCAAGAGCTCAGCTTGTTAAGGCTCAAGTATAGCTCATTCAACTAAATAAATAAGCCAAACCAAACTTTCATCAAGCTGAGTTGGCTTGTAGTCTACAGCCCTAGAGGTAGCACAAAAACAACACTAGTTGTGGTAAAGGATGTTATGGTCAGCGATATAAAATATAGAGAGAATAAAATTAAGATATATAACACCACATACCTTTGTATTTTCATAAAGTTCACTCATACACCATGTCCCCTAATTTGTTACAATCATATACTCCATTAATACTCGATGATTTTTTGTTAAAGTTGACTAAATATGTTGAAAAAATAACTTATTACCATGTCTCCCTTGAGTTCTCTATCTTCTTCACTCTCTTCCCCCTTCTCATCTTCAACCCCATGTTTAGCCTCACCAAACCTTCTTCATTCTCACTAAATTTTCTTCATCTTCAACAACCAATAAAAAAGGATTATGATTACGTTTTCGATAAATTTTACTTACAAAATCCATCTCCATCTCTCATTTTTCTTCCTATTTGTACATGTTTGCCTCCTCTATCTGTTTGCAATATCTTTAATTTCAAAATCATCCCTCCCTCTCCATTTTTTAGATCTATAATTTTTTTACTCTTCTATCTCTATTCTCAAAATATATACTCTCTCCTCCAATTTTCAAATCTTTACATTTTTTTCTTCCTCACTCTCCTCCTTAGTAGTAGTTTTCTTCTATTTTTATAATGTACAAATCTAAAATTCAAAGAATCAAAATCATGATTAGGTATCAAAGGAAAGAATAAATGATCCAATGAAGATCACCGGCCCATAATCGAGATGAATTGATAGTGATGGGACAAATTATACAATGATGTACAAATCTCTTTCTTCAATTACACCTCTTTGTTTGTAGGAGGTTTTTAGGGGAGGAAGGTCCTTGCGGCAATTGAATGCTTGATTGATTTAGGTTTCATTATTGAAGCATTTTCATGGTGATTAGATATATTTATATTATCTTTTTTTTATGAAAGCCTCCATCGTGAAAGCTGGCTACTAGCATAAACATGATGGTATCTCAATTTCCCTTTTTATGTTTAGCTCTCTTATTATCTTTTCACAAAGATGAATTAATGAGTGAAAAGTAATTGATAAATGTTGGACAAGTAAGCTAGAAGTTTGGAATTCAAGTGTTCACTTCTTTGAATTTGGGCTATAGTTGGGTACTCTTCATGGTGCATTGTGATAGGCTAAATGAATTAAAAGTTAAAGTATGAGGATGAAGATGAA
Organism: Tamarix chinensis; assembly: GCA_030549775.1. NCBI lineage: Eukaryota > Viridiplantae > Streptophyta > Magnoliopsida > Caryophyllales > Tamaricaceae > Tamarix > Tamarix chinensis. The sequence goes on from CM060174.1 coordinate 63,358,590, forward strand.
TGTAAGTCGAATATGAGGGCATCTTCAAGAGTTTAGGTCAAATATTTAATTAACTTCTTTCCCACATGAGCAATATAGATGGCAAAGTTAACAGAAGGGCATCTAGTACTAAAAGGGTTAAACACACGGTATATAAGTGTAACAAATTAAGGGTATATAAGTGAATATCATAAAAGCATAGGTATATGGTGCAATATCCCTAAATCAATTTCTTATGGTAAAAATAGAATAACGAGAAAGATAATTGAATTGAACTAATTCGTACCAAAAGAATAAGGCTTAACCTTGTTAGCAAAAGATTAATTAAAATGAACCTTATTTGTAACTTACTATATTATTTTTATATATCTAAAAAAGCTTATAGTATACTGTGATAGAAATTAAGGATACGTCTTAACTTGTCAAAAGCTAATAGTCACTTCAATTAAAATGAAGTAATAGTCTAATAGTAAGTTTGTTGCTAGACATTGTATGAAAGATTCCAATGGAGCAATGCTTAATTCACTACTTTATACCTAACCTCTCTAATGCAAGGCATACCTTACACCTAGCATCTTCATCAGTACCTTGTTACTTGGTGAAACCCCATTGGAACCCATGATTTTCTTTCTTTTAGCATCTTCACAAGCTTTAAAAGTCTCATTCTTCATAGAGGACTTGAACTCTTCATTTGTAGTAATGAATATTTTAAAGAATTCATTGATTGCTTCTATGTCACTAGATGGATCAATGTTGTCTCTTGTAACTAACAGAGCACAAGTCAATTTTTTGTAAAGCTCATGTAGTTGTTCATTTACTTCATTTAGTATAAGAATGAGGACACTCTACTCAAGGAGCAAAGTAAAAGTACGTTAAATCATATACTGAACAGCTCTACATTTAGCTTATATTATGAAGAACAACCAGCATTTTTTCTTGAAAAGAGTATGGCAAATTCATCAAAGTAAGCAAACTCTCTAGCAAACCACTAGCCTTAGCTCGCTCGCTCTCTCTCTCAAGTTGGAAAAGAAATGAAATCTAATGCCCTAATGGATAAATAAAGCATTATAGTTAGTTTGAAACAATTGTTCGGGGCAAAATTTGCCCAAGAAATGCAAGGATCCCGATGCAGAAAGGCTGAACTTTTGTACACATTAAACCTTAATACAGATTGAACTAGTACACAAACCAAAACTACAACCAGGAATAGACCAATAATATCAAGAATTAAGCAATCCTACTTAACTCTAATCTTGTTAGTCCTTAATGCTAATGGCTCCTCTCTCTACATTCCCCAATTTATGTTTATAACTTTTTTCTAATGAATATATTGTATTATTCTACGGCGCTAACAAATAAAACTAGAACTCACAAATAAAGACAGCGTAAAAGAACGAGATTGAATGGGACTAGAGCGCATCGTCCGTGAGGGAGTGCTGAGCAACACTCCCACTATGCCGGGCGACACAGCTGTAATGCATAACATCGCCCACTTGTGTCTTTGCCTCTTCCGAGGCTTCTCGTTCTTGGTCCAGGTTATGTTCCGCGACAACCTGCCCGCAGTGTTCCGTACGACGACATAATTTTCGATTGCGCGTTCCTCTCATCTGAACTCATGTCTTATTGCACCCAACAAGAACTACTTGAAACATGTGTACTTCTCCATATACAATTCTTTCCTAACAAGATCGAAAAAAACATGAATGAGAAAGAAGAAAGAAAACTTACAGACTATAACGATAAAGCATACGAGAAGCCTGCTTAACAGGAAGCCTAGCCATGCCATCAGCGTACTCAATAAACACGTACTCAATAGGCTCAGTGGAATCCCGTGGAACATCAAACTTAATCCCCACAAATCTTCCGATTCCAACCTTCTTATGCACCACATAATCCCCAATTTTAAGTGTATAAGGATCCACCTTGTAACTAAACTTAACGCCTCCCTCTTTACCTTCCCTGTCAGCTCCTTTCAGTTTCTGCAAGCCCTTTTGCTGCTGCACCTTCACAAGCTGTATATACTTTTCGGCCTCCTCCGACTCCATCACGGGTCTTGCAGCATCACGCTTCCCATGGTCTCGTCTAATCCTCTCGTGGAGCACAGAAATTGGGTCATTCTCTATATTTATGGCACTGTCTTTATGCTGAGCTAATATCGGATTGCTGGGTACCGTGAGGCCTTCTGTGTAAACAGCATTGATGATTGAAAATTTGGGTTTCATGTTGAGACGACACGGGCAATTTACATTGAAGAGCGTCAAATTTTGAGGGCAAGACCGCAGTTTGAACAATAAATGTGAGCTTCCGAGGAAACAGGCATTGCATGAAACCATTGGAGAAATTCAATAGGCGGCCTTAAGAATATCCTCCTCTCGATTAGAGAGGGAGGACAATCGCAACGAGGCAAGATAAAGAGACCTATTACGTCGTATATCAGGTGTCTGATGGGTTGAACAAGAGGCAAAAAGGTTGGGGAAGCTTGGGAGGGGTTAAAGCGGGAGCTGGAGAAATGAGCCGAAGCTGATAATACTGGATATGTGGAGGAAGTCAGAATACGTATCCTCCGTCGTTTGATTAGACATTCGACCATCAGCATAAAAGGGGTACTTCGCCTGTCATAATGTAACTTTTGGATCGCTTAATTTAAACTTTTCACCGAAACAACTTCATTTGAAAATAATTTATGTTTTTAGAAAATAATTTAGAATAAATTAAATAAATAATTATCATAAATTATTTTTATTTTAAGTAACTCTAAATAATAAGTAAATCTAATAATAATTAATAATGTTATAGAACATTTTATTCTTACAAATTATTTGAATACCTGGTAACATGAATAAAACCACAGTATTATTTAATAACTTATTTAAAATAAGATAAATTTATATATAATAATAAATTTAATTATAATTTATTAATAACTATATTTTTTAAAGTGACATGTGGATATTTATCACGAGAAAGTACTAAATATAAATAAGTTTATGGCAATATTATTGATAATATGAGTGATAAACTCTATACAAATTTAAATAGATAATTGAAAAATAAAAATTAATTATTTGTTTGTACAAATACAAAAATATAAACAAAATACTTTTATGATCGTAGATTTTAATTGTCTATAGATCCAATGTCTTCACGATACACATATAAACATTTATGTATGTATGTACATAAATTTTATTTGAATATAAGAAAATATTTTTACAAATAGACATATATATTGAAGCTTCTAACTCTCAAAGTCCTCCAACATATTCACGACACTCAGGTACTTGCCCAAAAGTGATAGTATCTAATATGGAGTACAAACCATAGATTGATTTATTTAGCATACCAGTGATTAATACAAACATAATTTATTTACGGAACAAGTTATAATTTTATCATTTCTATTTTACCCCTTTTGTGTGTTTCCGTAAAAGTGTTGCTCAATTCACTCACTCTAATCCTTTGGTTAAGGCATTTAAATTGAAAAAAAAAAAAGTTAAAGTATGATATCCCTCTCTTGAACTTGAGTAAATCAACTGCATCAGTAGCACCATTGAGGTGGCGATGATGTTATCACCAAAGAAATTTATGAATCTCTCAGTTAATTGGTTTAGTCCCCCCGCCTCCCAATTTCTCTTCTTTTACGATCAGTCGAAGAGACTATAGTAAACCAGAGAAAACTAAGGACGGCATATTTCACAATTCAATTGAAGCTTTGTATATAAACTAAAAAAAGAAGGATTAGGCCATGTCCAAGCCATCGGTCGTGTGCTTGAGCTTGCTATGCAAGCCACCACACGTGCATAAATCTAAAATTGATTTTAATTTTTAAATCTAACATTCCCAAATCTAAATCCTACAATATATTTTAATCCGCAGAGGAATTGGATGATTAATATGAATATGTTAAAGAAAGTAGTGAGGAGGAAGAAGGAAGGGTCACAAATAGGGAGAAGTGGTAACATGGAAAAAGATTTCTAATTTTTTTTATTTTATACATCAAATGTGTTGTCTCAAATAGACAATAGTAGATATTATTTGATTTTAGAGCCTATTATGTTAGCCTTAGTTGAGAAATTAGGTCAAACTAGCACAATTGACCCTTATAAAATGCTTACTTGCTTAATCATTAATTAAAAGATGAATCAATGGTCATTATTCAAATCTTATTGAAATCACACATATAGCACATAAAGAGGGGTCATCCATTATGAAGAGAACATACCATATTATAATACTCTATGCTTAGTCTAATCCCGCATTATTAGCCCCCTAATTTGATTCTAATATCGAGAAATCTTATTTTAACATAAATCTAATTTTTTTTATTTTAAAACTTTAACCGAATCCTAATCTTTGACCTGGATAAACTATATTTTTTAAAACGATCTCAAATTTGCTAAAATTTTCACTAATCATAACTATCTTTAGCTAATCCAAAACCACCTAAACTAATTCCCAAATCTTTTTCTCTTTTACCCCTTTCTTTCTCCTTTTCTTTTCTTTCTTTCCCTTCTCTCATCTACTTAGCCGCAATGTTTAAATTTTGCTACAACTTGCATCCCTCTACACTTGCACCATCACCCTTCATCTTTCTGGAGTCATCCATCATCCATCAACCTTTCTTCTTCTTCTTCTCCTCTTATCCCTTCAGATCTGTACCATCACCTCACCCTGCCACTCTTCTTCTTCTTATCCTTATGTAATACACACTCACAACCATACTCGTCACTTGCCTACACCAATTGCCATTTTTCCCAAAACTCAACCACCATTTTCCTACACCGCCCCTCATACCCGACTTGCACTATTTCACGCTCACCTCCCCCTACTTTTCCTGTTTACACTACCCACACACACATGTATGTATATATACACCACAGTCTCCCTTATTCCTCTTTGTTTGGTCTCCACTCCGCCATTTTTGTATCCCAAAATACTACCCAAGCTCCCCCTCTTCCTTCTCCTTTCTTCCTTCTCTTTTCTTCTCCTTCTTCCTCATGTTCGTGCACTATTTTTTCCTACGCACCACTAATTCCACCACAGTGCACCACTACTCGCCTCCCAAAGCTAATGAGCTAACCATCCAATGAAATGCCCAAAATATTCTAATTTTATTATTTATTATTAAATAAGATTTTATTATAAAAATTAATCAAATAATTTATTTTTATTAAAATAAAAAAGGAAATTAACTAGGGAAAATTAATAAGAAATTTATAGGTATTTTAATTAGAGGAAATTTGAGTATTTTAACTAACTAAGGATTTTATTTTAAAATTTAATTAAATAAATTATTTTATTTAAAATAAGAGGGAGAATATAGTTTCAAATTAATGGAAGTTTTATAAATATTTTAATTTATTAAATTTAGGGTGCTTTGCTAATTAAAATGGAATTTAGGGAAAATCTTTTAAAAATCCTAATTTAGCCTAAAAAAAGGATTTCAATATTATTTTATTTAAATATTATTATTTTTAAATATCCCAAATATTTTAATTAATTTAAATACCCAACCTAACTATTTTTCTCTTTTCCTTTTTCCTTTTTCCTTTTCTTTCTTCCTTTTTTTCCTTTATTTTTCTTTCTTCTCCTTTTCTTTTTTTTTCTCCTCCCCGAACTGGGCCAGCTCGCGGCCCAGTTCTCCTTTCCCCTTCTTCTTTCTTCGGCACGGCCCAGCCCACGCGGCCATCACCCTTCTTTCGCCCCTCGATGTGCTATGTTTTATCCATTTTCTCACCGAACCTCTGCATTTCATTTAAACGCCAGTTTTAATGAGCGTCGAATCGTCCGGTCTGCTCTCCTTTTCTTTCTTTCTTTTTCTGTGCCGAACCACCGGTTCTCCCCCCCCCCCCATCTTCTTCTTCCTTCTTCCCCAGCCACGTTCGACCTGCAACCTCCGCCGCCACCTCCAAAAATCTCATTGCCGGTTACACCCGTTTTCCTCCCCCTCTCTTCCACGTCGACTTGTAGACCACACCTGCCTTCCCATTCCCCTCTCCTCGCACGTTTCCCTTTTTTTCCCAGCCAACTACCTACCACGTTCTCTTTGAATTTCGTCGGCAACCATCGCCGTCGACGAGCCCAACTGACCTACCGATCCTCCCATTCTCCCCCTTTGACCTAACCCACCATTTTCCTCCTATAAATACCCCCTACCCAGTCTACAATCAAGCTTTTCCCCGAAACCCAACTATTCCCGACCTTTACACCTCCGCCCCTTCAGACACATATTCCGCCGCCTCCAGCCAACAAAGCCACCCTTTTTGGCCACCTGTGTACTCCCTGCACTACCCTCTAGCTAACCAAACCATCCATCTCCCTCGATTCTTCCTGCACGACCCACCCCGGTTGTGCGAAGTCTCCTTCCCAACCAACCTATTTTCTACCTTTGCCAACCTTTGCGCCACCCTTAGCCACCTCTTCTACCGCTTCTTTCACCTTCCAAACTTTAGTGCACACCCTCCTCTATCTCCCCCTACCTTTATTTTCCTCTTCCTCCCTCTCCTCCTCTCTTTCTCTCCTTTTCCTCCATTCGGCCACCACCACCGCCGTCGTGAGCCGCTACCTTTGGTTGCGCCGCCACCTCCATTCTATTCCTCTCCACCTAGGAAACCCTAAACACCCCATCTCCCACCTCCATTCTGCCTCTCCTTTTCCCAGCATTTAACTTTCCCTCTTTCTTCTCCTTTTCCGGCCATCGTCGTCGTCGTTGTGCACCACCGCCGGTGCCACCTATCCCCGCCAGCCTAAGGTTGAATCATAGACCCTCTCAACCCTTTTCCCTATTTTTACAAGCCTTAAATTATTTTATTTCAATTATTCTAATATAAATCCTATTATTATTATAATTATTTCCGTTTTTAATATGTCTTATTATTGTTATTAGTATTAATGTTTTTATTATTATTCTATTGAGGGCCAAAGCCCTATTGTATTTTTCATTCGACTTTATTATTGTTCTTCTTATTATTTCTATTATTACTATTATTAATATTAATATGTTATTACTATTATAATTATAATTATTTTATTTTTACTATTTCAAATTACTATTATTATTATTTCATTATTAATGTCACAACTACTTTACTATTAGTTTTGATATTATTATTATTATTATTATTATTATTATTATTATTATTATTATTATCATTATTATTATTATTTCATTATTATTATTATTACTAAATTTGGTTATTTAATTTACTAATATTATTATTAGTATTATTTTGGTAAAGGGGTTGAAGCCCTTATTTCACTTTGTTTTTTAGTAATGCCTTTTTATTATCATTATTACTATTTTTATTATTCTTGTTAATATTAATATTGATATTATTTTTGGTATTTTTGTTATTATTATTTTATCAAAAGCCTAGTCTTATATTAAGTTAGTGTTTACTAGTATTTTTAATAAGAGGGAGTCTAATTTTAGCTTTTCCCTCATAATAGGTGAGACCAGTCAAAGTCCTAAGGAGGCGTAGAAGCATGCTCCAAGACCGGTGTCGTTTTAGGTAAGGGGTGCTAAGGCCTTTTGTGTGCTTATATGCATTATGTGCTTTGCATGCTATGTATCCTATGTTTATCATTATTAATTATGTCGTATATGGTATGATGTGGAGTTGAAGTATGTTTTCGTGTATTTACATAGCATGTGTATTATGTATATGTAGTGATTTATTTGTGACGCTTAAGACATGCATGTGAGGATGTTGATGTGGTTTGTGTGGGAGAAAGGATGAAAAGGAGGATGGGGAAAGAAGTTGACCAAAGGATGTGAGTTGACCTAAGTATTTTAATGATCTATGAGTGGAGGAATAAAATAAAAAATTTAGGGTTTCGTGTGGAAAAGTCTAATTTATGGTTTTATATAGAAGAATCTAATTTATGGTGTTGTATAGGAGAATATAATTTATGGTTTTGTATGGGATAATCTAATTTATGGTTTTATATAGGAGAATTTAATTTGTGGTTGTATATGGGAGAATATAATTTAAGGTTTTGTATGGAAGAATCTAATTTATGGTTTTGTGTGGGAGAATATAATTTATGGTTTTATATGGGAGACTCTAATTTATGGTTTTATATGGGAGAATCTAATTTATGGTTTTGTGTGGAATAATATAATTTATAATATTATATGGAAGAATCTAATTTATGGTTTTGTATGGGAGGATTTAATGTAGGATTTGGTATGGATGAATCCTTGGTTTTATATGGTTGAATTTAGGGCTTGGTAAGGATGAATCTTTGGTTGTTTATAGATTGAATTTAAGGTTCTGTATGGAGGAATCTAGGGTTTTAATTATATGGAAGAATATAGGGTTGTATGGTTGAATTTACGGTTTCACGTGGGATTTTAGGGTTTGCATGAAAAAGTTCGAAGGTTTGCATGGGGAGGTTAATGTCTGTATGGGTATGAAATTTACGTGTGAAAAGTTGATTTATGATGTAAGGAAGGTAATGTAAGTGTTGTTTGGGTGTTTGAACACTTGAGATGAAAAATAGTACGTAGGACATTATAAGGGTATGGAGGAGATTGGATTAGAGTTGGGAGTGATTAACTAGGGTTGGAGTGGATAATTGTGGTTTGTTGTGATTAACTAAAGTTTGGAATGGTTAATTATGGTTGTTGTGGTTAAATAGGGTTTGGAGTGGTAAACTATGGTTTGTTGAGGTTAATTAGGGATTGTTGTGGCTGCTTAGGGTTTTGTGTTATCATGTGTATTTGGTGATTAAAGTGTAATTATGATTGTGAAATTTATGATATGTGATGTGTGAAGTGTAAATGGAATGATTCATGCATGTCCAGGATGAAAGCTTCTGAATAAGATACTTAAAACATTAATCACGTAAAGTGGAAGATGTTGAGTCGGGCCCAGACCCGTCCACCGGCGAATAATAGAGGTTAGGGCATGATGCCCGATGTGTTTCCGGTCCACTGGTTATAATAGTGGTCAGGCTTTGTACCTATGTGTTTCCGGTCCACCAGCTATAATAATGGGGGATCCCATGCTCAACAAAACTAAACATATTTGTGCCAAGACATGGGAAATACACTAAGTACTTACAGATGAACACCATGCGAGAAGGGGCCAGACTGGTCCACCGGTGAATAATAGTGGTCAGGAGCTTTATGCCCTGTGCGTTTTCGGTCAACCGGCTATAATAGTGGTTAGGACATGATGCCCTATATGCTTCCGGTCCACCGGCTATAATAGTGGGGTTCTCGTACTCGCATGGACTTGATAAAAAGCATGGTGTGAAATGAGTTCTGATCAGATATTAATTTAAAAATTAATCCGGACTATAATTGGGCCTTTATACTTTTACCTGAATGGTCATATGCATTATGTTATCATGTTGGTCTTATGCTTTATTATTATTTTGCATTCTTTATGTGCTATTATGTATTGGTCTTAGTGCTCGGTTACCTTACTCGGTACGTAGCGTACTGATCACTCTTTTCATGGGTGATACTCATTCCCACGAGTAGTATGCCCTTCTGACTTTGTGCAGGTGAGCGAGACATCAGTCGGGGTTGTGTGTGGAGCTTGTTTTGGCTCAAAGTTTGACAGAGTTGTGGCCATATTTCAGTCCTTATGTGATTCTATTTCCTTTTATTATTTTTTTGTATTGGATTTATCCTCTTTGATTTATTACCTTGTATTGAGTATTTATCCTCTTTGATTTGCACTTTGATTTCTATTTTATTATGGTTCATAAAAGTGTATGCGTACTCTGATTTTTAACGTATGATCTTTTGAGTTCTTTTATGAACTGTTGGTTGAGTTCAATATAAATCTTTTCTTAGCCTTAGCACTTGGTACTAAAACGGTCGGAAACCGATTTGGTACTAAGTGTGGCGGTAATATCCCCAGAATTCACGGGTTTTAATTTGATTACTTCCCTTTTTTAAAAAAATTAGTGAATTTTGGGGTGTTACACCCAAGGTCACCTTAACCTTCTCCAACACCATCATCACCGACCACCACTTCCTTTTCTTTCTTCTTCTCCTCACCAGCTGCATTTTTAAGGAACACGCGGCCTCAAGCACTGTTGTGAAAGACTAATATTTCGTATTGTATGCATGTGCAACTCAACACAACATGTTTGTGTACCCTTGCACGCCCATGCATGACCCAAACATGAGCCTATGCGCATGTTTGACTTGTGACCTATTTGCCCGTGATCGATCACGACCGTGAGACCATGCAGTCACCCCATTTCGGACGTGCACCCCTATTTTTACCCCTAAACCTGTCCAAATAGCACCAAATTTTTACCATTACTCCACCATATATTCTATTACACATCCACTCATCTCAAGCTTCCATTTGACCATGGTTATTTCCATTTTTACCTTATTTACCTTAAATTCACCTTTAGTTAAACTCTTCGAGCCTAAGCATGGATTTTATTGTTTTTTTTTTGTAGGTGGTATTCCTGTAATCTAGGAGGAAGTCTAAGATTTATGTGCTTAGAGCCTGGTGTCCTAATTAGTAAGAATACTATTCAATTTTTAGGGTTTTTGTGTTATTTGCTATTATGGTTATGTGTGTTTTTTATGATATCGCTATTATATGTTTTAATATATGTTAATCATGATATTTTGTGATGATATTGTGATAGTATGGATATTATATTATGGAAAGAAAATAAGAATGGGAAAAAGGTATCATTATGATTTGTTGTGATAATGATATATTTGTGGGAATATATTTTGTGACATGAAATATGGGCTAACTAAACTATGATAAATGGAGATAAGCATATTTTATGAGGCATGATGATTATTAGTGGACTTAAAAAAAATAATGTGTGTGGAAGGTACAATAATTTATAAAATAAAGGTTATTGTTTATCCTTAAGGGTATTTTTATTATTATGGGATAATAGGAAAAAAATGGTATTTTATGTGTTAGGTGGATTAAAAAATATGATAACGATATTATGAGAAATTCTTTAAAGTATTATTATTTGTTTTAGGGTCTTTCAACAAATTAATGGTTAATATATTATAACGTTAATATCATTATTCCGTGTGTAAAATCTAGAGGTTATTCAGATTCTGAATACATTGTTAATTATTGGCCTTATGAAGCCATTTATTGAAATTGGTAATCATGTGAATTTTATGGGAGGTATTGTGGCTAATATTTAGAATTAATATTTTTGGAGATTTCTATGAGTAATACTTGGGGATAAGATTATTAATGTATATATATGACATAGGAACTAGACCGTGCATTATGGGTACGATAATAATGATGATATTCGAGAGTGACGTATTGTAAATGATGGATGAATAATCAATATAGGAAAATGAATGCAAAGGGGTGTGTAATTAGGGTTTGAAGAGGATTGAGGACCTTGACATGCTTGATGTGCTTATCCATTTTAATGTGTTCGATGTTTGTGAAACAATCTTGAATAAGATATTAATCACCTAAGGTGAAAGAACACGTGAGTAGGGCCAAGGTGAATATGTTTTAGCTCCTACATGTTGTGCTTAGTTACTATAGATTAAGCAATAATTGCATGATTATGGTGTTTAGGTAAATTGTATTCCAATCATGTGTGATAATGCTAGTGTTATTAACATTAAAAAAAATCAGGTGCAACACTTAAGGACAAAATATATAGATATAAGGCATCATTTCTTAAAAGATAATGTTGAAAAGAGATTAATTGGAATGTATTTTTGTGATAGTAAAATAAATTTTTTTTTATCTTGACTAAGCCTTTGATTTGAGATAAATGAGAGAAACTCATTTGGAACAAGGAATATCAAGATTCACTAAGGAGGTTGTGTTCTTTTGAAACCTAATGAGTGTCTAGAAAAGGTATGGCCTATAGTGGTTATGCATCTTTATGATTTAAGTCAGTATTAAGCCTCACAACAACATAAGATGCGGATGTGAAAAATATGCTTATGTGACATGTTCATCGTGCATAATATTATCCTTATGAAAAACGATATCCATATTCGAAGAAGCTAAACAAGAAACTGAGTAGAGTATTCACAAAACTAGTTACAGTTTAATTTTTCATACTCTTTTTAATGTTATTGTTCACCTATAAACGCACATTACTGTTATGTCATTTGTGTGTTCACAATAGTTTAGCCATAATTGTTCGATAATGTCATTATGCTTATTATATAGTTACATTTGTTCATTAGCTATATATATGATCTTCTAGTTTCCCTCCATGCATCAATTCATTCTTGTAATCACATTCTCGTACTTTCTCTACATACAGACTCTCTTAGCCTACCCATGTCAATCTCTCATAAGAATCTTCTTTCTACAATTCTCTACCAAATGGCTCCCAAAACCTAAAAGAACCCCTATAGTTAAACCAATGAACCAAAATTTCAAGATAGTTTAGGAAAGAATCAAAGAAGCACACAAAAATTGTTATTACAACATATTGTAATTCCTTAAGATTACAAGTAACTACTATAGAAGCAACTATGAAAAGGAAGGACGATGACATAATTCAGGTTAAAGAAAAAGCTCTTTGAAGTAGAGTAAGGTGGAGTTAAGTGTGACATTAGAAATGAGGGACAAATGGAGAATATGAAAGAAAATAAATTAAAATACAAAAAGGAGAAATGATAAGAGAGGGAGTGGACAAAAGAAATAAGTAGGAAAAAGGAGTAGGAAGTGGAGCAGGTTGATAGTGAGAAGGTTGAAGTAAAGAAGATTAGGCATCGGGGGGAAATTTGGTTGAATAGAAGTCAACTATGAAGTCTAGAAAAAAGTGACCGTTGAAAAAAGACGGCTTAGTATCTAAGGGGACCTAAAACAAAAGGAAGTGGTAGAGGCCGGGAACAAACAATAGAGGTTGAAGAAACTATGAAAAAGATGATTTCTAATCTAGCTAAGAGAAATTGGAGGATAAAAGCTAAGAATAAAGGATCCTTAGAGGAGGATGAGAAAAGGGATGATGTTATAAAGAGGATTCCCAATTTGGTGGTGAAGAAAATTAGGAAGGAACCAACTCTACTAAAGTGTTAGAGGAAAAAGGTGAAAGTAGTGAATCGGACAATTAGTTTGAGTCTAAAGAATCAGAGGTGGATGAACCTACCCAAAAGAGTGAAGATATAAGCGTATTTGAAGGCGAGAAGGAAATTTTAGAGGATCTTACAAGGGCTGAATACTCCAGGAAATAATGTGTGATAGTAATGAAAGAACTAAATAAAGGGGTAGAGTGACCTAAGAAGGATGAATTATTAAATGAGGAAGCATACATTGAGATGGTAGAAAGGGATATGTTTGGGAGATTATTTGGAAGAATACAATCATTTGCTAAGATATTTTTGGTTTAAAATAAAATTATCCTATTTTATACACTTGATTACACTACTTGAAAGATTAGAAACCCTAGTGGTGTTTTTAAAAAATTTCGCTATCATATTTTTGCCATTTCTTACAATTTTTGCTCCATTTAGACATTCAAACCACTTTTTACCTTTGATCTTTTTTGAGACTCTTTGCTAATGTTGACTTTTTAATTTTCAAAATTTTTTATTCAAAATTTTTTAAGTCTCCTAAGATATTTCAAATTATAAAATCGATTCATTAGTAAAAAAATACTTCTTATCATATCAATGTGTCTTAAATATGTTTTGAATCCTCAAAACAATTCTTTCATATATCAAAAATTTATGAAACTTCATGGACTACTGTGTTTTAACATTTTTTATCTTTTAATACCTTGAAAACTCTGCAAACTAATTTTATAATTTTTGGACCAAAATATATATTTTCAAATACATATATGTCATCAAATTCTATTTCTCTTCTTCCACCTTACTTTAACCCTTATCAATTTAATTTCTACCACTAATTTGAGACCAGAGTGGATGTCCACCAATCATCTTCTCCCCTTTTAGAGTAAAATGTTGACCATAATCTTTGACATTTTACCGTTTTACCATCGTAAATATTAACTTAATATGTATAGAATTTTTATGAATAATAATTCTCGATAATAAAATAAGTTTTAGTTTTTATTTTTAAGTTTCACATTATAAACAAAATTCTTTTCTAGCTATAAATATTAATTTTATGAATAGTATAAATTTTTTAATTTGGTATACAACCTTATTTTATAATGACTAAGCCTATTTTATTTTAGTTTTTTATTCATTTAGCTTTTTTTAGATTTTTTTGGCTTAAAAAGGCTTTTTTTGATAAAATGATATTTATTTAATTTTCTCTAAGATTTTTGCATTAGCCTTAAACATTTATGTGTATTATGTGATATGTGTGTTCTATGAGTTTTCTTTGTGAAATACGCTTTGTGTTGCCATTATAAAAACAAGGTCTTCAGGACCTTCATTTTCCATTTTTTGTAAAATGCTAGGGGTTGTTAAACGTATAATATCAAGGTGCATTTTCTGCTGTATATGATCTTTTGAGTTCTAGAAGGAGTATACATACTTAAGGATTAATATACCTTTTGTGAGGCTAAGTTAGCCAAAGTTTATTGATAATGGACTAGATGTTCTAACTTGCGATGACATTAACGATTCTAGCCTCGATGGATGTCATAGTCTTCATACAAAAACCCCTAGCATTAGTATCCTAATTTGAAGTGGAGTGAGTTGCTCAACTGATTATTATTGTACCCTTGACTTTGTTCACTATAGTAGCATAGTTTTCCACATATGTTTGGTTTTATGCCTTAATGATATATTTATGCCATGAGCTTTGTTCATTGGTGGTATGAGTTCGTGTTCATATACCAATGGTTCACATGATTTTTCCTGAATTAACTGTAGAAGTTCTCATATGATATAATGATCTATGTTTTAGTGTTATTATCTTAAGACATTTATAAAATCCTATATCATATTATATGTTGGAACAACATGTTAGAGATTCCTCAAGGTTTCTTCCCTTATAATATGAATTTTATGTGATATAGTACCATGCCCTTATCATAATAGAATACTAGATTGCCTTTATGTTATGAGTTCATGATTTTTATAGTAAGATTCCTTTATACTATGCATAAGGTGCAAGTATATAATGATTATGTGTGATAATTAGTTATTGCTTACTACTCACGTACTAATACTACCACTTGTGGTCCCTATCCATTCAATAAATAGGTATTATGTTTGTTTCATATAATGAAGCCCTAGTTGATTATGGCTGTGACAACCAGCTCTTTGGTGATTGTCAATGTGTGTTTGATGGGGAGTGATGAAGCCTGTGGCTAGGCCAACCGGTGAGTTTTTTTTTTCAAGTTTGGGACCTTTTTATCTTTTTTGGTTGTTCAAAACTTTTTATTGATATGAAATATATTTTATGGTTTTTACTATTTGATGTAACCCTATCACTACTCGTATGTAGATATATGCATAAACTGGTTAAGTGGTTATACTATTTTATTTCATTATCTAACCTTAGACTGGCACCTGACTTTAACTAGGTGATGATCACACCTTTTTGTGTTTGATGTGCAATTTCACCCTCAACTTTGATTTTGCTTCCACACTACTCTTTATAAATGAAAATATTTAGTAATGAAAATTGAGGGTGTTCTAAGTAGTTATCAACGATTTTTTTGTTTTGAACATGCAAATTGAATTACAAAAATGATTTTTGAAACTTAAGCATTTATTCTAGTTCAGCTATTCAGAGAGTGTGTGGAGATGGTAGCGTGTTTGCCTTTTAACTTGTGCTCATGTTGTTTGATTATATGGATTCTCTATAGTTAGCAGCATAGTTCTCCTTTAGGATTTTTTATGGTGGATAATAAACAAATTGAGTAGTTCATGGTGGTAATAGGAGAATAAATCGAATGCCAAATATAACTAGACAAGGTTGCTCAACATATACCACCGCCACCTCTAGTTCCTATATCGATACCTGAGGACTAGTTGCATAGGGTTGGTCACCAGCACCCACCTATCTTCGTGAGCCAAGCAAACCTAGATATCCTAGAGTGTTAGATCCATAATATTGAGAAAACATTTGTCACATGTATCTGTCCTAATGACAAAGGGTTAACATAGCAATATTCTACCTTCGTGGCCTAGTTGACCCTTAGTGGAGGGGACAACAGATGAGAGGAGATTTTCCTATAGCTTGGGGCACTTTCTTAACCTTGATGTGTGCCCATTTCTACCCTACACACGTAAGATTAGCAAAGTATGATGAGCTCCAATCCTTACATCAAGGTTTGATGATAGTGGAGGACTATTACATGAGGGTCGTGGCTCTAGTTTGGTTTGCACTGGAGGTAGACACAGATGAGGAGGTAAAGGTTCGTTGTTTTGGTTTAAGATTGGGGATTTGATATCCTTGGTAAGGTATCCTACTCTTATCTTGGAATTGATGTATGAGTGAGCTTTAGAGGTAACTGAGGTTATTCATACTCAGGATGGTCTAGTTATAGGGAAAAGAAGGCTCAAGAGGGGGCAATGCATAGGTGGTGCTAAGAGATTTCAAGATTGGGTAGGTAGCAAATAGGGGTTTTACCCTTACTTGGAGGGTAGTTTACTCAGCGTCGCTCGGAGATATACTATTACTGTAAACGTTGCAAGTCCAATCATATGTGGGTTGAATTTTAAGGAGTCAGTGTCAAGTGTTGACATTGTGGCAAGAAGTTTCAAAGGTAATTTGAGTGCATAGTTACCTTAAGTGGGAAAGCTTCACAAAACCAGAATTAGTCGCTAGTTTTTGTGCCATAGCCACAATAGTTGTGTAAAACTCCTACCTCAACATCCAATGTGCCTAGTCATACATCTCAATAGAGGGCTTAGAAGCCCCATGTTTTTTAGCCTAGTCAGGGATCAAGAAGTGTTGGAGGAGCCCCATTAAGTAGTTGTTTGAATGCCATCAATTAATCTAAGGTTCATGTGCTCACTAGTGTATTAATGTCTATACTCTTTTATTCAGGTGTATCACAATCTTTTGTATTTAGTAAAACTATTTTATTACCTTCTACAATCATATCTACTTCTATGTTGTTGCTTTTGGGAGATTTTATTACATGTTCTAATTTATATAGTGATGTGGCCATAATAATAAGTAGGGTTAAGTTATCCATAAACTTAATAGAGTTAGAGATGGAGTTCTATGTGATTTTGGGTATTTAGGTTTCCTATTTAAAATACAAACTAGTGCCCTCAACAAAGATAGGTTCTGGATACCTTAATAAGGAAAGGTTTTTTGCTAAAAATAAAAATGGATGTTTAAGAATGTGTATTAAATATTAAGGTATTAACCAAGTCACGCTAAATAATTATTACCTTTTGCCGTGTATTGATGATTTGTTCAATTAGCTCAAAGCATTTTCAAAGATTAACCTTTGTTTTGGATATCATCAGCTAAGGATATGGGCGTCATGGATTTATAGTCATGATATTTGGATTTACTAATGCTTTAGCAGTATTCATGGTTCTCATGAGATGATTTTTTCAACAATACTTATATTAGTTTGTGGTTGTATTTATTGATGACATTTTGATCTTCTCTAATAATTATGAGAAGCATGGAAAGCATTTGAGGTTAACCTTAGAACTACTGAGGGTTTGTCAGTTGTATGCTAAGCTTTCAAAGTGCAAATTTTGATTGGACCAAGTGACATTTTTGGAACATGTGATTTCAATGGAGTGAGTCTCCGTATATCATATAGAGATCCAAGCAATGTCAAAATGGTTGACAACAACTCATGTCAAGGAAGTATGTAGTTTACTAAGGATATTTGGATATTATCATCAATTTGTATAGAATTTTTCCAAGGATGCAAGACCATTAAAAAAATTATTGAAGAAGACCATGTGATTATAGTTGGATGATACTTGCAATGGGGACTCTAAGGAGTTGAATAAAAGGTTAACTTCTACTCCTTTTCTTACTTTACCATCAAGGATGGAAGATTTTGAAGATTACTGTGATGCCTCAAAGCATGGTTTTGGGTGTGTATTGATGGAGCGGGAAAGTAATATCATATGATTCATGCTAGTTGAAGCCTCGTGAAGAAAACTACTCAGTGCATGACTTAGAACTAGCAGTAATAGCTTTTACTTTGAATATTTGGTAACACTGCCTTTATGGTTTGCATTGTAAGTTCATTATGGACCACAAAAGTCTCAAGAACATCTTCATGTAATGGGAGTTGAACATGATACAACAAAGGTGGCTTGAGTTAGTCAAGGATTATGAATAAGAGTTAACATACCTTGAGTGTAAAGCTAACATGGTAGCCGACGCATTCGGTATAAAGACACCAAATTTTTTAAATGTGATGGTGGTAGCAAATAGAAATCTTCAAGATCTACAGAAGATGAAGATTGAGTTGGTTTAGTATAAAGGACTTAAGGCAAGGTTTTTCACTTTAACAATCACACCAACGATCTTCAAAAAGATTTGAGCAAGTCAGTTAGGGGATGTTAAGTTGGAGAGGATAAAAAAATCTATATCTAAGGGTAGAGCTAAAGGGTTTTAGATTTTTTAAGGTGGAAGAATTAGGTTATAAGCGAGATGATGTGTTCCTAGAAGCTATGGTGATCTTAAAAAGAAGATTTTGGAAGAAGTTCACTATACACCATACTCCATTTACCTCAAAAGAGAAAATCTGCATAAGGATTTGAAATAGATTTACTGGTGGCCAAGGATGAAGAGAGAAGGTACATATTTTATTGCTAAGTGTCTCACCTATTAGAAGGTGAAGATTGAGCATAAGAGACCAACTAGACTAGTGCGACTACTAGAGGTTCCTAAATGGAAATGGGCTAGCATTTTAATATTTTTCATTTAAGGATTACTGAAGACTCACAAGGGTTTAGATTCTATTTGAGTTATGGTTGATTGGTTAACCAAGTCTATAATGTTCATTCAGATGAAGATGACTTAGAATATGTAATAATTAACTGATACATATATGATTTATGTGGTAAGATTTCATGGAACGCCTCGGAGCATTATGTCAAATTGGGACTCAAGGTCTATTTCACATTTTTTTTGTAGAAGTTACAAGAGGCTTTTAGGACACAACTTAAAATGAGTACACTATTTCAACCTACTACAAATGGGTAGACTGAGCAGACTATTCGAACTCTGGAAAATATGTCGCAGGCTTGTGTTATGGATTTCCCATACAATTTGAAGGATCAACTAAGACTGATTGAATTTTCCAACAATAAAAGATATCAAGTGAGCATAGGCATGACACCTTTTGAAACTTTGCATTCCCTTATGCCAGAGTGAAATTAGTGATACAGTTGTGTTAGAACTAGAAATGGCGGAGGAAATTACCAAGTAAGTAAGATTGATCTAGGATCAGATGAAAGTTGTTCAAGATAGACAAAAAAGATACACATACCTACAAAGAAGGAACGATGAATATAAAATGGGAGACAAGGTTTTGCTACAAGTTTCCTCCACTTGAGGTATTTAACATTTTAATCAACAATGTAAACTCAATATAAGGTATATTCATCCATATGAGGTTTTAGAACGAGTTGAAGAAGTGGTGTATCATCTTGCAATACCAGTGGAATTGTCACATATGCATAACATTTTCCATATCTCATAATTGAGGAAGTAAGTAGTAGAACTATCGCACATCATTAGACTTGACACACTTGAACTCAATAAATCATTAACATATGAAGCATGAACCATTTGGATTCTTCACACTAAGACTTGTTGAACTCATTCAAAGGTTATCTCGATGATTAAGGTTCTGTGGACACATCATGGAGTAGAAGAGGGTACTTGGGAAATGAAGAAGGAGATGTGATCAACCTACCTAGAGTTGATCAATTAGGAGAATTGTTAGAATTCATCACTTTGGGAGGGGTAGTAATTCTACTATAGTAGAGAGATCTCATGTTTATCCCTTTCCTATTATTTCTATTCTATCTAATCTGACTTTGAGGGGGAATTCTCTTTTTAAGGAGGTAGTGATGTAATGCCTCACCTTCTAAAACCTTGATGTGATAGGATAATATTAGTTTGAAAATATTTTTTATATTTTATAAATTTTATTCATATCTTGAAAAATTAGAATCCCTAGAGGTGTTTTTGAAAAAACTTGTTATCACTTTATTGCCCTTTATTACGGTTTTAACTCTAGTGAGACTTTCATGCTACTTTTGACTTCTATCTTTTTGGGGACTCTTTATAAATGTGGATTTTTGAATTCCTCATAAATTCTGAGTCATTTAGGCTCTTTCAAATTACCAAACTATGTCATTGGTAAAAAGACATTATTTATCATATTGATGTGTCTCAAATGTCTTTTTAAGCTCCAAAACAACCCTTTCAAATATCTAAATTTTATGAATCTTTAGGGATTACTATATAATGAAAAAAATGCTGAACAAATTGGTTATTGCTAAGAGTTGATGATGGAATAAAGGATTAGCTCCAACAAAAGAGAAAATATAAGAGAGGATGAGATTGGAAAAAGGATTTCATATCCAAGTAACTCTTGAAATCAAATACTTACAATCACCACTTAAGATATCAACTCTTAAAATAAAGATTGTAAAATTTTTAAAGATAAAACAAACCATGCACTAAGTTTGTTTAAGAAAGGCACTCAACACATGGTCTGCAGAGTACTCAAGGACTCCCTTCTTTCATTTATCTTTACAGCCATATAAGAGTGTTAGAAGTTGAAAAAAATTACAACCAACCTTTAGGTAACCATAAGGGTTCAACTTAACCTAACTCTACTCTAATGCATGCTAACTATGGTAGAACTCAAGCAATCAACATGGGAGTTGATGTTTTGAGCCTCCCACAACCCTTTTCCCATGCAATAACTCTTACATTAGGTTGACAAGCTAATAATTAGGACTTGGAAAAGCATAAATTACAAGAAAAATGAAAACTATTACATTACACATGCTTATGATTAACTAAATGGAAAAATAACCCTTCACTAAGACTCCCTTTAACCGGCTGCTATGGCTACTCTTTAGGTCATTAAACCCCCTTATTTAATGCTAAATAAGGTCTTGGAAATCACTAAAATTAACTCCAAAGTCTGTTGTAAAAAGGGAAGTGGTTGCATGCTTTAGTATCAAAAAAATGGATGCTCTATGGGGTTGCTAGCTGGCTGGTTTGGCCGAGAATTGCATTGCTTTTCAAGCCATATTTTTTTATCCATGTTCAAGACATATTGAAGTTAAGAAAAGGTGGTGATTTTATGGCTTTTAAATTTTGTTGCATGGCTCCTTATCATCTAGCTCATATTTTATTCTAAGTAAGAAGAGTTTTATGATTCTCCTAACTTAGAAAAATTTATGAATAGATTATTGTTATCACATGAGAGGGATGCTCTTGCATCATCCTTCCCCTCTTCAGAAGGACCTCCCTCATCTTCATAAGACTCTTCGTGTAAGTAAGGAAGCAAATATCACATGTTAAATGTGGTTGATACGTCCTTTAGTTCTAGTGGAAGCTCGAGCCTATATGCATTGTTTTCAACTTGCTCAAGTACTTCGAATGGTCCATCACTCCATGGCATTAGTTTGTTCTTCATCCTAGAAGGAAATCTCTCCTTTATA
The DNA here is from genome assembly GCA_030549775.1 of Tamarix chinensis. Classification (NCBI taxonomy): domain Eukaryota; kingdom Viridiplantae; phylum Streptophyta; class Magnoliopsida; order Caryophyllales; family Tamaricaceae; genus Tamarix; species Tamarix chinensis. The sequence goes on from CM060174.1 coordinate 63,380,113, forward strand.
AGGTGAATCCAAAATAGATCTTCCATCTTGAATATTTGTTCTTTTCAATGCTTATTGGCTTTCTTTTTATTTATCTCATTAACTTTCTCAATTCTAGACCTCACTTGCTCATGTAATTTCTTAAATTCATTGGTCTTGTCGATTACTTCAAAACTGACTTGTGCTTCAATGGGGATAGGAATGAGATTAATGGGGGTTGTGGGATTCACTCCATACACCACTTCAAAAGGGGAACAACTAGTGGCATAAGAAGGGGACCATTTGTAAGCGAACTCTATGTGACTAAGTTTGATGTCCCAATCTCTCAATGATTTGTGAACCAAACTCCTCAAAAGTATAGTGATGGTGTGGTTAGTGACTTCTATTTGACAATTTGTTTGTGGGTGATAGGTAGTGCTAAAAAGAAGTTTAGCACTAACCAACCTCTACAATATCTTATAGAAGTAGCTAAGAAACATGGTATCCTGATAAGAGGAAATTGATTTAGGAATACCATGTAACCTAAGTATCTCCTTGAAGTATAGATAGGCTATGTAAGAGGCATCATTCGTCTTATGACAAGGGACAAAATGTGTCATCTTGGAAAACCAATCTACCACCACCATAATGGAATCATTTTACCTTTATGTATTAGGTAATGCCACTATGACGTTCATACTTACATGATCCTAAGGACAATATGGGATAGGCAAAGGAGTATAGAGTTCTTGGTGGAAGTAACTCTTGGACTTTTAGCAAGTAGAGCACCTTGCCACAATTGATAGCACATCCCCCTACCATTATAGGCTAATAAAAATGATCCTAAAGTACATCACAAGTTTTGTTAATGCTAAAATATCCCGCTGGTCCTCCTCCCTGCACCTCTTGAATCGACAAATATCTAATAGAACTCTTGGGAATACACAACTTGTTAACCTCAAAAAGGAAACCATCTTGAATCAGGTAGGGACTTCGAGCCTTGCCTTGATCTTCAAAGAATCTTGCAAAGTCTTCATCATCCTTGTAGAGATCCTTCTAGCACGCAAATCCTAGGACTCTTGCTTCAAGTAATGATAACATACAATACCTCTTAGAGAGGGCATATTCTACAATATTAGTTTTACCACTCTTATGCATTGCAACAAATAAGAAGGATTGTAAAAACTCTACCCACCTAGCATGCATGGGGTTGAGCTTATGTTGCTTATTTATATATTTTAGGGACTCATGATTAGTATGCAATACAAATTGTGATGGCATAAGATAATTAGACTAATGATATAAAGCCCTAACAATAACATAAAATTCTTTATCATAAGTAGAACCCCTCTAATGCCTACTTCACCTACATCACACTCGATTACGAATACTTTGTCAAAGATGGGCAATCATAGTACTAGGGCTTCACTTAATTTACCCTTGATGACTTCAAAGGCTTCTTGTGCTTATTTGGCCCATTTGAATTCACCCTTTTTTAGACAAGCTGTGATGGGTGCTAGAAGTGTACTAAATCCTTAGATGAACTGCCTATAGAAGAAGGCAAGTCCATGAAATGATCTAACATCAATAATGGATATAGGTGTAGGCCATATTCTTATTGCCTCCACCTTTGACTCATCCATGGAAATACCTTCTTTGGATACAACAAAACCTAAAAAGGTGAATTTAGCACAAAGAAGTCACACTTTTCTATTTTACCGTACAACTTGCTTCTCCTAAGAGCTAAAAATACAAGCTTTAAATGCCTTACATGATCATCACTACTAGAGGAGTGTACAAGAATATCATCAAAGTACACAACTATAAATTCAGAAATGAAGGGTCTTAGAACTTCATCCATGAGCTTCATGAAGGTTTTTGGTACATTTGATAATCCGAATGGCATGGCCATCCACTCATATAGGCCTCCCTTGGTCTTGAAAGTGGTCTTCTATTCGTCTTCTTCCTTCATCCTAGTTTGATAGTAACAACTCCTCAAGTCATTTTTGGAGAAAGCACTCGCCCCATGTAAACAATCCAACATGCCATCAAGTCTAGATATGAGATAACTATACTTGATAGTAATATTGTTGATAGTTCTACTATCAACACAAATCCTCATTGAGCCATCCTTTTTTTGGTACCAAAAGGGTCAGTACCACACATAGGCTAAGTGATTCCCTAATATAACCCTTTTGTAATAATTATTCAATTTGTCGGTGTAATTCTATGGTCTCTTTAGGGTTACACATATAGGCCAGTTATTTAGGGAGAGTAGCACCAGGGAGAAAGTCAATTTGGTGCTCTATGCCTCTTATGAGATGTAACTCATGAGGTAGTTCATTTGGAAAGATGTCCCCAAACTCACCTAGTAAGGTTTTGACCCTTGGGTCAAGTGGACTACCATTCTCATTGTCTTCAAGCATAAACAAAAAATACACAGTTTTCCCCTTCCCTATGACCTTGTCTAACCCCTTTCTATCTATAAACATAGCCTTTTTTGCAATTTGGATTCTCCCTAATAGTCAAGATCGAATGCTAAGGGGTGTGAGTACAATATTTTTGTTGGCATAATTCAAGCTATAAGTGTTCTTCCTCCCATCAAGCTTGATATACCTATCATATTGTCAAGGCCTACCTAACAACAAATGACATGCATCCATAGGAAATACATAACAAACAACTTTATCTTGATAAGTCTTTCCTATGGAAAATGGAACAACTTATTTAGTGACCCCAATCATTGAGCCATCATTTAGCCATTGAAGCTTATATGACTTAGCATGTATAGTAGTGGGCAAATTAAGCTTCTTTACAAGAGTTCAAGAAGCCACATTTGCACAGCTACCCCTATCAACAATAAAGGAACATATTTTACCAAGTATTGTGCACTTAGTATGAAATATGTTTTCCCTTTGTGACTCCTCATCCAAGACTTCTTTTGCATGCAACACCCTCCTCACCATCAAAGCCTCTCCAACATCCGATGGGGCTTTCTCAAACTTGGCCCCCTCCTTCATGGTTAAATTCTCTCCTAGGCACTCCTCTAGGTCAAGCAAAGTCATCACCCTTTTTTTAGGACATTCATTTTGATAATGCCTAATCCCTTGAAACTTAAAGCACCACACTACTTTGTTCCTACTTGCCTCACCTATTTTGAGCCAAATTTTGAACCCCTCTTTTCTTTATTATGCCTCTCCACCTCAATGGCTAGATGAAACAATTCATCTAGGGTGTAATATTTGTAATGCTCCACTTTCCGAGCAATGTCACTTCTTAAACCTCCTAAGAATCATGACATTATGTGCTCCTCTACCTCCTCCAAACCAAGCATCATAATGAGCTTTTCAAGCTCCCTAATATAATCTTCTACGCTCATAGACCCTTATCTCAAATAATACATTTTATTGTAAAGGTATTAGGTGCAAGAAGGTGAAAAAAACCTCTCCCTCATCAAAATTTTCTTTTTGTCCATCTCTTCACCTTGGACATTCCTTTTCTCTCCCTGTTGTGTAGCAAGTTTTCCCACCACAAGGAAGCATGCCCTTTTAGCTTAAGGACTGCTACCTCAAAATACTTCTTATCATCATAAGATTTGGCTTCAAACATTCCACTACACCTTAACTCCCAATCTAAAAAACTTATGGATTATGTGACCCATCTAACTCTAAAATCTCCATTTTGATATCTTAAGAAGACTCCCTTCTAACATGTATTCTCCTCCCTTGGAATCCAGGACATTCACAAGAAGAATAGATAAAATTACTAGCTTCATCCTCTAGATTCGGTTCCTCCCTTTCTATATGAGGTGAGGAACTCTTCGTGAGTGAGGAATGCTAGCATTTGATGCAAGTGATTCCAAAATTCCTAGCACTCTCCTCATGTATTCTTGCAGGAAATCTATAGCCCCATATCTTGTCAAGTTGTGTGCTTCTTCAAGACTCAAATATCTAGGAGCTTGTTGATTTTCTATGGTGGTTTGGAAAGGAAGAAGTGAAATAAGTGTGCAAATGGGGGTGATGGTCAAATGGTGGGATCTTTTGGTGGTGTTTCGTTCGAATGAGGGTACGGGAGGGTAAGTAAGGTTTGAATGGGGTAGGTGGGGGATGTTGGTTCAAATGGTGGTAGGGCTAGATGAAAGGTGCCCAAAAATATGGAAAGAAAATTTGCGATGCTCGATGCTTGGGTGCTTGTAGTTGGTTTTTGGTGAAAAAATGGGGGCGGGGCTATTTGATGGTGGTTTAAGTGGTGGTAGGGTGGTCGAAAGATGGTGGTGTGGTAGGGTTGAAAATAAGGCTAGGAAATGGTGGTAAAGTGTGTAGAAAAAATGAGAGAAAAAAGACCCAACTTTATCAACCATAAACTTTGATACCAATTTGATGCATTAAATGCTAAACAAATTGGGTCTTGCTAAAAGTTGATGATGGAGCAAGGGATTAGCTCCAACAAAATAGAAAATAGAAGAGAGGATGAGATGGGAAAATGATTTAATACTCAAGTAACTCTTGAAATCAAATACTTTCAATCACCACTTAAGGTATCAACTCTTAAGATAAAGATTGTAAGATTTTTGAAGATATAACAAACCATGCACTAAGTTTGTTGGAGAAAGGCACTCAACACTTGGTCTACAAACTACTCAAAGGCTCCCTTCTTTCATGCATCTTTACACCCATAATAGGAGTGTAAGAAGTTGAGAAAATTACAACCAACCCTTAGGTAACCATAAGGGTTCAACTTAACCAAATTGTGCTCTAATGCATGCTAACTATGGTAGAACTCAAACAATCAGCATGGGAGTTGATGTTTCGAGCCTCCCACAACCCTCTTCCAATGCAATAGTTGTTGCATTAGGTTTACAAGCTAATAATTAGGAATTAGGAAACATAAATTACAAAAAAAAATAAAAAAAATAAAAAAAATAAACTAGTGCATTACTCATGCTTATGATTAGCTAAATAGAAAAATAACCCTCCCTCAAGACTCCATTTGGACGGTTGCTATAGCTGCTCTTTAGGCCATTAAATCTCCTTAATTAATGCTAATTAAGGTCTTGGAAATAATCAAACGTAACTCTAAAATCTTCTGCAAAAAGGGAAGTGGTTGCATGCTTTAGTCTCAAAATAAAAAATGGATGCTTCATGGGGTTGCTTGGTGGCTAGTTTAGCAAAGAATTTTTTAGCCATATTCAAGCCGTAATGAAGCCAAGAAAAGGTGGTGAGTTGATGGCTTTTAATTGTTGTTTCATGGCATAATTCCCTATAATCTAGCTCAAATTTTAGTCTAAGTAAAGAGAGTTTTTAATTCTCCTAACTTAGAAAAAATAATGAATAGATTATTGTTATCACATGAGGGAGATGCTCCTACATTACTATATTTTAGTGTTCTTGAGTTTTTCATGAATTAAAATTTTTGTACAGCTTCTTTTGTAATTTTTGGATCAAAATAAATACTTTTGGAAGCATCTATGTTGTCATTTCAATTTTTCTTCTTCCACTTTACCTAAACATTTATCAATTTGATCTCCACTACTCATCTTCACCCCTTCTTGGTTGTTCCCCTAGTCTTCATTTCCTTTATATTTTTGCACCAAAATATCTTATAAATCTTAAGAATTAAGTTTCCACCAAATTACTCTTCTACCCTTTCTTCCTTCTACAAGTATCGTCGCTTGTGTTTGGAGCTACTTATTGAAAATAATTATCTATAATTATTATTTATTTTAGAAGCTTTTAAGTTAAAAAAAATTGAAAATAAGTAAATGTCATAGATAACTAGTTGCTCCAAACAAGCAAATACTTTTTTTCTTCCTTTATTTCCCTCATCCTCTCCACCGAAACCTACCTCTTTCCTCCCCTCAATTTCGTGCACCACCACCATAATCATCCTCCACCATTTTTAGCTTCCAAGCTTTATTCTTTTTGGTTCTTTCTTGCTCTTCAATTCTCCTTCATTTCTAGTACTTTTCTTATGAGTTTTATTCTAAGTTTTTATGGGTTATTTTAGGTTTTTGGAAGACTTAAGTTGGACTTGATTCTTCATCTTTCTTGTTCTTTAAGTCTGGATTCAAGGTGAGAACTATAGTTTTACTACATATAAGTATAATTTGTGTGATGGTGTTGCTTAGAGATTTCAGTCATGTTAGGTATTTGTGATCCCTCATGTGTTCTGTTAAATTGTTGTAAAGTATATTTGATATATAACTTCTTGTTGTTTGATGATTCAAAGCATGATTTATTTTTGGATAAAGTTTAAGTTGATTTAGGGAGTTTTTGATTCCATGTGTTTTTTTTTTCAAATTGATTATATTATGTTATAGATCAGTTAATTTAAATAAATTTTTACATTTTAACTTGTTAAATATCAAATTCTTTTGATATATTTTAATAACAATAAATTTTAGGAGCTTTAGGTATTATTTGAGAATTTAGAAAAATTTTGACGTTTTAACTTGTTAAATTGCAAATTCTTTTGATATATTTTTAACAAAAATAAAGTTTAGGAGCTTTAGGTATTATTTGAGTATTTTGATATTTTAGAATTGAATTTAGAATATGATCATAATGATCCTAGACCTATTTTAATATATATTATATTTAATAAAATTAATCAAGTTTTGAATTTCTTAATTTTAATGATAGTTTTTAAGGCTTTAATATATTCTTCGATTCTTTTCATATTCCTCACATTGTTAGCTATATTCTTCAATGGGCTCGACCTCAGAAATAATGTGCACACTTAACATTAACTCGAAAGGAAGATGTTGAATACAGCAACATATTGCCGTGCAATTTAACATAGGCAAAGTGGGAATAGCATCACGAAAAGAAAATTGCAGATAGGCACAAGTCTCAGCTAGTAAGGGTTTACTTGACGTCTGGGAGGATGCCATCTTCTACACTCGAATCAGCTTCAGCAATGATGAACTAAACTTTTGGATTTCGGTGACCCAAGGACTTCAAATGATCTGCAAAAGTTACTGGCTGGTTCTTGTAATTATCTTCTCCGTCTTCTACTTCCGCTGTCAAGTACTTGTCCCATTTTGACGGCACCCCATTTTTCCTACCTGCTGTTGGCGGGCTCTTGTTTGGCAGGAGCAACTGCTGCTGTTCATGTTGCCACTCGACATTGCTCATAGTCCCGCTCCCTTGGAAACTGTAGCACTTATTTCTCTTAGGAAATTGAGGCTTGGCATAATTGCTGGACGTCCCTCGCAGGCTGTTGCTATTTCCAAATCCAGCACAAGAGTAATTCCTCGGATTTGGCTTCTTGAACAACTCATCGGGAAATTCCGTAACGATCCTTGTTTCAATCCCTTCATTTTCTCCAGATTCTCCATAATTAGGTTTAAGCTTCAGATGATCAGCATCCTCATTTTCGACATATTCGCTCCAGTCAGTTCGCTTCTTCTTTCTCTGCTGCTGATTATCATCTTCGCCAACAGAAATTTGATTCTCGATTATGAATTGAGACTCCACCTGATTGACCGATCCTTCTTCGTCCAATTTGCGAGACATGTTAAAAGACTGGACGAATTTACGAACTTCTTTGGCCACGTATGCTTGCGCGTAAACCTTTCGTACCGATTGCTTTTGGTTGCATACAACGCACGTCCATTTGTTGCTGGTTTTTTTCTGTTGCTTCACTTGCATTGTTAAGCAACCACAGCATTGAACCGCTATAAACATAGTCGTCATTGTTAAACTGTAACTGTCTGTCACTGATTTTTACTGATTTATCAGAATATATAGCCTCGGGAAGACAGGATCAAGTCACGAAGGCTTCCATGACAAGAAAATATCACATAAAAATTCCGAATAGGGATTGAGGGAAGGGAATGGAGAGAGAAGGTAGAAAATAGTATGTGGGTGGGTATGAGACGGTAGTCGGTGGCTGAAGCGTGCGGCGGCGGAGTCCATAACCCAGAAATTATCATAAAGTGTTATTAGCTAATTATTTTATGTTGGTTTTAATTTTTTTAATAATTATTTTTAAAATAATTAAATAGAATATGATTAAAATATTATTAAAAAGTTTTGGTAGACTTCTAAAATAAAAAGCTGACTACAACAACTGACATTTGTCCATTATATTCTTATAAATACTAATTTAATATGCATAGTAATTCTCGATAAATAGTAATTTTTGATAATAAAATAATTTTTTTACTTTTATTTTTAAGATTTTTGGTATAAAATATTTTTTTTGTGCAGATATAAATAGTATTTTTGTAAATAGTTTAAGTTTTTAAGTTGGCATACAACCTTATTATATGATAACTAAGACTATTTTATTTGAGTTGTTTGTCTGTTTGGCTTTTCGAATTTTTCGACTTAAAAGCAGAATATTTAGATGAAATGAAAATATTTTGACTTTTTGAAGGGGTGTTGTATTAGCCTTAAACGCTTATGTAAATTATGTGATATATGTGCTCTTTGAGTTTTATTTGTGTAATACACTTCGTATTAGAATTATAAAAACATGGTCCTATGGACTCTCATTTTGATTTTTTGTAAAAATCTAGAGGTTCTAGTTGGATAGTAGTTTGGTGTTTTTTCTACCTTATATAATCCTTCAAACTCTATAGAGGATATGTATACTTAAGGATTATAATACATTTGGTGAGACTACCTTGGTCAAAGTCTATTGGTAGTAGATTGGACGTCTGACCTGTGGTGACATTTATGGTTCTAGGCTAGGTACACATTGGAGTCCTTGTACAAAACCCCCCGACATTAGTATGTCATTTGTAGTGGAATGAGTTGCTCAGTTGATTATTATTATATCCATAAATTTATTCATTGTAGTAGGATATTTGTCCATTTATTGCTTTAATGCTATATTTATGTCATGAATTCTATTCATTAATGGTAAGATTGAATGTCTAAACTTGTGCATAGGAGTTAGTATTCATATACTAGTGGTTCATATGATTTTTCTTACATTATGTTAAGATGTTCTCATGAGATCTAATGATATGTGTTTCAATGATATTATCTTAAGACTTTTGTGAAAGCGTGTATCAAATTCTATGTTGGAACTGCATATTAGAGATGCCTTAAGGTTTCTTTCCTTGGAATATGAACTTCATGTTGATATAGCACCATGTCCTTATCATGATAGAATACCAAGTTTTCCTTGTGTTATGTGTTCATGATTGTTCTGGCATGATTCTTTTATGTTATACATAGGGTGCTAGTATGTTATGTTTATGTGTGATAATTAGTTATTACTCAATATTCGTGTATTGATGCTAACACTTGTGGTCCATGTCCATTCAATAGACAGGTATTATGTTTGTGCGGGATAATGAAGCCCTAGCTGATGATGGCTATAATAACTTATAACACCCCAATATTTACAACTAAAAATTTTCATTTTTTACATATGCATAATACCAAAATAATTGGGTGCTAATGCTATAGTTAACGTAAGTCTAGTTTTGAAATGCCCCAAAAATTCTAATTTTGTTACTTATTATTAAATAAGATTTGATTATGAAAATTAATTAAATAAGTCTTTTTTATTTAAATAAAAGGAAATTAATTAGGGCAAATTAATAAGAAATTTTATAAATATTTTAATTAGATGAAATTTGGGCATTTTAACCAATTAAATATTTGAATTTGGGAATTTATTTAAATATATTATTTTATTTAAATTAAGAAAGAGAAAATAGTGTCAAATTAATATTAATTTTATAAATAATTTAATTGAAGAAAATTAGAGTGATTTGCTAATTGAAATATAATTTATGAAAAATCTTTTAAAAATCCTAATTTAGCCTAAAAAGGGATTTAAATATTATTTTATATAAATCATATTATTTTTAAATATCCCAAATATTTTAATTAATTTAGTTAACCCAACCTTCCTATTTTTCTCTTCTCCTTTTTCCTTTTTTTTCTTCATTTTTCTTTCTTTTCCTTCTTCTTCTTTTCTTTTTCTTTTTCTTTCCCATAACTGGGCCAGCCCAGCGGCCCAGTCCCCTTTTCTTCTTTCTTTTCCTTCGGCGCGACCCGACTCGTGCGATTGTCCTCAGTCCCCCCTCGCCGCGCCGCGTTTTGACTCCTTCTTCCACTCAAACAGCGCGTTTCATTAAATGCCTTACAAACCGGCCAAATTGGCCCGATTCCCCCTTTCTTTTTCTTTTCCTTCTTTCTCCCCCGACCGTCGGCTCACCTCCTTCCTTCTTCCTCCTTTCCTCGCCATTGTCGAACCTGCAACTTCCCTCCCTCGAAAATGGCGACACCGGCCACACGTGTCGTGACTGGCCTTTGTCCCGCCCATTCTCTTCCCCTCAACGCACACTCCAATTTGAACTGCCCCACTACCCTTTTCTTCTCCACGTTTGCCCCCATTTTCCCCTGCGAAGGTCGGGCACGATTTGAAATCGTACTGACCGATCAACACCATAACCGCCCCATTTCTCACTAGCTTTGACCTCCTAGTAATCTCCAGAACGCGAGCCAACCCTCTACCATTATAAATACCCCTCACATGGTCTGAAATCGAGTTTTCTTTTCCCCGAAACCCTAAGTGTAAGTCTGTGCACCACAACCACTTTAAACGCATTTTCCTCCGCCGTTAGCCAACCTCACCACCGTCTCTGCCTCCCAAACTCTTCTCTGCAACACCCTCTAGCTTACTAAACTATCCCCATCCTTCGATTCTCCTCGCATGGGCCACCATAGCTGTGCCAAGTCCCCTGCTCCTCTCGCCATAATTTTTACCCCGAAACCTTAAACCACCGCCCACCACCACATCTACCGCTTCTACCACCCTCTAAACCACTCAAAAACTTTTACTAATTCTCCTCCACCGACCCATAAACTTCTTTTCTTTTTCTCCTTCCCCCTTCCCTCTTTTTCTTCATTTTTGCCCTTTTAGATCACTTTTTCGGCCACCTCCGGGCGCCATCGCCGGTGCCACCCATCTTCGCCAACTCAAAGTGAAACCCTAGACCTTCTTAACCCTTTCCTTCGATTTATTGAAAATTATTCTACTTATATCCTAATTTTTAATGATATTTTGATTTTAATTATTATTATAATAATTATTATATTTTTTTATCAACTATAACCTAATTGCTAAATTTTGTTGACAAGTTTGGGAGTATTCTTGAGTTAGATAAATTATTATTCTCGAATTTTAGTTATTTAATGGAATTATTACATGTTTACTATTAATAATAATATTATTATTATTATTAGTGTAATTATTTATTTAATATTGTAATTATTTCAGGAGGGGTAGAAACCTAAAATTTTAATCAGGTCTCACAATTACTTTTTATTACTATTATTAATATTTTAACATTATTACTAATTATATTATTAGTATTATCTTTATTAACTTTTATATTATAAGTATATATATAGTATTAATATCATTATTACCATTATCGAATTGTATTATTATTAAATGGGGTGGTTTCGAAAGCCACCTTGTAATTTTAAGATTTATATTATTATTAATATTAATATTTTACTAATAAGAATATTATTAATAATATTTTACTTTTATTATTATTATTATTATTATTATTACCATTACTAATACTATTTTGGTGAAGGGTAGAAACCCTTATATCACCACTCATTTCGAATGAAAATAGTAATTTATTTGTATTTTTAAGTAATATTTTGTATAGTTAATTATTGTATAATATTGTTTTAATTAAAGACTAATTCTTAGAATAAGTTAGGGAATAATAAAATTTTAGGAGGGAGCCTAATTCTAGTATATTTTTATATAATAGGTGAACCAAGTCAAATCTCTCAAGTGGAATAGGAGTGTGCACCAAGACCAGTGACATTTTAGGTAAGGGTATTACTAAGGCCATTTGTGTGTTTATATGCATTATGTGCTTCATATGCCATGTATTCTATGTTTATCATTATTAATTATTTCATATGTGTTATAAAGTGGAGTTAAGTATGTTGGTATGAATAAATTGTGGCATGAGAATTATGTGTATATTTACGTTATTATTATTGTATGATGTGGCCTTATGACATGCATGTTAGGGTTGTAAAATAATGATGGAGAGTGTAACAATGTGGTGTTAGGGTTTTGCATGAAATGGCATGGTGTTAGGATTTGCATGAAATGGCATGATGTTAGGGTTTGCATGGAAGCATGTCTATGTGGAGCTAGGGTTTGCATGGAAGCATGTCTACGTAGAGCTTGGGTTTGCACATGAATTAGGGTTTGCATGGGAGTGTGGTATATGTGGAGCTAGGGTTTGCATATGAATTAGGGTTTGCATGGAAGTGTGGTCTACGTAAAGCTAGGGTTTGCATGTGGATTAGGGTTTGCATGGAAGCATGCCTACGTGGAGTTAGGGTTTGCATGGAAGTGTAGTTTACGTGGAGTTAGGGTTTGCATGGGAGCTAGGATTTGCATGGAAGTGTGGTTTATGTGGAGTTAGGGTTTGCATGGGAGCTAGGGTTGCATGGAGTTAGTCATGCATGTCTGGACAAATGTTTATGAATAAAATATTTAAGACATTAATTACTTAAAGTGGAAGATATTGAGACGGGACCAGCCGATCCACCAGTTAGGAATAGTGGTTAGGGTTTTACCCTATATGTGGTCGATCCACCGGTTATAATAGTGGTTAGGATATGAGGTCTTATATGTGACTGGCCCACCGGTTATAATAGTGGGGGATCCCGAGCTCAATAAAGCCAAACCAGAGTTGTCAATGCTATTGAAAGATACTAATTACTTACAGTAGAACACCGTGCTAGTAGGAACCAAGCCGATCCACCGGTCAAAAATAGTAGTTAGGGTTGTACCCTATATGTGACCGATCCACCGATAATAATAGTGGTTAGGGCATGATGATGTATGTGTGATTGGCCCACCGGTTATAATAGTGGGGTGTTCATGTACTCGCATGGATTGATAAAAAGGCATAATGTGAATCGACTTCCGATAAAAGGATGATTAAATAATTAATCTAGACCTTTTTGGGCCTTATGTGTGGATTTGTTGATTATAAGTTATGGATTTCACTTTATGCTTCTATATATCGTATGTGTGGGTTTGTAATTGTATGTGATCATTATCCTGCATGATTTAATGTGTTATATGTCAGCCTTAGTACTCGGTTACCTTACTCAGTATGTAGCGTACTGATCACCCGTTTCATGGGTGCTGCTCATTCCCACGAGCAGAAGACCCGTTTGATCTGTTGTAGGTAGGAGACACCTACTTTGATGCTATCGATGTCTATGGGACATCAGGAGGGGCGGAGTGATAGCTGGACTGGATCAATTTCTAGAGTGGTGTTGCCGTTTTCCTTTTTAATTTATGACTCGTGTTATTTTTATTATGTTTGAGTTGCAAAAATAATTTTATTAATGTTGTTTAGTTATTATCTGGAAAAACAATAGTTGGTATTTCAAATTATGTAATACTTGCGCATACTCTTATTCTCGTTTTTATAAATTTGGATTTGTATGGTATTATTAATAGTATTTTATTAGCCTTAGCACTTGGTACCGGAACGGTAGGAGTGAACCGGTCTAGTACTAAGTGTGGCGATAACATCCTCAGAAATTTACGGTTTTAATTTATAAGTATTGTGTTTTCAAAAAAAATGTGTAAATTTTGGGGGTGTTACAAGCTTACAATGCCATCCTTACATCACTCACAAGAAAAAACAATTAAAATATAAACATGGTTATTAGAAAACTAAAGAAACTCCATAATATGAATAGAGTTGGATATTAACTCCAAATACATTATCCAAAAAAATACAGATAAAGGGATAACATGGATCTAATAGTACAAAAAGGTATCTAGGTTTTCAAATAATTGATTTTTTTTAATGTGAAATAGACTGATAAAATCATATAAGAGATCGTTTAAATATCAAAATTTTGAAAACAAAACACATTAATTAAGATCAAAACTTTGATACCAACTTTTAACACCCCCAAATTTACTATTAAAAATTTTCTTTTTTAGTAGAAGCATAATACCGAAATAATTGGGGTGTTACCGCCATAATTAACATAATTCTAACTTACCATACTATTATTACGTCCCTCACAAGGAAAATCAATTAAAATGTAAACTAGATCATTAGAAAACAATAGAAATTTCATAATATGAATAGAGTTGGAGATTAACTCTGAGTACAATATCCAAAAAAATACAAATAAAGGAATATAATAGATCTAAGAGTCCAAAAATATATCCAGGTAAACTATCATTTGGATAACATGATTTTACATCCAAAAACTATAATTCAAAAAATTACTCCACCCTATACAAAGCATCATATGCTACAAATTTATCCAACGGGTCCTCATCAACCTGCACATAGGCATTTGGGTCATCTACTTGTAGGAATGAATATCACCCATGAATAGAATGGTTTGTCTGCTACATACTAAGTAAGGTGACAATATATTTGAGTAAGGGATGTAGACAAATACATACATTTATAGTGGATAGTAAGCATAGATGCAAGATAAATAAAATAATATAGGGTAATTAATGATCCAGACCTCATTATTAGAAGTAACATAATCCATTATTTTATTTATGTTGAATTCAAGGATGCCACTATTCTAAAACCGGTGGAATGGCCTAAAGAACCTCTTAGAGACAATACACCTAAGATATTATTATGTCTGGTGGAATAGACCTAGCACCTATCAGGGAACAAAGCACCTAAGCCACTATTCTTAAACTAGTGGAACGTTCTGGAGCACCTCTCAAAGACAACACACCTGAGCCATTATTATCTTCCAATGGAACAGACCCAACACCTCAGTCCAAACTCATGTAATCATCCACTTTAAATCATTAGTGTCTTATCCATTAGATACTTAACTTAAAACATATTATCATTCACATTGATTTTAGTGTCTTGATATTCTTAATTCGATGGAATGAATTGATGCACCTCTTAGGAAAAAACACACCTAAGCCACTATTATCGTTCGGTAAAATAAACCTATAAAATACCTTGGCCCAACTGACATGATCTTTCATTTTAAATAATTAACATCTTAGTAATGATTAATTTAATAGATAAAAAACATAATTAAAGCAAATAAAGCACAATCAAATAGATAACAAAGCCATTCTCAAGAGTTAAGATCCATATACTTTCTAAGAAACCCTAATTTCACTTTTTAGATGTAAAATCTCTTTTATTTCCCCTTTATCCACCAAATACAGTATCTCTTCCGCAAATATTATTATTATTATTATTAAAATACACAAAGTTCAAAGGCTAACTCTAATGTCTTACACATGCAATAACAACCCTACATCAAAAGTTACTATTTATGAGTCTTATAAAACCCTACTTTCACAACTATGTCATATACTTTTCTATAAGGCTCGTATGGATAACAAATTCAATATAAATTCCTAAAACACCAATATTAACAATATATCCAAGATTTGTGGTCTAACTCTAACATTTCACATATGCGATAATAATATCCCCCTTTTAGGGTTACTATTCTCAAATTTAGCCATTTTCTCATTTCATTGGAATTATGTCTCCAAACATTTCATATTATCTCCTTAGTATACTTTAAATCATAGAGCACATCGAAATACTAAATTTTTCATATTAAAACCATAATGACTGAAATGCCTTTAAAGATAACTTAATACCCTTATTTCACGAAAACCTTATATGTTCGATATACTTATTTCCAAATCCCCCCATTTATCACTATACATGTTACATGAAATCATTTCCCCACTTATCTTACTTTATTAATCCCATATTATAAGCACATATCATATTGATCCTCTTAAGGCTCTCCACATAGTAATTATCATAATGATATTACATGATTCTCAACTTACTCATTTTCATCACATGTATCATATTCTCATATCGTTGCATTAAAAATAGGCATTTATCAACATAATAATAATAATATGATAATACATATAGTCAAGCATAATACTTAGCATATAAATCTTAGACTATGACTAGTATCCTTATAGATTAAGGCTTCAATATCTAGCATGTATCCTATTCCGCCTTATCTGGAACCTCCAAAATATTACCAAAGAAACCATAATAAGATACAATTAGGATTAAATTACATATTTAGTGAAATGATAAAGTACTGGAAGGGTGAAAGAATGGAGGAAAAATCAAACCAACCAAGGTGGGTGCTTCGGTGGAGAAATGCGCAACAAAGGGAGGGGATTGGTGGCATTTACTAAAGAGATGGGTGGAGAAATGCCATCTTTTGTCGTTTCTAAGGCGTGTGTGCTAGTAGGGGAGGCCAAAGGATGGTGGTGTGATACTATGGAAATGGACGAATGGAGGTGGTGAGTTGCAGTGGTCTTTGCTAAAGGTGGGAGTGATGTGGCAATTTTTTCCAAATGGGTAGGGAATGGTGGTTTTGTCAATTCAATAGGGGTGTTATGGTGATTTTGGCTGGTGGTATGGGTGAGGGAATGGTGAAAGTTGTCGGTGCTTAGAGGCGGTGTTTGGTAGGGGCTACCAATAGAGGTGTTGGTAGGTTCATTTGGCAACATCGAGGAAGAGAGTAAGGATGCATTAGTGTTATTAAATTCGACAAAAAAAAGGATGTAGAAGGTATTTTAGGGTATTTAATGTGAAGTGTGGAGGGTGTGTGTGTACATGCACGAGAGGAAGACGAGGCAAAAAAAAATCAGTCCTAACCCACGAATGTAGGAGGTGGTTGTGGGAGTTTATGGGGGTAGGGTGTAGGTCATGGTAGGGGGAGATGGTAAAGGAAAATACAATGGTTCACACAAGGTGGAAGAAGTGGAAAAAGAAAGCTAACAAAGGAAAATAATAGGAGAAGGAGAAAAGGAAAGAAAATGTTGTGGGTTTAAAATTAGGTTTAGGTTAAAATATTTTAGGTTAGGAAATTAGAATAAATTAGTTATCGGCCATTGGGGTTAGGTTTAGGTTAAGAAAAATATTAATAAATTGTAATAAGTATTAGGGTTAGGGAATCAGGGTAAGGTAGAAATATTAATTTTTTAAGATTATAATTAGGTTATGATATTAATTACTTGATATTACGTTTAGCTAAAATTAAGGGTATTACACAACTAGCTCTCTAGCGATGGTCATTGAGTGCTTGATGGGGATTGATGACGCATGTGGCTAGGGCAACTGGCGAGAGTTTTTTCTAATGTTTGGGAGCTTGTTGGTTTTTTCAGTTGTTCAAACATATTTATTACTGTGAAATATATTTTTATGTTTTTCATTGTTTAACGTAACCTTATCATTAATGGTTTGTCTATATATGCTTAATATGGTAAAGAGGTTGTGATGTCTTGTTTTATCACTTTAACCTTAGACCAAAACCTAACATTGACTAGGTAATGATTACACATTTTTTATGTTTGATGTAGTAGTTTCGCCCTTGACTTTGATTTTGCTTCTACACTACTCTTTAAAAAAAATTATGAAAATTAACGGTGTTACAGAGATATATCACCCTAACCAAAATCTTTCCGGTGGATTAGATATCCTGTAATGCCTTTAAATTTTATAAAGTGATTTGTAAACGAGATTGGGAAGTCATGTTTAACTACTTGAATGTCTGCTATCCTAAAGAGGTTACCCAGATTTACTCTACGCTTACATGGATCAAAGGGGTGCTTGAATATGAAGTGAATGGAACCCCTATCAAGTTCATGATGAAGGACTTGGGAGTAATCTTGGGTGTGTTGAGTGAGGGATTTTACAACTTATTGAAGAGGAAGTGGCCATCCATAGGAGGAATTGATCCATTATTGATAACTAGGAAGTTCTCATTCAATGAAATTGAGAAGTTATCAAAGAAACTAAATGTTGAGGAACTTAGTCTTCTAGATAAAATTCTACATGTTATTGTCTACCACAAGATACTTCTTAGAGGCCCATGATGGAATGAGGCCAACTTTATGGGTCTAAGTCTCACGTATCTGATGTTAAAAGGGAATTTTGTTAATATTCTGGGGTTTATTGTTGATAATATGTGGAAATTTATTGATCATGAAAGCCACATATTATGGGTTGTGCCTTAAAAAGTTTTTAATCGTTTTAAGGTTGAGCTTATAGGTGGAGCTAAGAGTCCAGGGGTAGAAAATCATTGTAACACAAACTATTATAAGAAAGATGGGTTTGGAGCTAGTCAATGGAATTTTGGAAAGGATGGAGGATGCTAATAAGGCTAAGAAGATGATGAATGTTAGAGTTGTGAATGAACCTAATTAGTCAAAAGGAACTGACACTATCAAGTTGTATCAAGGTATTGGTGACATTGGGAGTAGTGATGCTTAAATCAAAACTTTATTGTCCAGTATATTTATGAACCAGGATGACATTGTGAAGTAGCTAGTACATTGTCAAGCCACAATTGCCAACTTGCTGGAACTCTCTGGCACTCGACATACACATCTAATAAAGAATTTTAGTGGCTTATCATCATCTAAGCATTAGTTCCTTCCATATCCTATCCTAATTTTTTTTAAATCATCTGTTAGTATTTGAAGTATTGTTTTTTCTATTCTAAATCCAATATATAATATCATGACTTCTTTCTCTATGTTAGTTTTTGTGTTTAACAATCTCATTATCAGGAGAGGCCATTATAACACCTAACATTATGCATTGTTTGAACTTCAGCTAACTATTGCATAGTTTCATGTCTATTAATTTAAGGCTTGATTGCTTATGATGATTTATGGTTCTTAGGTCATATTAATATCTTGATAACTTCTTAAATGATGATAAAAGGGAGAAGTGGGATGGTTGGAACTAAACTAATATGAATTCGAACCGTTTTAATATGGAGGATCTCTATAAATGCAAGAATTTCCCCAAGAATAGCTATGTTAACTTCTAAGTATTATATGTTTGTTTGGAATTAGTGCTTTATTGAGTTTCAATTAAAAAAAATATGACTGCAGGTGGATATATGCTTTAAGAAAGAACTTTCATTGATATTAGATGGTGTAATATATTTTGTGATATCATGGAGTGCTTTTACATGAGTTGTATCAATGAATCTTCTAGTGATATGTTGAAAGAACCTAAGTAATAGCTTATTCTGCATGTTCATACTTTGAAAAACATTATTTGTATTGATGAAGAGTATTATGGAATTTTACCTTGTGAAAAAATCCATTATATAATTATTAATTATCTTTATATCTTGTCTCTACTCCTATAGCATGTTCAATATGTTATTGGTGATATACTTTAAGTGTTGGGTGTTATCAATTGTTGAAATAAATTCATAATAATAAGTATTTTATCTTATAATAAGCCGAGGATTATAAAAATGAAAGTCCAATGACTTAAGAAACTAAGACAATGCAGTGGTTATGTGTTATTTGTTAGTTGAGGTACTTATAAGACCTTAATACTTAAAATGGAAGAAAACATGAGTTAGGACCAAGTAATTTGGAACTAATAAGATTATTTGATGGCCTTAATAGAACCAAATGAACCTAGTATACTCTTCTAATTGATCAACGGGCTCATGGGGGTATACATACTTAAGGAATAGAGTCTTACAAGTGGCCCGAGCATGTTTTACCTTATATGTGAGAGTATTAGTGAGGTCTTCTACCTTTCCTCCATCCATAAGGGAAAAAAGACACTATTGTTACTATCAGTTCATTTCCCTCAATGTGTTTATGATGTGGTTTAGTTAATCACCTAATTATAGATATTTAATATGAATGCATCTTAGGTAGTTCTCAATCATGAGTAGTATGCTTGTGAATTTTCTCTTAAGGTGATCTTATGTTTTTCATGCCTTACCTTAATGGTAGATATTTGTTATCTTACTCAATATGAAAGTATTACCCATATTTTTCCATGGGTGTTATTCAATCCCACAAGTAATTAACCTTGTTGATGATGTGTAAGTATTTGATGACCATCTTGGAGACTTTACAAACTTTGATGCTCTATATGTGAAAGAGTAACTTATTATTAAGTTATGGAAATAAAGACTAGGATATTCGATAGTTAGTTTTTTTTCTGATGCTTTATGGACTCTTAGTTCTATGGGTTTATATATATATATATTGACAAGAATTGTACTCAAACTTTATCTCCAAACCATATCTCTATTTTATAGAATACCTCTTGACCACTCTTTATCTTATTAAATTGTTATAATGTTTTACATTATACTTGATATAAGAATGGTAACATAAACTAGACTGGTATTATATATGGTAAAAAAAAATTTAAAAATTAGTAGAAATTTTTTTGGGTATTACAAATTAGTATTAGAGTTTTGGTTTTAATTACAGTGTTTAATTTTCAAATTTTAGTTCTCGATGATCCCTTATTTGATTTAATTAGTCTATTTATTATTTCATAAAACTTCATTCTTCAAAAACTTGAAGTATCTTGTGAGTAGTCAAGAATGGATAGCTTAGGTAGATTTTGAATATGCTTATGTTTTTTATGTGTCAGTAAGATAAAATTGTTTGTGTTGACATGTTTTATCTTGTATATAGCCTGACATGGCTCTAAATGGGCATGTAGGTTTTTCAGTGGAGAAATGTGAGGACCTTCATTGATTTCACTGGGCATCAACCACCACCACTTTAGCCACTACGACCAATATTGCTTTAGCCTCCACTACCACCTCCATATCACCCAAAGAAGGTTATCAGATATGATTGGCTTCAGAGGGTATCTAGTTATCATCTATTGACATAAGCTGGAGAGGATCACCTAGCCATCCTATAGGGTTGGATACATGACTTTGATAGAATTTTTGAGACGGTCGATTACCTTAGAGGCTAAGATGGTAAGCATAGTTGTGTATCCTCTTTGGAGATCAGTAGACACTTGATAGGTGTGTATTAACCCAAATTTTTATCTAATTTTAACCTCAACTAATTAATATTTTCACCTAATCAAAATTCTAATTTTTGGATTAGTTAATTTTCCTAAGTATAATATTGTTTTATATTCAATTCTAGGTGATATTATGGTAGTATTAGAGGATTCTTAAGTCGTACATGCTTAGAAACAAGATCCGCTTCGGTTAGAATACATGTTATAGTTAGAGTTTTTCTATGAAAATATGTGTAATTATATGTTATATCATGTTTGGAAATGTTATGCGGATAATGTTGTTATATTAATGATATATATGTTTTCTTGTGTGATGTAAAAGTGAGAAAATTGTGGGAACATGCGTTTTATGCAAATAGTGGGTTGGCATAAATCGGAGTATACAATATATATATATATATATATATGCCATATATATATATATATATATACATAATTGCCATCATTCACATTGGGACTTATAAGATTGTTGTGGAAATGTGGGTATTTTAGTTGTCTTTAGGAACTTTTTGTCAATATGGGTTAAAAATAAAATTTTGGGTATTTTAATTTATATTTTGTTCAAAATAGTTTAAGTATATTACATGAAATGTTTGGAGTAAATATGATTGGTCTAAGTCAAATAAATGAGAAAAGAGCATAATTATTATCATATGTGTGAAATATTAGAGTTTGAATTTGATTTATGAATATGTTGATAATATTGGAATATTAGGAATGCATATTAAATTTGGCAATTATATGAGTTGGAGGGGAAGAGTTATGATTTGATTGTGAAATTAGGGTTTTCAAGGGGAATATCAATCGTAACCCTAACAATGGGATATTATTGCATGTATAAGATGTGAGATTTTAACCTTACTTTTTAGCTATGTTTTCAGTAATAATATTTTGAGGATGGGTATTAAATTTGGTGTTAAAATGAGCATCGGGATAGATGTTATGCTTAACTTATAAAATTAGGGTTTCTCAGGGGAATATGGCTTGTCCTTGGAAAAAATATGTTGGATCATATGCCTTGCATACCTATATGTGTATTTCATGATGTATTTGAACTAAATAACCTTGAATAATATATTAATCATTTATAATTAAAGATCATATGAGTCAGGACTATTTGTACTTATCCATAAAACTGGACGAGAATAGTGGCTAGGAGTTGTATGCCCTAGGGTTGTATGTTCTTGATACTATTCTATCAATTGAGAATAGTGGGGTCCCAGAACTCAAATTTAAATAAATCATCTGAATGATTGTAATCATTGATGATACATTAATCACTTTAATTAAAATACCATGTGAGTCAGGTTCGGTTATACTTGTCCGTTCCACCAGATGGGAATTGTGGCTAGGAGATTTATGTCCTGGGGTTGTATATTATTGATACTATTCCACTAGTTGATAATAGTTGGGTTCTTGAAATTAAATTTAGATAATTCATTTGAATGATCGTAATTATTGATAATATATTAATTACTTAAAGTGAAATACCAAGTGGGTTAGGACTGATAGTGCTTGTTCATTCCATCAAACAATAATAGTGGTCAGAAACTTTATGCAATAGGGTCGTATGTCATTGATACTATTCCAATAGTGGCTAGGAGCTTTATGCCTTAGGGTTGTATATTATGATACCGTTTCATTAGTTGAGAATAGTGGGATCTCTGAACTCAACATGAATAAGATTATGGATATTGATCATGCCATTATTATTGTAAGACAAGGAATCAATAAATAAGTTGTTACCCTCATATGTTAATTGATATGTATGTTTTCCCTTATTATTTTACCCTATGACTTTGTGTGACCTTTTTGTGATTGTGTTGTTACTTTACTCGGTACGTAGCATACTGATCATCCTTCTTATGGGCGCTGCTCATTCCCATAAGCAAATAGCCTAGTTGAGTTTGTGCAGGTTATTGAGGACCCATTGGATGACTTTTTTACTTATGGCACCTTGATTGGGGAGGAGTGATCCTACTTTATACATGGGGTTTGGGATTAAAGAGTTATATTATTCGGTTCTTTATTTTTGCCCAGACAACTTTTGGGACTCTTTATCTAAAGTATTCCGTTATGTATTTTAAATATTGTATTCAAAGATAACCTTCAAACTCTTATCTCTGTCATGAATTTATCTCTTTTTCTATTTTATTATTTTCAAATGTTTAACTATTTTACCTTTTATTCAATGTAAGAATAGCATGGTAAACTAGACTTATATCGAGTGCGACGGTAATACCCAATAATGCTTGTCTTACATTTTTACTTAAAATGATTTTTTTCAGCTGTAAATTTTGAGATGTTACAAGTTGGGTTGTTTTGCTTAGGCATAATTATCGATA
The DNA here is from genome assembly GCA_030549775.1 of Tamarix chinensis. Lineage (NCBI taxonomy): Eukaryota > Viridiplantae > Streptophyta > Magnoliopsida > Caryophyllales > Tamaricaceae > Tamarix > Tamarix chinensis. The sequence continues at coordinate 63,403,261 of CM060174.1, forward strand.
TCCTAAGAGAATTTCAAGATGACACTCCACATGTGATTTAACCTCAAAAGCTTTAAGAGGGATAGGCTTAAGGAGTTTATGTAGTTGACTTAAGGGAGTATGATGGTATGGAAGTGCTACATGCATTTCATATAGTTATTTTTGTTTTCCTTGGGCATAGAAACAAATGAGGCTATAATAATCTTCCAATTTGAGCAGGGGATTTATTTCAACATATAAAGAATGATGGATGTTGTGGTCTTCTATGATCTGGCTATGTTATATGAGTGAGAATCTGTCGCCTCCACCATGGCTCAAGATTATACTTCCATTCTAGGCAAGAGGAGCTCCAAAACATAGGGGTTTAAGGGGAATAATTAGAATCGCGGTGGTGGATCTTCTAGTTTTCAGCCCAGAGGTCAACTAGAAGGTCATTTCAAACATCAAAGGCAATAGAGTTGTTTTTATGTCATAGTTGTGGGTTGGGTCATCTAGGGAAGAATTTTCAAGGTAGGCTAGTTTAGTTTTCGGTTTATGTGTCGATGAGGGACAAGGGCTTTGAGTGTCTACAATAATATAGGGGACAATATCAGTTATGTACTACAACAATAGGCCTATCAGTAGTAGAGGGGCATTAGAGGGTACCTATCCCATTTGGTGTTCAACCTAAGGAGTTTGAAGGGAGGCTATAAGGGTCTCTCACATTCCCTCAACTTGGAGGAGGACATGCTTATAGTATTATAAGGTATCATGGAGAAAAATAGGGAGGTTAGTCAAGTGGGCGCTTGAATGTTATTAATAAAGTAAATGGTGATTGACAGCTAGATGTAGTCATGAGTATATTACTTATCCTTTCATTACCATCACATGTATTATTTGATTCATGTGCTTTACTTTCATTTGTGTCTAATGTTTTTGTTATTATATCTGCACTATCTCCATCTACTAGCATATCTATATCTATTGCTTTATCTTATAGGAATAGGTTGGATTGTAATAGACTCTACTAGAAAGTGGCTTAGAGATAGGTAGGGCAGACTTCCCTTTAAGTTTGGTTAAGCTAGACCTTAAGGATTTTAACATAATCATAGGGATTAATATGTTAGGAAGATACTAAGTGGTGATATATTGTGAGCAAGAGGGAGTAGTGTTATAGAGACCTAAATTTACTTGGGTCTCCTATAGAAGATGCAAGCCTAGGCCTATGATGAATATCATATCTGCTTAGATGATTTGTTTGTTGGTGTAGAAAGGTTACTTGATGTACCTATAAAGCCTTTAAAAGTTGAATTTCGATGTGTCACTCTTGGAGGATCTTCAGCTCACTCGAGAGTTTCCTAATATTTTTTCTAGAGGATATATCAAGGATAATGTCAACGTATGATGTGGACTTTACCATTGAGTTAGTATTTGAATTAGAGCATGTGTTGAGAGCATCTTACCAGGTTCTGATAGAATTATGGGATTTAAAGTCATAGCTGGCGGAGCTAATGGCTCATAGGTATATTTACCTAAGTGTGTCTTCATAAAGAGCACCGATTATCTTCATTAAGATGAAAGGTGGGAGTCTTTATCTATGCATTGATTATTGAGGTCTTAAATAGTTGATGATGAAGAACTCATATCCACTCTTTCGAGGATTGACAACTTATTTGATCAGCTTTGGGGTCGCAGTTGTTCTTGAAGATTGAGTTTAGATCAAGATATAACCAACTATAAGAAGACATCATGAAGATAACCTTTAAGATGAAGTATGGTCACTATGATTTCATGATGCCATTTGGCCTCACCAATGCACTTGTTGTATATATGGACTTGATGGTGATGATTTTTTTACCGTACCTTGACCAATTCATGGTGTTGTCAGAGATAACATATTGGTGTACTCTTAAGTAGAGAAAATATGAGCACCATCTCTGTACTTTATTGTCGTTACCTAGAGAGAAAATGTTGCATATCAAACTCTCTAAGTGTGATTCTAGCTTTGGGATGTAGCTTATTTAGGTCTTGCACTATCTCTTGGATGAGTCTCCATGGATTTGGTAAATGTTATAGCAGTTATAGAGAGAAGAACACTGACCAGCATTTCTACAATGTGTATTTTTCTATGGTTACTAGAATACTACAGGAATTTTGTCCACAAATTCATTGAACCAACCTTTTTAAGAAGAACATCATATTATAGTGGGATGATATGTGTGAGGCTATATTTTAGGATTTGAAGTAACATCTAACTACATCATCGGTTTTGAAGTCTATAGTGATGCATCAAATATGGAATAGGTTGCATTTTGATGTATCATGATAAGGTGGTCATATACACTTCTCAATAATTGAATTAGCATGAGCAAAACTATCCAACCCATAAATTAGATTTGGCCATAGTTGTCTTCATGTTGAAGATCTAGAGGCACTATCTGTATAGGATATAGTGTTGATTATTTACCAACCACAAGAGTCTCAAGTCTAGAGTCACTTAGAAGGAGTTGAGTATGAGACAGAGGAGGTGGATAGAATTAGTAAAGGATTATGATACCAAGTTAACCTACCATGAGGGTAAGGTTAATGTCATTACAGATGCCTTGAGTAAAAAGACATTACACTCCTTGAATTCTTGTGATGTGGCTAATTAGTTGCTAGAGGAGCTTGATGAGATGGGAATATATTTGATTCAGTAGGGAGAGTTAGAGGTATGAATGAGTACACTGCCTATTGTGCTAACTTTGTTCAATAAGATCCAAAAAAATCAGTCTAAGGATGTCAAGATCGAATAGATTTGGTAGAAGATGCCGAACGGTAGAGCTGAGGGTTTCTAAATTCAGAAGGATGATAGTATCCACTATAAAGGAGCTTGATGAGATTTGAATATATCTAATTCAATAGGGAGAGTTAGACGTCTGAATGAGTGCATTGCCTATCATGCTAACTATGTTTGATAAGATCCAAACAAAGTAGTTTAAGGATGTCAAGCTCGAATAGATTTGGTAGAAGATGCAGGACGATAGAGCCGGGGGTTTCTAAATTCACAAGGATGATATCATCCACTATAAAGGTCATTGGTATGTGCCATAGAGTTATGCTGACTTGAAGCACCGGATTTTGGAGGAGAGCCAATGTACATTTTATTCTATCCATCTAGAAGAGGATAAGTTTTACAAGGACCTAAAAGGATCTATCGATGGCCTCGCATGAAGTGAGAAGTGGTAGAGTTCATATTAAGGTGCCTAACCTTCCAGAAGGTCAAGATAGAGTATCACAGACCTTCAAGGGTGGTGTAGCACTGGGATGTTCTAAGATATTAGTGGGACAAAATCTCTATAGATTTTATGAGTGGACTACCAATGACTTACAATGGGTGCAATATTATTTGGGTCATCATCGACTGGTTGATCAATTTGGTAGTCTTTGTACCAATGAAGTTGACCTAGGGCATGAACTAGTTCCCATATGCATAGACAAAGTTTGTGGTGATTTCTCATGGTACACCTACCTAGATAGTCTTCAATAAGGATTTAAGATTTGTTTTGCACTTCTAGGGGAAGTTATAGGTGGCTATGGGTATGAAGTTGAGGATGAGTACTACTTTCCATCCAACTATAGATGGTAAAATGAGAAAATGGTCCAAAGTGTTGAGGATATTCTCTAAGATTGTGTTTTGGATTTTTGGGGCAGTTGAGAGGACTGACTACACTTAGTCGAGTTCTTGTACAACAAAAATTATCACACCAGCATTGGAATGGCCCTATTTGAGGCACTTAATGGATGCAAGTGTCAAAAACCATTATATTGGAGTGACATTAGTGAGATTGTTATAATAGGGCTAGATATGATCAAGGAGACAACACAAAATATTTGGTTCATTTAGAATAGGACGAGGGTATATCAAAGTCGTTAGAAGATTTATTCCTACTAGAGATGATGTGATAATGGTTATGAGGTGGGGGACAAAGCTCTTCTAAGAATTTCACCCATAAAGGGGATGCAGTGATTTTGTTGGAAAGGCGAGATCAATACATATTTCATTAGACCACACGAGATTCTCAATAGAGTCATTGAGGTAGCCTATCTTTTAGCACTTTCACTAGAGTTAGCCCGAGTCCATTAAACCTTCCTCATATCATAGTTGAGGAGGTACGTTGTATACTTATCTTATGTGATTAGATCTTACTAGATCGAGCTTGAGAATTTGTTACGCTATAATGAAGTACCCCTACATATTCTCGACACTAAAGTATGACGTATCCATTAAAGCTCAATTCCACTTGCGAAGGTCCTCTGGAGTTGTTATGGAGATAAATAGGTGAATTGGGAAATGGAGGACTTCATGCACCAGATGCATCCTAAGATATTCATAATAAGTGCTTTAAGTTTTGGTTCAATCTTCTTAAGGGGTAGTACTCGATAGTTTAGTGCCTACTTCTGTAAGGTTAACTATTGTTATCACCTTTCCTTACATCCTTTTACCCTTCTTCCCCAACCTTAACCTTTTTACTTTGGGGACGAAGCCTCTTCAAACCCTATTTTTCAATTCAATTGATTGGAAGTCGGCTATTATGTACCTCTAGTTGATCAACCAACATTGCCCAAAACCTTATCGTTTAGGGCTCAAGCAGTCCACCACTAACCTTTTTTGGTTGATTGACGCTGAGATATTTTCACCATTCTATATTTTATTAATAGATTTTGACCTCAAAATAATTATTATGCCTAATATCTTTTGATATATTTGGGTTCCTAAATAAATTCCTCACATTTCCCTATTTTTTTCATCATTTTTGGTAATTATTTGATTATTTTTCCCATTTTAACAATTTATTGGACTTTCTACCTTACCTAAATAATTTTTAATTATTTCCGAATTTCTTGGGCATAAGGGATTCAAAATTCTAGCCTCCTCACACCCAATGATAATATGATACATGATCATTTAAAAAAAATAACCATAATCACCTCCATCACCTCTATCTCCGTCCACTAACTCTCTTACATTCACTCTCACCTATGTCAATCACTCCCATCGCTCCTCTTGCTTGCAAGAAACCTCCCATATGATTTCTCTCCCTATTTCCTACCTATTTTTGGCATCCACAAGGGGTATTACCATTTGGTTGGTCATTCAACACTTGACTAAATTTCCTACACTTTCTCGGATCTTGTTTTTTGTTGTGTTTGTTCTTTTTTTTTTCTTGGCGTCAATCCCCTATTGTCTTCTTCTCTCCATTTTTTTTCATATTCTTATTTCCAAAATCTTAAATTTAACTCTTTAGTGCTTGTATTTAAGCAAAATAAAATTAAGGTTATAGATTGGTGAATGTTTCCCAAGCCTCCATTTTTTGAATTCTAAGGATTATTCTCACTTTTTTAAATATTTTATGTTTTATTTTCCATTATATTTGTCTAATTTGTGTTTTTATTATTTTAGGTAATAAAATGGTGGAAGGAAGAGTTTGAGATTATTTTGTGCTAAGAGACCGGAGTAGCTTGGGTAAGAAATATATATCTCTATATAAGGGCTTGTTGTGTTTATGTGTTGATTTGTATGTTTTTCTTGTAATCTATACTATAAATCATGATATGCTTTATTTTAAATTTATACCCGTGTATTAATTGGTAAATATATAATTTCAAGAGTTTTTTTGGTTTCATATAAAATATCTATTGCATGCCATGCTAGGATTTCCCATTAAATCCTAGGCATGATAGTATATTATTTTATATTTATAAGTCTTAGGATGAGTAAATTATCTAAGTATAGTGTACTTATGAAATTAGGTTTTATAAGGGTATTGTGGTATTTCAACTTGTGAAATGTTCCTTTATGTAAATAATAATTATCCTTATGGTTTTCCTTTCATAGTGTAGCATGTTCATTGTGTTATTAGTGATACATTCTAAGTGTTGCAATAATTTCATAATAATTGGGAATCATGATAAGCAGTTTATCTCATTATAAGTCAATGATATTAAAGGTAGAAGTACATTGACTTATGTAACTCAAGTAAGGTGTTGGTTATGTGCTATCTATTGGTTAAGGTACTAATATGACCTTAATACTTAAAGTAGAAGAAAACATAAATAAGAACTAAGTACTTTAGAGTTATTGAAATTATTTGCATGGCCTTAGAAGAACTAAATGGCCCTATTCCACTTTATTTAACCAATCCACTAGCTTATAGGGGATATGTACACTAAAGGATTAGAGGTTTAACAATGGCCCAAGTGTGTTTTACCCTACATATGAGAGTATTAGTGAGGTATACTACTTTTCCCCTATTTGAAATGAAGAGTATTGTAGCACCCCTATTTTTATAACTAATTTTTGTTTACTATACAAGAAATGTTTTTTAGAAGATAAATAAGAAATTAGGGTATTACCACTGTCTCAAATATAGGAGAGATACGACTAATACCTAACCTTTGTAGGGTGTAAGACCAAAAAGTAAACTTATATTCCAAGAATCAAGTGTGGTCATCACCTAACCCAAGTCCGATACAAGACTTACAAAAATTCTACAATAAATAATTATAAGATCTAACGAAGCTTAATAAAAGATAAAATGAAATAGAATATAAGATCCCAATGATCTAAACTGTAATACTTAAGAGCCAACTAGGGACTCAACACTCTAAACCCCATATAGCAAAACACAATAACCTATACAAATTGAAATTGTGTGGTATGAGTATGATGAGCATACTAAGTAAGACCTAATTATCTCACATAAGTATGCTTCACACAAAACACATTATCATATCATAATCCATCATTTTGATAATGGAATTTGACCATGCATAAGCATAGAGAAAAAAAAAATACGAAGGCAAATCTAGGAATCCAAGTCTAATTAATAATAGATTATGTTAGCAGTGAAGCATATATGATACGTGCTGACAATTAACCAAGTAGGGTAGCTTAAAGTTAGTAACCTAGAGTAGAAACATATGATATATTATACTACAAGGGTATATCAAACAAAATATGGAATCATAAAGGATTTGATAAGTATAGAGGAATCAGGCAAAGCCTATAGGCATTTCTAGTATGTGTTTCAATAAGTCTCACATAAGGACATATAGGCAAAAATCGCTAACAAAGAAATCACATAGGCCATATACATATGGATCCAAACTCTAAGGCACAAGCTTGGATATCCAATCCAACCATCAATGAACAAAACCCATTGGGCACAAACAATATCAACAAAACCCATCTAAGCCTAAATATATAAGGACACTTTTCCTGCCACAATAAACAAAATTAAAGGTACAAATAATAAAGGTATAAAATTCAAATTCACATTTAGACTCCAACATCAAACCAAAAATGGAGAAAGCCATTTAGCATAATAAACCATGAGAGTACGTCTCTCAACTGCAAATGGATATCTTGGCAGAGAGGCGTGCATAGAGACTCTAATGTCCACCTATCTCAAAACCCTAGTATGTCATCACAGATGGGATATCCTATCCACCACTAATAAACTTTAATCAAGGTAGTCTCACCAAATTTAACCTAATCCATAAGTATGTATAGCTCATAAAGTGAACAAAGGAAGATTATAGAATATAGAAGGCACCAAACTACTATACAACTAGTAGCTCTTTTTGTTTAAGGTAATAGGAAAAAAAATCCACAAGACTTCTACTAATTTTAAAGGATAACATGCAACCTCTATCAATTTTAAAGGTTAACCATAACCTCTACCAATTTTAAAGGATACCTCTCACATCACCGAGATAATCATGATCACAAATAAGTGTTTATGGTTAATACCAATCCTCAAAGAATGTTCACAAATATTTTCAAAACTATGAAAATCATTGATCCAAAGGATCACCATGAATCATAAGATCCCTCAAAACTATTTAGGGAAACATCCCAAAATCAAAGGCTAGAGACACTAAGAAATACTTTTATGAAAATAAAAATAGTACATCTCTTACCAAGTAAGAGTCTAAAAAACCAACTGAAGGTCAAACTTAAGTAAATAAGGCTCTAAGGTCTAACCTATCACATTATTCATCTATTTAGGAATTCATTAGCTAAAACACACTTTTAAGACTTAAAACTTGTTTCACGGGTTTAATTAACCCTAAACAAGGGCAACTACACTAAAACCCACCTTTTGTTGTTAGGATCAAAATTATTGAAAAATGCATATAAATGTAGCTTAACCAACTCAAAACAATGGGATGCATCAAAGCTGAAAAAAATTACTATTCATGTCATGATAGAAATGTTATTTTATATGAAGAAACTTAAAAATTAAAAAAATAAAAATATTTTATTAACATAAATTATTATTCATCAAAATTTACTATTTACTAGAATTTACTATTTATGAGAGTGAAATAGTCAAATGTCAAAGGTTATGATCAACCTTTGACTCTAAAAGTCCACTAAAGCATTTTAGGGGTATTTTATTCATATTTTGGTTAGTTATCTCAAAAATAAAAGTATTCACACACACACACACACACACACACACACACGTATGTATGTACGTATGTATTATAATAATTATAGGTTTAGTTTGGTATTTGGTAGAAAATGTATTAGATAAAAATAATTAGATTTAAGATATGTTTAAAAAAAGGAAAGAGGTAATAATATATATATATATATATATATATATATATATATTTTATATAGGTTGTGGGTCATAGATTATTAATAAAATAATTAGGATAACGTTTAAAGATTATTTTTTAAATAAATGGCTAAACATCCAAAAATAAATATTACAAAATTTTGGGGTGATATGTATAATGTAAAATTTAGAAAGTTTAGTGGGTGGTAGATTCATATATGGTATGGGTAGTGGGATTGGTTGAGCCAATTACTATTTAAAAGGATAGGTGGGTGTTGGGACAACTATAATTTAAAGTTATAACTCTTGGAAACCCGTACTTATTTAATTTAATGATAAAGACAAGAGGAAGTGGAATGAAGAATAGATGAAAGAATCATGACTAAAATGGGACATTGAGTATATTAATATGGTCAAGAGGTGAGGGTATTTAAGTTTGAATATGCTCTTTTAATGGTGAATATGAGGTTATTAGATCTTACCAACTTCCATGCTCTTTATTCACAATGGATGAGGCTATCTATTCTAATAGGTAGCAAGAAAATGTGTGGGGGAAATTGTGGAGAATCAAGTCATTGTCTCAGGTTAAGAATGTTGTTTCAAGTAGTTCTAAAGAATTTTTTTTCCAATGATGGAGAAGTTCAAAGACAAAGGGGTTACGACAAGAGGGGGCATGCCATGCATGTAGTGATGAAGAGATATACATCCATGTTATCATCAATTACCTAACTACAAAGTTCTAATACCCCAAGCTATGTGAAAGATGGTGGATTCTTGAAATGGATTGATATGATTAACTATATCAATAAGGCACACATTCTTTTTTAAAAATTCATCTTTAGAGAACTCTATAGCTAAGTATATCCTAAGAAGTTTCATAGGATGCATGTAAGTTGATAAAACCCATTCTACAAAGCACTCACATTGATTTATAGGGACATGCATCAATCCTAAAAGTGATCCATGCAATTATTAGGGGCTAGTGTGGTTTTAGGGTATTACAAATGATATCATAGTAAAACCACAATGACAAGTTGATTATGATTGAACTAGTTAGCTACCTAGTAGGAATGTTGTGGGGATGGAATATAATGAGGCATTCAATGGTTAAGGAGCAATAATGATGTTGCATTCTTCAAGTAGAGGCGTATGCAATACCCATAGTTATACAATAGATGTTGGAGGCTTAAAAAGGATTAATATGCCTACATTTATCAATAAGATGCACATTCCTTTTTGAAAATTCATCTTAAAAAAACTCTATAGTTAAATATGCTTATTTTGAAATAGTCTAATGATGGGTGACCACTTGAGAAGTTTCTTAGGATGCATGTGAGTTGAAAAAATGATGCTAGAAATGATTTTTGTTAATATATGGACCAATCATCAACTCCAAAAGTGCTTCACATAACTATCTACGACCATTGTGGTGCTAGGGTGTTATAGAAGTCTCATTATAAGCATTGCTTCATTTATGGTGACATAAGAATATGAGGGAGTGGTTCAAATGAGTTTGTGAAAATGGGTATTTTATTATAACATGTATTTGTACATAAACTTGGGTTTTATGGCGAGTAAGCAATGGCACCATCTTCAAAAGTTTTTCCACAATAGATAATGATCTTGAAGATTATGTTGAGCAGCTACTCAATGTGATTTGAGAAAACACAAGACAATGAGAATATAATAAAACACTAATGAGATGAATAAAATTAGGGAATAGGTACACCAAACTTAATACTGATGTAGCAAAGATTGGCAAAAATTCATGGGGACTGAACTTTGTTAAATGTGATAATAGTGGAGAGTTTTGTATGGCTAAACACATAGCAAGATAATGGTCGCTAAAGGGAGCGGAGATGGGAAACAATGAAACCATGACATGGTTGAGGTGGAATGTGCTTCATTGATTCATAAGCTCAATTTCAAGCAACTTGGACATTCAAGGTTCTTTCTTATAGTATAAGATATCCTTAGTGCAACAAGTTTACTTTCAGATATGCTATGGAGGCATATAGACATATTTGAGCATAATGACATTTGTTATGCTATTGCAAATAATGTTACTAGAAATTAATGAAATCAATCAAATGTTGAGATTCCACTTAACTTTACACTTATTGCCTTGAACCATTTATGCTAATAAAATATCTATCTTCTTTTAATGAAAAAAAACTATATCCACTTTGGTAATTAAGGTGATTAATGTAGGAATTAAAAAATAAATAATGGTAAATAGAGACACTAAAAATATAAGACTAAATAGTTTATTAGAATCAAGATGCCTTCCAAAACATTGAATTCACATGTGTACCACGTAGCAACTTGTAGCTAAGTTAAATAGACAACCGGCACACATGTATAGGGACCTTTGTCCTCTATATTAGTTCAATAACCATAAAGGAATATGCATTACAATATTCTATACTAGTAATGTGAGACTTAAAGTTTGAAACAACTCACCAAAACTAATAATAATGATGAAAACAGGGCTTAAATATACCATATAGTAGTATAGTATCATATAATTTCTGTCTATCATATCCCCTCAAAGAATTTGTAACGTATTTGTGTCCAATTGTGATCTCTTTAAAAATGCATAAATCGGCGATAGATTACGTAAGAAGATCATATTTGAAGACTTAATAGGCTAGATATTTATGTGAGCCATTTAAATTTTTTATTGATACATTCCCACATCGAGCAAACTACCTTATAGCATGAATCCATGTAAAAAAAAGAATAATTATTTGATCTTTATAATATATAAATAAAAGTTTAATATGAACAAAAATATTTATTATGATCTCTATCCCATGCCATATTTTCAATGTAATCTCACCATAAAAACTAGGAATGATGTAAAAATCTGGGGGCCTCTAGGATATTTTCTAAAGAAGTACCAATATTTCCTCGTATGAATGGGGTGGGTGGTTGATCAACAACAATGCCTACATTTGCATCTCTATGCCCATCATCCTTTGGTTAGCCATAACCATGCACAGGACATGGTTCATTTCTCAGAGGATGATACATGATAAGGAAGACATGAGAAAATAAAGAGAGGATCCAATGGTGAAGGAAGGATAGGGTCGAAAACTAAGTTGTAAATAATTGTTCAATAAATAAAATTAGATGAGGTAAATAAAAAATATGTAAATCACATAATGCAATGTAATATAGTACAATACATCCAAAAAAATTGTATAATATACTCTAATATGTTTTGTAGAAGTACATAATACATCATATGTTGGATGTATAGTATAATATGCCCAAAATATGGTATAATATGCTCCAAATATTTAATAGCACAAAACAAAATTGCATATGTGATCAATTCAAATAATTCTTTCAAATTTTGGCCTAGACATTCACTCCATTCATAATCGTATATCCTTTGATTTGATTTTCAAATACCATTTTTTTAGTATAACCTTAATTTTGGGTAAATTTAATTTTGCATAATAGTTATTCTTGTTAGACAAATAAATATTTAATTTGTTTTGGATAATCACATAAAAAATGGGATTAGATTCGCTTGATTCATGATAGGAAAATTCTGACTTAGATTTTTGAACGGCTTTGTTAATGATAACCTTATTTGGGGGGGGACTAATTTTACATACATTTTTTTAGAGGAGTCGTAAGTATGCACTTAATTATTTGGTTTTTGGAATGGTGAAGCATTATAAAAAATAATTTACTCAATTAATATGTTCTCATCTTTTGTACTAATACATATTGTAAGTATAAAGATACATAACATATAAATAATAAGCTAACTACTTTAATATTTTTTTTGTTAATTTGAAAATACTAATTATTTTATTATTATTATAATTCTGGCTAGGTGTGAGAGACTGTACTTGATAGGGTAGAAGTTGATTAGGAATGTAGAAAATAGAACTATAAATAATTAGATACTAACTATCAAGAGTATAATAATTAGATACTCTTCATAGTATTATTAAGAGTAAAATACTAATTATGGAAAACTAATTGTACATACATTCTGTTTGGAGGAGTAGTAAGTATGCACTTAATAATTTAGTTTATGGAATGGTAAAACATTAGAAAAATATTTTACTCAATTAATATGTTCTCATTTTTTGTACTAATTCATTAGAAAGTACAAAGATACATAACATATAAATAATAAGCTAACTAGTTTAGTATTTATTTTTAGTTTGAAAATAATAATTAATTTTTTTAATTAGAATTTTGGCTAGGTGTGAGAGATTGCACTTGATAGGGTAGAAGTTGATTAGGAATGTGGAAAATAGAAATATAAATAATTAGATACTAATTATTGAGAGTATAATAGAATTAGGAAGGCAAATACCTAGAGTTTAACATATATTTTTAAGGTAAAGATAAGTTCTCGCTAACTTTTATTTTTGCTCGTTATTGTCATTATTAGTTTACACTGCCTTACATTGCACACATGAGTGTTTTTATTATTATAAGTGATATACCTCTTTCCCCTCATCAATATATTCAATAAAGAAATAAGTATCAACATGTATAACACTTAACAATTAAAGCTAATTGGTTTTTATTTATTTTAACAAACGTATGAGATTAGTTAATATACATACATTTATATTGTTTTGTGTGTGAGTAAGAAATAATATTAAATTATGATTATATATGATGAATAATATTGGATATAAATAGTAATTAATTAGGATATTACTTTGTGATAATAATATTCAACCGAATATTGCATTATACACCCGTACGTAACATACTCGTTGCATATGTCACCTATTTTACTATTTGCTACACTTCACAAACCTATTTTATGTCGTTCTGTTGCTACTACGTGAAATGTTCCAAAAATATTTATTTTAAAAAGTGTAATTAAATAAAAATTTATTAGGGAATTAATTTAATTATTTATTTATTTTTATTGGATTAGAAAGAAATTATTTAGGGCAAATTAAGAAGGAATTTATAAATATTTTTAAAGGAAAAATTGGGTATTTTGCTAATTAAAAAGGAATTTAGGAAGATTTTTTTTTTAAATTCTAAATTTGCCTAAAAAGGAAATTTAATATTATTTTATTTACAATATATTTATTTTAAATACCCAAAATATTCTAATGAATTTAATTAACCCCAACCTACATATTTTTCTTTTTCCCTTTTTCCTCTTTCTTTTTCTTTCTTTTTCTTTCTTTTCTTCTTTATTCCTTTTTCTCTCTTTTTCTTTCTGATTGGGCATGTCTACGACCCGATCTTTCCTTTCCTTTATTTCCTCTCTCGTGACCCATCCTCTCGTTTCTTTTCTTTTCTTCCTTCGGCAGCTAGAAAGCTGCATATTGATTATTTTCCCCTAGAACGCCGCGTTCCATTTAAAAACTTTATAACGGGCACCGACCGACCCGTTTCTCCTTCCTCTTTTCTTTTCTTTCTTTTTCCCCAGCCGCCTGGTTCACCTTCTTCTTCCTCCTTCCTCCTCCACTATTAGCCTGCAGCTCCGTCGCCTTCGAAAATGGTGCCACTGGCTATGCTTGACTTAACCGGCCATTTTTCCTCTCTTTCTCTTCCCCTTGAATTGCAGTTTGACCTAACCTAACCCACTTTCCTTTACCTTCGCGCAAAACCCTCATTTTCCTACGCAAAAAGTCGACCCCGACCTGAATTTGTGCCTGCCAATTGACGCCATCGGCTACACCAAACCCTACCTATATTATCTTCCCGCTAACCCTCATAACCCTACTTTTCCTCCAAACTCTATAAATACCCCTTGTTTGGTTGATTTCAAAACCTTTTCCCCGAAACCTTAAGAACCTACCCTATGCACCACCGCGACTTCATACGACCTTTCCTCTGCCGTTAGCTAACTACGCTGCCTGCTCTACCTGCTTGAGTCTTCCCTGCACTACCCTCTAACTAACTAATCCACCCATCTCCCTCGATTCTCCTTACACTAGCTACCACAACCGTGCAAAGTTCCCTACTCAACCATCCAAAATTTTATACCTACAACCCTTCGCGCCGCTGTCCACCACCACATATGCCGTTACCACTGCTTTCTGCACCACCCAAAAGCTGCTAGCAATCTTCCTCCACCTCGCCCTACCCTTCTTTTCTATTTTCTTCTTCTCCTCCCCTCTCTTTCTTATTCTCTTCATTTCGGCGGCCACCTCTACCGCCGTGTGCCGCCGCCACCACCCTCACTTTACTCCTCTCAGTCTAGGCTACCACCAACACCTCAACCACTACCCTCATTCTCCACCTCTTCTTCTCAAACCTCAACTTTTTCCTTTTCTATCCTCTTTTCCGGCCACCGCCGCTGCCATCGTGCACCACCGCCAGTGCCACCTATCTTTATCGATCTAAGGTGAAATCCTAGACCCTCTAAGCCCTTCTCGCCTATTTATTTAAGCTTATTCTATTTTATTTCAATTTTTAACCCTTATTTGATTATTATTATTATTATTATTATTATTGGGCTTAATATTAATGATATCATTTCTTGGCAGGGTCGAGAGTAGGTATAAATTATTTAAGTTATTAGTTTCGAATTATTAATATTATTAGTATTATTATAAGTTTTATTATCATTATTAATAATATTATTAATAATAATATTATTAGTATTAGCATTTTATTATTATTATTATTATCTATCTAAAGGGGGATAAAGCTCTATTTTATTTAAATGGTGCGCACACTCCTATTTTTATTATTAATATTATTATTTCCACTAATATTATTATTATTATTATTATTATTATCATTATTATTATTATTATTAATATCATTATAAGTAATATGTGTTATTAATATTATTATTAATATTAAATGGTACCTTCACTATTTTGAGGCAGGGTTAAAAACCCTACCTTATATTATTTAGGCTTAGTTGTTGTTGTTATTATTATTATTATTATTATTATTATTATTATTATTATTATTATTATTATTATTATTATTATCATTATTAGCATTATTTTGGCAGAGGGTAGAAGTCCTTATATCACCATCCATTATGAATTACATTAATATTATTATTAGTATTTTTAGTAGTATTTTGTATAGTTATTATTAGTATAATGTTGTTTTATTAAAAACCTAGTCTTAGAATAAGTTAGTGAATAATAGTATTTTTAGTAGGAAGGAACCTAATTCTGGTTTTCCCTCGTATAGGTGAAACCATTCAAAACCCTAAAGAGGTATAGGAGTGTGCTCCAAGACCCGTAATGTTTTAGGTAAAGAGTAACTAAGGTCGTTTGTGTATTATATATTTTATATGCCATGCGTGCCATATGATATGAAATTATAATGTATTTTATATGTAACTGTATAATTGTCATATATGCAGCATGATATGGAGTTGAGGTAGGTTCGTGCATTAAATTGTGGCATGTGTATTATGTGTATGGGTTGTGTTATTATTGTGGTATGGTGTGGCCCATAAGACATGCATGATAGGTTTTGTAAAATAATGATGGGGAGTGTAATAATGTGGGAGTTAGGGTCTGCATGGAGTTAGGGTTTGCATGGAGTTGGGGTTTGCATGGTGTTAGGGTTTGCATGCAGTTGGGGTTTGCATGCAGTTGGGGTTTGCATGGAAGTTAGGGTTTGCATAGGAGTTAGGATTTATATGGAAATTTAGGGTTTCACGTGTGGCCGTAAGTTTTTACATGAAAAGTTCACACGTTTGCATGGGGGACATAAACTGTGCATGAAAGAAAAAATTATATGTAGAAAGTTGATATAGGGTGTAGTGAAGGTATTAGAAGAGTCGTATGGGGTTTTGAAAACATAAAGTGTGCATGAAAGAAAATATTATTTTGCATGATCTTATATGCTTGTGCGTTGGCCTTAGTGCACTGTTACCTTACTCAGTACGTAGCGTACTGATCACCCTTTTTATGTGTGCTACTCATTCCCACAAGTAGAAGGCCCCGTCTGACGTGTTGCAGGTATGTGATGCCTTCTTTGATGCCATTGATGTCTATGGAACATCAGGTGGGCCCGAGTGATGATTTGGGTTGGATCAAGTCCCTGGAGTAGCCTGGCCGATTTTTCCATTACGAGATTATTATTTCGTTTCTCTTTTAACTATGCTTGAAACTCAAGAAGCAATTTTAATATTGTAGCTATTTTTCTTCTCTGAAGAACTATCTCTCGTATTTCGGATTATGTAAAACTTATGCGTACTCTAATTTTCATATTTATGAACTTTGGATTATATAATGATTTGAGTAGTTTTCTTAGCTTTAACACTTGGTACTAGAACGGTAGGAGTGAACCGGTCTGTTACTAAGTGTGGCGGTAGCATCCCTAGAAATTTACGGGTTTTAAATTTAAAGGTCTTGTTTTAAAAAAAATATGTAAATTTTGGGGTGTTACACTACGTTTTATTGACTTAGATAATAATAGTTGAAAACAATAACAACGTCAATAATCAAATTGGATAATACTTTGTCCTTGCTCTATTCAATTTCTAGTTTCTAAGGTTGATGGAAATGACTACAAACATAACAAATTTGATAATTAGGGTTGATGTGGTCGAACCAAAATTTTCACAATCAATCATTTACTTAGTTATTCTTTTTAGGTGACACATGCACACTAAGTATTTGATGAATTGCTGGTTTTATGTAGTTGATTGTATAAATCTTGAAGACTTGTACTTTTGTTCTTAAATACATTTATAAGATGTGTATTTGTCTAATAAGAGATGCACACGTATGATCGTAAGATGTGTTTTATAGTATATATATACTACAAAATGAAAAAATATCTGACAAAAGAAAACATAATATATATTTAACATAGTATATATTTATATACAATAACATGTGTGTGTTTATGCGATAAGATGTGTTACTATAAACAATGCCATTTTTTTATAGTAGACTTTGTATTATGCATTATGAATACTAATATCATATTCCAAAGGGTTTTGAGTCATCTTGAAAGCATAACCGATAAATCGTAGCTAAATCAATTTACCTACAAGCTCAAATAATGACCAACATATATTCATAAATCATGAATATATAATTCACAAAGAAAACCCAAAATTGTCAATAGCAGCTTTATTATCTTAAATAAGGATATAGAAAAGAGAAAGGCCTTCTAGCAAAAGGTTTGACAATTAATTTATGTATTTATATCTTAAAAAAATTTGTATCATTATCATGTAAGATGTATATATTTATTCTGTAAGACGTGTGTGTGTGTGTGTATATATATATATTGTATAAGTCATGTATTTATATTATAAAAGATGTGTGTGTATTCCATAAAATGTATATTAATAGTTTACAAGATGTTTATATTATAGAGTGTAAGATGTGTATTTATATTGTATAAGATGTATACATATTTTACAAAACGTGTATTGATATTATGTACGATATGTATAATTCCAGCATAAATTAAAGTACAAACTTAGTAAATTTTACACCGTCACCGTATTTTTCACTATAGACCCAGAAAATATATGTTCGTACCATATAAAATGAGCATTTATATTATGGAAAATGCACATTTTAATTTGTATAAAAAAATTGGACATTTTCCACCCACCTCAGTAAATTCCAATTTAGACTTAAATTTTTAAAAAAGAAATATTGTCCTTAAATAACTACCTCGCTAATTAATTTAATTTTAAGATAAAAAATTTAAATCAATCGTATGTAAATGTATAAAATACTTATTTCTACTACCGACAAGCTTTTTGTTGAAAATTTTCCGTCCAATACTATTGAACTTGAAATTTTAGTAGATGTTTTTGCAGGAAAAGAGGGGAAACAAGTAAGTAATTATTGTAACTGTTTTAAATTTTCGTAATTGATTTACAAATACATTTTTTACTACTGATTAAAAAAAACCAAATAAACTAGCTTTGGGTCATGAATATTTATAACTTACAAAAAAGGTAATCCAAGAATGAATAGAAGTAAATGGTTATGGTCAATAGTTAATAAAATCATTGCTAAA
The DNA here is from genome assembly GCA_030549775.1 of Tamarix chinensis. Lineage (NCBI taxonomy): Eukaryota > Viridiplantae > Streptophyta > Magnoliopsida > Caryophyllales > Tamaricaceae > Tamarix > Tamarix chinensis. The sequence goes on from CM060174.1 coordinate 63,421,800, forward strand.
AATAAAAAAATTATCCAATAATGAATGAATATGTATGTATGTATGTGCATATATAAATGGTTATGATCAATAGTTCAGAAAATGATTGCTAATTTGTTTTTAAAAGAGATCAGTAAACTTTTTGAAATTATTAAGTGTTGGTGATGTCATTGTAAAAAAAGGGGTAAAATTGCACGCTTCCAGTATTTGAAGTAAAAAAAATGATTACTAATATACAATTTGAGAAACCATGATGAATATCACGACGGAGGGAGGTAAAGAGAATAAATGGGAGGAGGATTTATAGGAGGAGGTGCAACATTTTAAGAAAGTACCATCATATAAATATATATCGACATCTTGTTATTAAGAGTTGCGTGAAAAATTAAGAATTTAAAAATTCAATAAGAAATCTAAAAAATGTACATCAGAAAAATCTAGTTGTAACTAATATAATACTCCATTTTTTAATGTATTATAATGTATTTTGATTATATTGGATTATATTTTGAAAATATTATACTGCATTTGAATATTTAAAAGTATGTTGTACTATATTAATACATATTGAAGTATGTTATATAGTATTTTTAGTGTATTCTACGGTATAATATACTTTAATGTAATATACTTTTTTTTACCAATTATATGTAGCTCATTATGAATATTAATATAGTAGGAGGATATTTCAGATACTAATCCAATTTACAAAATGAGGAGCAAATATTCAATCCGACAGGCGATAGGTATAAATATATGATTTTACATACTTCTTTTGCAATCCGTCTCAAATAAAAAGTTGAAGGAGAGAAATATTATATTCTAATGTTTGATTGTATAATGAATTAAAAAAAATAAATCAATAGTTAATGTGTTAATGACTTGATGATTTGAATGAATCTCTTTGTTTTGTTAAATATTTTGAAACAATAAAAATATGAAGTTGTCATTAATTTTTTTTTGAAATTTAAAATCATAAATAATTACGTGAATAACAACTATGTTAAGGTATTTTTTAAATAAATGGTTATATAAACCCATTTATTCATTTTTTTTGATGTCAAACATGCCCAAAAACTGGCATAGACATTTATTTAATTTATTGCCTTATCTATTTGATTCAATGCAGTTCTAAATTTGCGTCTAAAAACTTTTGCTCGTGATAAATTAATAGTTGCTATAAGAAATCACTTTAATTTCATTAGATGGTGATGTATACTAACCTATCTTGTGGGGTGCAATGTTTTGGTTTGTGTCATTTTCTTCTTTCTGTTTTACTATATATAATTCAAAGTCTTTTATTTAGAGTCCTCAAAAAAATGTCTCTTGTTTGGAGAAAATGCATAAGCATATTACACATATATAGGACATTATCATTTTTTCATTTACATATGCTAATTGATTTTATTTTATTTTTACTATAAAAACATTCATGTATATTATATTTTACGAACATGAATATTCGTGCATCGTACCGGAGATAATTGAGTTTTGATAATAGAGAAAATATTGTAAAAGAAAAAAGAAGATAAATTATTAGTAAATTCGATCATAAGATTCGTTATTATATAGTATATACTACTACTAATTTAAGATTAATTTACTCCGTTCGACTGGCGGTTAGCCTTGAAAGATGAAAAGAAGAAAACAAAGCTGCTCCTATTTATTTCTTCTGACTGATATGTCGAAGTTTTGATTAGAAGTTAGATCTAGCAGCTATACAGAAGAGGCGGAAGATACAGAAAATGGGATGGGGATGGGCGACAGTGGAGGGAATAGAGGTGGTTGGTTCGCTGGTGCTTCTTGGATGGGCGGGGCTGTGGTTCCTCAACCGTCGACTATACAAAGAGTACGAGGAAAAGAGGGTTCTGGTTCAGATCATATTTAGCGTCGTCTTCGCCTTCTCCTGTAATCTACTCCAGCTCGTCCTTTTCGAGATCATTCCTATCCTCTCCAAAGAGTAAAGACCCTTTTATTTTAATTATTTCTACCCTTCACCCTCAATTTCTGTCACTTAATTGTACTGGATACTTGATAACATCGTTCATTAGCTTCTACTTTAGTACTTTGGGGCTTTGACGGGGTGGACTATGTAGAAGATTGAATTACGTAGCGATAATTGATAACTGCATCATTATGGTCTTCTCAGATAGTGAAACCTCCCGAGTTGCTTGTAAAATGTCCTTATTCTCATATTTCACGAGACCTGAAGTCTCTTTATTTCTTTTCCTTGCAGGGCTAGATGGATGAACTGGAAGCTAGATATGTTCTGTTTGATATTATTGCTTGTATTCATGCTGCCTTATTATCACTGTTACTTAATGCTCTGCAACAGTGGTATGCTTCTTCCTCTGTTTGCCTAGCTCCGGTCATTTCCAACACTGTTGTTTCTTTTTCTTTCACCTTCATTGATATGTGAGAAAATGGTTCATGACGTCTGCGTTCAGTCTCTGTCGTATCACTTAAGCCTGAATTCACAGAGTAGGGTCAACTTAACTTGGTCTTAAGGATGTCTGGTCTAATATTAGCTTCAAGTATTCCAACTACACTTTAGCTGGTGTTTCCTTATATGCCTCCGTTTGTTTTGTTCCATAATTTTTGCTAGATAAGAGGCTTCATTGATAGATAACCAAAGCTGGCATTATACATAAAACAAACATGGCATGCTGCTAAAATCATTAGTATGATTGCTTGAAGAAACTATGCCTGTGGGATCAATTGGAAAAATTTCTCTTTGTGGAGCAGATGGGGTCATGGGCTTTAATGGCATCTGTGAATCTCTTTTCTTTGTTCTTTTGTATTTTTAAGGATTTGGACCGGTTCTATGATATCCAGCTATATATTCATATGCTATACGCACAAGCTATCTCATATCTTAGGCTTTGTTGCTTGAAGCTATACCCAATATAGGAGTCAACGCTATAACCTAAAAGGATGGACAAGATGTCATGAGCTCAAAAGCTATGACTCTGATGCCATAAGGGAGGCCTACAACCCCAATGCCTTATTGAACAACCATGCTTAATTTGCATAATGCCTATAATTATAGCACAATTGCAATGTAAAGAAATGGACACTTGAGTGTACTTGAGGCATAATATCAACAATAAATGAGTCGAAGTCATTACCTTAAAGAACTTTCGTAGGTGTCATTTGCTCAAAAGCTATGACTCTGATACCATAGGGGAGGGCTACAACCCCACCATGCTTAATTTGCGTTACACCTATAATCATAACACAATTGAGATGTAAGGAAATGGACACTCAAGTGGTACTTGAGACATAATATCGACTATATATGAGTCAAAGTCATTATCTTAAAGAACTGCCATAGGTGTCATGTGCTCAAAAGCTATGACCCTGATGCCATAGGGGAGCTGCAACCCAACCATGCTTAATTTGCATAACACCCATAATCACAACACAATTGAGATATAAGAAAATGGTCATTTGAGTGATAATTGAAACATTATATTGATAATATATGAGTCAAAGTCATTACCTTAAAGGACTGCCATAGGTGTCGTGCTCAAAAGCTATGACCCTAATGCCATGGCGGAGGCCTGTAATCCCAATGCCTTATTGAACAACCATGCTTAATTTGCATAACACCCATAATCATATCACAATTGATACGTGAGGAAATGACCACTCAAATGGTACTTGAGATATAATATCAACATTATTATATTATATGTGTACACATATGGCTAATCCGCAGGATACATGCAAAGCATTAAGGCTGTCATATTCTCCCCTTTCAAGCCAATCAAGGTCCCGATATTGCTTGTTCACGCCTTGGACATTGCCCCTCCATCAGATAATCTTGAGAAGCTCATCTAATAAGTAACATTAACATACATTGCTCCATCAAGCTTACTTAGCACCAAACATCTCACAAAGAACATATTATTGTAGCATCTTGTCCCACAACTTCAACTAGACAACATAGGAGTCAAATTTGTTACCTTAAAGGATTAAAATGGTGTCACATGCTTGGAGGATCCCCACAACTTTAGTGCCTTATCGAATAACCAAGCTTAATATGCACAACACCTTCAACTATAACCAAATTGAGATGTAAAGAAAGGGAGACTTGAGTGGACCTGAGATGTAATATATATTTTCTTACTTCAAACCAACTATTGCCCCAAAATTGCTTGTTCATGTATGACGTTATTGCTCAAATAGATGATCTTGCAAATCTCGCTCAGTGCTCCACTACTCCACATAGCTACGTTATATCTGAACATGTCGTGGAGAACATAATGTTGCAACGTGTCATTCCACAACTCTAACTCTTTCACACCCAATACTCATTTTGTTGCAAGGGCCTCGTCAACATATTTTAATGGCTTATATCCCATATCAAGCCATGCCTATTGACTCCTATCCATGAATTCAGGCAACACACATGAAGCAAGGCTTAGTTCCCATCATGGTTGTCTATTCACCACTTGAATACACCACAGTCCACAAGTGAGATATCTACTCTACCCTTGGGGTATGTCCACAACACAATAATGATTAGTAGAAATGAGTTTGGTATTACTTGTCTTATGCCCAGAGACTACAATTCCTTAGGCGAGGCTTGCCACTCTATTGCTACATGTTGAGAACATGTATAGCATTTACAAATATAACAGAATTGAGATGTAAGGAAAGAGGTACTTGAGTTGTATTTGTGGTATAATATCTACATTGGATCACACTAGGATTCATGAAAGCGCTCACATTTATATGATTGATTTGCATGGTGCTTGGAGAGGATTGAGTGGTAGAAAGGGTGTTTGTGAGCTCTTATTGGGAATTGATAGGTCATCTTCAGCCTGGCAATTAGGTTATAAAGCATACAAAGGTATTGATTGCTAAATAGTGACATTTGCTCTGATAGTGACATTTTTATTTAAGGCTCCAAGAAAGGTGATGTAAGGCTCCAGGGGACCAAGGTTTCATTGGTTCGTAACTATTATTTATGGTACTGAGGATTGATTTATGGAATGTTGTTGTTGTTGAGTTGTTTGCATAAACTTGAGAAGGTGACTAGCAAGTTCATCTTAAAGTTATCTATATGGTTTTGACTCACAGAATGCTAGACTGCTTACTTTTATGGATTGATTTCTTTGTATATTTTGTTAAGGGAAGGGATAATATTGTGCTAGATCATGATGGAAGTAGATTTGTAGAAAGCTTACTATGCCATGGAATGCTGTTAATGGACTAGGTCTTATATTGGGGGTTTCCTTTACATTTTGTGAAGTCGTTGATTTGTTGCATAACTGTTTGTCTCTTTCTCGTTGGTGCTTAATTAATGGTCTAGTCACACCTTGCCTTTCAAAGGTAAAAAGGGGTCGAGACAAGATGATCTTCTATCACCATGCTGGTTTTTGATGATAATTGAATATTTTAGTAAACTGCTTGAATATTCGTGGCAAGGATAAACTTTCATTAGTGTCCAAAGTGTGAAATTGAATTTGGTGAATTTGTATGACAAATTGCTATCGTGCAAGGTAGATGTCACACAAATTTTGTGGCTTTCTCAAGGTTAAACTAGTCTCAAGGTTAAAAGGGAAATATAGTGTGTTTTGATTGGAAAATAACGGACTTGGTTATCGAAACTTCTCTTTTTTGCTGATAGGCTTTAGTTGCAAAATCAACATTGGCAATACCTAGGCATCCATTGAGATGTGTTTAAGTCCGTTGTTTGTGCTTTGCATGAAAGTCATCACAAAATCATGATTCATGACCTCATCAGAAAGAATTGTCCCTGTAAAGAAAGCCTTAGCATGAAGGTGTGTATGGCTGAAAAGGAGGTATGTTTTGGCTGAAAAGGTATTGAGCCATTTAACAAAATTGTAGTTAGGAAGTTCTTATGGAATATCACAAAGGGAAGAATATTGTGGATCAAATGGATCAACATGGAGTGCTTAGATAGAGATATAGTTTGAGAATTCGTTCCTCTAAATAGCTCATGGACTTTGAAGATGATTAAGAATATGGGCCAAGTGTTTGATTCGTTGTTTATCACCATGTAAGGAAAATTAAAATGTGCTAGCACAATTATGTGCATTTTTGATAGTGTATGAGTTGATTTGATCCCATTTACCTAGGGTGCCATGTTTTGTAGTTGATTGGTGTCCTTGAGTTCACTAAAACACACTCAAGCTTGTTGCACATGATAAGTTGTGCTTATTAGGGAATTATTGTTAAGTTTTGGTCTGTAGGTATATAGTGAATGTGTTATGTGCGGGTGTATTATGGTCCTTTAAATTGAATCTTGTACAATCCCCTCTTTTGTACCCTTTAGAGATTTGAATCTTTAGATGGGACCCTTATTACCCTTGCTCTTGAACACATGCGTCATGAGGGGGTCTCAATGGTGATGGATGAGGGGGTCTCACAGTTATAGTTAGGGGGTCTCAATGGTGATGGATGAGGGCGTCTAAGGAATTAACTTAATTAGTTAGCTCTTTAGGTTAAGTGTTATTGATAATCATTGGCCCTTTCTATAGAGCTTAGAAAGCTGTCAAAGCTAGGAATCCTAATTTGTTCTAATTATTAAAGATAATTCACACACACTCTTGTAGATAGTTTTCATATACCAATTCAAATCCTAATAGAATAACACTCTAAAGATAATCATACTATCTTGTGCCCCAAGAACTTATTAACTAAAAGAAAACAAGCTAATAACCCTTAATATCTAAAAAGTACTTGGTTGTAGGATTTATTCATCATTTATTCATTGGGTTTGCTTACTTAGAGAATATAGGGTTTTGCAAAGTTGGTCATCCGAAACTTTGTTTTGGAGTATGGAGCAATTATTTGAGAATAAACTTAGGAAAAAAATCGGGTGATTATTGCGGTCTTTTAAGTGATTATTTCAGCCGCATTTTTACTTGGTGATTATTTCAGCTGCTCAAATGGTTATCTCACCCACATGTATTTTTTTTCTTGGTTGGTTTGGTTATTTTTTTCTGTAATCTTTGTAGAAAATAAGCTGAATGATATAGATAAATTATTCCTTTTTAATTTTACTCATTTTATAAAATATACCTCAAACTTAAGTTCAAAACGTTAAAAAAAAATAATTTTTTAACATATATGGTTCATTTTTTATTTACATACGATTCGAATAACTGAAGATATGATAATAGTTCTGATGGTGATATGGGAATGTTGTATTCTAAATCCAAAAAAAAAATATTCTTTTATTTCAAATTTAGACTAGATTATCTTTTCTAGGTACAATACTAAACAACTTTACTAGATTGAACTTAATAAAGTATTAGCGTAGGAGGCTTAATCTCATTGAAGAAATTAGATGGATACTAAAATATATATTTAGAATTACAAAATACATAAAATTTATATGGAATTATCTCACCCGTTTAAGTAATTATTACAATTTGATTGATACTAAAATATTTGTTTAGGATTACAAAACACATAGAATTAAAAGTAATTATCTTGTCCGCTTACATGATTATATACTCTATCTCTTGGTTTTCTATGTTACATCTTATTAATGATTAAATATGGCACCTCTGTGCCATGTTCCTAAGGTGATTATCATTATGTGTTATGGGTAGTGAGGTGATTATCTCACCCGCTCAAGTGATTAACTCTCCCTCTCAAGTGGTTTCTTGCTTATATAGGTGATTATGTGTTACGTGCCTTGATCTTTCGATTTACCTGTTTATAACAACTTTTTCATTGAATGACACCTCCATGCTGTATTGTCACCTGAGTGTATCATGGTGCATAATCGAATTTGCTGTATTGAGTTGTCTTGAATTGCATTTTTGGTTGTACCTATAGTTATTTTGGTGCTAATCTTGGAGTTAAATAATTGTTTCGGTAGTGGAGAATACCAATTCAAATAATTTGAATTTTTTTCTTTTGTTTCATAAGCTTGTGTAGCTGCTGTTTTTTTTTTTGGTCTGTTTGTCTTATTATCCAAATAATTGTGTTAGTCATGATATTTCTAGGAGGCATGTATAAAAGGAATATGGGGGTTGTTTGGATTTGGAGATTTAATTATTTGGGAAATTTCTTATCTATTAGTTTAAACATTTTTTAAAGTTTTTTAATCTAGGATAATTATTTTTACGCATATACTTCAATTTATGTGTAATACGCCTCTTACCTAAGCTTTGTTTTCATGGTCTGAATTTTTTTGATTGATTTAATGTGATGAGAATTAAAGTACCTAATTATTATCATCATATTTATAAATTTAATAATAAAAAATGATAATTAAAGTTATAATAATTAATCTTTTAATTAATGATAATATTAGTATTAATACTATATTTAAAATATTAGTTATTGTATTAATAATTATAATTATAATAATAAAAATATTTATATTAATAATTAACCAAATAATAATAATTACTACTCCCTCTATTGATAAAAGATTTTTTTTAGCAATTTACTCAATATTTTAGAAGGCAATAAATATACCTGTAATATGACAATTATACCCTTATATTGGAAAGTAATATGACAATTAATGTATAGAAGAATAAAGGGAAGAAGCAGGGATAAAAAAAGAAAGTAACCATTAACTTTTCTGAAAGAACTTTAATTTTGAAACAATAATTTTGAGCTTTCAGAAACAGAGGGAGTATTAGCTTATGATGTCTATCATCAATTTTTAACAACACAACAACAACTATTATTAATAACAAGAATATGATTAATGATCTAATTGGTGCCAATCTAATGTGATATGAAAATGAGATGAGGAAAATAGGGCCATAATCATCTATTTTTAGTTATATGAAAGACTACTCATATGCATTTATAACACGTGCTACTATGCATTGATAATTTTGTACCAGCTCATCCTTTATATTCTGGATATAAGTATTAGTAAATTTTGTAAAAAAGTTTCAGCAATGATATTTGATTTGTAGGATAATTTGCCCCAAAACTGGATAGGATATCCAATCTGGTCAGTCTTCATTTTGTGGATTGTATATTCACTCCAATTTTGGAAAGCAAGATCGGATATTCAGATTTTTTGTTAGTTTTTCATGGGTATCAATTGATTTTACCGATGCCTTTGTTTTTGCACTATCCTACCTTATAGGACCGGCCCAAAAACTGAAGAGGGTAGCAAATAAGTATAGAAGGAAGAAAGAATCGCTTTACATCATTAGAGCCATATTTGCAGCAGCTCTGTATAGACTGTATTATTGAGCAACTTACTGGTGTACTTAGGAAAATGGCCTCTATGGTAGCAAGTAGGTGTTTGTATCCAATGAGGAAGTGGAAGTTGTGAAATCTAGCGAATGGGTGGATTTTCTCATGTGAGTCGGAGTTGTAACGCTCAATTTGGTTATGCTTTTAATGGAATTTATCTTATACCAACAAAAGAATCTTGCTCTTACCGAGCTATCAATAGTGCTTGTGCTTCTATGTTCCCGATTCGACTACTGTAATTATTGATTATGTTGATATTGAATTTCATTATGGAGTTAGGGGCTTAGTTCTTTTATTTTCTGTTTATAACAGGATGGCAGTCAATTCAACTCGTAACCTAATATCTGTTGGTAGCAAATACTTTCCTTCCTAGTATACATTATTGCAGAAGTCCCTTATAATTTTTATGTTTTTTATTCCCCCCCCCCCCCAAAAAAAAAGAGAGGAATATTGTTCTACAAGTTGGCCACATTTAAAAAATCTCAGGTTTGATTTTTAGCTGATGGGAGTTTATTATCATGTTGGAGTGCATTTCCCATGTTATGAAATCTTGGTTAGGCCCCGGAGTTCTGGTCATTTGGACCCAATCTTGTGATTATCTACGTTGACATGGTTTTGATGCCAGTTTGGGCTTGATTGTACTGCTTGCGTAATGTTCACGTGTACATATTCATGTTCCTGAAACTTGTATGCATAAGAGGCTTTATTTTTCCATTTTATAATCTTGATATGCCTGTGACTGAGGAGTGGCAAAATCTGTTAGCAGAACTATTGCTTCAGTATTTGTTTTACGAAAATGCCCCTTTTTGTTTATTTAATTTGGTAACCTTTTTGTATTTGTTGCAGGTGTAAGAAAGGAACGAGCTGCACTTGGTGCTATCCTGTTTTTGCTGGGTTTCCTGTATGCTTTTTGGCGCATGGGCATCCACTTTCCAATGCCTTCCCCTGATAAAGGTTGTCTCTAGATTGAGATTGTCTTTCTTCCAATTTAAAAAAGTTCACTCTATCTATCCATGCTTAATTTTTGTTATGGGCTCTGTGTTCTACCAGATTGTTCAGCCTTTCCATCTCATTGATTTTAAAGTCCTACAAGATAGTGATTGAATACAATGTGAAGTTTCATATATGCATGGTGCTTCTTATTCAGAGATGCTGTATAATAGCTTTCTGACTGAAGAACTATCATATCCTGCCTTGACCTAATTCAGATGAAGTTCTACTTTGAAAATTTCCGATGTATTGTGCAAATGTGGTATAAACATATGCAATGTGATAAGAGTGTTTGTAAGTGTGTGAGCAAGAGGAATCAAGAGATTTTGGTGTGAAACATCAATCATGTTCAGGGGAGAATTTTGGATCAACGCTTGTCTATTGCCTTTTCATTTTTCCCACATGTATCATTTTTCTTTTCTGTAATACCATATGTCCCCCTTCAAACAAAAAGTTCAATATACAAAGTTAGAATTCCTTGTCTCAGCAAATGTTTTTCAACTTTTGCTTTCATGTACTTTTGAATATTTATATTTTCATCTTTTCTTATGGTTTTCTTGTCAATGTGGTGTCAATTATGAGCAATTATCATACTACACCCACTTTACTTTCTTTCCATTTGGGCTCTCAGGTTTTTTCACCATGCCTCAGTTGGTTAGCAGAATAGGAGTCATTGGTGTGACTGTTATGGCTGTCTTGTCTGGTTTTGGAGCTGTGAATTTGCCTTACAGCTACTTATCCCTTTTTATCAGGTATCTGCTTCAATTCACTTTTCCATCTTTATTTTATTTTGTATTTTTTCCATTTGCTCTTGCTGCTGCAAACTTTCTTAGATAATGTGGCGGTGCTGTTTCCTGTGGTAGAGAAATTGAGGAATCAGAAATAAGGGCCTTGGAGAGGCAACTAATGCAATCAATCGAGACTTGCACTGCAAAGAAGAAAAAAATCATTCTTTCTCAAATGGAGATGGAGAGGAGTCAAGTATCTGAAGAGGTTTGCCTTGATTTCCTTGCCTTGTACCATCTCTTTCCACACTGTTCCCTGGTCCTTACCAGTCCATTGTTTTCTGCACATGAGTTTTCCAATTTGCTGAAACTGTGCGTTTGACAGACAAAAATACTTTATGTAATCTCCAAATAAAATCAAGCTTTATGCAACTATATAGAGCGAATTCTGATTGAGATGTAGTTGCATATTGGTGTGTTTGAGCTATGGAGCATGGGGACAGCATGCATGTTGCGTCCCTGAAAATTTTGGGGATAAAAACACAGAAGAAACACCGCTTGCTATCCCCAAATCATTTTGGCCAAAAAAATAATATGAAGCCCTCAATACAGTGGAGACCCGCGATGAAGGAAACAGCAGTACAACAATGGCAGAGTTATGAGGATACTGGCATGACAACACAATTCATATTGAAGCAATTACCTTGATGAAGGCCGCAGCTGCAGTCATGATGACAGCAATGCATCAACGACAGTCAGCAGAAGCAACTACTAGCAGTTGCTTTCAATCCCATGCTCACTCTTTCTTCTTGCTCTCCTAGCCCTTTTCTTGTCCTTTGCCAAACTTCCCTCTTCTCTCTTCCTTTGGAATCTTTTCTCTTTCTAATTCAGGTAGTTCCTCATTTTTTCAACATGTCATATTTGGGTCAATTCAACGATTTTTTATTTTTCCAATTTCATTGAAGGAAAACTCATGTCTTTTGAGGTCCTTTGGGGTGTTATTGGAAACCATTCAACAAACTTGAGCCAAGAAGATGCATGACATTAACTTAGGCTAAAGTTGATTCAACTATGGGTGGCTTATTTTACAAATATGGCTCACTTTGGAGCTCAATTTGATTTGGCGCGGAACTATGGTATTCAAGTATTTTGGGGACCTTCAAAATCAAGTTTTGTCAAGGTTCCAACCCTGCATGCACAAGGAAGGCAGCTAGCACCTATGGGAATTTGGCTCCCTTCCAACATTCCTATTTTAGACAAAGTTTGCACCGATGAGACTAACCAAGTTGTCTACTGTTTCCTATTGAGTTGTAGCTGCAAATGTTTAAGGTGCCTTGAAGACCAAAAATGCAGCTCAATCATGATCTCTAACCTGCAGAAGAAGCTGGTTGATTCATAGGGAGATTATTCATCAAACATCCACTATAGTAATGTGTTATTGCTTATGATGGATGCCACAGCTAGCAACCTTGTAACTAGACCTCTTGTGAATTTTAATGTCAGGACTGCATCAAGCACCAAGCCTTGGGAAACCCAAAAGGCCATTCTTGGCATGAAGTGCAAGTTTGATTTCAAAACTAGTCATGTTACATTTCCTTTTGAAGTTGTTACTAGCCTTTTGTATTAGTTGTGTGAGTTAGGCTTGCTTTAGTTGTTATCATTACTAGTAAGCTACTTCGATTAAGTTAGACTTAGTTGGGTCTACTTGTAACCTAGCTAAGTGTCATTCATTTACCTATTCCTTAGTTTTATAAAGGACTAAAGTGATAATGAATGAAGAACAACTTGACTTGATACAAATATGACCCTTGTTTTCCCCAAAGTGGCGGGTGGTCTCTTAAACGTCCATGCACTTTGAATGTTCTACTACACTTTCAAGAATTGTATACCTTAGATGGTGAATCAAGAGCAAGTGATCACTTATCAGGTTTCTAAGTCTTCTTCACTATTTATTCTCTTAAACTTTTTCTCAACTTTCTTGGTGGTGTTAAACACCTTATTCAACCTTGCATCAAACCCAGTTTGGATCCTGTTTGCATCGTTTCCTTTTCTTTTCCTTTCTATCTTTCACTTGACTTGTTTGTGAATCCCTTGTCTACTTTTTTTTTTTTAATTGAGAGAGAGTTTTGACGACACTCCCTAATAAAGTAACCAATTTTTAAGTTGATTGGTGCACCAATAATCCAATCATTTATATATTTTTAATTTTTTATGGTCTATAGGTCTAATTTAATTTATGTATTTTACATTTCAAAAGAAATTATTTATATTAAATTCATGTTTATAATACTATCAAAACACTAATCATGTGTAAAACTAGATTACAAAATTTTAATCTAGTTCCCTAACATCCCGTCCCTCGAAATGCTGTGTCCCCCTTCAACGTCCTTATCCCCATCCCCGTGTGACCTAGTGTTTTAGTGGTGGGTTGTGGGTGGGCCATAAGGTATCTCTGTTAATGGAAAAACTTGGCATGGCTCATCAAATAGAACCTTGCTTTGAATATTATCTGTGTTGCTCAAATTCCGTCTCATCTGAATGTTTGTGCATTCATTCATCTTTTTTCACTGTTGAGGAGCTTGGCCTTAGTTGCATTCCAGTGCATGTTTGTTACTGATTTGCATTTGTTATCTGCATCTTTTCTGGTTGATGCAAGTTTGGCCTACTCTTTTTGTAAAAAATAGGAGACCGAAAAAGATGCACATACTACCCTCTTAAAAGGACAGGTCAGCAGGGAAGCCTTTTCATCTTGCCCCTTAAATCCATCAGCCAACAAAAGAAACAGGAAAAGGGAAAAGTACCTAGTCTATTCCTACCTGTTCTGACCCTTCTATTGCTAACTGATTCTCATTATTTTTTTTATATGATATTTTGTGAGCTGGGGTCTTTTCGCAATGAAGAAAACATCTGGATTCATGCTGTCTTATTATATTATTTTAAGGATAAAGTCCATTTAGTTAACATGACATTTGGCCTAATTCCTTTAAGGTACAATGTGCTTAGAATAAGTCACATGTACCATGAATTTTATAGTCTACTTTTATTTTACCACCATCCTGTTAATCTTTAGTCTTAGATTACTAAATAATGACAATTTTACCATCATTTATTTTCCAAGCTGAATTGGGAATAGTTTAATCATTTTGAATATTTTTGGGAACTTTTAGAATCTTTTTAAAGCAAACATCCTTATTATCTAGAAATATTCAATAAAAATCTAAATGTTCCCCCCAAAATTGGAACAATATTCAAATGATTGAAACACTCTCAAGTTAGCTTTTAGAAATATTGGATTGTAAACCTGTATTATTTTAGAAATAGAATAAAGATGGCACTAAAGTAAAGTAAACTAAAAATGTCATGTACTTCTTTATAATTATTTAAAACATATGGCACCTACGTAGAATTATACTGGTATCTAAAATGAATTTATCCTTATTTTAATTATAGCGCGCACTCGTGCACACACACACACACACACACACTCTATTCATGAATTTTATTATTTCAACCACAAATCCATTGGCTGCATAGCTTTGGTCACTGCCGTGTGTGGTGTTTTCCAAAACATCAGGCTTACAATTTTTCTAAAGATCATAGAAATTTGGAATGATGTTGCTAAAGTGGTGTCCATATAATGAGCAGTTAATGCTTGGCTCAGGAAGATCATGTTTGTGGAATGTTTTATTCTCGCTTGCTGTAGAAAATATGCTTTTCGATGGAATTTATGTGCTTGCTCATTCGTGGGATGTATTTTGTAATGAGAGTTTATCAACCATGTCTCATTTCCATTCCAGATTCCTTTTATAAAGACTTCATGTCTCTATATGAACATGTGACTTACACTTTTTGTTTCTAGAAGCTGAATGCCAGATCTTTTCTCAAGAGAATTGTCGGAACCGTGGTCAGATCAGTGCAGGAAGACCAGAGAGAGCAAGGTGTGTGGTTTCTTTATGCCTTTCTAATTTTTTAGCTTTATATTCTTGGGTTACTTTAGTCCTAAATTAGAAGGAAAGGAAGCAATGAAATAGTGATATTAAACATTTTGAAATAAATTAATCCTTTACTTTGTTTGATATGTAATTATATATAGTGGATAACATCATAATATAAATTTTTTGGTTCCTAACCTGCTCCTCCCCTAGTCCCACACCAACCTATGGGCATGCAAATTTAGGAAGTAAGGTAATTTGATTTCCATTTATACTTCCACTCCCACCAGTAAATGATACCAAGAAGTATACACAGTAAGGAATGGCTTCTCCATTCCTGTTCCTGTTCTTTCAACCCTGCTATCAAATGAGATCAGAATTTTGAGTGAAGAAGCACGCCAATTATGTACCAAATGAGTATGTAGAATTGGGCTTGTTAGCCTATGCTCTGGGTGCTTGTGGCTCTGGTTTTGCTTGTTTAATGAGTTGAATCATGAAGGCTGAATTCCTGCTTTATTTTTTTCCCCCCTTTGTATGTGCAACTTCCTAATTTTCCACAATGAATATACTGCCTCGAATTCGTATTAAATGTCATTTTAGTACTTTTAACTTCAACCAAAATAAGTGTCATTTTATGATTTCAATATTTTTACTAATTTACCCTCTAGGTTTTATCATCATTAAATGTTTCTCTTAAAGGTTTTATATTCTCCAAAACTTTTCATCAAACATGTAACTATTACTAGGGCTATGCTAGTCATTTGCTTTTAGTTTTTAATGTGTTCATGAAGTTAAAATGACACTTATTATGAATCACTGGTAGTAAACTAAAATCATTTCAAAAGTAGAAGAGAAATATTCTTCCCATAACCATATTCTTCTTGAGCAAGGTCAATACAGTCGCATGTTTGATTTGGATTGATATGTTGTCCTACCTTATCTCTCCTAGATCAGCTCTAAGGTGCAAGCTGGACTATATTAGCCTGCATTTGTCTTTGTACGATATAAGAGTTTGAAAGAGTTAAGACCCTATCTTAATGAACTTTATTTGTTCCTATTCATGGAATAAAATATTGATCCCGAAATGCAATATCGATCAATATTTACTAGTTTATAGGTTTTCCGATACACAACATAGCGAAGGTGCGTTGGACAAAATATTTGGCAAATTTATTGGCATAATGTTGGATATCGATAATTATATTATTAGTAGAACCTTAAATTATCAATAAATAAATAAATAATTTGTTTTCATCCTGTTTTTCAGATTCCTTTGTCCTAGCCCCAACTGTTAATCTTCTCCTAATTTTTTAAGTTAAATATTAATATTTGTCTTGGATAAGCAAATAAGTACCATTAGTCAAGTAATATAAATATTAATTTCTTAAGTATATGACTAAGAATTAGACTAATGAACAACAAGTTATCAATTTTTTTGTTTTAATTTATTGTATGTGTATAAATGTGACATAGTAATACTTTGAATAAGAGTGGGCATGCAGGCTTGACTCTAAGGCCACCTTGCTCAGAGTATGAATTTATTATACTTTTGAGTTTGAATAAGAGGGTGAGCTGTCTAATATCACTTGTTATTGCCTGCAAATCTTGCCTGACTTTATCACAGCTCTTAGTTTATCAATTTTTTGTCTTCATTCCTAATCATTATGACAGGAGGAACAAGGACAATTAAAATAAAATCACAAATTCTGTTCCAAACTTTGACTTGTCAAATATTTGTCTAAATCTGGCGAAAGCTTCACAAAATTTCTTCTTTCTTCGCACTTGATAGACTAGGATGTAGAGGAAGCCGATGATGTGTGTGAATGACGACAATGATTGAATCCATGTATGTTGCAATAGAGATATAATGAAGTATGCTAGACTACAGTTGAGGGTTTTGACTTTTGAGGCCTCTGCAATTTTAGATCCATCAGGTGCTTGAAGATGGCTTCAGCTAGCATATATGTGAATGAACGTCACTCATGGGTCGCTAGATTTGAATGATCATCGGCGATATGTTCGACTTAGATGTGTAAAGATTGAACTGGTTATGGGGTCATTTGCAAGAGGTGACAACAAGACAAGGTGGCTGGCACTCGGTGTTTTTGGTGAATATGTGATGTGGCTGCTGGGTTTCATCAGTGAAGATAGTGGCTGATTGTAGTGGTCCTTACCAGTGGCTAGGGTTCCTTCTGTGTTATGGAGGGGATTTTCCTAATGGTTGTTTCGTGGACGTATTAGTGGAAACTGGAAACACCAAAAGTGACAACATAGTTAACCAAAACTGGCTGCAATGGAATGAGTTTTTGGCTGTGATACCAAAATGACTTAGGGTTAACTCTGGCCCTCACAATACCCTCTAGTTTACCGTAAACCATATAAGTTTAATAATGAACTTAATTTGTCATTCATAACCACTGAATAACAATTATATTACATCCCTTTTATAAGGATATGACCTTATATAAAAACATAATCAAATATATAATAAATTGAAGAATAAAGTATTCTAAACATTGGCTTTGACACTTGAATTGATGCAAAGCTAACTCTCTCCCTACATATTTGTGATAAAATTCTTACAATATTATTAACAAACTCTATTTCTCATTCATAAATATAATCACCAAATAACAATTACATTAGGTCCCTTTCATAGCGATCTAGCACGGATATTCTATGCATAATGAAATATGGAACAAAATGATAATAAAATTATACCAAAATCCTAACAGAATAGTATGGAAATCATAGTAAATAAGTAAATCTAATACTATCTAAAAATTGCAAGGTCTCCTCAGTCTCAACCTAGGGAAAGAAACATATTGTTTAGACCTGGTTCTTTTTATTAGTGGCTCAGTAAAGAGCTAGGACAATAGCATAAAAAATTCACCTAAAATTAGAACTACTGCTGTTAACACTATCACAAAATCTGATTGATTGATAGACTCTGCTCCATGGGTTGTTAGGAATTTTATGTTAATATAAATAACTTAGATTGTTCTTTCTGTTCGTAGATATCAAAAACTTGGAAGCTGAGGTGCAAGCTATGGAAGAGCTTTCAAAGCAGTTGTTTTTGGAAATTTATGAGCTACGCCAAGCTAAGGTCTGAAAGACTTGTTTTTGCAATTTCCTTTTTTGTTCGTTGTCTTTTGGAATAGATGTTCTCATTCGTTTCTATTACACTTTTCTTTCATAGATAATTTAGGTGCAACTTTTAATATCCTTGTTGGAGATCGTGACGATGGAGCTTTTATGAGAATTTTGTTGTTTTGCTTAAATCTTGTAAAAATGATAGCTAGGTGTTCGTTTATGGAATATGACTGCATTTTCCTCATCTTATTTCAAGGACTAGCAATAACATTATTAATAATTATCTTTATCACTTGTTATCATTATTATTATTCTAATTTATATCAACTTAATATTAATAAAAATATTATTTATAAATTTTAATATTAATAAGAAATTATTACTAGCTATTATTATTAATGAATACTTATTACTATTTATTAATAAATATTATTTATAATTATTTATTTATGATTATGATTATTATTATTCTCACTCATATAAGTTTGTCATCATTAATTGTTATTAAAAATAATAATTATTATCAAATATTAAAAATAAGATGCAATTGGACTAGATTAGAAAGATGAGCAGAAGATGTGGACCTTGCTTGACAATTAGTAGATGTAGTGAATATTTTTAGATTTAGGGGACATTTGAAGATTTGACTATGCTAATTCAAGTTTCTTAAAGAGTAGTGATTCCATTAGTAGATTCCAAAATATCAATTCCATTATTAGATTAGGCTTTTAAAGTAAAAAGACATATTTTCTCAATATTAGTCAAATATTATAAGATGCCATTGGTTTATAATAATATTGCTGCATGATTCTTTGTTGTGTTAGAAAATATTCTTGCCAACCATTTCTTGAAGTCTATTTATTTGTGGATGATAATAATGTAATTATATGCCATTTTTCTATATTCAAACAGCTAAGTGCCAACTTACGATACATCTTTAGGAAATGTGGTAATGCTATCTACTTGTCCGCTAATGCATTATGCCAATACTATAGCCTATTTGCTGATTCCCAAACAAGGCCTTGATGTTGTGAAAATTTTGTTTTTGAAGATTCTATTATTATTTTTTAATTTTTGTTGGTGGTTGATGATTATACAAATCCTGAGAGGGCATGATTTACAAGGACTCTTTTCAATGCGTGAACACTATGGAAAGCTAACTTGTCAATTAGCTCTTTGCAATCTATTATGTATTTAAAGAGTTAGCTTTTGGCTCATTTCTTTCTCTTGCATTTGCTTGCTCTGAAACACATGCAGATTTTTATTCTGCCAAATTGAGTAGAGCATCTTTCCAGTTGCAGTTCTTAGAATGCCTGCATATTCCCTTTGATTTTATTCTCTTTTGTTCAGGAAATGATAATAGCTCATTTATAATTTCAATTTTTTTTTCTGATCACCTTTTTAAGGTGACAGCCAAGCTCCTTCTCTGCATCAGTTTGGTTGTTAACTTTTTATCTTCTCAGAAAGCAGCTGCTTTTTCTCGTACTTGGAAGGGCCATATGCAGAACCTCCTTGGCTATGCATGCTCAATTTATTGTGTGTACAAAATGATCAAGGTATGGGCATATTATATTCTTCAATATTGGCTGCCTTAATTGTATCTTATTCATTTTTGGCCGCTATTATTGTTGATTTCTGGTCCTTAATAGCTATTTTCATGAACTATTATTCTGCTGGGTATTTTACCTACCATATGAACACCTGATAAATATTTGGGAATGTCATGCTGAGATTATAGAAAAACCAGTGATGTCATTGTAACCCATGCCTTAACACATTGACGCTTCTTGGTATCCAGTTAATTATTTTTTGTAACTAGCTTGTCTGCTTCTCGGTACCAGTTGATGATTCTTTGTAATTAGCTGTCTACTTCAGACAAGTATTGCTTCTCATAGATTATTAAGGCTTCCACTTTTCCTTTATCCATAACTATAGAGCCCCTTCCCCTGTATTATGTTCTTTCTTGTAAAGAAATAATCTAATGGCGCCAACTGACTTGATCTTGTTGATTTTTGCAGTCTTTGCAAAGTGTTGTTTTCAAAGAGGTAATTTCTTTCCTTGCTTCATCGATTTTTTCAATCTCCTATGCTATTTCCGGCATTTAAAGTGCTTCATTTGTTGAGTTAATGTGTTTTTGATTCTACAGTTGTTTTAACAATTTTTTTTATTCTATTTTTATTTTTTATATGTCAAACTCATTTTACAGGCTGGCTCAGTAGATCCCGTGACAATGATCATTAGCATCTTCTTGCAGTATTTTGATATTGGCGTGGATGCAGCTTTGTTATCACAGGTACCTGGGTTTTCTTCCTAGAGTGCTGCTCTTGAATTGATGAAATTGCACTTCTTATTTGCCTTGGGAAGCATGGACCTTCTGTTTTTCCAGTTGGTTAGACTTCTGTTATTGCATGCATTGCAAAAATATTAGATTCCAACAATTTAGTTCTCATGTTACTCTCCCCTTGGTAATTGAGTTATGTTAACAGATGCCCATGGATAAAGGTTAAGGTTTTAAAGTTTTTGCTGAAATGGTGTAACTAGGGAGTTGATAACAAATGCATGCATTGGTTGGTGGTACGAATATTATATTTATTTCCACCATTGATAATCTTAATGAATGCCCTTGAAAGACCATTACATTATCCTTAATGATCATTTGGTAGGTTGGTAAGATTTGTGCTTGGCATTGTCTTTAGGACTTCCTACATCAAGGTATTTGTATGCCTATAAATAACAATGTCATCCACATGTTCTTAGGTTTGGGTATAAGTTAGGCTCACTCCGAAGATGTAATAATTTATATTCCTTATTTCTCCATGTGATGTAAGATGGATGATAGGACAAGAAAAATAGGAGAAGAAATGGTATTCAAAAAAAAGGAAGTATAGAAGTCCGGGATAGAAATTGCAATCACTAGAAATTCTTAATCATTCATCAAATTCATGAAGGATAACATAAGCTAGGGCTCTAGGTCAAAGTACTACCAGAGCATTTATGATATTTAAAAGGTTGACCCAAATCTTAAAAGAATAAGTTTGAAGCATATCCTGAATGCTTTACCTAGTACATCTAAAAGGATCTATTACTTAATCCTACAGTCATATTTTTCTTTGAAGAGATGTTTATTCTATAACTACCTTATTCTCCTCTATTGAGAAAGAACTTGAATTCGGTGAGTGAGGACGAAGAAAATCATTAATAAACATAGTTGTAATGTTGTGAAGATTGTTTTAGCTAATTCAAGAAGCATTACATTGAGGATGATTCATGTGACCCTTAAAATATTGGAACCTTCATGAGATGAAGCAATGAACTCACTGTTATGGATGTTATCTACTCTTCCTTAGGTGGATGACCAAATGGCAAAGTGGGGCCCTTTGAACTTATAGGTACATTAGAAGGTAAAGTAGGAAGCTTAGAAGTATTGTTACAACTTACAAGATGAAAGATCATATAACTTATACCTAAATTATCAAGTATCTAGAATATAGGCTCTAGATGTTTGTTTATGTGAGAATTGATAGTGAGCCAACAACTCATGCATATAACTGTATAACGCCTTTGGAAACACACTCAAGACAAATGCATGCCATGACATAATCTCTTTTATTAAATTCATATACCTAAAATGGCCGCTAGCAAGTTTATAATCTTATTAATCAGCATAATATTATGTTTAATCTCAAACATGCAAATCATGATGATGTCAAGAGAAGGACTAGGTAGGTGCAGAGGCATGTGCATGAGAAAGGTACCAAAGTCAGTAGAGCATGAGAAGAATAACCGTCAACAATTTCAAAACTTTGTGGACTTGCGAGTAGCATTGTTGTAAGTGAATTTTGCTATAGGTAGTGTTAGGTTCAAAATAGGACTTTGTCTTGACTAAGAAAACGTAATCTGCCTCCTTAGCCTCTATTTACAACCTTGGTTTGACCATTAATTTGTGGAGAATCTTGGCTGGCTTTTATTAATGGATGAAAGCATTCTGCACGCTTAATGAATCTAAAATACATATAAGACATTGTAGAAGGAAGACAATGTGGCACATGCCCCCTTGTCTTTCCCCTACCAAAAAACCAAGGAAGGCAACTAAAGGATCTTATAAAATCTAGATTATCTTTCCTTATTGATTAATATCTTATTATTTAGTTTTTACAATTAAGAAGAGATGCTGATTTTGTTAGATATTATTCTTAGATATTTAGAGAGTTATTAGTTACAATCTTTAATAAGGGCCAAGTCCATAGGTTATACTAGGTATAAATAGGCACATGCCTCTAATCTAATATTCAGAGATCGGAGAATTAATGAATTATTTAATTCCTTGGTCCTTATGTCTCTACCTGTCTCCCTTTCTCTCTATAGGCCCCACCCTGTCCCTTCTACTCACTAATCTCCTCCATAATACTCTATCAATCCTCCTAATTAACTTCTCTTCCTATTCAAAAGCTACTATTGGTTGCATACGTTCAATTTGCATCACGAAAAAGGTAAGGAGTTGATTCGAGTTCAAATTCAACCAAGAACTTAGGATTTAGGTTCAATTATGAAACCAAATCAATTAATTCAATAAACTAATAATCAAGACCATACTAAATTGGTGTTAGAGCCTGATTTTATGGCTAAGACTCAGGATCAAAAAATTCTAGGGCTCAAGCAAATAGTGGGAGTCCTGCAAGAAGGTTGGGAAGAAGAAATAAAGTTGTAGGAATTCATATGCTCACATATGCACAAATCCCAAGAATCAGAGGTCAAAAATACTCTAATAGCACAACCAACAGATCCCCTAATGCCATCGATATAGCCACATCAGGTCACCGGTGAAGCTCCCAGAACCGTTATTAGCCTTCGCTCAATCTAGTTATTGATGTCTTTTGAACCACAGCCATGCCCTCTTTGATTTCACCACTAGTGCAGGGCGTTGACCATAGCGAGAGCTTTTTGATTGAGGCGACAATCGGATTGGGTGACTCGCGGGTGGGTTATATTATAGTGGGTCGGGTCATTTTTAGGTTTGGGTCTTTTTTGGTCATTTTGTTGTTTAGTTTAGGTTGGATTGGGTTGGAGTTGAACTAGCTTGGGTTCGGGTCATTTCATGCTAAGTTGACATGACTGGCCTAGTTTGGGTTAGGGTTAATTTGATGGATTAGGTTCGGGTTGTTTTGAGGTAATTTGATGATTTGAGTTGGGTTGTTGCGTATTTATTTGATGATGTGGGTTGGGTTTGGGCCAAGATAATTTTGGATCAAATTCAAATTGGGTTAATTTAATTGCCCAAGGCGGGTTGGAATAGTATTACTTCAATAGGGGCTATTTCGGATTTGAGTCAATTTAGTTAAAATGTGTTACTCCATTTCACAATATA
The DNA here is from genome assembly GCA_030549775.1 of Tamarix chinensis. Lineage (NCBI taxonomy): Eukaryota > Viridiplantae > Streptophyta > Magnoliopsida > Caryophyllales > Tamaricaceae > Tamarix > Tamarix chinensis. Next base: position 63,445,097 of record CM060174.1, read on the forward strand.
AGACATATTAAGTTTTTAATTTTGTTTCATAATATAAGCCACATTACAAAGATATCAATAATTAAATATTTTATTTCCAATTATATTCTTATTTTATTCTCTTTTTAATTAGATGAGAAAGGGGTATTAACTTTAGTATAACGGTATATTAGTGAAAGTAGATAATTTTTTTAATGTATGCGTAAAATGTTAATCTACCTTATATTAAGAAATGGAGGGAGTAGTTGTTAATTATTGTGTAGATAGAGTGGTGGATTTAGAAAGTAGTTGGCGAATAAGGATACCTAACACAAAAGTAAGAAAATATAAGTATAATTTATAAAACAATATATTTTCAATAACTTTATATAAATAATAGAATATGTGTAATTTTTTTATTTAACTATCATAATGAGTTAACACAGAGTTTGGTTTTGTTGGGTAGGGTTGTTAACAGATTGGGTTGATATTGGGTCATGTTGTAGTTAGGTTGGGTTATGTTGCTTTTCAGTTTAGCTTAGGTCACGAGTTGGATTTGGGTCAACTTGGGTTTGGGTTGGAACACTTATTGTTTGATCAACATTGGGTTAGGTCTGTGATAGGTTGAGCTTAAGTTAAGTTATGTTGATGAATTTCTTGGGTTTTGACTGAAACAGGTCAGGTCGAGCAAGTTGGGTCAGCTTTTGCCATCTCTTCTTGATAGTGAGTGTTGGTCCTTTGACGGCGATACCAACCGCCCTAATTGCATCAAACACTACCCCTAATTTGCCCACCACAAGCCCAACTACCACATCACCCCCTCTCCTTGACACTAACAGTTTACTTGCCAACCACAACCATCCATCAAAACCCTCACTGTTCCTGTCTGTCGAGTGCCACCACTTGGTTAGCCCCGTTAGGTCCTTGTTAGCTTCCTAACCACCCCTTTACCTTCCTATCACCCTATTGGTGCACTACCACTAGGGTTGTTAACAAGCCGAGCCAAGCCGAGCCAGGTCGGGCTCGGCTTGGGCTCGGCTTGTTTAATAAATGAGCCAAAAAATGAAGCTTGAGCTTGGCTTGGCTTGTTTATAAACTAATCGAGCTTTTAACGAGCCGACTCGTGAGCTTTTGTGGTAAACAAGCCGAGCTCACGAGTTTTTACACTATAAACGAGCTCGAGCTAAATTTATTATGCTCAAGCTTGACTTGTTTAATAATCAAACCGAGTTCGAGCCTAATTTTTAAGCTCGTTTAGCTAAACAATCGAACCGAGCTCAAAAAGCTCGTGAGCCGGCTTGGTTTGTTAACAGCCCTTACCACCACTACCGTTGCCCTTTGAGATTATGCCACCGTTGCTTCCATACGTCTTCCATGTTGAGGAGATGCTATTCAATTTGCGACATGGCATGTAGCAATCGGTGCTATCCTAGGGTTGCCATATGCCAAAAAGAATCCGATCTATCAAGAGGTGCCACCGAGAAAGCCGAGACTCCAGGGTTTGTGCAGTATGTTATGATGCCTTTTTGTTTAGCACCAAGTCCACCATCAATTGAGCCTCGTCCTTTAGCTTTTGATATGAAGGCCTATGTGCTGTCTAAGGTTCCGGAGACAGAGGAATCTTTAAAGGTTAGTAGTCATTTTGTTTGTTGTACTGAGCTCTTCTATTTAGGTCATCCTTGTAAGGCTTGTGATGTTCGTCGATAAGCTTGTCCTCCTAACTTGATTCTCATGATAGTTCTTTTGAGGAGGAGGATCCCTCCGAGCGCTTGAGTTCACTGGTGGATGTTGTTAACTACCCTAGATTTGGGCAGTCACCCTAGGTGACCTAGAATGTGATGCTTCTTTAGATTCCAATACTCATATTAGGCCGGCTACCCTAGGCCTGAGCACTCACATTAGGCCAACTTACCCAGAGAGTCCATGGGAGGATGATCCATCTGGGTGGAAGTGCTCATCTTACCATGGCGATAATATGCGCTTCATAGATTCATTTAGATCCCATTGCTGACAGTATTTGCTAGAGTGGCAAGACATATGCTTCCCATCCATATTAAGGTCACTAATGCTACTTGTTACATTAGTTTTGTAGTAGTTACTACTTATCATCTTTAGGTTATACCAATAGGAAACCTCCAGGTGGCAGTGTAATAAATATTGGCTGAAGAATCAACTCGGTGCAATAGTAGTTACTGTTCTAATCAATCAGACCACGGTTGGATGGAAAAGCGATTTGGCTTGGTGTAACCTCGATACTATTGGGCCAATCGATTTGACCAGTCCAATCGGTTCACGCTTAGAATTTAAACGATAACAAATAAGGAATTTTCTTTGTGTTTTGATTTGTAGTGTGTTGGGCTGGTTAAACTCTATTTTCCCATTAGTACACATTCTGAAATCGGGTAGTTTTGTATCGAGAGTTCTTTTGGTTTTAGATTGGACAAGTCAGTCCAATCTGTTTTTTATTCACTACAAGTGGGACACCTATGATTGCTCAGGCATGTGTGTGGGAGTTTTGATTCAGGTATATGGCACCATTTCTTCTGTAAACCTCTACATTCTACATTGGGATAAGATTGATGTTGTTCTTGGCTGCCCTCTGTGGAGTCACTTGGTAGTAGGTGCTCTATTTCTATTCGAGCTCGAGGAACTCATTTCCAAGTTGATCCAAGTATATGAAGCCACTAATGGAGAGATGGAGCCTGGTTTTTTTAGGTAAATCACACATGTTGAGTCAAGGGTAGGTACTCTACTTCAAGCTTGAGGGCAAGCTTGATGAGGAGGGAGGGGGGTTGGTATGAGCTCCCTTGACTAACCCTTGCCAAAAAGCTAAGGAAGGAAACTACCTTTTAGTATATTATAGAATCTAGGTAGCCTTTCCTTATTAATTAATATCTTATTATTTACTTTTTATGACTGAGAATAGACGCTGATTTTGTTATCTATTACTTAGATATTATTCTTTATGGTTTAGGAAGTTATTAATTGCCATTTTTAATAAGGGCCAAACCCATAGGTTGTATTAGGTATAAATAAGCATATGCCTCTAGTGTAATTTTCAACAATTAGAGAATTAACAAATAAGTGATTCCCCAATCCTTTTCTCTACCTACGCCTCTCTCTCTCCCTCCCTAGGCTAATCTGCCATCTCCCCCACTGCCTTTCTTCCACTCTCTAATCTCCTCTATAATACTCTATCAATCCTCTTAATTAACTTCTCGTCCTATTCAACAACTACTATGGGTCACAAATTTTTGGTCCACAACAAGGAAAGGAGTCAATTGTGAGTTCAAGTTCAACCAAGAACCTAGGTTTCTGGTTTGGCCACATAATCAAATCAATCAATTCAAGAAACTAATAATCAGGACCATACTGCCATGTAGTTTGAGTATCTCACAATGAACTAAAGTAGTAATATATGGATATTGTTGAAGACCAACTAAAGTGGGCTATTTTAGAATAACGATCAGCCATAACAAGGACGACTATCGTAGGAATATCTGGAGTGGATCCATGCTATGATTCCTTCCAAGGTCGTGAGTGATAGGTAATGGAGTGCATAAGCTAATGTTTTCTAAGTGTTTTATGCTATGAAATTGGATTTTTTAACTTCATGTTGTCAAGAAGACTAATACTCCCTCTATTTCTTAAATGAATTATTTTTAACAATTAGTACATTTTTAGGAGGTAATTAATTACATCATTCTTTGGAAAACAACATAATATTGTAATTACATCTTTCAAAGCAATATAACAATTAATGCATAGAAGAAGAAAGAGAAAAAATAAGGATAAACGTAAAAAAATAGGCTTTAACTTTATTAAAAGAATTTTCTTGTTGAACCAAAAAATTCATGTAAAAGAAAAATCTTTTAGAAATAAGGGTAGTAAAATCTATCAAGTGACCGACAAGACTAATTACATGTAATTTTTAGAAGAAAAAGTCTATTTGTAAAGAATGGGGAAAGTAGAGCGTAAAATTCCTAGAAGATATCATTATAGCTCCATATAATTGACAAAGCTTGTGTGTATATGACCAAGGTCACGACAATATGAATATTATTTTTTCTGATAAAGGATGATAAAAACATGCAAACACTATATTTTGATCATGAATAATGCTCAAGGATAAAAGTGTGCTCACCTAAGAATTCAAATTCCCTAGTAGTCTTCTTGAAGTTCTTTTGTAGAATTACATTCTAGGACTTCATGGTCTAGAGGATGCAATCATGAGGTGAAAGGTGGTACCTCTAAATAGTGAGGAGATCTTTCCCGTACATATAGCTCCTTAAGATGAATGTCATATTGCTTGAAGTGGTGAATGTCTCACTAAAGAGAGCATTGTTTTTATGACCGAACACCTCTAATCCTTAAGTTTCACAGTGAATCTCAATGACTTTAGTAAAGTTCAAGATGCCTAAGAATAGAGATCTCTATTATAGATCTTTTCTTCTTCACAAGGGCTTTGGAGGCTTTTAGGAGTCCAACCAATTGGTCCATTCTTCAAACAGTCAATGATGGGATCCATAATGTACTGCCGTTTCTGATGAAATTATGATAGAAAGAGACCAAATCATGGAAACTATGTACTTATGGAATAAGTTTTGTCCTAGCTATTCTCTAATATCTCTTACCTCATTAGGGTTGATGAAAATGCCTAGAGAGGAAATAATGAAGTAGAGGAATAGATATTAAGATGGAGAAACAAGCATTTCTAGAGCTTAGATAAATCTTAGCTTTTCTTAGGTAATGACTGGCCTTGGACGAGTTAAGTTTATTTATTTATTTTTCCTTATACTTACTAAAGACTAGAGTATGCTTAAAATAGACAACAAGGAGTTTTTGTATGATTGATCATAAGCTATGGTTCATAGATCTCAAGAAGACTCTTAAAGATGTTAATATCATCCAAAAGGCACCATTGACTTCAAAAGCTGGTCTTGTGTTGTAATTTTTCTTCGTTCCTTGTTCAATTTGAATCCATTGGTACCCACTATCTGTATCAATCTTGAAGTAATAGCTACTACTATCTAGATTATCTAACATGTCCTCAAGTCTAAGAATGTGAGACCTATACTTGATTGTGATCACATATGTGATCACACTATCAAAACATTCCTCCATGCTTCATCTTTCATTGGAATCAACAAAGAATGTACAATACAAGGGATTGTTCAAAGCCTAACTCTACCTTTCCAAGGAAATCCATAACTAGTTTCTTTAGTCAGCATGCTCATCAAAATGGTGAAGATTAAACAACTTGGTTGTTGATACAAAACCAATGATATGGTGAGTTTATCATGCCTGGTAATTTCTTTTGCATCGCCTTGGTATAATAATATCGTAAAAGTCCTTATATAGCTTACTACCTATTGAAGGAACCAAAGAAGTGCTAATTTCCTTTTTTGGGGGGGGGGGAATCAGTGGGTGATAGCTAACATAAGATTACTTTGGTTACTTGATGGAAAGCACTTTCTATCCTTAAAAGTATTCTTATGAACTTTAAGGGAAAACTTTAAAGTGGTTTACCCTTGAAAATGAGTATTAAGCCTCCAAAATATTTTTGTAGCACTATATTTGCATTGTAATAAAAAATAAACTAGTGATGTCGTGGTAGATCTAAACTCAATGAATAACCATACATCATAGGTTATTCCATGTTAGTGGTGGGTATTTATAGGCATGAAACATTGAGACAAATATAGGTTAATTTTTTTTATTAATTATTATTTGTAATTTGATTTGAAAGGAGTATAAGCTGTCTATTTTGATAATTGAGACAGACGCACAAGACTTTTTGCTAATTACATATTGCTCTTAAAATACATCATTGAAATTAATTAAGGACGACTTCAAATGGCCTTTTGGGTGGCCAATCCTTTATGATATAAGAGTATTTAATTCATTATCATTGTTCTAACTAATTAAAAGGAGTATATATTGATTGCATCTTGAAATGTTTGAAACTTTTCATCTTGTTGCTTAAACACAAAATTTCCAACTAGGAAAATTGTTGCTCTTACTAATTAACAATGACGTTTCCAAACAAATAAAATGATAAATCAAATTGGTTGCATTTTTCCAACAAAGATAATAATTATTTCAGTGTCCTCACCTAATTTCTTAAAGAATTGTGGCCACAACCTAGATAACCCTATTTCAAATGAGGCCACAGCCCAAACAACTTACTATCATAACTAAATTAAAATTAACAAGCTCATGGATCTTTGCTCCCTTAGTTTCAAACTAAACCAGTATTGACATTTGACAATTGACAAACTCTCCATCCCTTCCAAATCTCACTTGCAAGCCTTAACACTCAGCTAAGTTCAAAACCCTATATGCTGACCCATCTTTCCCTTCACCGGCTCTCCCGCTCAAACTTGCACTTTTCTTTGCAATGACTGTTGGTGGCGAGGGGCTACTAGTTTATGCAACGAAGTGCCTCATGTTGCCTTGTTTGAAAAGACGTCAAGATTGCGTTGCCACTTATTTTCTCAGTTTATTTTTTCCAGCATGATTCTTGGGTTTCATTTTTCTTGATGTTTAAGTTTATGTTATTCATTGCCTTGGACCCTCCTGAAAATAAATGATGTTCTCTTGAGCTTCCGATTACTATGGTTTTACAAAACTCAAGGTTGAGTTTTTACTAATCGCAGGAGAATAATGCAGTTGGAGATACTTATGCCTTATCTTTTAGGATTTAGATATTTTGGATATGTTTTAGTGGGAATCATTAGTTTGGTTATCATTTAGGTTTAGATATTATTTGGTTCGGAAGAATTATCACAATAGGAATGAGTTTCGGTATCTTCAAGATATTTGCATTATCTTCAAAGATACGATCTTATTGTTTTTGCATCAGCTCATAGCTTTGTAGTCCTTTGGCCTATATATATATATATATATATATATATATACAGAGCCTCAGGCTTGTGTTTATTCTTCAGACCATAAATGAGTTGAAGTGATGTTGTGATGTTTTCTCGTTTGTTTTATTTTCCTCAAGTCTAGCCTTTCTGACCCCAAGTCCTCTTCTCCCTATCCTGATTGCCTTCTCTCTCTCTTCCCAATTTCTTCTTCCTCTCTTATTTCCCATTTCAAATTTCCTGGCCTGCATCAGGGCTACACTATTGGTCTAATTTCCTCAATTTCCCATTGTCAGCTCCACTCTTTCTTCTATATTTGTTCCTGCCGGTCCCTTTTCTTCTGTTGACACTTAACTAAGAATTTATGAGGTGATATTCAGCTAGCGAAGTTCGCATAGCCATAGTGAAGAGTACTAGTGAACTCTTTAGAAATTCCTGTGATATATTGTTCTGATGTGTGGGTACAATATGTTACTCTTTTATATTGATGGATAATATAATTATTTGTCTCTTGTAGTTGCCAATGTTAACACTCTGTTTGAAGATCACTTGGTTCTCTGGTTTAGATTTGCTTTCTATGTCAGCATGGTCTGTGGATAGAGAAGTCTTTCAACGTTTGAAGCTGACTAATAGCCCTTTTAAGTAGAATACATGTCAAATGGTTGCTGCTATTTCTGATTCTCACTTCATGTGAACCAACCTCACATGCAGATATATTGCTGTAATTTTGAGGTTTTTATTTGTATACATAAAAGAGGCAAAAGTGTGCAAAGTGCACGGATGCGTACCCTGCTTCTCTCCCTATTTATGTGTGTGTACTTTACATTAGCTTGTTAAGCTGTTTATTAACTCATATCTTCTTGTTGTGTTGTTGGTAATGTCAGTATAACCGTTAGTGGGTTATGTATATATTTCTAAGTCATTACTTTGTACTCTACACCCTTTTTTTTGCATATTATATATCCCTTTTGTCTATTCCAAACATCTGACCTATTCCCCACTTGTTGTGCAGTATATATCTCTACTATTCATTGGGATGTTGATTGTCATCTCTGTCCGAGGATTCTTGTCAAATTTGATGAAGGTTATATGGCTTTCTTTGCTACTCAACAGGGTTTTGTTGGCTATGTTTTGTTTAATTTTATTGTATAGAATTCTTCTGAATTCTTTCAGCTTACATGTTTATGATCCTTCTATCTGTAAAGTATTGAGGTGGTTATTTATTTATTTGTCTGAGGATACTAACCTTGATGCTCAGTGTACGAAGAAATTGAAGCTAGTTGGCTGTATATATCAGGAACCATATAAGGAGTTAAGAGTCTATATGTAGGAAATTGAAGCTAGTTGGCTGTATGTATCAGGAACCATGTAAGGAGTTGAGAGTCTATATGTAGGAAATTGGCACCTTAAGGTGCCTATGTTCAACAGAAGTCTATTTCTTAACTTTCTGACCTTCAAAGTGATTTTTCTCCATGATTCATGGCAATTTAAAATTCCTAGAAATGATAAATTACAACAATTCATGCACGACCCTTTCTATTTGATACTTGGGCCTCCGCCTGGTATATTGGTGTGATTTCTTTCACAAATATGCTTTACATGATATGGTAAATATTAGTAAACCATCATATGTAGCCTCTGAGTTGAAAAAGTATTATTGGATTTGGATGGTTTGAACCTGTTGAATGAGCTATGAGTCTTCAATATGTGCAGTTGTGAATACAATAAGCGCTCTTGTACTTTTTTGTCATCATTAATAATGTCCCTTGTGTGCTGATTTTCTTAGCAATGATGTCTGATTTTTCCTGTTGTTCATTATATATCTAGCTTGTATCTTCTCTGTGGCATCTCTCATTCTCTCAGTACCATTTGTGGGTCAACTGTCCCTTGGTTGGAGAGGTGTATCTGTGGAAGGTTAAATGATAATAACCTGAAAAGGAGCGAACGAACTATCATATAACTTTTCAACAAAAGGATTAAGAGTGGCCTTTTGTGCATTGCCTTCATTTTGTATCTCTCTCTCTCTCTCTCTTCTTTGTTTTTTAAACTCACATAAACTAAATTATCGTCACTTCAGTCTAATGCTGGAACTGTACAAGTGTGCTGCTTGTTGGTTTCTACTGTATTAGTAGCACAGCTGAGTGGACTAAGTTTCTATTTTTTCTCTTTGCATCATGGGCCTAAGTCTTGCATCCAGGTAAAGGCCCATCACTTCTTTGATATGTCCTTTAACTAATCATATTATGCTGATTCTAAACCTTGTTTGTCCCTTGTTAATGACTAGTCAGAAAGGAAAGCTATTGACTGACATTCGAGGAATGCTTTCCTGCATTGATCATTACCGACTCTGCATAACTTGAAATTTCACCTTTTTGCAGTTTTTCTTTGCTGTTTCTAGAGTCGGGAGTGGATCTTCAAGCAATGTTGTGCTATTTCTTTCTGAAATTATGGGAATGTATTTTGTGTCATCTATCCTTTTGATAAGAAAAAGCTTAGCCACTGAATACAGGTATGAATTTTTAGTAGATAGATTTCTTTCTGCGTTTCAATTAGATATAAGATTTTGTAGCTTTAGGTATCTTTGTTTTTGTAATCTCATCCCCTTTTCTCCAGCTCTCTAGTATATGCTTCAGTCAAGCCAAGCTTCATGTATTCTGTAATTATTTACATGTGTTATTCTTCCCTGTTGTAATAGACGTTAACTGGTGGAGATAATATCTTATCCAGACTTTTTTTCTCGTTATTTTGGGCTCTGCTAGTCAAAATCTTATCTGATGTTTACTTCAATCACCTCTTGGCAGGATAATAATAACTGATGTTTTGGGCGGAGACATTCAGTTTGATTTTTATCATCGCTGGTTCGATGCAATATTTGTAGCCAGTGCTTTCCTTTCCCTGCTGCTGCTTTCTGCACATTATACATCTCGTCAGTCTGACAAACATCCAATTGACTAGTAGCAGGTGATGTCAGTCTGTCAGTTATTCGTGTTTCTATTTCCCTTGTTCTGATTCTTTTTATGCATTCATTTTTCATTTTTGTCTTAATGAAAGTGGTGAATCTGGATATTATTTGATCATATGAAACCTAAACGTTCCTCTGGTTGTTAAAATTTTGATGAATTAAGATGTAGGGGCAACAATTAGTATATCTGGTTGGATTTGGTTACAAGTCATTTTTATCATTTTGGGTTGGATTAGGTTCATTTGAGTTCTGATCATTTAAGGACATTTATCCTTTTGTGTTAGGCTGGTTCGATTATGAGTCATTTCATTTCAGGTCACCATATAGTTTGGGTCTGGTGTTGGTCATTTTGGTTTGATTTTTGCTTTGGTCTCAGGTTTGATTCTAATTGGGTTGTTTTAGATTGAGCTCATTTCAGGTAATTTTTCCCTCATACGTTGAGGCCTTCATATAATTTTGGATCCAGATTTGCTTGGTTTTCAAATTAAAATGATTTTTAACTATTTTGAGTTATTGGTTATGTTGTGTTGGTTCAAATCAGGTTCATGTAGGTAATGATTTCATGTCAAGTCCATTCTAGGCTTAAGATTTCATAAATTATAGCCTGTAGATGAATACAAACTTAATGTAAACATATATGTTGCCGCCCTTTTTCTTAGAAAGGCTAAGAAGTCCTAATCTAGTCCCTATGATTTGAGGAATATTACTTAGTTATCTTTAGTTAATATGTGCTTTTGGCATAAGATTTGGTGTTCTTTGTTATTGTGATTGTCTTTAGGTCATTAGGAGGTTTATGATCGTTCGTATAGATAACCAACTTTAGAGTATGTGATGATTATTTTTGATAAATAATGAAGATATTGGGATTTCTGGTGCTTGTAAACCCTATTTGCAGTATCTTATATATATATATATCAATAAGACTTAAGGTTGAAAAATTTACAAATATTTAATTTGCTAGCCAACTAACTTCTTTCCACTTTCTTTCCTTGCTAGTTGTGCACTCCTCCCTTTGACATTTGCCTTCGGCCTCCTTTCCACTAGAGGGGCTGCTGCATTCTCCATCCAAAACACTCATATGATCATCATACTCTTAATTCTCCATGTTTAAAGCCTTCTTAGCTTGAGGTTTGAAGACTAAGGGAAAGAATGATTGTCTGAAGGTCTAAGTCACCAAAAGGAAAGAAAGAGGCGGTCTACAAGACCATAACAAATGATATCAAAGCTTGCTATGGTAGAAGACTTGTTCCCACCACTAATAACCATTAATGGATCAACTAAAATATGCAAGGGTTCACAAAGATAAAGATGGTAGAGGCTCTACTAGGTTCTTTGACGATAGTTGGTCTAAGACATTAAGTGACACCGTGCCAATCTATGTCCTTTGGTACAAATAGGTTGTGTAATATATCTTTTAGGATGAGTGGACATGTGTTCGGAAGTTCAAGCTTGAACTCCAACACCACCCGTTTGGGCTACTGCCATGGAAACATAGTAGTCACTACAACATCGAGGAATGGAGGTCCTCTGTTGATGGGTGTTATCGATTAGTCTTCTAATCTAGAGAGCCTTTGCCAACCATTAACATACCAAACCAAGGAATTCTGATGCATGCGAGATAGGCGATTGTAATAGGTTCAAGTCGGCGAATGCCTATTGATCTCTACCTATTAAGGACCTGATCTAAGGATCTATTTGTAACAATTCCCATGGAATTAGATGAATTCTGGTTTGCATAAGCTTAATTTAATTGAATTAATTGGGCATGTAAAGGAATTAAAATTAGTGTTAATGAGAACTAGAAAGCATAGAGAGGCAATGGAGAGAGGAGAGAGCTAATGAATTAGCTATTTGCTATTTCTCCCAACTTCTCTTATTAATGAGGTCTTAACCTCTTCTTTATATGTAAATACAACATATAGGCTAAGCCTTTAAACAAATAAAATAATCATTTAGATTTGACAAAGCTAATCCGATCTAAATGACTCGACTTGAAAATTTGAACCCGATCTCAATCTAACTAACTTGAAATTAACCCAAATTTAGCTAACCTGATAATGACTCTTACCCGTATAACCCAAACTAAAATAACCTAATTAAAAAATAACCTAACCCATATTCGGATAAAAATACGATAATGATCCAACCTAATCCATACTCACCCAAACCGAAATAACGTGACTCGAACCCGATCCATACGTGTATATAATTCCAACCTTGATCCAAACTAAAGTCAAATTTGATCCACAAGGTAACATTTTAACGTATATAAATTGCTACATTAATATCAATAAATTATCTTATTAATAAAATTTTATGTAAAAAAATTAATTTGTAACCTATCTAAAAATAAATGAAACGAAACTAGTAAGATTCTGTTTTTTTAACTTTACTTTAATATTGTATTAGATTGAACCGTATAAACATAAAAATTATAACTGTAAATGTAATAATTATAATATATATTATTATAATGACTAATAAAATTTATATTTATAATTCTAATAATAACAATGATTATTACATTTCTAAAGATGATAACAATAACAATAATAATTATTAATAATTATAATAATAACAATAATTATATAATTATGTATATAATAATATTTATAATTTTATTTATAAAAATAACTATACTAATACTGCTAATAATAATAATTAATTATTATTATTTTACATAGTTTATGATAATAATTTGTTATATTATTACTTATATTATGATAAAATGATTATAATAAGCATAACAATAATAATAAATTATAAAGTTTAATTTATTTATATTATTAAATCAATAACAATCAATGTCAATATAAATTTTGAACTGAATTAATCTAACCCAAACTCGATATGAATCAACCTAATTCAACTTGGAGTTTGTAGACCTGAATCGAATATGAATCCAAAGAAACTCGATGGTTTAGGCTCGGACTTGATATTTTGTTAATCAAAATGACTCGACCTACACATACCCAATCTGAATTACTATTACCTAGAATTAGACCCTAACCCAAAGGATACTTGACTCGACCTGATTTAAACCCAATTCGTATGACCCGTTTTGACACTCCAATGTCCATTAAGAATCTAATAAAATATTCTCCTAAATAATGTCTTAGCTAAATATGACTAATAGCTACTAAAAAAATTAGATATCAATAATATCTAGATAATAGCTAACTTGCAGAAAAAGTAAAAATATTAGCTAGATATTTTTTCCTAGAGTTTGCTTGAATTGTGTCCTAACATTACTCCCCTTATAGAAAACGAGCTTATCCTCAAGCTTTTAATAAGGAAAAGAGCAACCCAAATTGGCAATGCCTTTGTTGTAGCTTGATTCGAAGGAAATTCATTCCACTTGACTAGAGATTCCAAGTGGGGGGCAACCAAGCTTGCCAAGAGTTGACCCAGAAGAATAGCTAAAATTGTTTGACCCATGATTAAACATAAGCCCTCTATGAGTAATTTAACCAAGTAACTTTGGTATGTCAAGTGTCTCTTGACCCAGCATCCTTGTCATGGCCTTGAGTTGTGCTTAGCATGGCTTGGACTAGGGGTTTGGCCTTAAGAGTTTTGTGGTTGTCCAATATGGTACGATTATGTTAAGGAATCTTGAGCAGAACACCCTGAAATGTTGAGTTGTGACACAAATTAGGGAGGCTAGTAGGTAAGTTTGCTAGGGTAAGGATGCTAAGCTAGTGGACCTTCCGGTAGTAGGGAGCATTTCTAACCTATAGGTCTGCTAAGAGAGGACCCAAGAACATCTGTGAAGTGCGTCCATGTGAAGTGCATCCGTGTCTTGACTTCCCTTTCATATGACCTAAGTTGATGCTTGTATGGGGTTGGTCCCCAATCTCATCTAAAGCTTTCTTTCGACCATGTGACAAGTGATGCCTGGAGGGATGGAACAATGACAACTTGCGGTAGTTGATCCCATGATTTAGCTGTAGATATGGAGAGTTGTCTTGATACGACAATTGCTTGGCCATAACTCTTTTAGAGTTTGCAGTCAACTATTGTTGTAGGTACTTGGGTGGCTAGGGAGGCTTCTCAGTGAGGGTGACTGGGAAGCAATAGAGGGTTGCCATGGTGTCTTGGGTTGTAACCTGAGGTTAGGGATAGATCACATTTGTGATTGCCGGTAATTCAGGTGTCTTTGCAAGAGTTATAGGCTTTGGGGTGGCGTGAGGGCTTGTAGGAGTTGATAAGGGGTTTGAAGGGCCTAGGTTGGTTGTTGTTGTTGCGGTGGATGTTGAAGGGTTGTAAGAGGGTAGAAGTAGCAGTAAAATAGGCAGAGGTCGGTGGGGGTGGGCAAAGAATTGTGGGTCTTCATTGTAGTGATGTGAAGGTGGACATGACGGGTGCGGCCTATGGTTCGAGGATTTGGTGACCTTGGGTTTTATTTGTCAAGGGTTGGCGAGTGGTTTGAGATGGTCGTCAACTCGGGTTTAAGCATCATCCCCCCCTTTAGGTGTTGTTAGGGATGGTCGTTAAGGGATAAGTGCTAGGGTTTTGGTGAAGTAGAGTTGCAACTGGTGATCCGAGACTTTGAGGCGAGCAACATGTGGTGGGGTTGTTATGTTTGGGAGGGTGGTGGAAGATTTTAGGTTAGGCTTTTGAGGCTTTGGGTTTGGTGGAGTGTATATGGAGTTGGTGGAAGGATGATGAGGAGTGGCAGAAGCCCAACAACCATCGATAGAGGGTTGGCAAAGTGGCCGGAGCTGTCATCTCTTCAGGGTTAGTTACTTGCACGTCATTGACAGGTGGTTGAAAGTAGGAATGGGTGGCACCAAATGGGGCAAAGAAAGGTGTAAAAAGGGCTTGGGCACTTAGCTCGTTAGCACAAGCTATTGGGGAGGCCCACCAGCTACTTGTCTTTTGTTCGTTTCATTCATCATGTTGTGGATATCATCAAGGCTGTTAAATATCTCCAAATTCTTCAATCTGCTTGATCTTTTCAAAATTTGCATTAGAACTTCTTTCATTGAGTTTGATATCAATTTGTTAGGGATTTGATCTAAGCCACGTCAGTAGTTCCCATGAAATTAGATGAATTTGAGGGACTATGAGCTTAATTGAATTTTATTAATTGGGCATGGGTGAGAATTAGAATTGGGGTTTATGATAACTTAAAAATAGCAAGAGGAGAGCCATAGCTATTTGCAATTCTCTCGGCTTGTCATATTAATGAGATCTTAGCCTGGTATTCATATGTGAGTACAACCATAGGTTAAGCCCTTTAGATGAATATCTCTAATATCTATTAAGAATCATTAAGAATCTGAATTTTTTCTCTCCTAAATAATATCTTATTCTTAGCTAAATATGACTAGAGGTGGCAATCGGACGGGTTGGGTTATTATCGGATCGGGTTACATGATAATCGGGTCATATCGGTTTCAGATAATCTCAAATCATTTTGTCGGGTCGGGCTGGGTCAGGTTTGATTCGGATCAACTCTATATCGGATAATCTCGGGTCATTCTAAGCTCTCGGATTGGGTCTGATTGAGATCGGATGGACTCGGATTCGGGTAAATTTGGGTTGTTCTAATTTCGGTTTGGGTTCGGATCAGGCTTGGGTGAGTTTGAATTATTATTTTTTCAGGTCGAATTTGGATTAGATTTAGGTCATTTCATATTTGATTCATACTTATGTCATTTTCTTTCTTTTTTATTGAAAGCTAATTATTTTGAGATCATTTATTTTAATTTATCTTATTCAATTAAAAGTAAATTATTATATTAATAGTTTTGGGGTCTTAGAATTTTTTGTCATTATTTCATCTTTGGAGATATATTTGACGGTTCAAATTTAAAAATTTTCAAATCGTATCACTTTTCTTTGTTTGTTAAGGTATAACTTATAATTCAACTCCATTATTAGCCTGGTCATATTGAGTTTGGGTATTATTTTAAGTTTATATTATATTTATATCTTGTACGCTCTTTACATAATATTAACTTACAATAATCATTGATAATTGATAACAAATGAAGGCTTTTAAAGTTGTACTTATCATATTATTTTTATAAGAGATTTATCACATCATATCAACATAATTTTAATAAGTATAATAATAATAATAATAATAATACAAAATAATGATAACAATAATAATAGTAATTAATGAATATCAATTATGGCAAAAATAATAATAACAACACATTAGTTTTTTTTATATATATTTTGATTTAATCTTATCAAGCTAAATAAGATAAAAATTAGATAAAGTAAGTAATAATAACTATTATTGACAAAAGAACAACTAATATTGACTTCTTACTATTTAACATTGTTGATGTAATAAAAAATATTAGTCTTCAATTTTTATAATGAATAAATAACATTCTCACTCTATATTTTCCCTGCTTTCCTATGATGTTGTAGTTGCTATATTGTAAGGTATGACCTTATAGATAACATATAGTGTTCAAGGCTGCACTGTTATTATATTATGGTACTAGATGGAATCACGGAAGTGAACTAATATTTAGATGACATAGTAGAGTTTTTTCGTTTTTTTCTCTACTTTAATATTGGTATCGATGGATATTGTATTTGTATATACATAAGTGATATAAATTTTAAGAAAGTATATTGTTTCTAGATTTTGATGTCAGTGCTAGTATGGATTAGTTGCACATATATATTATTTCATGTTGTATGAAGTTTTGGAAATTTTGAGTTATGGGTTAATGTTAATTTTCAGGTAGTACCGGGTTGAATGTTTATAGATTTATAATTTTTCAGATAATATCGGATTTCGGATAAATAATGGATCGAGTCGGGTTATTTTGGATTTATAGTTTTCGGGTTATATTGGGTTTCGGGTGAATAGCTGGTCGGGTCGGGTTTATTTCGGGCTACGATTTCTCAGGTTATATCGGATATGTATCAGATCGGGTCGGATAGGTTTCGGGCTTTTAATTATTCAGATAAAATCGGATCGGATTTCGGACGGATCGAGTCTGTATTCGTCGGATTTTTCGGGTCAGGTTAACTTTTGCTAGCTCTAAATATGACTAATAGCTACTAGATAAGCCTAGATATCAATAATAAGTAAATAATAGTTAACTTGCGGCAAAAGTAATATTTTGCCCAAAGGGTTATGTAAATCATGCCCTAACACTACTATTGTGCGGCTGAAACTATCATCCTCCACCCTATGTTGTTGGTGATAGTCCGGCAAGCTGCATTCACCTTTCTTTGGCTCTTCCTTTCAAGTTTGATTATCAGGTCCTTCCAATGTCGGGTTCTCTGTTGCTTTTGTTTTCAGGCTTGTCATACTAGGTTGAGGAGGGGGGACGCGCTTCAAATGATTCAAAATCTGCATTTTATGGGTTAAATATGACTTATTACATGTCTCGTGTTTTAGTCGATCTATCTACTATGTGTGTGCATACTCTGGAGGGGACACCCTGTTGTTTAGAGTCACCATCCTCAAAATCTTGATATGGAGTCTATAACCGATATTCAACGACACCAAAAATTGAGTCAATTGACCAACTTCAAAAATAACGACTATTATTAAGTTGACAATTTGAAGATAGTCTCTCTCTTTGGTGTATCTTTGGGACAAATGAGGTGATTAGGGATTCTAGTCCCAAGTCCCACTAGGTTTAGACTCAATAGTGGCTAGTTTACGATGTTAGGGTTTGAACAATTGAGGGCAAAAGGGAATTAGTGGTAGAAGGGCTATATAATAAGGGTGAGGAACTATTCGGCTTCCAAGGGCTTTAGGTAATTTAGGTGACGTGCCGGATAATTTAGTAATCCACATTAGCTCATTTAAAGATGATCCTTTTGAGAATTACATAGCAGTTGAGATCTTGAGGACAATCTCAAACTTCGGAAGGGGTGTGACCCTATGATGTAAGAGGCCTTGTTAGGGAGGCTAAGAGCACCCAATCTAACTTGGGATTATTTTTCATTAGCTATCTTTAGTTAATAAATGCTTTTAGCTCATGTTTTGGTGTGGACAATTATCTTTTAGTGGTGTGATTATCTTTAGGGGCCTAGGAGTTAAATTATCTTTAGGATATTATTATGAGTATTTATAGGATTGGCGCTCGATATAATTATCATTAGTTTATGATAGTTATAACATTTAGTAAGATATTAAGAGTCCTATCTATCCGGCTTATATAGCCACTATAAATGTCTTTTATTATCCCCAAAAAAAAAAAAACTAAACTAAACTTAAGATGGTGAAATTGTTCCTGAGTGGTTGCATGGAAATGCCAAAATTGTACCTAGGTGGTTGAAGGAGAAAGGTTTATAGTACAAGATGGAGAGAGGATATTGGTTGTGCAGAAATGCTAACCCCTTGTTTTGCATCCCTGAATCATTTTGGGGACAAAAGTGATGTGAGAAATGGCTACTGTTTTTTATTAAAAATAATTTAAATTAAAATATGTAAATTGGAAACAAATAGTGGCAAACAAGGATCTATGATTCATTGTTGTTCTAACTCTCCATCTTTTGCCACTCGTCATTGTTATTGCTTCCACTTCGATTAGATGATGCTTCCTGTTTGGTTCGATAATTTTTGTTGTATGAAAAACTTGAATTAGGGGAAAATATGAGGGAGGAAGAGGAAGGTAGAAGGGACATTTGAATGAGGCTTCATTGATGAACAACTCCAATTTTTTAGCTTTTCTCTTTCCACGTTAGCTTCCTAATGAACGTCTTCATACTTTAACATGTTTGGGGTGTTCCAAATCTATTGTGTGGGTCCGATTTTGGGCTAAAAAGTAAGGTTTACATTTGAGGTGGGTTAAAGTAGTATAACAAATCTATTAAGACATAATCAAGAATTCTAACTATAAAATAGAATAAAAAGTAGATATTTTATTTTAATCCTTAGCCTTTGGGATATATACATGTATGTTCATTAATTAACGTACATGTGTGTGTGTATTTGTTGTTTCCTATTGCTTCTTATTTTATTTTATTTTTTTAATAGAATCGTCGTTTCCCCATATCTACGTCCTCGTTGCTGTCTCCATGCAACACCATTAACAAGAAGTTGATTCCTTAGTTGACTATCCTCCCTTCTCTCTCTCTCTCTCTCTCTCTCACCTTGCTAGTTGTGTACTCCCCTACACCACCCTCATTGTCGGCCTCCTTTCTTGTAAGGTGGTTGTCACCACTTTTCGTCCATTTTAAGCACTCACATAAGCATCATCCTCTCAACGCCTACATATCCTTCCAAGCATATTTGAATGAGTCATGTAAATATGGATGGTCCCTTGCTACAGTACTGCTATCAGTATTATATAATAGATATTGCTCAGTGGCCCTTCAACACTAGGGGCTTTAGGGTATGTATCTTTGAACATGTGACAAATGTGGTATTAAAGTAATTTGTTGTTGGTTCAATCAGCAAGCATTTCTCCATGCTCTTGAGTGTACCCCAATGGGACTGCAACTTCAAGTACATTGATGGGGCGTTAATGGACATGGTTTGGTGTTGAGCCCACACCATTGGATGAGTTTTTAGGGTTGACGAGATAATCATGGGATGCAGGTGAAAGCATTGCGATGGGTGATGAATATATTGTGCCAAATGCATTTGAGTGCAAGATGTATGTTAGTTCCCGAGTTTCAAAAGTTGGTGCTTGTATGGTGCATGGAACTTTTCCGTATTGTATGGGGCACACTCTTTAAGATGTAAGGAAATGATGCTATAATCCTTGCGTTTGACAAACAAATGCACTTGTTTAGATTGGGGCAGAAGTCTCAATCCTTTCCTTTCTCAACCATAAGTCTCAATCCTTTCCTTTCTCAACCATCTTACAGATCAGTACACCTTATTAAGTGTCTGATGAACACTAATGTCAATATTATGAATACATGTTATTAGTGTGGGATATTATGCATATTCAACATGTTGACTTTTTACATTGTGATGAGTTGAGGCCCAAACCTCATAGTGTGTGACACATGGATTACAAGCATAAATGGTAGGTGGGGTTATGTTTGAAGGTCTAAGTCAGCAAAAGGAAGGAAAGAGGAGATTGGATAGGATCCAAATGGCTGGACCCTAACTGGATGAATGAAATTGATACTATAGCTAACTTAAAATGTATTTGAACATTTATACTAGTCAAAATTTTCTATATATGTTTCGCCCTTTTTTTCTTACTAATACATACTTCTAAATAGCTCTTTACAGACTTTCTTTGTAGTAGTTTCTGGCTAGTGAGACCTCATTTATATTTGCGTTGTTCCATAATACTCCATCTGTTTCTGAAGGGAAGTTTTTTTAACTCAATTTTTGTTTTAAAATGAAAGTTGTTTTGGAAAAGTTAATACTTACTTTTCATTTTTACCTTTACTTTTTCTCTTTCTTCTTCTATGCATTAATTGACACAGTATTTTAGTATAATTGTCATATTAAGGGTATACTTATTACCTCTTAAAATAGTGTGTATTTGAATATAATTGACATATGCTAAAAGGACTTCCTTTTAGAAACGGAGGGAGTAAAAAAGTTATCAATTGAATATAATAGATTGCTTATTTGAAGAAGTGAATTTTACATAATTATATGATTATATTACCCAAGATTCAAGATTGAAAGTCAGTTAAAAAATTTATATTGATACTTTAATATAAGATGTGTCGAGTATGCCTACATTAATGTTCGGGCATGATAAAGTTGTTATAGGTACAAAATAACCTGTTAATGTAGGTTTGGTGGAGGTAGTAGCCCTATGGGCCCGACCTCTTTGACCAGCTTGACCTATTAGGCTTTTGAAGTGGCTCAAATGGCATGTACCTACTAAATTTTTGATAACTATTGTAATTGGAAAACGTGGTACATATTTTTCCAAAGTATAGTGAATGTTTGCTTCTTCTTCATGCATGGGTGTAATGGGACCTTTTACTTTTCAAGTATATGCGTGTCTGTGTATATTATTTTTACCTGATTCGTGTTTGGGCAGAATTGGGATTTGAGATTTATATTAGGTTGGACTAAATCAGATCAAGTGAAACTAGCTTTGGCCCAGAATTGGCTGGTTTTAACCAAGTTGGGTAGAATCAGTTTTATTGGGGCTTGGATAAGCATGAAGTCAAGTTGTTTTGGGTATAATTTTTTTGGGATGTGTTAGTCTTGGGTGAGCATTGGGTATGATTGAATTGATTCCAGATTTGTAATTTCTTGGGTTTTGACCATGTTGTGTCTAGTTTCCCACGTCACATGAACCTTTGTTAACTAGTTTGTTAGCTAGTTGCATACTTGCATACCTGTGACTAAGATTTTCGGTTCATTGGTGTTTTTTCCTCTGTGGGAAGTGATTGATGAGAGCTGAGAATTCTGCAGCGAAGTATGTTTTTGAGGGTTCATTGTATTATACTAGGATAAGAGGCTGTCGAGGAGTTCATGTGGGCCACTCTCTTGTGGTTTGGCAGTCTGAGAGCTTTTGAATTAGAAGCTCATGCATAATTTTGAATCCAAATTGCCTTGGATTACACGACGTTTCGTGAATGAGTGGTTTATTCACAGTTTTAAGAATCATAATGCTGATGGATTGGTTTCATAAAGTGTGATCCACTGGTTCAAACTAATCAGATTTAGAAAACTAGGTTACACTATTTTACCAAATGCGTAAAAATATAAAAATAAATCTTTGATAAATTTTACTCAAATAAAAGTAGAAAAAGGTAGTGTAAAATATGAACCTATATCTCACTCGTGCTTTCTTTATATCGGTCCAGGTTCAAGAGGTAGTATCTAACAAATAATAGGGGGCTAGGGGTTGTAGAAGTAATATGGTGGGATAAGGAGGAAATTGATTTTGGGAAAAATAAACAAAACTTATAATTGTAAGATTTTACATAGGATTAGGAAGTCTTATTGATTTTACCTCAAATTGTAAAATCCTTACCATGATTCTACGATTTTGAGATTATAATTTATACCTATAATTTGGATGTTTAGTAACCTTTGGATTGTAGAATCGTGAGATCCACACCATGATTTCAACCTTCTCAATATTTTTCACTTGTTTTCTATGCGACGATAGTCGACCATACTATTCTGTTTATGTCGATCAGTTTCTTTTATGTTTCACATATAAATCAAAGTGGTGATCGGACATTTCTTTTGACTAATTGTTTGTTGTATGTTTTATTGATGTCATTTAACTGAATTCATTTGTTTTTGCTTGTGTTTTAAATTGGCAAAGCACTTCACAGTCACATGTTATTAGTTGTAGCACTCTCCGAATTGTATGACTGTATGTTATGGTACTCGCGAAATGGCTTTCTTAATTTGTGATCGCTTATCTTTGATGCCAAGTGTCAATAGAGGTGAAGTGATCCGACTAATGTATACTCGCTTATATTTGTTGAAAAAGATTCTTGCAGATTAATGTGTGGACGTTATTAGACCGCAGGAATAATCAGATTGCATTAATGTATACTTTGCACCACTCTTGGGACTTCGCTGGTGTTGGGCCTCTATTCTCAGTTCATTTGGATATTAGGACTAGGAAGATGCGGGGGCTATCCTGGCTGGATCATGTCTGAATGTATGCAACTTCGCTGCTGCCGAAGTTGGCTGTCACCCAGAAGATCCTGTTCTTGAGGCATCTTAAATGAGGGGTTGCATTGCATTTGTTTCCAAAGAAGTTGGAACTGGCCTATGGAATTAGAGTAGCTCATCTGGCGCTTCTTTGTTGACTGTAACGCACAGGCTTGAGTGTATGACAAATCCAAGCTCGTGGACTTTGAAGGCACCAGGAACCTTTTTCCTCGCTGGCTGAATATGTATTAAATTTTATTTTTGTTATTTTTGTTTATACCCTGCTGCTAGTTGAAGTGTTGTCTGTTGGGTTAAATGATGTATAGAAGTGAATGGGTTCGATTTCTCGAAAGGATTCCTAATCCTCAACTTTTCGAGGGAATCCTTCATAGTGGCTGCGAATAATTGATTGGTTTTTTCCTTTTTCAATTTTTTTGACTTTGGTTCCATAAGAACAAGTCAGAAAGATTGGAAAATATAATCCTATGATTTGATTCGTTCTCAATGGGCATGAGATGATAGTTTTAGAGTGATTACTTTGTTGATGAATGCTCCTATTACATTCTAATGAGAACCATGTACCATCTACATAGAGAACTGCTGATCGCATTATAGCCCGTATGTGCCAAGTACAGGTTCATTCTTCAAGTAGTACCGCAATCATAGGGTAAGAAGCTTGTTTGGCTTTGGTTTGGTTTGAAAAAGTAGATTTTCGTAATTGTGATTAAATAATTTCAATAACAATAATGTTTGTTAATGCTTTGATAAACTTAATTTTAGAGAATAAGTTAGCAAAAATATTTTTATGAGTAGGGATGATAATGAGCTGGGTTTAGATTGAGTCTAATAGAGTTCAATTCTAGATCTGTTTAGCTCTAGAAGATTTAGGCCATTAGGTTTTAAAACATTGGGTCCTGGTCTCAAATAATTATATTCTTCATGGATCTAGTTATTTTATGTTTTAAAAATATGTTTATTCTAGTTATAAATGATATATTTTTTTTACACTTGTTAAAATTTTATGTTTATATAAATAAAAAAACTTATATTTAAGCATAATAATATTCTACAATCACAAAATTAAGAACTAAAATTAAAATCAATCACTTGGTATGTTATTGTGCTACAACATACACATAAATTCATTTTGAGTTAATTTAAACACCTATCCATTAGGCTAATAAGTCACTACTTATAAATAAAAGTACTACAACAAAATGTAATTGTACAAACAACAAAATAAAAATAGTATTTGCTTCCACTCTTGTCTAACACTAACAAATTTATATAATTATTTTGAGCCCACGTTCCTCAATCAACACAATAGTAGAGCATGTCCTTGACGATTGATTCCTTAGCATCAATCATCTTCTTCATTATTTTCAACATCCTAAAAATTTATAAGATTATAAACGTTGGTTTTACTTGGTAAAATTTTATAGCATAATAATATTTAAGTAACATTAAATAATTATTTGTCATATCATAAACATCAATTACTTCTATTCTATCTTCAGTTTAGTATCTGAATCTTCTATCATTTTAGCACATGCATAGGGACTCTCTAATGTATCTTTACACAATATTCAACAAATAAATAATATTTTATCTCATATGAGATAAAATATGTAATAAGTTATAACTAAAGAGATATTAAAATTATCTTTAATGTCTTTAACTATCCAACTTTATAAACATATTAATGCCTCCACAGTTTTTGCTTGAAATCTGGAACAATGGGGACTGACAATCCATTCTCCCGTGCTAAAATCACTTTCTAAAGCTATTGTGGAAATGATAATACCAAGAATATCCATAGCAATATTTTGTAGAATTGGATACTTGAGCCCATTCTTCTAAAAGTTAAAAATATCAAAACGATCACTTTTGGACAATGTATTACTTTTTGAGTAATGATTTAACTCACACCTCACATTTACTTTTCGTATTATAGTTTTCTTACCTAAAGTAAATTCATCCTCCTCGTCATTAATAGAAGTTGAGGTGATGCTCACTTTAGAGAATTTCTTAATGGAGTTTTAAAAGAACCACTAAGCTTACTAAAACTATCAACAACCTTCTTATTATATTCAACCAAGAGAGTGTTAAGCATATTACACGGTAAAACATTGTTTGGAATGTTCTAATTTTTGACTAATAATGTATTGACCTTTTACCACTATTGTAGTGATATTTCACTAGTGAGTTGATATTCTACCATTATTACTTAAAGATAATATTTCACCATTAATGTACCAATTTTTCATCACTAATGAATTAATCTTTCACTCTAATATATATATTTTTTTACCAAAAAATTGATCTTTTAATATTATTCTATGTAAAACTGATATTTAACCAAGAATATACTAATTTTTCACTACTATGTCTTGATCTTTCATTACTAATGTAATACTATTTTACAAGCGAGTTGATATTCCACAATTAGTTTACTTCAAACTAATCTTTTACCACTAGTGTACTAAATTTTCACCACAAATGTACTAATAATCCACCATTAATGTATTTATTTTTCACTAGTAAGTTGATATTTCATTAGTATTCTAGTTTAAACATATCTTTCACTACTAATGTACCGATCTTTCACCAACGATATAATTTTTTCACCATTGTTTTATTGAACTAATCTTTTACAACTAATGTACTTATTTTTTACTAATTTTTTTATATCAAAAATATATTAATATAGATCTATATTTATAGAGAAAAAATTTATAAACATTATGGCATATTTTTTCCTATTTTTTCATAAACTAAAATTAAAATAAATTAATTAATAGTACTATAGTACCTATTGCACGGTGCTACATTGTGCAACGGGTTACACATTATAAATTGACACATATAGGAGATAGGTGCAACCTTCTAATATAACTATGATGTTAGTATTTATTTATTTTAAAATATATCTCACTAGGATTATTAGAGAAAAAAAAATATCGTAATGTTTCTATAATTTTTCTCTATAAATTGATACACATATTGATATACTTTTAATTTAATTAATAAATTGATTTTTTTCCAATAAGTTGATCTTCAACATTATTTTGTTTTAAAATGATATTTTTCCACTAATATACTAACATTTTACCCCCAATGTACTAATTTTCCATCAACAAATTGATTTTTTACAACTATTACTATTCTACTTAAAATTTGATCTTTCACAACAAATATATTGATTTTCATTAGCATGTCGACATTTCACCATTATTCTATTTAAAATTGATATTTAGCTGTTAATGTACTAATCTTTACCACTAATTTACTAATCTTTTGCCACTAATATGCTAATTTTTCACCGATGAAATAATATTTTATTATTCTATTTAAAATAATATTTCACCGCTAATTTATCGATCTTTCACCACTAATGTATTGATTTTTCATCATTATTCTACTTAAACTAATATTTTACCACTAATATATCGATATTTCATCACTAATATATTGCTTTTTCACTAGTGATTTGATCTTTCATCATTAATATTGTAATACCCCCAAATTTTATCTAACCCTAATCCCAAGTAATTAATATTTTAACATAATCCTAATTTCATTGGTCCTAAATCTAATCCTAATTCTAAGTTATTAATATTTTAACCTAACTCTAAATCTAGATAATTGTTAAATTAATTTTACCCTAATTTTCTAATCTAAAATTTAAACCAAATCCTAACCCTAACCCTTAATTCTTTATTTATTTTCCCTGTTTCTTTATTTTTTTCTCTTTTCTTTTCTTTTTCTTTTTCTTCCCCTCTTGGCTCTACTGATCTGCTTCTTCCCTTCTTCTTTGAGCCATGCAAACTACTCCCTGCGTGGTCTCTTCTTTCCCTTCCCAACCCCTACACTGATCTCCTTGCTCTACAACCATAGTCTCATTTTCCCTCCTTCCCCAGACCTTAGTTGAGCCAAACCCATATCAAACTCTCCCGACCGTTGCACCATTCGGCAATTCCACACTTCGCATGCCTAAGCCTCTCATCTCCTAAAAATACACCTCTTCCTTCTTAATTCATTTTCTTTTAACCCACTCAATTCCCTTAGACTCCCTCTTCATCCCCTTAACCCTTATGTGTTTCATTTGTTGCATATCTTCCATTTTCATCCCTCGAAGCTCTACATAACTTAACACTCCTTATGTAACTTTGCCCTTAGTTATATCAAGCATGAATATAACAAAGATTTAATTACGCCGTTCACTCACGTACCAAATTTCTTATCCAACAACTCCAACTCCAACACCGCACAACACAACACCTACCAGCATCACACCCTCACGCCAAACTAGCCCAAGATGTATCACACCCTTACGCCAAACACCCCCCCTCAAAAATACTTCTTAATACAAAATCCCCTAGCTATGTCAAGAGTCCATGTTTCTCCCCCTATTGTTGCACAAAATTCTGTCGTAGCTAGCCCGAGGCTTACCCGATTTAGTTTGCTTCAAATTTGCTCCATCTTCTACCCTCCTTTGCATTCTATTTTTCTTGGTTGTTTTCTTCAATTCTAATGTTTTATCATTATTGATTCTTATGTGGTTTTTAGTGGTATTAGAGGAGGAGTATTAGGTTATATGTTCTTGGACACCGGAGATATTTTGGTAAGGGTACACATTATAACTATGGTTTTGTGTACAATGTGTATATTATATGAAATATAATGTTTTGTAGTGTTAGGTGGATAATTTTATTATGATAATGACATTACATTACATGTTGTGTTGTATGATGAAGAAGTGAGAAAAATGTGACAACATTTGATTTTGCATTTTGTTGGATAAGTCGGGTTTTGCAAGTAAAAAAGGTTGGCATGAATAGTTTATCCAAATTGGGCTATGATATTTGACCCAGACACACACACACACACACACACACACACTTGAGTTTAAGTATTTTTATTATAATATGTGTTGGAGTTGAAAATCATTCATATTGGGACTCGTAGGTTTTTGTGAAAATATAAGGATTTTGGCTATCTTAAGGGAAAATTAATCAATATGGGTTAAATATGGAATCTCTATTATTTTTATGTGTTCATTAGGTCAAAATATGCTAAATATAATATGTGGAATATTTTGGTTAATTATAAATGGCCTAAGTCCAGTAAAATGAGAAAATAACTTAAATTAGAAATAGTAACATTAGAGGCGGGATCATTATTAAATGTGTAAAACGTTGGAGTTATACCTTGATTTTTAGATATGTTCTCAATATTGGAATTTTAGGAATGTGCATGGAATTTTGTGGTTATATGATTATTATTAGAAAAAATATTCTTAATTTGTGAAATTAGGGTTTTGTAGAGATTTATAAATAATAATCCCAGAGGTGGGCTACTATTACATGCATAAGATGTTGGATTTAGACATTGATTTTTGGATATGTAGTCAATAATAATATTTGAAATATGGGTACTAAATTTGGTGATAAAATGAATATTAGGGAATAAATTATGCTTAGCTTGTAAAATTAGGGTTTTTAAAGGAAAATATGACATTCTTTCTTATTCGGGTATGTCCCGATATACATGTAGTAGTGTTTTTATGTGTTTTTGGATCATTATGTTAAGTTGGAATATATACCTTGCATATCTACTTGTGTGTTTGTAATACCCTTTTTGTAAAAATCCCAACTGAGAAACTCTAATTATAAAATGGTACTTATGTGTAATTAGTTATAATGATTATTTTAGGATGGTATGTATTAAATGTATTAGTTTTTGTAACATTTTCATTTTTTATTACTAAAAAATTTATTTTAAACATTAATAAAGATGAAAAATGCTAAACACACATAGAATAAATATGGTGCTATTGCCACATAACATAGGATAGGCGTTAGCTGCCCGCCCCATGCTAGATACAAGGCTGAGAAACCAAACCATTAAAAATGAAAGTAGAATGCGTAAGAAACACACTATATAGATACTTAAAGAAAACATTTATAGAACATGACATCATCGGTCCCTAAAGTACTTAAATACATGAAGATAGGTTAAACTGAAATATAGGACCACAAGGGTAGAAAACAAAGGCAGGGCATATCCCTAAACCCTGATCCATAAAGGACCAAACAATAGTCTCTGCATGCCCACACTCTCAAGCCCCAAGATCAAAATAAGCCAGGTCCACTACAGGATATCTCTAAAGACCTGTACATAGTCCTCTACTAGTGGGAATGAACAAGCGACTTAACAAGCGGGCACATCAGTACAGTTCGTGCTAATTAATCCAAGTTACCTCCTCAATGGGAGTCACAAACATACATGGTCTTAGCATAATGTGGGGATCATACTAAATATATATCATGCTTATTCCATACACTTAGATATACATGCTCTATCGTTAGTCATATAATGCATTAGAACTACATACTATACATGATTCAAATAAATCATGACTCATCATGCATATCAACATGACATAAACATCATAAATAGCAATATGAAATTTACTAAGCAAGTTATTCAAACAAATCTAAGGGATTGTGCCATCTATTCACATAGTTTTCTATTGGGTTTATTTTCCAAGCTTACATAATCCATTAGGTCATTTATTTATAAGCCATTATTTCTATTTCCCTTTCTTTTCCCTTTTTCTGTATCCACGTCCTTATTTTTATTCTTATCGAGCAATGGACAATGTATTACCCCATGGTCTCACACATCGTGAAAGCTTATCCAAACTAGAGGACATAAAGTGCAATTGAAGCCAAGTAATCACTGATGGATATAAAGTCCATTCAAAGACAAAAACCACCTAGGTGACCAAATCCTTTAATATTGATACACTTCAGTACATCATCAGTGTCTAGAGTAAATACGGCATTGGGATCTATTAGGATCTTACTCAAATGCAAGGCTCGAAGGCACTAATAAATTCCCCAAGGCAGAATAACCCCTTATAACTCATCGAGGATTAAGTAACCTAGAACCATACACAACTCGATCATCTTTCACTTTAAGTGATTAGTGTGTTATGTTCCAAGTTTATGTGATCATGCAAGACCCATATAATATCCAAGTAACACATCCACATAATCATTCCATGTTAACCATGTTTACCACCCCAAGGTAGACTAACCCCTTATAACTCATCGAGTATTAACTTACTTGATGCTTAACAAGTTTTTCCGCTAAAGAGGAAAAACTCTAGTCGAAAGATTTCAACTTCCAAAACCTTTAAAAACAGCAAGTTAAAAATCATAAATCATCAAATAACTTTTATAAATCAATAAAATTAAATTAGAAAAGAAAACAAACTTACAATACTCAAGAGAAAAATAGAGAATGATTCATCTTAAAACAACTCAAATTTCTCCTAAATCTAATTCTTTCTTGCTTAACAATACAAAAAAAGGGAGTTAAAGAAAGGATCAAAAGTATGAAAGGAATTATAATGTAAGCTCGAAGTGGTGAGGAAATAACAAAAGTGTTAGAGGGTTGATACATTTTGGAGGCTGAAAGAAAAGTGAGAAGAAGGGATGATTAGGGTTATTTATAGCTAACAAATTAATTAAGGAACGAGTGGGTTTATGTAATAGATTAAAAAATTTAATTTTATCATTCAAATTTGAGCTGAATGGTAAGATCTATGAAGAATAGGTTGGCTTTGATCTTAGAGCTCAAATGGTAGTTTTTTTAGAGAATGAAGGTCTAGAAAATATCAAAAATAAAAAGGGTAATGGAAAATTTGTGCGGGAAGAAATATCCTAATCATGTAGGGATAGTTTGGAATCAAAGAATACTTTCATAGGTGTGTAGAGGAGAGAGGAAGAATAAGATAAGAATGAGGTCATTCTCTTCCTAATTTGTAAAAATTGAGCCCTTTAATCTATTAGAGGCAACATCTAAAGTAGAATAAATGAAAAAAAGGGTTAAGAATCACTCAAGAACAGTTTGGATTTAAATTATCAAAATTCCATTTTGATGCAAGGAGTTTCAAAGAAAATATCAACCTTCAAAAAGTACTCAACTCGATTGACTAGTTGATCGGTTTGGCCATACTAGTCGAATGTTCTGTAGAATAGTCGATCGATTCCCCATACCAGTCGATTGATTTGGTTAAACAAAACCCCTTTGCTAAAATGGATAACTATTTTATTGGTCTGCGTGAAAACTTATTTTAATCAAATTTCCAAATTTACTCAAACCATCTTTACATCAAACCCAATATAGTTCCAAATCAAGATCAACATTATAACTTTTTTTTAAACACCATAATTTTTTATTCTATAAATCTTATAAAAATATTGGGTATTATAATTTTAACTGTAGTTGGGACCTTGACCCATATCTTTTTACCAAGGAATTCTGATTCTACCAAGCAGATGTTTTTTCCTTGTTTAACTTTCTCTATTTAGCCTCCTTACCCTATTTTTTTTCGCATACTCCACATCGTCCTCCCCCGACACATTTTTTTCCTTTACACCATCTCCCCTTACACGTCTCCTCTACACTTTTGTTCTCATATTTTCTTTCCCATTTGCACACCCCTCAACCATATCAGCTTCCACATCTCTCACCATTTAGTTCTTGAATCCTATAAAGCTAAGCTAAGGTCTATGATCTTCTTCTTTTTCTCCCTTCTCTCTATCTTTATTTTTTATCAAACCATCACTGCACCTTACCACCAACAAACTCCCAAACACCACCATTTTTCCTTACAAACGATGAGCACTACCCCTATTAGTGCCTTTCATTATTGCCAATGATCACTAACCCAGGATGATGATTCTTTCTCTCCCCATCATAATAAGTTCTTTATTTTAATTGTACACTTATGTGCCCTCGTATGACCCGACCATGTCTGTTTTGCACAACACATGTAGGACCCTCGCACACTTGTGTGATTCTCTTGTTATTTTCTCCTTGTACACCCATGTGCCTTACGCAAAACCAGCCCATGCGTGATTGCCTTTCTTGACCCATGAATACATTACATGCAAGGCCATGTGCCACCCTTTCATGATTATGTCCATTCTGAGCCAGCCCTTCACCCATCCCTTTGCTACGTGAACTTGTTCCTATTGTGGCTATGTTGTTCTTTTATCTCAGTTATTTCATAACCTTTTTCTTGAATTAATTTAGTTAATTTTAGGTTATTATTTTTTTATATTAAATGCTAATATGTGTTGTTGGGTGTTAATTTATTAGATAATCTTTGAACAATTGTATAGAAAAAATCTTATGTGCTTTTGTGTAGCTTGGATTTAGGTAACTCCAATCACTATTAAGGTGGTAGAATTTATGTACAAGTATGTTAGGATTTTTTAGATCTATAATCATGATATGGATTTATATTATTTAAGTATTACGAAAGACATAATAATATGATAATATGCTAAATAGATAGTGAATATGTTTGATTTGTTATTAAGTTAAGCTATATGCATGTGTAATATGTTAAATGGTTAACGAATACATGTCTAGGGTTGATAGGATTTGTAATCTTGTCAAGTTATAATGTAACTACTATGATAAGTGATCCATGATTATCATTGTATGGTAGCTAGGGTTGATATAAATAGCAAAAAGGCATAATCGTATGATAAGGGTTATAATACGTTAATTGTTATTGGTATGATTTAGGGTTAGAAATACTCTCCTACATTTAACATGAAGTAAATTTCCCTATTAAATGAAATATTATGCTATAGATATGTCTCCATATATTGTATGGAATATATGAGATGTTAGAAATGTATGATTAGGGTTTGTATGCATAAGTTACTAAATACATAAAAAGTGAGAAATATAGTTAATCACTAAATTATAAAAACTATCTATATGCTAAAATATTTTGAATTATTTCTTTTATCCTTTTCATGTTAGTTTTTTATAATAATAAGGCTTGGTAGAAAATTAAAAAATAATGATGAAATTAGGGTTTTGAGGGCATTTTGGTCATTTTTTAATCTAATGCACCTATTGTGAATACACTACCCCAAAAAGGAGTTTTAATAACGGTTATTTTATATTTTTAATAATGGTTTTAAATCGTTATTAAACCGCCCGTTATTAAAATTTTTAATAACGATTCCTAACTGTTATAAAAAATATAAAAAAACCGCTAATATAAGCATAAAATGTATATTTAATAATGGTTTTTAAGAAACAACCGTTGTTAAAAAAAGGGTTTTAATAACGGTTACTACAAAAACTGTTGTTAAAACATCATCAAATTAGGGTTTCACACATTGATTACGCATTTATCAAACCCTAATACGTATTAAATGAGCACAAATTTGAGATTAAATGTACATTTTTAATAATAGTTCTTATGAAAATCGTTATTAAAACCTAGGTTTTAATAATGGTTTTCATAAGAAACGTTATTAAAACTACAATTTTTTTAACGTTTTTGCAGTTTTGTTCTTGCCCACATCTGCATTACCAAATATGCATTGTAAAACAACTTCAATTCATAACAAATCTGCAATCACACCATAATTTCAATCAATCTCTAGTTAATATGCATGTCTTAATACACCAGACATATATCCTCAAGAATCAAAATTAGTAGGCATACTACAACTTGGTAGCTCTACACCCCAAAGTAAAAAGTTCATAAATCTAGCCTAGAAGACTGAAAGATATAGACAAAATACAAACCTGAACATGTATGTAGAATATATAGATCTCTACCTAATACCGAATGAATGAGTGCACGTGCTTGACCCATTGGTCTCTAACTTCATCAATTTCATCAACATTGTATTGCTGGCCTTGTGCATAGTCATCGGTGAAAAACTACAATGCCCAAGTTTTGATTAATATACAGTTAGTATTTACGTCAAGTACCAAACATATATGTCATGATTCATTAATGGAAAAATATCAAAAAGAAAACATACATGGCTTGGATCTATGTTGACCAATCTGTTTTGGACTATCAGATCCATTACTCTACATACATAGTATCCACATTCATTGTTGTTTTGCTGTTGTGGACACTGTCAAATGAATTTAGTTAGCTCTCTAACTATTAGATATTAATTTGAATTAAAATAAAATACAAAATAGTTGTCTTCCTACTTACTATGACAGGCTCGTATTGAACATTATTTGGGTCTGGGACACCATTCCCACCTCTCCTTTGATACGTTATCTGTAGTGCCCTAATAAATAGAGTTGGATACACAATATTGTAAGTACATATATATACCTCAAATGATGAAAACTAGTAGAATATATGTATAAATAAGCTAATGAAGTAAGAAGTGAAAAGTATACTAACATGTCGATAAATTCATTCTCACCACGACGAGCGACTTCAAAAGGGACGTCATAGGTTCGAAGGGAATCAAACACATAGAATTTATTAAGATCAGGTTGGACGGCGTACAAAACCCAATGTTCAATTGTGAGGTGAGGAATGAGATAGATCTTGTTGTGTCTTTCAATCAAAATGTGATTCGCTAAATAGTTTATGTGTCTACCCTATCTTATTATACTACCGTCAGCTATGTAGTATGGACACACAACCACAATAGAGGAAAGCAATCCCTCCATCACAGCGCGATTAGCTACCAACCTATGGACGAAAAAAACAATGCATATTTGTTAATAACTAATAACTCATATAAGAGGTCATAAAATTCCAATTGTACAAGTTAAGAGTACTAAAATATCAAAATAAAATAATACTTACGTGACATAGACGGTGACACTCATGGTTGACATCCATTCCTGATTATAAATGTCACTTATGTTAATCGTCGATACCATATAAGTAGCATCGTCCCTCCCAACATACTCAGGATGACAATCAATGAAAATATAATTGTCCCTAAGGTAGTTTTGGGCATAAAAATACAATAAAGCTATTGCTGGTGGAGGTTGGCTTTTTTGATCTGAAGAAGGAATCTTTTGTGGGGCAACTGATTTTTTCAGATTTAGCCCTCTTTCCTTTAGCAGCGCCCTCTTTTGTATTGCTCGTTCTGCTAGTACCTCTCTTGGTTTTACTAGTAGGAGCAGTCTTCTTTTTTGATTCCTTAATTGATAATATTAAAAAATATATATATTGAGTATATATATATATATATATATATATGAAAAAGGTATGAATAGTGTAACTATTAACCAAGGTCTAATAAAGATGTCAAATGTCAATACCTCTTCAGTAGTGAGACGTATTTGATCCATAGGCCATGCCACGAAGCTTCCATGAGCTTCTAGTACTGTGGTTGCCTCATCGCCCTCTTTATAATAAGGCAAGTGCGCAATGCCAATGATTGGAGTGTCAATACTCACCAGCCTTGTATTTAGGCCTAAATTGTAACCATAGATTGTTTGCATTTGGGTACTGTGACTGATGCGGACCCTTCCTTTTGCCAAAAGTGTTGAAAGGTCATTCGCTAATAATTCACATTTATGCAAACCCTAAACAAAATATTACACATTATTAATTATTTATTACACCAAATACCTTTAATAGTAATTCATAGTTTGTAATGCTTACCTCGGGAAGAGTAGAGAGATGTGCATCAGTTTCACAACTACCTCTGACGCTATTTACATTAGGTATGTGAAGCTGATAATGGTCTACTGAATCGGATGACTTATACCCTTGAAATTTAATAAATGACAACTCTTGCTCCATTGTTGCCATCCATTCAAATGCCACGTTCAATTTTTTGGGTGAGGATGGCGACTTGCTCATTAGTGCTACGAGAACCACGAGATCGACCACATATGGTAGTTCTTGTAACACCCAATCCAAGGCCCCTGTG
The DNA here is from genome assembly GCA_030549775.1 of Tamarix chinensis. Taxonomy (NCBI): domain Eukaryota; kingdom Viridiplantae; phylum Streptophyta; class Magnoliopsida; order Caryophyllales; family Tamaricaceae; genus Tamarix; species Tamarix chinensis. Next base: position 63,480,176 of record CM060174.1, read on the forward strand.
TCTTCCAGGGTGTTCTACAATTCCTGTAGCTTGGGATACAATGTTATATTGGTCCACCCCCTCCTCACCATCCGACGTTTCCAGTTCGTCCTGTAATGTATATAATATATGTAAATTTAACTTATAGGAATAAGCATAATATAATAGTTTTCTAAAAGAAAACTAAGTAGGGTTCTAGATATCTACAAACTTATAATTTTTTTGGCTGCAACATCAACATATTCATTAATATATCCATCTCTTGTTGCTCTAGCCTTCTTCTATAATGTACCAATATTGATGGACGAGGTACATGGGTCCAAGTCTTGGGCTAGGAGCTACAAATCAAAAAATATTCTTAATTAAGAATATTATTATAAAATTCGAGATTTACATGTAAATAGATAAATCACAAAATGCATACCAACTCCTCTTCAAGGCCCACATAGCCTTTGTGAGCCATATTATGCCGGTATTTATTTTGCTTCGCAATCTCTTTATTTTGGGTACTTTTTTCCTATGTGACAAGCCAAAACATAGTGACATGGTTATTTCAATATTAAGCATAATACTGGCATTGATACAAAAAGTTTAATTGTTATCTAACAAGTACCTTAAAATCCCCCGTAAGACGATATGGAATAAATTGGTTCCAACTTTCTTGATCGATGAAACCGTATCGTTTGGGTGAGTTCTGCCGTAGAGAGTCATCCCTCTTTCTATACATTTTCCTACGAGCTAAATATGACCTAAATGTTCTTAGACACTCCCCACAATGTCTAAGAAGCCATTTCTTCCTACTTTCTGGGACATTGAATACTCTTTGCAAAATAAGACATGTAGATGTATATTGATGTTAATGTAATAATATTAATATCATTTTACATACAAAAATGATTACACAAAATAACATATATACCGTGATTTCCTGCCAAATATGCTCCTTATGACCCTTTGGAACCTGCTTCCAATTATTATAGGAGATAGGAATACAGTTACAGGTCACAAGTGAAATGTAAGTCAAAAACATGTCTGCGTAAGGGCTAATGGGAAGATTGTAAGTATTCCATCCCAACTCGACTAATTCTCCTATATTCCTTATGTCTGTGATGATTCTCATAATCGTAGGTCCTCTTTTTCCTTTTTCATCGCTGTTGTCCCTATCAATATTTTTGTTGGCCATATCTATACAAAAAATAAATAAATAAATTATGTTAGAATATTATGTATTGAGCATAATGTACCATTATATTATCGATACGAATCATGCTTAGAAAGAATTAATCTCAAATGTATCATGCTATTCTATATATATATATATATATACACGAATCATGCTAACACATTTCCAAAAAGATATTAATACTAACCCTAACCCTAATTAACCATAATAAATGATAAACCCTAACCCTAACCCTAACCCTAGCTAATTAACCATAATTTATTATAATAAAACCTAACCCTAAACCTCATAAAACCCTAATCCCTAAACCTAGCTAAGTATAATTAAACCATAATATATAAATCATATTATTATTATTATTATTATTATCATCATTATCATCATCATCATCATACACAATTATTTCTCTCTATTTAATTATTCACTTTTATATATTCCTTATTTTCTATATCTATTTAATCCTCATCAAATAGCAATCATTAACATATGCATCTCTAATTAAAATTTTCATTACTTTAATGATGTGCATATGTAAAATATATTTTCATTTCATTATATGACATTTCCTATATCTTATTGCTAGTGTCCTATACTTATTAATAAAAATGTGTGTGTGTATATATATATATATATATATATATATATAGTTTTTATGAGTGAAAATATATATACTTCTACACTCACATTCATATTATATATATATATATGTGTGTGTGTGTAAATGTCTTGGCCAACATATGCATTTGTTAATATATAACAATAACGCAACTACTTCAATAATGAACAATAACATTTTCAACCAACACATTCAACAACATATTTTTGAACGACAAACCACAATCTTTCAATAACAAATAAATGAAACCCTGTAGCAACATGCATGCATTTATATATATATATAAGTAGATAAAAAGTTACGAGAGGAAGAACAAACACATACATAAAGTGAGCTAGCTACAAACACAATGGTGAGCAAGTTGAGAGAGGCAAGGGCTTCAAACACGACGGAGGATGAAGGTACAAGTGCTGGCTAGCTAGTTTCAGAATAATGATAACACACACATACAAATCCGACAATGGTAGAGGCGTGGTGGAGAGTTGGCGGTGCGAGGGTTTCCCTTACTTGAGAGGAGACGGAGTGGTGGTGCACGGTATGGTGGTGCAAGGGTTTGCAAGGAGAAGGAGAGTAAGAGAATGAAGGTGCAGAGAGTATGAAACTTTTGGCACGAAACAGAACTGAGCGAAATAAAAGTTTAATTTTGGAGTTTTAATAACGGTTCTCTTAGGAACTGTTATTAAAACCTTTTTTAATAACGGTTTAAGTAAAATCGTTATTAAAACATCCGTGCAAATTTTAACGTTGCCCTTTTAATAACGGTTTTGAACTATAACCATTATCAAAACTGTCCTGTGCATTAATTTTCACACATTTGACAACGGTTTTCAACCACCGTTATTAATGTCCCGTTATTATTTTCCGTTTTCGTAGTAGTGATATTTGGAAGTAGGATGGCCTTAGAAATTTGATAGGTTTATGTTAGTATTAAGCTTGACATAGGTTTATGAACTTAGGGACTACTATAATAATTAGAAATAAAGGAAAATGGTTAAGTATGGATATGAGAATTGTGTGTGCAATGTGTGCTATTTGCGATCCCAACATAAATCATTAATACTTAAAGTAAAATACCTTGAGTTTGGGAATTGTTTCTCTTTAAGATTAGCTATCTTAGAAATGAGGTGTATCCCTCATTTGAGTTTGTTTCTCTAGTGTGTCATTGTGCCCAAGTAAGGCCCTAATCTACTCTATAGGTGATCTATAAGCCTTATAGAAGGTATCGATATAGGATTAGGTGGAGGATATTATGTTACCTATGTACGCTAGTATGACCAGGAGTAAACTATATTCCTAGGTTCTAAAGTAAAGATATTGTGTAGCCATGGTACACCAACATGACCGGGTATATCTTAATGTCCCTAGGTTCATTGTATTCCCTCAAGTAAGATAATTAATAAATAAGTATTTGTTGATGGCCTTGATATGTATTATATTGATGGTTCAGTAGTTGCCTTAGTTATCTACCTTATATATTTGGAATTAATTTGTATTTTTTGTTCGATAATTACCTTAGTCCACTACCTTAGTATTTGGAAATTATTTGATTAGTCGGTTTTGGTCATGGATTCCATATGGCTATTTTGTACCTTGAGATAATGTGAATTGGTTAAGTATGATTAACTGCTAAACATGACACTTTGATGTTGTATGTATTATCTCATAATTATTGTATATTATTATTGGATGTGTTTTATGCTTAGACCATGTTTTTAGATTATTGTATGATTATGTAAAATATGAGAATGATATGGTACCTCTTGCAAGGTATTATGATTTATAAAGTACGAGGAGGTTGTAGTGATACTATATTTATAGATGATTATGTGAAGGAAATGGAGTGGTTCGAGGTGTATAATAGTGGCAATGATAAGTGGGATCCTTTGGAAGATGTTCCATTATTGGAATGGGCTTATGGGTCTAAGAGTTAGAGTAAATCATTATTGTATTTTTGGATGTTAGTTTTTGTTGTAATTGGTTTTCCTCTGGACTATTATATCCCTTGTTGTATTTTAATTACTGTTGTTATACGAAGAATATTATATGTAATTTTTATATATGTATAATCTTCTATTTCCATTCCTTTATTTTGGATATGACTTGTTTTGATTTTTATCACCTGACATAAGAAAGGTAAGGGAACCAAACTTATATTAAGTGTGGTAGTAATACCCATTATTTTTGTAATTAATGCTTCCGTAAAATAATTTTTTTAATTAAAAATGGGGGTGTTACAATTCCTACATGATGAGCTTGTGATAAATAACCATAAATAAGATATTAATCACTTAAAGTGAAAGATCACATGAATTAAGGCTAAAGTGTCGTGTGTTTGTTTCACCAACATAATAATAGTGGCGAGGCATGCTTTGCCCTATAAAGTGCTTCAGTTTGTTTTACCAGATTAAGAATAGTGGGGTCTTTAAACTCATCATAAATGAGAATATATTCTTTATAAAAAGGAATAGGATATTAATAACTTAAAGTGAAAGATGACATGGTTTAGGATCAAGGTGTTGAGTTAGTTTCACTAGGTTAATAATGGTGATGAGGTGCATTCCGCCTTAGGAGGTGCCTTTGTTCATTTCAATAGTTTAAGAATAGTGGACATGAGCGTGTTGCCCTATGAGGTGTTGAGTCTGTTACACTGACTTAATAATAGTGGCCAAACATGTTCTTCCCTGGGAGGTGTTTAGTTTGTTCCATTGGATTAAGAATAGTGGGTTCATAAGCTCAACATTAATAAGAAATGGAATGTAGATATACTTAATAATGGAATTATAATGCAAGTTTCCTTTTGCATTGGTATCATGTTTAATCATTTTGCATGGTCATTCTTCTTTATGATATTATGTACTCTGTGTAGCCCTACAATAGCTTTATTGTCACCTCACTCAGTACGTAGCATATTAGTCATCTTTTTTATGGGTTTTGCTCATTCCTATGAGCAGACAACTCTAAGTGTTTTTGGGCAGGCCACTAAGGACCCCTTGGATGATTTTGCTACTTATGATGCTTTGCTTGGGGAGGAGTGACCTTTATTTTTATGCATAGGGTTTAGGAATGAAGAGTCATGTTATCCAAATCTTAGCTTTGACCTAGATACCTTTTAAGACTCTTAGTTCTAGTGTATCCCTTTTATATATTTTGGATATTGTACTCAAAGTTAACTTCAAAACACTTGTTTAAATTAATAAGACTATCTTATTCTTTGTTTTACATGTTTTAAGTTTTTAACTATGTTGTGTTGTATTCGATGCAATGATGATATGGTAAGATAGACTTGTGTCGAGTATGGTGGCAACACCTATCTATATTATTATTACTCTTTCACTAAAAATAAAAATTTTTAATAGTAAAATTTGGGATCCTATAAATGTAATGATCTTTCACCACTAATGTATTAATTTTTCATTAATAATTTGATCTTTCATTATTAATGTACTTATTTTTTTACGAGTAAATAGATATTTCGTTACTAATATATTGATATATCACCATTAATGTGTCAATTTTTCACCGCTGAGTTGATATTTACCTATTCTTCTACTTACAACTGATCTATTACTATAAATGAACAAATATTTCACTATTAATGTACCGATCTTTAACTAGCGAGATAATTTTTCACTGTTATTTTACTTATTAATATTTCACCATTAATGTACTATTTTTTTACCAATATTTTAATCAATAAATATTAATATGGATATCTAATTATGAAGAATTTTTTTAGAAACATTATGGTATATTTTTTTAATAAATTAAAATTAAAATAAATTAATTAGAATAGTTTTTTTAAGTATTATATCACCTAATTTTTTTACCATTTTTTTTTCAAGAAATATTAATATGATTATCTAACTATGAAGAAATTTTTTAGAAACATTATGGTATTTTTTTAATAAACCAAAATTAAAATAAATAAATAAAAATAATTTATAAATTAATTTTTATTTTTCTAAAATAAATTTGTGTTGTGTAAAATTTTGTTTTAGAATGAATTACTATTTTACAAGGAGGGAGTAATATTCTATGGCATTTAATATTATTGTTGTGAGTTTTCTTCTAAATGAATGTGGTTTAAATTAAGGGAACATATAAATTTTGGTGTAAAAATTTGATATCCCACAATTTCTATTATTATGAGTATTTTTAGCATTTTGGGCTTCAATAATTGTTTTTCAACCATAATTTTTATAAAATTTATATTACTTTTAGTATTTTCAATTAAACTGCCAGGGACTGACATGATACAATTATATTCAATTAAATAGTTAAGAATCATCCTCTAAGACCTTAACGCCGAAACCCGCATTAAGTACAAACACCACCTTCAACACTTTACAATCATTCAAAAAGAACTGTAACACATGTTTCGATGTAGTAAAAAATATCTTACCTTAATCCTAAGCTCCAAATTAGCAAGAGAAAATAAAGGATTAAGGAACAAAAAAACTCTTTCATAAATACTCCATAAAGTCTTAGAAAAATCAAGGAAAAATTTAGGGAAAACAACATATAAAAACCAAATCAAAGAAGATAGAATTCAAGAGGAAAGGAAGATGAATTCGTATCTTAAACTTGGAAGAAAACAAACTATGAATCATTGTGGAAACGGAGAAGGTGGACTTCAAAAATGGAGGAGAGGAGAATAAGAAGAAGTGGTGTGCTAAAAAGGAGGGAGAAAAAAATGAATAAGGAAGAGAATTGTGTTGAGTTAGAAAGGTGTAGGAAATTAGAAATGTAAGTGTTACGTTTACTTTATAACTAAGTTTAGACGATATTTAAGTAAAAATCCACATGGGAGGAATAATTAGTGGCCTATAATCACCCACCACAACTTAAAAATGAAAGGTTAGAAAAGAAGGAAGAAAATTTGGTTATCTTAGGGGGTAAAGTGATAACTTTAGCAAGAATACAAAACCAACATGATAGCTACTAAGGGGATGCTAGGCAAGAAATTATTGGGACAAAGATGAGGATTTCTCATCCATAATATGTAATAATGAAAGGATAGGATTGATCTCACAAGCTTAGATAGGGAATTAGAGGAAAAAAAGTTGAATTCGATATGTATGCATGCCCAAATATAATGAAATTCAAAATTATAAAATTAATTACATAGAATATTTAATCAATTTTGAGATCAATAAAAATAAATTATGTTGATTCCTTAAGTTTCTTAAATTTTAGATATCTGAAAGGGTCATTTTGGGGCTTAAAAACGCATTTAAGGCATAGTAATATGACAAACAATGTCTTTTTATTTCACCAACAACTACGTTTGAAATTTTAAAAGATCCTAGGAGAATCATAATTAAAGGATTATTTAAAATATGCACATTTTAGAAGAGTCTCAAAAAATTTTAAAGGGGAAAAGTGGTTTAAAATATCATGGGAGTCAAAACTATAAGAAAATAAATATAAAAAGTGAGAACGTAATATTTTAAAAATGCAACAAGGGTTTAAAATTTGATGAAAGGTATAAAAAAATTAAATTAAGATAATTTTATTGTTAAATATTGAAAATCCTAAATAATTCATAGTTATCAAAAAAATGGGATATTACATTAACATAGAAAAAATAAATTCTCACTAGATCAATTCAAAAGGTCGGTAGATCTACAATTATAAGTTGCATAATTTTAGTTTGCATTAATTTTTAATTATTATTATTTGTATATTGCTTAGTTTTTATCTAAATCAATCATGATCTATGCCTAATCTATGTTATTAGTTGCAATTCTATCTAATGGGAGCAAAAGTGAATTTGAAAGAACCTTCGAGAGGGTGAATATGGTTGAATGAACTAAGTCCACAAATTAATATTTTGTACACAAAATTTAAAGTGGTTCAAGATAACCAAATAAATGTTACTCTACATCGACTATCAAAAGGTCTACCATTTTGGATTTTTGACAATCAATATGTGTTTATTAATAATCACTAATATTTTTGTTTGTGATCCCATATTCTTAATGACCATCTAGGAGATGATTTATAACTTAGCATATTATCCTCTCTAGGTTTATAAGTATACACTTAGCTTCTTGTTTGTCCTCAAGTTTAACATCATTCTAAACAAAATAAAAATAAAATAAAATAGAACTAGCTAGCCACTTTCGTAGGTCTCACCATTTCACTTATCATGTGTAATAGACCCTTTAAATCCATAGATCACCCATACAGGAAAAGTAAGGCCATGTGAGTATTTCACAAATGACATACCTACGAAATCACACACAAATCTCAAAATATCCCATAAAATGAAAAATACACTTATAGTATCCTTAACTAACATTGTCTTAGAATCTTATGCTTTCATAACATCAATATATAACACTCAAATAAGATTCAACACCAAAAAATTTCATGAGTTAATTTTAATATGTGGTTTACACATAAACATGATAAACACAGACAGAGCTATAATAATAGCTACAAACCTAACCACACCTTTTTCACATTAAGATATATCCTCATATAGTTATACTCTCTTTTACTCTCTCTTTCTCTCTATATATAAATACACTAATATATGTGAGCTATAAGGTGTTAAGAATAATAGACAAGTCATATATATCAAAAAAGAAGACACATATATTTTTGGATAAAAAACTCATGAAGGATATCAAATACCTACTGAAATGGATTGAACCATATGCTTGATTCATGTGACTAATATCCAACAGATCAAAATTGACCATATCAAAAATTTAATGGGACTTCATAATGTAATGGGGATGGGTTTAAGAGTTTAATAAAGAAAAGGGAAGTAAGGATTCAAAAAAATATCCTAAACATATCATAATCATGTAGATATAGATAAACTTTTCTTACAAATTTGAAATTCTCAAGACGTCTTCACATGATAAAAAATAGCATCACGTAGACTACATATCTTTGTGTTGGGACTCCTTATCAACATCACCACTTTTCTTTTAAATATATGATAAGAGACAATCTAATTTTTTCTCTTCTTTTTGTTTCTAATTTTATGCTTTATCGTACCCAACATAGAGATTAAATGGTAGCATGATCCACCCCTTTTTTTTCACATAGGTAGCTCAAGTTATTTATTTTGTTTTTGTTTTTCTTTTGTCCATTTTTATATAGACAAACTGACCTACCCCAAAATTGTTCATTTGGATTCTCTTTAACACGTTCTTCATTTGAAACCTTAAATCACATGTATATGTCTCATAAAAATTTCTACTAGTTTTTTTTAGCAAGGGTAGATATGTGCTTTAGGTTTGGGGTTAGGAAAAATGTGGATGATGGAAGAAATAAAGGTTAATGTAAAAGTCTCAAAGGGTTTAACTATGGGGTGCGCATATTATGTACACAAAAATGGGGTAGAAGGCTCTTTGGCTATGTGGTGATAAATCACAAAGTGCCTTTATCACTTTTTCAATCAAGACGATTATGACTTAAAAGCTTTGATTAGCACATGAACAAGCTCTAGTAATCTCTATAGTCCAGTAAAAGAGCTATGAAAAGTAATTAAATCAAAACAAAGTAGTACACATATGGCTTATGAAAAAATAATATAGCAAATAAAGTATAGATTATTTTATGTGAAACACTAAAAAGAAGGCATATATGTCTCAAAAGTTCAATATAACTCACGATGGATATCAACATGTCATGTTGATGGTTACAAAACCATTCAAAATTTTTCTCCATTCACATCCAATCACTAGATATGTGTTACCTTTATCAAAATTAACACAAAAATAAAATCTCCACTCGATCTTATCTCAAAATTTGGACCCTTTATTAGTTAAATTTCAAAAATATGGTCATCATAGCTAGTTAATGACTCCTAAGACTCAATAAAAAAACTCAAATAAACACAAATCATGAAAAACACTAAAAAAAATCACATAGCATATAATTGAAGCACAAAAATGAAGCAAAACCTCCATACACTTAATTGGGACATTGTACCCAATGGAAAATGAATCCACACAACAAAAAGGGATAAGGAAAAAAATGAGTAGCATATTGCCAATGATGAAAAGAATAATATAGAGGAGTGAAAGGAAAATTGCAATTTGATGCAAGTTAGAGCATAATTAGGGTACTAGAGAGGCGAAGAAAATATTTTAAAATTATTCGAGGAGAATTTTGTGCTTCTAAATTGACATGATCTATGCTAAGAAACACGTTCCCTCCTCATGTTACCTCATAAGTATTACACTCAATTTGAAATTTTCTATATGTTGCACCTCCCATCTTTAACTCATCATGGCTACAATTATTGAAAATTTGTAAGTCCATATGCCCTGTGATTCCTTTATAAACATGTTAAGTTGATTTGCATTTATAAATGAAAAGCAAACCTATCTAGTAATTCAAAAAAAAATCAAAACATAAACTAAAATAAAGACACATGCTTGGGTTGTCTTGTAATAAGTGCTTCTTTATAATCATTACTTGACTCGAACCTCATTCACTAGGGATTCTTTTAGTATATAAAGGTTTTAAGGCTCTAAACCTCTCGAACTTCATAAAATTTTAATCAATGCCCATTTACCTTAAATGTCCCCTTGTCTAGATTACCGATCTTAGTCACTCCAAAGGGAAAACTTTCATCACTACGAACAGTCCTGACCAATGCGACTGTAATTTACTACTAAATAGTTGCAAATAAGAATTTAAAAATAATTAATTGTTCCCCATCTAAACTCTTATTTCATTATTATTTGATCATGTGTTCTCTTCGTGCATTGATGGCCGCTATTCTACAAGAGCACGGCTGCGTTGTAGTATGTCAAGGTTGTATCTACAGAGAATTTGCAATTAATTACTGAATTTTATTATTTTAGCTATCCAGATTGTTATAAAATAAAAAATGGAAGTAAATAATAAATTACTGATGCTGAAACTATAGATGTAAACCTAGGATTAAACTTCGGTCTTGTTTTTGGTATTCAAAATAAATTATTAATATGTCGTAGTATAGGTCTAGATTACTATGAACAATCAGTCAATTGTAATTCACAAGCCTCTTTCAAGGTCTAGGAATATATCTGATCTAATATAATCTATTGGCTACTTTCATGACTAATAAATTAGATTAAATTCATTAAACACCATCAATTAAATAGTCCCTAAGAATCAATTGTCTACTATTGTGATCAATTGGATTCCCATTTGTATATTAAAATGTGATTATATATTATATATATAACCACATTTTATCAAACTCGACCTATATCAATAATTTCAAACATACGAAATAGGTGATATGAACCATACATACGACATATAATTTAACTCATTATATTCATACTGAATAGAGCCTAATTTAATCCTAGAAAAGAGAATTACTTACTCACAATTTGAATAAAATTCATATAATAGATGTAATTGGAATACATATTGTAGAAACAATAAATAATAGGAGAGAGAATGAAAAGATCAAATCATAGATTGAAGATAAAATTAATGATCTGCAAAGTTGAGATACATCTTTCACAATCTTGATTGAAGAAAACAAATTATATATATATATATATATATATATATATATATATATATATATAATCAAAGATAGATTACAATATATTGTTTTTGCTTAGAATAATACAAAGAATTCAGCCTTCCTCCCCTCTTGAATCTATCGTTCACCTCTCTTTTATACTCCCTCTATGTTGGCATAGAAAAGAGTTGGAGATCATGTGAGAGAAAACATGTGTTATGCTATTAACCATCGGTTGTGCACCCATGCATGGCGGCACTGACTAGTCGTGCAGCTTTTCAACTCTCGAAAGAATGGACATGCAAGGGTGTTCAAGGGTGTGTTGGGTTGTGCGAGGAACTGTCATGTGGAGCATTACTCGATAGTCGCATGGCTACGTAAGGCTGCACTGCCTAGCCATGCAACTTTCATTCTCTTGACATTTATGATATTACGAGTTGCACAACTATATAAGGTTGCATTGGCTTGTCATGCATCACCCAAATCTTCTTCCTCTTATTTTTTTTTGCTTCTCTTTTCAACTCATTGACCCTCTTCACTTCTCTAAAGACATGTGAGGTTGATTTTCTTCACTCAAGGTCTTCCATAATTGATTATTCTCTTGACTCCATGCATTATTTCCTTGGATCATTGTGTTTGTGTGAAATTTCTTAAAAACCATTATCAAGAAAGTAGTAAGATAAATTGGAGGCCAAAGAAGACTATAAAAATGTAGGTAAAGAAGGATAAAAAGATGGAAAAAATTCATTTTATCATGCTCTCCTTGTAGATTCAAGCATTTTCATATGTACTTAAATGAAACTCACCGAGTTCATTTAATTAAAAGAGTCTCTTTTCATTTGTAGTCTATATATCCATGTTAAGAATCTGAGTGACCTAATAAGCTTTATGTCCAAGTTCTACAGGTACATGGTATGATTTTCCAAAATCTAGTTTATTGCGAGACATTCTTATAGGGGGTTTCGAAAGAGGTCTTATATAACCAAAGTGCATCATCTAACTTTACAAACCAATCTTTTCTAGAAACATTAACCAATTTTTGCTAATATTTGTTTAATAACTTTTTTGAAACTTCTACTTGACCACTAGTATGGGGATGATATAGAGTTTTAACATGATTTGTGAATCCATACTTACTCAAGAGATCATTGAATGCTTTATAGCAGAAATGAGAATACCCCATCACTTATGATAGGCCATGATACTCCAATCTTATAAATATATTAATTTTATAGAATTTAATAATGACTTTTGCATCATTAGTGAGAGTTGTAATGGACTCCACCCACTTAGACATAGAATCAACTACAATAAGGATATACTAAAATGCCCTATAAAATTAATACCCCACACATTATATAATTATCAACTAAAATATTTGTGAGGGACATTTCTTATTTTTGAGAAATATTACCAACCCTTTGGCATATATCACAACACTTATTAAAAGCATAAGCATCATTAAATAACATAGTCCAATAAAATCCACTTTATAGAACTTTAGTTGTAGTTATGATGGGTCAAAAGTGGTTACCACATTGTCTAATATGACAATGAGATAAAACAGAGTGAAACCCATGCTTTAGAGTACATCGGCTAATTATTTGATTAGAAAAAACTTTATAAAGATAAGGATCATCCCAAAAATAATATCTCAAGTCATACATGAATTTATTCTTTTGATGATGTAATATGCCATTAGGTAAGATTCCACTTACAAGATAATTTACAATAGAATCATACCAAGGATGATTTGTAATAGCATAGAGTGCTTCATCAATAAATATATCATGAATAGGCTCCTCCTCCTTACTTACCTTATTTTATGATGGTAAATGGGAGAGATGATGGTAAACACGGGAGATATGATATGCTATGTTGTTTTCACTTCCCCTTTTATCCATTATTTATAAGGCAAACTTTTATACTAATAGAATCTAATGAATGATCCTAGGCTTAGAATCTTGCTTAATAAATATATACCTTAAAGCAGCATAGCTAGTATAAATAATGACTTTGTTAAGCAACAAACAAGAAAAAAAACTTGTGATCAGTAAATACCATAGCTAGTAATTTTAAGTCATAACATGATTCTATTATGCAGAATTCAAAGTTTTGCTAACATAATAAATTGTATGAAAACATTTATCCCTTAGTTGTACAAAAATGGCTCCTACACCTACATCACTTGCATCATACATGACATCAAAAGGAAGATTCGGATTTGGTGTAATAGTAGTATGAGCATTCACAAGTTTTATTTTAGAATGTTAAAAGCCTTAAAACACACATCAGAAAGCTCAAAAAGTTACATCTTTAGCCAATAGATCATATAAAAGCTTTGAAAATTTTAAAAAGTCCTTGATGAGCCTTCTATAGAAACCAGTATGGATAAGAAAATTGTGAATGTACTTAACACATGTAGGTGGAGTTAATTTGTCAATAATTCCAATCGTTGCAGTATCCGCCTCTATCCCTTTATGAGAAATCTTATGTGCCAAAATAATCCACTCTTGTACCATTAGGTGACATTTTCCCCAATTTAAGATAACATAAACCATGCTTAAGGTTTTCTAAATAAGCATAAAAAGATGAGTTAAAAACTAGAAAATCATCCATACATATTTCTATAAACTTCTCAACCATGTTACAAAAAAAGCCATCATGCATCTTTGAAAAGTAGAAGGGGTATTGTAAAGACCAAAAGGCATCCACCTATATGAGAAAGTTCCATAAAGACAAGTAAAAATTGTATTTTCTTAATCTTCAAGGGTAATAAGGATTTGTACATAATTGAAATAACCATTTAGAAAGCAAAAAAATTCATGTGCTACTAAACACTCAAACATTTGGTTAATAAGGGGAAGGAAAAATGATATTTTTTGGTGGATTCATATAAATATTTAAAAATCAATACAAACACACCATATAGTAATAGTTCTTGTAGGCACCAATTCATTATCTTCATTCTTAAACTCTGCAATCCCACCTTTCTTAGGAACCACTTGCACAAGACTAACCTAAGAGCTATCAAAGATGGGATAGATAATACACTTATCTAATACCTTATGTACTTCCTTCTTGATCACATCTTACATTTTTGGGTTTAATTACCTTTGAGGTTAGATCTCCTACTTATAGTTGTCTTCCATAAGAATTATGTGCATGTAAATGGAAGGACTAATCCCTTTGATATTGACAATGGTCCATATAAAGTCCATTTTTCATCCTTAGGCACTCTCATTAGCTTCTATTCCTACAACTTAGTTAAAGATGAAGAAATAATAATAGGAATAATATCATCGTGGCTAAGAAAAATATACTTAGGTGTTTGGGAAGTGGCTTGAGCTCCAAAGTTGGAGGCTCCTTAATCGATGGTTTTAACTTTAACATTTGCTCCCTCTTTATTCCTTGTAAAAGGAATACTTTGTTTCTTTCATAATTTGGATGAATGATAAGGTATTGGATGATCTCTTTTACTCCTCTTCCACCTTCATTTTCATAAGATTGCACCAACAATTTCTCTAGAGGGTCCTGCATAACACTCACTTGAAAACAATCATTAATCACTTCATCTAAAACGTCAATGATATAGTGAGTGCCATCCTCAAAAGGATATTTCATGTTTTTGAAGACATTAAATGTAACTTCCTCACACTGAAATTGAATAATCAACTTACCCTCGTAGACATCGATCAAAGTCTTTCCTATATATAAAAATGGACTACCAAGAATAAGAGGAATCATATGATCCTCTTCCAAATCAAGCACAAAAAGCCAATATAAAATATAAATTTATCCACTTTCACCAAAACATCCTCTATTATACTCCTAGGATATTTATAGATCTATTAGCTAACTATAGAGACATGTTGGGCACTACCCTGGAAATGGGTTTTAATAACGGTTTTCAACCGTTATTGAACTACCCGTTATTAAATCTTTAATAACGGTTCCAAACCGTCATAAAAAATATACAAAAATTGCCGAATATGTGCGTAAATTTCATATTTAATAACGGTTTTAAAGTAAAAACCGTCGTTAAAAAAAAGGTTTTAATAACGGTTTATAAGAAAAAATAGTTGTGGAAAACCAGGTATTAATAACGGTTAATACAAAAACCGTTGTTAAAACATCATCGAATTAGGGTTTCAGCCATTGATTATGCATTTATTAAACCCTCTAATGCGTATTAAATGAGCATAAATATGAGATTAAACGGATAGTTTTAATAACGATTTTATTAACAGTTTTGTTTAAGAACCGTTATTAAAAGTCTATCTTCCAATTAGGGTTTCACGCAGTGATCATGCATTTATTAAACCCTAATACGTATTAAGTGAGCATAAATTTAAGATTAAATAAGTAGTTTTAATAACGGTTCTTAGTAAGAACAGTTATTAAAACTATAGTTTTTTTAATGATTTTTCTGTTTTGTTCATGCCCACGTACACAGTTGTATGTTCAAATAATTACCAAATCTGCAATGACACCATAATTTCAATCAATCTATACTTGGTATGCATGTCTCAATACACTGACCATACTTAGGAATAAAAATTAGTAGGCATACCACAACTTGGTAGCTCTACACCCCAAAGTAAAGAGTTCAGAGATCTAAGTTAGAAGACCGAAAGATGTAGACCAAATACAAACATGAAAATGCATGTAGAATATATAGATCGCTACCTAATATTGAATGAATGAGTGCACGTGCTTGGCCCATTGGTCTCTAACTTCATCAATTTCATTTAAATTGTATTGCTGGCCTCGTGCATAGTCATCGCTGAAATACTACAACACCTATGTTTCAATTAATATACAGCTAGCCATTAGGTCAAAAATATATATGTCATGATTCATTAATAGAAAAATATGGAAAATTGAACATACATGGATTTGATCTATGTTAACCGATCTATTCCGGACTATAAGATCCATTGCTCTACATACATAGTATCCACAATCATTGCTGTTTTACTGTTGTGGACACTGTCAAATGAATTCAGTTAGCTCTCTAACTATTAGATATTACTTTGAATTAAAACAAAATACAAAATAGTTGTCTTCCAACTTACCATGATAGGCTCATATTGAAGATTCTTTGGGTCTGGCACACCATTCCCACCTCTCCTTTGATATGCCGTCTATAGTGCCCTAATAAATAGAGTTGGATACATAATATTGTAAGTATATATACCTCAAATAATGAAAGTAGAATATATATATGTATAAATAAGCTAATGAAGTAAGAAGTGAAAACTATACTAAAATTTTGATAAATTCCTTCCCACCACGACGAGCGAGCTTAAAAGGCACGTCAGAGGTTCGAAGGGAATCAAACACATAGAATTTATTAAGATCAGGTCAGACGGCGTACAAAACCCAATGTTCATTTGCCAGGTGAGGAATGAGATAGAGCTTGTTGTGTCCCTCAATCAAAATATGATCCGCTAAATAGTTAATGTGCCTACCATCTGTTATTGTACTACCGTCAGCTATGTAGTATGGGCATACAAACACAATAGAGGACAACATTCCGTCCATCGCTGCGCGACTAGCTACCAACCTATGGACGACAATAACAATGCATATTTGTTAATAACTAATAACTCATATAAGAGGTCATAAAAATTCCATTTCTCCAAGAGTACTAAAAGGAAGTATTCTTTGCTCGCCCTTCTTCTCGAAATCCATATAACGCTTTTCTTTGGCTACGATAATGATGATTCTTTGGTAAAAGCCTACGATGCCAAAGGACACAGTCTTTCGACCATGTGTTAGCTAAACAAATGAAGTATTATCCTAACATATCGGATATGCATAATGACCTTTCACACTATAACCTGACAAGTTGCCATACGCCGAAAAATCATTTATAGTACAGAATAACATTGCTCTCAAAGTATTTTTTTCACTATATGCATCAAATACTTCAGCGCCCATATCCCACAAGAACTTCAAATCATCAATCAAAGGTGCCAAATAAACATCAATATCATTCCCAGGTTGGTTTGGCCAGGAAATAGGTAAAGACAACATCATATACTTGCGTTTCATATAGAGCCACAGAGGTAAATTGTATATAACCAAAATCACCGGCCATAAAACTGTAGGTGCCTTGATTATGCGGAATCATTCCATCCGCAGAAAGTGTAAGGCACACATTTCTTACTTCTTTACCAAATTCAGGAAACAACCCATCAATTGTCATCCATTGTGGAGAGTCAGATGGATATCTAAGAAGTCCGTCATCTATCTTGTCATCAGCATGCCATCTTAGGTTGTTGGCATCTTTAACATCATTAAACATCCGCCTTAATTTTGGTATTATAGGAAAATACCATAACACCTTAGCGGGCACCTTGTTCTTCTTGTATTGTGGTGCTTTGCATTCAGGATTAGGACAACTATCCAAAGATGCATTGTCATTGCGATATAAAATACAATCATTAGGGCATGCATGTATCTTCTCATAACTCATGCCCATAGAGGATAGAATCTTCTTCGCTTCATAGGTACGATTGGGTAGAACGTTATTATTAGGAAGCATATCCTTCACAAGTGACAATAATTCTGTGAAACTCTTATCACTCCATCCGTTACATGTTTTTAAGTTGTACAACCTTAAAGTAGCGGATAATCGCATAAACGTCTTACAATCACCGTACGAATGTTTCTCCGAGTCATTCAAAAACTTCTCAAACATTTTTGGACAATCCCGAACACTTTCCTCAACCTTTTGAGTCATCTCCTCTAACGAATGTCCCTCATAGTTATCAAATGATGATCCACTACTATCCCTCCTAACATCGTCATTATCATATTTAGACTCTGTTTTCCCATGCCATATCCAACAAGTGTAACTTGTATCAATTCCATACACACAAAAATGATCTCTCAAATCATTAGCGTTAACACGCTGAATATAAGCACACTTCAAACAAGGACAGACTGTTCTACTAGAATCCCGAGCATGTTCAACTGCAAACTTGATGAAAAACTCCACTCCTTTGTTATATTCTCTAGACAGACGATTTGCAGACAACCATTTCCGATCCATAGTTTTTGAATCTAGATATATCCTAGATGAAAGTAATTATTAAAAATGAATTGAATTATAAGTTTAATAATTCTCAAATCGCTCATGCTTAGAAAGAATTACTCTCAAATGTATCATGCGATTCTATATATATATATATATATATACGAATCATGCTAACACGTTTCCAAAATTATATTAATGCTGATCAATGAAACTGCTTATACTTACAAAGATACATATATATATATATATATATATATATATACATACATACATACATACGTATCAAAACATTGTACAATAGTTCAAATTACAAAAGATATACATAGTACAGGATTTAAGCAATAGCAACACTATATACATCAAAATGTTGCTACAACCCAAATACCTACAAAATAAAAAACTCATATCCCTAAAACTAAATCCCCCGATAGCCTCGTCAAGCCTGAATAAAAACTATAACTCTGAAAGTCCACTCATCACGATATATCATCTGATCCCTGACATCATCGCAAGAGAGTCTACTCACGGATACTCTAGGGTAACCGGGGTGGATACTCCGAGGCAAGCTATGGCGATACCTCCACTCATCATCAATGACCATCAGTTCTTTTGATATCCTATCATACTCTCTAGCAAACACCTCACCCTCAATAAATCTCAAATGTGGTGCATCAGTGTGGTAGACAAACCACTGCAAAAAAAGTAGATGTAGTCGATGCCCATGGCTCTATCTAGAGCCGGCAAAAGTTGACCCGACCCGCCCAACCCGAACTTGCCCGAGCGAAACCTGACCCGTTACGACCTGAAAAATTTAGCAACCCGACCCGATCCCAACCCATGACCTGTCATTGACCCGACCCGATAGCGACCGACCCGTAATTGACCTAACCCGATGCCGACCCAACTCGTCATTAACCCGACCCGATAGTGACCCGACCAGGTATTAACCCAACCCATTTCGACCCGACTTAGAGCCTACCCGACCCAACGTTGACTCGACCCGACAATCACCCGATCTGACCCAACATTAACCTGATTAGACATCAAAATATATTATAATAATAATAAATTACACATATTTTATTATTCATTTAAAGCTTTTAAAAATATAGTATTTTATAAATTGTACTTATTTTTCATAATTTTACCCTAGACATTCTTATTTATTAATGATATCCTAATAATATATATTATTAATAAATAAATGACCAAAATAAAAAAGGCAAGCATCTAGTTTTAAGCCTGTAAAATAATTTTCAAAAAGTGTTCCATTACATCCACTAATACACCTATTTGAAGAAACTCTTAATAGAAGAGCATAATAGTGTCCTTTATCAGTTATCACTTATTACCCACAAAATCCAACAAACAATAACTATACCTCGTATCAAGAATATCTCACGTTACAACCCTAAATTTAAAGTTTTAGTCATATTTTTTCTTTTAATATTTTTAATTTACTTTAAATATAATTTAGTATTCTACGTTCATCAATTTTAAATTTACAATATCCAATTATTTTTAATAATTATAATATTAATTATTTATATTTTACATTATTTAATTTTTAATTTATATCAATTTATATATAATAATTAATAATTTATGAAAATATATAAAATTATTATTTAATTTAAATTATGTTTAAAATAACTTATTATAGTTTTTTACCATATTAATAATAATAATTAAAAATATTACAATAAAAATATAAATATAATAACGTTAATAAAATAAATATAACTAGAGAAATTAATAAGATAAATATGTAGAAAAATGAATATGAAAAAAAGATAGAATAAATGATATAAAAATTATTAGATAAAAAAATAATACTTTTTAGGTAAATTTTTTTACTATTAATATTAACCATGTTATATATATATATATATATATATATATATATATATATTGGTATAGTTTATATTTGTGTAAGCTAATACTATATTTTGATCTCTTGAGATTTTAAAAATAAAATTTAGTTTATTCATAACTAAAAATGCAATTCCTGTTGCTAATATATATGAGGGATATGGATAGAAATAAAAGTACAGAAATAAATTAGAAGTCCAAAAATGATTACAAGAAGGACGAAAACTAGCTAGAGTGTGTGTGTGTGTGTGTGTGTATATATATATATATATATTTAGGTATATCAATTCATTTATCTTTACTAGTAATCTTATGATTGTATCTAATATATACAATATAATAAATGATAATTATATATTTTATAGTATTATTATACTCACCTTTATTTTATAAATTATTTACCTTTTTATAAATAAAATACATTTAATATTCTTATTTTATTTATCTTTACTAGTAATCTTATGATTGTATCTAAGATATATAATGTAATAAATGATAATTATACATTGTATATTCTTGTTATGCTCACCTTTATTTTATAAAATTATCTTTTTTAAGTAATCAAATATTTTAAGTAATAAATTAAATATAATATATGATAAACATATAATATTTTTACTTGTAAAATTTATTATTATTTAAAGCATTCAAATATCATACTCTTAAAACTTTTAAAAATCTTTATTATTTACCTTTGTATAAATAAAACACATATAATATTCTTATTTTATTTATCTTTACTAGTGATCTTATGATTGTATTGTATCTAATATTTACAATGAAATAAATGATAATTATACATTGTATATTCTTGTTATGCTCATCTTTATTTTATAAAATTATCTTTTTTTAAGTGATCAAATATTTTTAAGCAATCAAATAAATATAATAAATGATAAACATCTAATATTTTTACTTGTAAAATTTATAAATGTTTAAAGCAATCAAATATAATACAATTAAAACTTATAAATATATTGATTATTTACCTTTATATAAATAAAATACATATAATATTATTATTTCATTTATCTTTACTAGTAATGTTATGATTGTGTCTAATATTTACAATGTAATAAATGATAATTATACATTGTATATTCTTGTTATGCTCACCTTTATTTTATAAAATTATCTTTTTTTTAAGTAATCAAATATTTTAAGTAATAAATTAAATATAATATATGATAAACATCTAATATTTTTACTTTTGAAATTTATAAATATTTAAAGCATTCAATTATAATACATTAATACTTTTAAATATCTTTATTATTTACCTTTGTAAAAATAAAACACATATAATATTCTTATTTCATTTATTTTTACTAGTGATCTTATGATTGTATTGTATCTAATATTTACAGTGTAATTAATGATAAGTATACATTGTATATTCTTGTTATGCTCACCTTTATTTTATAAAATTATCTTTTTTTTAGTAATCAAATATTTTAAGTAATCAACTAAATATAATATATGATAAACATCTAATATTTTTACTTGTAAAATTTATAAATGTTTAAAGCAATAAAATATAATACAATTAAAACTTATAAATATCTTTATTATTTACCTTTGTAAAAATAAAACACATATAATATTCTTAGTTCATTATCTTTACTAGTAATCTTATGATTGTATCTAATATTTACAATGTAATAAGTGATAATTATACATTGTATATTCTTGTTATGCTCACCTTTATTTTATAAAATTATCTTTTTTTAAGTAATCAATTAAATATAATATATGATAAACATCTAATATTTTTACTTGTAAAATTTATAAATATTTTAAACAATCAAATATAATATTGTTAAAACTTATAAATATCTTTATTATTTACCTTTGTAAAAATAAAACATATATAATATTCATATTTCATTTATCTTTACTAGTAATCTTATTATTATATCTTATATATACAATGTAATGAATGATAATTATACATTGTATAGTCTTGTTTTGATCATCTTTATTTTTTAAAATTATCTTTTTTTAAGTAATTAAATATTTTAAGTTATCAAATAAATTATAATTAATGATAAATATCTTTGTTTGATTCAAAGTGCAATATTTTTTATTATTAAAATTTATAAATATCTATACTATTTATTTGTGAAAATAAAGTGCATTTAATATTTTTAATTATTTTATCTGTAATATTAATCTTATGATTGTTTGTCTCTAATATTTATGATTTATGAAATGATATTTACCCGGACTCGAATATGAGTAAACCCGTCAAAACTCGACCCGACCCGACCCATTAAGTTAACCCGTAACTAATTGAATCCAACTTGTCAAATTGTATGAAATGACCCCACCCATTAACTTAACTCGAAACAACTCGGACATAACTAACCTGTCATATTATATGAAATGACCTGAACGGGACGAAGTCACCTACTCATGTGAACTAGAAATAACCCGAAACCATCTCGACCCTACCAGTCAAGTTAACTTGAAATTATTCGAATATGAGTTTTCTTAACCCGAACGGCCAGACCCAACCCGACAAATTAACCCGAAATGAACTGACCCGAAACCGACTCGACCCGAAACCGACTCGACCCGACAAATTTACCCGAATTGACCCGACCTCACCCCAAAAGTCAAATGACCTGAAATGACCCGACCCGAACCCGACCGGCCAGACCCGATTTCCATCTCTAGCTCTATTTGAGGTAGGGTCAATAGAAGGTGATAAGATCTGAAATGGAAGGGGTGATAGGATGAGCTACTCGCGTACAAATGACATAGCTCGTCATATAATCATATCACATGAGTCCATACATCTGTATGTGGCGCCATATGAAAATACAGTGGAGGGTATGTCATCTCACTCCCTACAAATGAGAACCACTAAATCTTATCATCAAGGTTGTTCTTGAAAGGATCTAAATTACAGAATATGTAAACTGATCTTCAACTAGCTAGAAAAATCATAAATGTATTCTTCCAGATTTTAACCAACTATGTAAACCTAACAACATCAAACTATCTAAAATAAGGACATAATATTTAGTTATATATTTAACAAACTCGCTAAAAATCAAACTATCATCAAATCATTCAAGCTACGCATAGTAAATCAATTAGATATTATTAAGATATATATATATATATATATATATATATATATATATAGTACAACCTAATAAATCCTATATGATTATTATTATTATTATACACAATTATTCATCTCTATTTAATTTTTATCACAACACCGATGCCCAACCAACCTCCTCAACTTTTCCCCACAATACCCTTATCCTTAGGATTTTGCCCTAAAACCCTAGTTTATATTGAGTATAATAAACGATAAACCCCAACCCTCACCCTCCCCCTCCCCCTAACCCTAACCCTAACACTAACCCTCCCCTAACCCTAACCCTAACACTAACACTAAAAATAACCCTCCCCCTCCCCCTAACCCTCCCCCTAACCCCCCAACCCTAACCCTAACCACAATTATTTTAGATTATAAATACACATCTTAGAACGTACATATCTTATGATAATAATATATATTTTAGGCTTGTGGATTCTCTTAAAATAATGATACATATTTTTATAAAATAGATTATAAACACACAAACACACACACACATATATATATGTAAAGGTCTCGGCCACAATCAAAAAAGGACAGCAAAATTTTTTACCAACACATTCAACAACAGATTTTCGAACAACAAACCGTAATTTTGCAATAACAAACAAACACAACCATGTAGCAACATGCATGCATTTATATATATATATATATATATATATATATATATATATATATATATATATATATATATATATATACATATCAGTAGAGACAAAGCAACGAGGGAAGAACAAATACATACGTAAAGGGAGCGACGACGTACAAGAAACCGGCAACGAGCAAGTTGATAGCGGCAATGACATGACGGACGATGAAGGTACAAGTGCTGGCTATGTTCGTAAGAATGACACCACGCACATGGAAAGCCAAAAATGGCATAGGGGTGGTGGAGAGATGGCGGTGCGAGGGTTTCCCATAATTCAGAGGAGCTGGAGCGGTGGTGCAAGGGTTTTCAAGAGAAAGAGAGTATGAGAGGGAAGCGGCATAGTTTTGGCATGAAACATAACTGAACGAAATAAAAAGGGGGCAATAAAAGTTCGTATAGGAACCGTTATCAAAAGACGTTTTAATAATGGTTTTTGTAAGAACCGTTATTAAAAAAAGCTTTAATAACGGTTCTTACAGGAACAGTTATTAAAACATTGAAACTTTTGACAACGGTTCTTGTTTGAACTGTTATTAAAACGTCTTTTGATAACAGTTTTACATGAACTGTTATTAAAATGTCCGTGAAAATTTTAACTTTGCACTTTTAATAACGATTATTACCTATAACAGTTATTAAAACTATATCGCGCATTCATTTTTACACATTTGACGACGGTTTTCGAACCACCGTTATTAATGTCCCTTTATTATTTCCTGTTTTCATAGTAGTGGTGGGTCTTGACTCTCATATACCCAAGCTCTTAAAAAAATAAAAAGGCATCAAATTTATGCTATCACCTAATTCACATAACACCTTATCAAATTTTAAATTATCAATCACAAGGAATGGTAAAATTTTCCTCGTTTTTCAATTCAGGAAGTAACTTATTTTGTAAAATAGCATAACATTCCTCATTCAAACTAAGGACATCACAATCATCAACTTTCCTTTTATGAGTAAGAATGTGCTCAATAAATTTAGCATAACTAGGCATTTGTTGTATGATATCAATGAATGAAAAATTAATATTTACCTTTTTAAAATATCAACATATTTATCAAATTTTACATCGAATTTACTTTAAACTATTCTACCAAGAAATGGAGGAGGAGGGAAATAATGTTTTACCTCTTGTGTTGGATTCTTAGTTACTTCTTCTTGAACTTTGTCTTTTTTTTTTCTTTGCCTCTTGAGGATTTTTTCATGTAGATTGATCTCACTCTTTTAAGTTATAGCATTAACATGATCATTTAGGTTTATGACCATGTTACTTGGCAACGCATTGGATGCCCTTTTGAAAATTATATTGGTCAATTGTCCAATTTGTGCTTCCAAGTTCTTGATTGGGGCTTGTTGATTCTGGAAATTCTTTTCACCAATGCTTATGAATTTGCTTATCATCTCTTCTAAGGACAGTTTTGTAGCTCCTAAGGTGGTGGTGGAGCTGGTGGCATATGTCTCTATGGTGGAAATCTAGGGAACCTTGCTAGGTTATCATTCGTGTAACTGAATTTTAGATGGTTCCTTCACCCTATATTATATACATTTGAGTAGGGTGTTCATTATTTGGTTTCGACTAGACCGACTAGTTATTTTGGGTTATAATCTAAGATTGAATTGATATTCTAGTCTTCGGTTCAAATTTTAGTCTCAAAATTTTTTTACCATTAAACGATTCCAATCTGAACCATAATCTCATTAAAATTTTACATAAAAATATATAATTAATCAATTTCAATCCTAATCGATCTTAGACAGGTAATTCCAGTCTAGTTTTACACCGGTCCATACCTCTACATTCAAGTATGGATTATATCACCTACCAGCATTATAAGCAAGATGGTCATAAATGATTACTTACTTGAAACTCTATTTTATCATGTGGTCCACCATATTAATTGCACACATACACATTTTCTTAACCTATATACATAAAGCACCACTCGAATGATCCAATTTTTTGTAATTAAATCCATATTGGGCTGTAATTTTGTGATGGCATTGATAGAATTAATTCCTGTATTCCTTTATACCAAAGTATGTTTGGAAAGATACTAACAAGAATTAGAGGATAATGCCTTAATAAAATCATAAACTTGCTCAAGAGTCTTATACATAATAGTACCACCTGCATCTGCATCTAACATACAGCGGTTTGTAGGAGATATACTATTATAAAAAGTTTACATTTGTAGCTAGACAAACAAGCTATGATGAGAGAATTTCCTTAATAATTCTTAAATAATTCACTTGCATCATATAGTGACTCTAAATCATTTTACAAAAAAGCGGTGATGTCATTTCTTAATTTAGTATTTTTCACAGGTAGAAAGAATTTATAAAGAAACAACTTTACTAAATAATCCTACTAAATAATCCCACGTTAAAATAAAACTAAGTGCCGGAGAATTTAGCTAACTTTTAGCCTTATTACTTAATGAGAGTGGAAATAATATAAGCATAATAACATCACTAGAAACACCATTTGAATGATAGCAGGCTTGATCTCAAATTTATGCACTTCAACCATTAGTCTTTTAATGTACAATGCAAAACCCGTTGTATTAGGGGTAGTATAGTCTTTTAAGTATATCCTAACTTTTTGTTGATTCTTCTCACCTTCAACCATTTGTTTTTTTATTCATAGAGATAACACATTTCAAACGATCCTTTAACTTCTAAAATTTTCTCTCGTTATTTGGGTCCAATACTACCAAATCACTAGGATTGCTTCAGGTCATGTATAAATGATCTTCACTAATACAAGAATACCAAAGACCAAGAAAATAAAGTAAATTTAGAAAATAAAAAAGGGAAAAAATGAAATAAAAAGGTAAAAATTTCCTAGATTAAGATTTAAAATTTCAAGTCTAGGATTGTTAATAAGTATAATATGGTATTTGGGTCATCTTCCAGGGTCTATAACCATAAGAGATGTGTTACATTTTGATGGGGTTAGTTGTAAAAGAATACATTGATTCTTTTGTTTGGTTGTTTGAAACCTTCTTAAAGGCTATCAGAATGTGTCAACCTAAATGTAAATTTTTTTTATCAAGACCTCTCAATGAAGATAGCCATTAGTAGGGTCTTTGATAAGGCATGCCATTATCTTTGAATGTGGCACATTATGATTAAGTTTCCTAATAAAGTTAGTAGTTCTCTTTGTCAGGATATTGATTTTCTTGATAGTATGTCTTTTGTGTGGATTTATTAGTTTGAGCCTAGTGTGGTTGACGAAATATGGATGTCTATGGTAACAAGATTTGGTCTAGAGGGAAATAATTGGCCATCATATATGTTTGGTATTTAGAGCATGTAGATACTTGTATACTTTAGAGATTTGCCTTTTGGAGGCTCAATAAAGACTACTTTTAGTTTAAAGTGTGAAAAATAATTACTTACATACCATTACTCCACTCTTCTTGATTTTTTATGTGATTTTAGTGTGTAATGGATGCATAAAGGAATATGCACGAAAAACTCATACACAACTCGATATACTAATTTCCTTCTCTCCAAACCCCTTTATCATTTGAGAAGCATGCTTATGAAATTTATCCACATTATATTATATTATTTGAGTTTTGGCAAGAGATCTATACAACTTGTTTTACTTAAGGTATTCGACTTTGAGATCCACACAGTCAATGAAACCGGTTATGATGGTTTACAACTAAAAAACTTATGATGCACATTGTTGTTGTTAGTTGTTTGAAATGAAAGGCATCTTATGCTGAAGGGTGTTGAAGGGAAAATAGTAAAATGAAATTCCTCATCAACTTGTGCTTAATCATTGGACTAAAAATGTAAAAAAAAAAAGAGGTAATGTTTGACTCATAAGGGAGTCCTTTAGAATAGTGCATAAATATGGTAGATATCGAGTGCACTTGTGCAACGCATTGACAGATTTCAGAAGGATTTTATGGCTAGTGTCAATAAACCCCAAACCAAGTCACAAGAGCTTGAGTCATTTATTTAGGTTGAGTGCTCCTACAAAATTTACAATTCAAGTTCCAAATCAATCACAAAATAAAGGATGTGGAAGTAGTATAAACGGAGAGAAGGAGAAGGCCATCAATTAACATGTGAAAAATGGGATATAATATAGGGCATTTGGGAAGCACAATATTGGCCATGATAGCCAAAACTACCTTACAAAGCTGGCTTCCTATAGCAAATTTATAATATGTAATTAGTATTCTATTAATCTCAATATGTTTGGAATCTTAGGTGATGATATTATTTATAAACAATGTTATTTTTTCCTTCCTAAATTTAAATTTTTTCACATGTAGATGCATGAAATGCTAATGTGAAGATTCTATTTTGCATTATACAGTTCCTATCATGATTAGATTTGTACCCAATCCTAAATAAAGCAAAAAAGGGTAAGTTATTTTTCAAGAAGTCACAGGATGATATAATTGACGTGTTATATTATTGATTAAATATGTCAATTTTAAATAACATTTATTTTCATTTTGATAACAAGTTAACAACTATAGCTTGTAGGTGTTATATTTCTTTTTCTTTGTAACCTATTATGTGGGTTTCAAATAAAAATTATAACACCCCCATTTTTATTACAAAAAAATTCATTTTAAAACATTATGGAAGAGGAAAATAACAAACACACTTAAGAAAAATTAGGTGTTATCGCAATACCTATCATATAATAGATGTCTGCCACCCATCCCATGCTAGATACAAGACTAAGAAAATCAACCAAACCAAAAACAAGAATAGAGTGTGCAAGAAATATGATATATAGATACCAAAAAGAAGCGTTTATAACATAAGACCCCAATGGGTCCCCAAAATAGTCATAGGCGTAGGAGAGAATAAATTGATAGTACTAAAATACAATAGAGGTAAAATAACTATTGGAAAAAGCCCCTAAACCTTGATCTATTAAGGACATACAATAGGTCTCCAGGATTCCACGTTTTCAAGTCCCCAAGCCAGACATAAGGTAGGCCACTACTAGCCATTCTCAAAACCTACACATGATCTTATGCTCGTGGGCTTGAGTAGATGACCAAACAAACGATCACCCAAGTAGACTACGTACTAAGTAAGCTAAGTTACTTCTTCAATAGGATTCACAAGCATACAAGGATGAAGATAACAATAGAGATCATACTAAAACACAATATCATACTTACATGATGCACTTAGATATACATGTACTATCATGGTCATATAATGCATTAGAATTTCATGCCATGCAAAAAATTAGACAATTCTTAACTCATCAGGCTTATCAACACAACATAGATATCATTGATATCCTCATATAATTAGTAACAAGTTATACCACAACTCACAAGGCTCTCATAGTACCTACTTACAAGAGTATCCTATTCAGTCCATTTTCCAAGTTTATATGGTTTATGAAAAATTATTCACAAGCCATTATTCATTTTTTGAGCGATGGAATGATTACCACTCTATTGTCTCACATATCATGAAAGTCTATCCAAACTAAATGACATAAAATCCAGTCGAATCTAAGAACCACTCATGGATATAAGTCTTGAATGAAGCCAAATAACCACCGATAGACATCAATTCTGACCGAAGCTAGATACACTACCTAGGTGACCAAACCCTTTATTATCAATATCCTTTAGCATATCATCAGTGTCTAGAGTAGGTAAGACACCATGATCTACTAGGATCCTATTTGAAGACACCAATAAACACCCAATGGCGGACTAGCCCTTGTTAGCTAATTAGGATTAGGTAATCTAGATCCATGCACTATTCGATCATCTTTCACTTTAAATGATTAATGTGTTATTTTCTAAGACTATGTTATCACATAAGACCCATAGAACAACCAACCAACACATCCACCTAATCATTCTATATTCACCATTGTTTACTTCCAAACCATGTGGTAGAACTTTCATTAGTTCTTAGATAGATTTAATTCATTCATTAAGGTAGTTCACTTATGCCAATAATATGGATTACATCATCAATTTATAGAATCATAGCATACACACTCCAATTTTTCCCATTAACACCTTCCAAAGCACTTATTAAGGATACCATAAATTATAAACCATTTGGTCCATCTAATAGGCTAGTTAATTCATGCCAATATGTGTGTTCTCATCATTAAACAATCATATTATAGTATAATACCAAATCTTAAATCATATTGAATTCAAAAGAAATAAAATAATAATCTCTATTCAAACCAATTGACTAGTTTGGGCTAACCAATCAATTGGTTTAGCTTATCTAAACTTTAGAGTTTCCACAAACCAGCTGATCAGTACTATCCTAGGAAGGGGTTTTAATAACGATTATTTTATAGTTTTACTAATGGTTTTGAATCGTTATTGAACCATCCATTATTAAATCATTAATAACTGTTCATAGCCATCATAAAAATTATACACAAATCCGCGAATATGTGCGTAAACTTCATATTTAATAATGGTTTTCAAGTAAAAACCATTGTAAAAAAACCAGGTTTTAATAACGGTTCTCAAGTAAACCATTGTTAAAAACAAGGTTTCAATAATGGTTACAAAGTCAAAACCATTGTGGAAAATTAGGTTTTAATAACGTTTATTACAAAAGCCATTGTTAAAATATGATTCAATTAGGGTTTCAGTCAATGATTATGCATTTATTAAACCCTAATACGTATTAAATGAGCATAAGTTTGAGATTAAATGCATAGTTTTAATAACGGTTCTTAATGCAAACTGTTATTAAAATTTACATTTTAATAGTAGTTCTTATTCAAAACCATTATTAAAACCTAAGTTTTAATAATGGTTCTTATGAAACTGTTATTAAAACTATATGATCCAATTAGGGTTTTGGTGATTGATTATGCATTTATTAAACCCTAATATGTATTAAATAAGCATAAATTTGAGATTAAATACATGGTTTTAATAATGATTCTTAATAAGAACCGTTATTAAAACTATATGTTTTTTTTTTATTTTGTTGTTGTTTTGTTCCTACCCACATATATAGTTGTATGTTCAAATATTTACCAAATCTGTAATATAAGACAACATCAATTCATAAATACATGCATGTCTTCCTCCCAAATGATACTCCATATTTTCAATCAAGCTCCAATTCATATGTCTGAATACACTGTACATACCGAGGAATGAAAATTTGTAGGCGTACCACAATTAGGTAGCTATACACTCCAAAGTCAAAAGTGCATACATCATAGCCTAGAACACCAAAAGACGTAGATGAAATACAAACTTGAACATGCATATAAAATATAGATCCCTACCTATTACCGAATGAATTAGTACACGTGCTTGGCCTAGTGGTCTCTAACTTCATCAACATTGTATTGCTGGCCTTGTGCATAGTCATCGGTGAAAAATTACAATGCCCAATTTTTGATTAATATACAGTTAGCACTTAGGTCAAATACCAAATATATATGTCATGATTCATTAATGAAAAATATGGAAAAGCAAACATACATGGCTTGGATTTATGTTAATCGATATGTTCTAGACTATTAGATCCATTGCTCTACATACATAGTATCCACAATCATCGCCGTTTTGCTGTTATGGACAGTGTCAAATGAATTTAATTAGCTCTCTAACTATTAGATATTAATTTGAATTAAAACAAAATACAAAATAGTTGTCTTCCAACTTACCATGATAGGCTCATATTAAAGATTCTTTGGATCTGGGACACCATTCTGGCCTCTCCTTTGATATGTCATCCGTAGTTCCCTAATAAATAGAGTTGGATACATAATATTGTAAGTATATATACCTCAAATAATGAAAGTAGAATATATGTATAAATAATCTAATGAAGTAAGAAGTGAAAAGTATACTAATATTTCAATAAATTCCTTCCCACCATGATGAGCGAATTCAAAAGGCACGTCATAGGTTCGAAGGGAATCAAACACATAGACTTTATTAAGATTAGGTCGGGCAGCGTACAAAATCCAATGTTCAGTTGCGAGGTGAGGAATGAGATAGAGCTTGTTGTGTCCATCAATCAAAATGTGATCCGGTAAATAGTTTATGTGGGTACCCTCACTTATTGTAGTATCGTCAGCTATGTAGTATGGTCACACAAACACAATAGAGGACAATATTCCCTTCATTACAGCGTGACTAGCTACCAACCTATGGACAAAATAATAATGCATATTTGTTAATTACTAATAACTCATATAAGAGGTCATAAAAATTCTAATAGTACAAGAAGTACTAAAATCTCAAATATAATATAATACTTACTTCACATTGACGACGACACTAATGGTTGACATCCAGTCCTGATTATAAATGTTGCTTATGTCAACTATTGATACCATGTAAGTAGAATCGTCCCTCCCAACATACTCAGGATGACAATCATTGAAAATATAATTGTCCCTGAGGTAGTTTTGAGCATAGAAATACAATAAAGCTATTGCTAGTGGAGGTTGGCTCTTCTCCGAAGAATGAATCTTTTGTGGGGAAACTAATTTTTCAGATTTAGCTCTCTTTCCTTTAGCAACACCCTCTTTTGTGTTGCTCATTCTACTAGTACCTCTCTTAGTTTTACTAGTAGGAGCAGTCTTCTTTTTTGATTCCTTAATTGATAATAATAAACAAAATATGTATTGAGCATATATATATATATATATATATATATATATATTTATATATATATATATATATATGAAAAAGGTATAAACAATGTAACTGCTAATTACGATCTAATGAATATGTTGAATGTCATTACCTCTTCCATAGTGAGAGGTATTTGATCCGTAGGCTAAGGCACAAGCTTCTATGAGCTTCTAGCATTGTAGCTTCCTCATCGCCCTCTTTATAATAAAGCAAGGGTGCACAGCTAATGATTGGAGTGTCAACACTCACCGACCTTGTATTTAGGGCTAAGTTATACCCGTGGGCTATTTGCAGTTGGGTACCGTGACTAATGCATAACCTTCCTTTTGCCAAAAGAGTTGAAAGGTCATTCGCTAACAAGTCACATTTATGCAAACCCCATAATAAAATATTACAAATTATTAATTATTTATTACACCAATTACATTTAATAACAATTCATACTTTGTAATGCTTACCTCAGGAAGAGAAGAAAGACATGCATCAGCTTCGCAACTGTCTTTGACGCTATTTACATTGGGTATGTGAAGCTGATCAAGGTCGACTGAATCAGATGGCTTATACCCTTGAGATTTAATAAATCCGTTCAAATGACATGTTCAATTTCTAGGCGAGGATAGCCACTTGCTCATTAGTGCTACGAGAACCACGAGATCGACCACATACGCTTCTTCTCATAACACCTAATCCAAGACCCCTGTGTCTTCCAGGATAATCTGCAATTTCTATAGCTTGGGACACAATGTTATATTGGTCCATCCCCTCCTCACCATCTGAAGTTTGAAGTTCATCTTGTAATGTATACAATATATGTAAATTTAGCTTATAGGAATAATCATAATATAATAGTTTTCTAAAAGAAAACTAAGTAGGGTTCTATATATCTACAAACTTAAATTTTTTTTGCTACAACATCTACATCTTCATTAATATATCCATATTTTGTTGCTATAGCCTTCTTCTATAATGTACCAATATTGATGGACGAGGTATATGGATTCAATTCTTGGGCTAGGAGCTATAAATAAAAAAAATTTCTTAATTAAGAATATTATTATAAAATTCAACATTTAAATTTAAATAGATAAATTATAATCGCATACCAACTCCTCTTCAAGGCCTGTATAGCCTTTGCGAGCCAGATTATGCCGATATTTATTTTGCTCTGTAATCTCTTTATTTTTGGCACTTTTTTCCTATGTTACAAACCAAAACATAGTCACATGGTTATTTCAATATTAAGCATAATATTGGGATACAAAAAGTTTAATTTTTATCTAACAAATACCTTAAAATTCCCCATAAGATGATATGTAATAAATTGGTTTCAACTTTCTTGATCGATGAAACCATATTGTTTGGGTAGGTTCTACCGTAGAGAACCATCCCTCTTTCTGTACATTTTTCTATGAGTTAAGTATGACCTAAATGTTCTTAGACGCTACCCACAATGTTTAAGAAGCCATTTTTTTCTACTCTCCTGGACATTGAACACTCTCTGCAAAATAAGATATATAGATGTATATTGATGTTAATGTATTAAAATTAATAACATTTGACTTACAAAAATGATTACATAAAATAGCATATTTTCTGTGATTTCCTACCAAATATGCTCCTTATGACCCTTGGAACTTGCTTCCAATTATTATAGGAGATAGGAACACAGTTATGTATCACGAGTGAAATGTACGTCAAGAACATGTCTACATAAGGGCCAATGGGAAGATTGTAAGTATTCCATCCCAATTTGACTAGTTCTCCTTTATTCCTCATGTCCGTGATGATTATCATAATGGTAGGTCCTCTTTTCCCTTCTTCATCACTGTTGTCCTTGTCAATATTTTTGTTGGCCATATCTCTATAAAAAATCAATAACTAAATTATGTTAGAATGTTATGTATTGACCATAATGTACCACTATATTTTCAATGCAATAAATATCCTATCATGAAGGTCAAAAAATGCATTTAAAAAAACCAGCACACATATCATATGTTACAATATTATTACCCTCATTGCCTTCTTTTCCTTCCTTTTTTCCCCCTTGTTTTTAGATTGGTTTCAGGATCTGATACATATATTACTTCCCAATGATCATCCTTGATATATATTTTCTCCTCATTAATTTTATTGTTATCATCATTTAATAATTGAGTTGGTTGCCTAACTGAGACACACTCTTTATTCCAATTGGCATCTTTTTCATCATCATATTCATCGGCATTTCTTTTCTTCGTAGATAGTACACAGACCATTTGTTATCAACAGGATTAGTGACATAGAATACTTATGTCTCTTGTGATGCTAAGATGAATGGGTCTTGTTTATGCCTTACCCTATTGAGATCTACTAATGTGAATCCATCTTCATATCTAACCCCATAGCTATTATCAACCCATCTGCAGCCGAATACAGGGACTTTAAATACAGTGTAATCTAACTCCCATATATGTTCAATCACACTATAATAATTCATATGTGCATACGTTGGCTTCTTATCTTTCGCACTAGTAACATGCATTGCCTTAGCTACTAAAGTCACCCCACTATTCTACATTATGCTCTTCTCATCTTGTTCTTTTCTATAAAAAGTGTAACCGTTGGTCACATAACTAGTATATGAAAAAACTTCATAACGAGGTTTCTGAGGCAACCAATGCAGGGTTTTGGAAATTAAATATGGGGAATATCCAATGAGTGGAATGATGCGATCTCTTATCCAATCAATAAAGGAAAGGTTATGTTTATCGATAATCCATTTCTCAGTCTTTGATGGATTTTCAATCTGTAAAGAAAGTATATGTTCTTCAATATACAACCGAATATCATCATTGTTGTGTAATACATATAGATGTGCTTTACAGAACATGTCAGGGTCTACACGCCCAAACTGTTTACCCCTAATACCCTATCCTTTGATTTTGCCTGCATGTCGATACTTAGGAATACCAAGAGCTTCAGCATTTGACAAGTACTTCATGCAAAACTCAATTGCCTCTTCCACAATGTAACTCTCAACAATACATCCTTCTGGCCGATATCGATTCTTCATATAACCTTTTATCAACTTCATAAACCATTCAAAGGGGTACATCTAGTGCCCATGAACAGGTCCTAGCATCTTTATCTCATAAACTAAATGAACAGTTAGATGTACCATAATGTCAAAGAATGAGGGTAGAAAATACATTTCAAGCTGGCACAAAGTAATAACAATCCCTCTTTACAAGGCATCCAAACTATCAGGATGTATGGCTTTAGAGCAAACATCGTTAAAGAAACAACAACGCCTCGTGATAGTAATTTGAACACACTTTGGTAAAATTCTACGTATAGCTATTGGCAAAAAGTACTGCATCAAAATATGACAATCATGAGACTTCATGTTGATTAATTTCAACTCTTTCATCGACACGAGCTTTTTGAAATTTAAATAATACCCTTCTGAAACCTTGACACTGTGAAAGAATTCGTAAAATAAAATTTTCTCTTTTCTGGAAATAGCATGACACACCAGTGGTAAATATGTTCTTCTTCCATTATCTCACGGTGCCAATTCCTATCTAATACCCATTTCTTCCATATCCATTCGAGCATTGATTCCATATTTATTCTTGCGTGAAATATTAAGTAATGTGCCAACAAAACTGTTACATATACTTTTTTCAAATGCATCATATCAAGGGCATGTCTCACGAACAGAGATTTCCAATAAGGAAGGTCAAAGAATATTGACATCTTCTTCCTTCTAACTGATGGAGGCTTATCTTTATTATTCTTTCCAAACTTGACACTCAAATGTTTCATCTTCAGCCACACTTGTTGACCCATTAACCTGATTGGTACCTTCCCTTCTTCTCGGAAGCCATTGAATGCTTTTCTTTGCCTACGATAATGATGATTTTTTGGCAAAAACCTATGATGCCCAAGGAAGACAGTCTTCCAGCCATGTGTTAGCTAAACAAATGAAGTATTCTCCTCACATATCAGACATGCATAATCGCCTTTCACACTATAACCTGGCAAGTTGTCATACGCTGGAAAATCATTTATGAAATTTTTTTCACTATATACATCAAATATTTCAATGCCCATGTCCCACAATAACTTCAAATTGTCAATCAAAGGTGCCAAATAAACATCAATATCATTCCTAGGTTGGTTTGGCCCCAAAATGAGTAACGACAGCATCATATACTTGCGTTTCATATAGAGCCACAGAGGTAGATTGTATATAACTAAAATCACCGGCCATAAACTATAGGTGCTTTGATTGCGCAGATTCATTCCATCCATAGAAAGCGCAATGCGCACATTTCTTGCTTCTTTACCAAATTCATGGAACAAGCCATCAATCTTCATCCATTGTGGAGAGTCAGAAGCCCATCATCTATCTTCTCATCAGTATGCCATCTTAGGTTCTTAGCATCTTCAACATCATTAAACATCTGTCTTAATCTTAGTATTATAGGAAAATACCATAACACCTTAGCGGGCACCTTGTTCTTCTTATATCGTGGTGCTTTGCATTTAAGATTATGACAACTATCCAAAGATGCATTGTTATTGCGATATAAAATGCAATTATTTGGGCATGCATGTATCTTCTCATAACTCATGCCCATAGAAGATAGATTCTTCTTCGCTTCATAGGTACGATTGGGTAAAACGTTGTCATTAGGAAGCATATCCTTCACAAGTGACAATGATTCTGTGAAACTCTTATCACTCCATCCGTTACATACTTTTAAGTTGTATAACCTTAAAGTAGCGGATAATCGAGTAAATGTCTTACAATCACCATACAAAGGTTTCTCCAAGTCATTTAATAACTTATTGAACATTTTTGGATAATCCTGAACACTTTCCTTAACCCTTTGAGTCATCTCCTCTAACAAATGTCCCTCATAGTTACCAATTGATGATCCACTAATATCCCTCCTAACATCGTTTTTATCATATTTAGACTCTTTTTCCCCATGCCATATCCAACAAGTGTAACTTGTATCAATCCCATACACAAACAAATGATCTCTCAAATCATTAGCGTTGACACATCGAATATAAGCATAGTTCAAACAAGGACAGACTATTCTACTAGAGTGTCGAGCATGTTCAACTACAAACTTGATAAAAAAAACTCCACTCCTTCATTATATTCTCTAGACAGACGATTTGCAGACAACCATTTTTGATCCATAGTTTTTCAATCTAGATGTATCCCACGCGAAAGTAATTATTAAAAATCAATTGAATTATAAGTTTAATAATTTACAAATTGTTCATGCTTAGAAAGAATTAATCTCGAATGTATCATGCTATTCTATATATATATATACGAATATATATATATATATATATATATATATATATATATATATATACGAATCATGCTAACACGTTTCCAAAAAGATATTAATACTCAATTACATTACTCATACTTAGAAAGAGTTCACACACACACACACACACACACATATATAGATATATACATACATACATAGCAAAACATTTTATAATGGTTCAAATTACAAAAGATATACATACTATGGGATTAAAGCAATAACAACACTATATACATCAAAAGGTTGCTACAGCCCAAACACTTAAAAAAAACTCATAACCGTAAAACTAAATCCCCCGGTAGCCTCATCGAGCCCAGCTAATAACTATAACTTTGAAATTCCACTCATCACGATATATCATCTGATCCCTGGCATCATCACAAGAGAGTCTACTCACAAATACTCTAGGGTAACTGGGGTGGATACTCGGAGGCAAGCTATGACAAAACCTCCACTCATCATCAATGACCATAAGCTCTCTCGATATCCTATCATACTCTCTAGCAAACACCTCACAACCCAATACAAAAAAGTAGGCATAGCTAACACCCATAGCTCTATCTGAGGTAGGGTTAACAGAAGGTGATACGATCTAAAATGGAAGGAATGATAGGATGATCCACTTGCATAGAACCAACCTAGCTCGTTGTATAACCATATCACATGATTCCATAGATCTGTATGTAGAGCCATGCATAGATACGGTGGAGGGTATGTCATCTCACTACCTATAAATGAGAACCACTAAATCTTATCAACAAGGTTGTTCTCGAAAGGATCTAAATTACATAATATGTAAACTGATCTTCAACTAGCTAGACAAATCATAAATATATTCTACCAGATCTTAACCAACTATGTAAAGCTAATAACATCAAACTATTTAAAATAAGGACATAATCTTTATTTATATATTTAACAAACCGGTTGAACATCAAACTATCATCAAATCGTTCAAGCTACACATATTAAAATCAAGTAGATATTAATAATATATATATATATATATATAGGTTAAGTATAATAATATGATACTATTAAAAGTAGAGTTGAGAATAATGTATATAAT
The DNA here is from genome assembly GCA_030549775.1 of Tamarix chinensis. Taxonomy (NCBI): domain Eukaryota; kingdom Viridiplantae; phylum Streptophyta; class Magnoliopsida; order Caryophyllales; family Tamaricaceae; genus Tamarix; species Tamarix chinensis. The sequence continues at coordinate 63,519,199 of CM060174.1, forward strand.
AGTTTGTTATAAGAGCACATATTAATTATTATATTTAGTATAATAAACGCTAAACCCAAACCCAAATCCTAACCCTAACCCTTAACATAATAAATTATGATAAAAACTAACCCTAAACTTAATTGAATCATAATCCTAAACCTTACTAACTATAATTAAACCCTAATAAATTCTATATTATAATAATAATAATAATAATAATAATTATTATTATTATTATACACAATTATTCCTCTCTATTTATTTATTCACTTTTATATTTAGTAAAATAAATGCTAAACCCTAATCCTACACCTAACCCTAATAAATTATAATAAAAACTATCCCTAAACCTCATAACATAATGATCCTAAACCTAGCTACCTATAATTAAACCCTAATAAATCATATATTATTATTATTATTATTATACACAATTATTCATGTCTATTTAATTTTTTACTTTTATATTTGGTATAATAAACGCTAAACCCTAACCTTGACCCTACACCTAACCATACTCCTAACCTAACCCTAACCCTAATTGTAATCCCCCAAAATTTTATAAAACCTATAATTTAATAAATAGCTTTTATTTGAAGTAAATTAGCTTTTAAAGTTATTTAGCTTAATTATTTTACAGATTTTTGAGTATATAAATTTAGATAAGAGTATTTAATAAATTAAAAATAAATATTTTGCTATTTTATCATATTATTTTTATTTAAATAAATTTTCAAACTAGTATTTTACTAAAATTATCCTTTTTAAGCCCATAGTTTTAATTATATTAAATTAAATTATTAAATAAACTTATTATCAAAAATATTACATCCTATTATTTTATAAATTCAATTATTTTAAAATTTTCCATTCTCCCATTTTCCTTTTCCTCTTTTTTCTTTTCTTTCTCCTTTTTCTCCTTTTTCCCCTTTTTCCTTATTTCTTTCTTTTCCCTTTTTCCTGGCTTTGGGCCGCTAGGCCAGCCTCACTGCCTTCGCCTCCTTGCGCGGTTGGGCCGCTGGCCCATTCTCCCTTACCCCAATTGCATCAGCCGACCTAGCTCCCTCACTTCTTTCTTTTCCTTTTTCCCAGGTTGGGCTGACCGCTCATTTTTTTCCCTTATGCGTCGGCCTGCTCCTTTCCCCCCTTCTTTCTTTCTTCTTCCTTCTTCTGCCTTGACCCAGCAACGCCCCATCCAATGTCCTCCCCGACCTGTCTTCTTCGGCCAATGCTGCCACCTCGGGCACACCGGCCACTGCCCTTGTAACCATTGCCACCACCTATAACTCTCTCTCTCTCTCTCTCTCCTATCTTTTTCACCATTTTGGGATCGGGCAACCATGCACCCTATCCCGCATGGTTCCCCTTTTTTTCTTTTCGTCACCCTCTCCCTGCCACCCTACGACCCCCTGCCACCCTAAACGCTGCCACCTGACCGCCACCTATCCCCCCTACCCTTCATCTTCTTTTTCTTCTCTCCTTCAGCCATTTTCTGCCCCATCCTTTCGAGCCCCTTACCCCCGATCTCCTCTCTCTCCCATTTCTTCTCCTTCCACTCCACCCCTGTTTTTGCACGCCGCCACCCTCCGGCGCTGCAACCGTCACACCCACAGCCTGCAGTGCCTCCTACCACCTTCTACTATCGCCCTGCACCACCACAATACACCCTCTTAAGCCATCCTCTAACCCCTTCTTCCTCCCCACCTATCTTTCTCTCCATTTTCCCCTCTCTCGACAGTCCTCTTGTAACACCACCGATCGCCGCCTTTTGGCCACATATTCTGCCAACCAAACCACCAATCCACACCCTGCAACCCCTCTACCACCCCATGCCTTATTTGGCCGAAAACAGCCCCTGCACCCCTCCATTTTTCCCTCCTCTTTTCCTTCCTTCTCAGCCCCTCCACCTCGACCCACCTCGACAGCCATCTTCGCCGCCTTGCTACCCCATCACCACCGCTCTTTGCCGCCAAAAACCCATCCCCAACATCCACCTACACCCCCTCTTCACTCTTGCACCATTTCCTTTCCTTAAATCCTCCCCACCTGCCCTCTTCTCTAGCCTAAAGACCCCAACCTGAAAATAGCCATTTTACCTTCCTTCACCCACTCTTCGAGCCTTTCCTCCTTTTATTTTTACATGCAGCTCATGCTGCATATGCAGCATGAGTTCTTGCATTTATTGGCCATTTTTATTAAAAACTTTAAGGTATGATAATATTTAAATTAATTATTTCCTTAAGTAAAATTTATAAAGTCTTATATCTTGATTTTCTTATTTCTAATATAATAAATATTGATATTATTTTTAGGTATTGGTTTTTCTATTCAAAGCTTGAATCTTTAACCCGAATGCCGGTAAGATTCAATTTTTCGGGAATTAAGGTAATCGTTAAACCTCACTTAAACGCATGGATAAACGTATGTTAGCACATTAGGATTTTTAATATGTTATTATTCTTGGTATTTGTGGTTTAATATAATATGATATATATATATATATATATATATATATATATTTGATTGTATTAGTTGATAAAAAGGGAAAGTATGCTAGTTTATATGCCATGTGTGGAAATGTTGCTTAAGGGAAGAGTTTGATTATTAATAAAAGTGTTAAGTACTTATCCATGTTATTTTATATTATTGTGACCATTTATGCATGAATAATATTATTGTGAGCCCTAGGGGCATTTTAGAAATATTCCTTGTGCTAGATTATGGCCTAATATGTGTGGGTGCTAATAAGTATTATATTAAAATATAATAGTTGGTGGAGTTGAATATTGTTAATGGAGTATTAATATTATTATTCCATGTGGTAATGCTAATGTAATAAAAGTGGTATAATAAAGGGGGTAAAGTGTTAATTTTGAAGGTAAAGGGGCAATATGGTAATTTTATGATTAAATAAAAAAATGGTAGTTATATAAGTAAAGGGGTATTATGGTAATTTTGGGAGTAAAGGGTAAAGAGGTAATTTTGGGAGTAAAAAGGGTAATATGGTAATTTTATAAGCAAGTGGCAAAATGTTAATTTCATAAGTAAAGGGGTATTATGGTAATTTTGGAAAAGAAAGGCAAAATGGTAATTTTGTAAGGAAAGATAAAAATGGTAATTTTGGATGTAAAAGGGTAAAATAGTAATTTGCAAGATAAAAGGGGTGTTATGGTAATTTTATAAGTAAAAGAGTATTGTGCTAATTTTGTAAATAAAAGGATATTATGGTAATTTGAAAGTAAGGGGTAAAAGAGTAATTTTGTAAATAAAAGGATATTATGGTAAACTTGGGAGTAAGGGGTAACTTGGTAATTATGATAACGACGAAAGATAATTTGGTAATTAAATTATGATTATAGAAGGGCAATTGGATAATTATGATATTAGAGAAGGGTAATTTGGTAAATTAACTAATGAAAGGGCATTATGGAAATTTTAATAATGGATAAGGGTAATATAGTAATTATAAAAATGGAGAAGGGTAAATTAATAATTATAAATATGGAGAAGGGTAAATTAATAATTATAATTATGAAGAAGGGTAAATTAATAATTGTAATTATAAAGAAGGGTAATTTGGGATTTATAATAATTGAAAAGGGTAAATGAATAATTATAATAATTGAGAAGGGTAATTTGGTAATTATGATAATGGATAAGGGTAATTTGGTAATTTATCCAACTAAAGGGGCAATTTGGTAATTTAGCCAACTAAAGGGTAAATTAGTAATTATTTAACCAACTAAAGGGGCAAAATGGTAATCATGATAATGAAGGAGGGTAATTTGGTAATTTATCCGACTCAAGGGTAATTTAGTAATTATAGCAAAGGAGAAGGGCAATGCGGTAATTTAACCAACCAAAGGGGAAATATGATAAGTGTAGCAATTATGAGAGGTGAATGGTGATCTAAAAAGTGTAGGAGATAACTTGGTAACCTAAACCGAGTAGGGGGTAATTTGGTAACTATACAACCTGAAGGGTAATATGGTAATTTGTCAAGTAAAGAAGGGATGACTTAGCAATTATATAAGTAAGGGGTAAATGAGTAGTTTGTAACTGACATGTCGTTGTGATTGCTGAATTTCATAATATGACTCAAATAACGTTGATTAGCAAGGTAAGATTATGTGATAATTAGTAGGTATCACGATAATGAATCCTAATTCGGAATTAGATGAGATTATGATGGCCTTAATGATTTCTCTATGTTATCTTGGATAACTGCCTGAATAAGAAACGACTAATAATATCAGAATGATTGAAAGTGAATAAGTTTATGATCATTGTGATATTCGTGATCACTTTAATTAAGACACTAATACTTAAAGTGAAAGACCTCGAGATCGGGAATGGTGGTTCTTTAGGGGTCGCTACCCTAAAGACGTGGTTTAGCCCACGATTATTCTGGTATTTGCTGGTGTGCCTTTGTGCCCCAGCCAGGCCCTATATCTTACTCTATATAGCTCTACGGACCTAGTAGGGGGTATGCATACTTATGGATTGGGTGTCCTTGTCGGTAGGGTATTGAGTAGCTTTATGCACTAGTACGACTAGGGTACCTTTGTGTCCCTGGGTTCGTGGTTGAAGGGTACTGAGTAGCTTGTATGCGCCAGTACGACCGGTTTACCTTTGTATCCTAGGTTCTTGATCTCCCATCTGAGGCAAATAAATGGAATTTGTTGTGCTGATTAAAGAAAGGAAAAATATTAATAATGAAAGTGAAAGATTAATGAGCCGGACCCAGTTGACTTATGATATTGAGTACCGATCCATCGGATATAATAGTGTCCAAGAGCGTGTTGCCCTGGCAAGTGATTATGAGTACCGATCCATCGGATATAATAGTGGCCTAGGAGCGTGTTGCCTGGCAAGTGATTATGAGTACCGATCCACCGAACATAATAGTGGCCTAGGAGCGTGTTGCCCTGGATGATGTTGATATATATTCCGATCCATCGGTAATAATTGTGGGGGTTGGGGACAGACTGGTCCACCAGCGAATAATAGTGGTCAGGAGCATTTTTGCCCAAGAGACCGATCCACCGACATATAATAGCGGTTAGGTGCATTCTGCCCTATAAGTGACCGATCCACCGGCTATAATAGTGGGGTTCCTGCACTCACATGGATATAAAATATGAGAATTGATTGAATAATGATGGACTAATGGCTTAAGGCCCGAATGTATTGATTTTGTACTATGACATGGCTTAAGGCCCGAAAGTATCGATTGTTCATAATGACCTATTGATATCTGATGTGATTGTTAATTATGTGAATGTTATTTGTACACATCTTGTTACATATGTATATAGCTTTGTATCATGTGTCTCATTATGGGCCTGCTTTTACATGTGCTTTTAAAGGGTTACTCAGTACCGTAGTACTGAAGGATTCCCTTGTGGGGCCCCTGCCTAATCAATGGGCAATGTCCCAGGTTTTTTCAGGTACTATTCAAGTGGGCAACGGGAAAGAGCGTAAGGATTATCCAGCCTTTAGGATTTCATTCTTCCTCTTCTAATGTATGGTTTAAATGTAATTTTATTCTTGTAACCACCATTGGTGGAATCTATTCTTATAAAATGTTTACTTGTGCTACTCTGATTTAATAATGGTTTGAATTTCTAGCAATTGAACTTTTGTTCTTTAGCCTTAGCACTTGGTATTGGAACGGTATGAGTGAACCGGTCTGGTACTAAATGTGGCGGTAATATCCCCGAAATTCACCGTTTAATATTTTTCTTCCACTATTTCTTTTAATAAAACAAAATTTTTTAGTAGTGAATTTTGGGGGTGTTACACTAACCCTAACCCTAATAAATTATAATAAAAACTAACCTTAAACCTCATAAGATAATGATCCTAAACCTAGCTAACTATAATTAAACCCTAATAAATCCTATTATTATTATTATTATTATTATTATTATTATTATTATTATACACAATTATTCCTCTCTATTTAATTTTTCACTTTTATATTTAGTATAATAAACACTAAACCCTAACCATAACCCTAACCCTAATAAATTATAATAAAAACTAACCATAAGCCTCATAATATAATGATCCTAAACCTAGCTAACCATAATTAAACCCTAATAAATCTGATATTATTATTATTATTATACACAATTATTTCTCTCTACTTAATTTTTCACTTTTATATTTAGTATAATAAATGATAAACCCTAACCCTAAGCCTTATAAAACCCTAACCCTAAACCTAGCTAACTGTAATTAAATCCTAATAAATCCTATATTATTATTATTATTATTATTATTATTATTATTATTATTATTATTATTATTATTATTATACATAATTATTTCTCTCTATTTAATTAGTCACTTTTATATATTCTTTATTTTCTATATCTATTTAATCCTCATCAAATAAAAATCATTAACATATGCATCTCTAATTGAAAATTTCATTTAATGATGTGCATATGTAAAATATATTTTCATTTCATTATATGACATTTCTATATCTTATAGTGTCCTATACTTATTAATGAAAATGTATGTATGTATGTATGTGTATATATAGTTTTTATGAGTGACATTACTAATAATTTAAAGTATTTTATTTCTCTAGCTTCGTATATAATTCTACACTCATGCATGTTAGATATATATATATATATATATATATGTAAAGGTCTTGGTCAACACATGCATTTGTTAATATATAACAGTACTGCTACAAATTCAACAGCGAACAACAACATTTTTTACCAACACATTCAACAACACATTTTTGAACGACAAACTGCAAATTTTCAATAACAAACAACGCAATCCTATATCAACATGTATGCATTTATATACGTATATATTAGAAGATTAAAAGCTATGAGCGGTAGAACAAAAACATACGTAGAAGGAGCAGTGGCGAGCAAGAGGAAAGCGGCGACCACCTACAAACACGGCGAAGGAAGAAGGTAAAAGTGTTGGCTAGGTGCGGAAGAATGACAACACATGCAAAGCTGAGAATGGTAGAAGTGTGGTGCTGCATGGAAAAGGAGAGTTGGCTATGTGAAAGAGAACAAGTGGTGGTTTCCCTTACTTGAGAGGAGCCAGAGTGGTGGTACACGGTGTGGTGGTGTGAGTGTTTGCAAGAGAAGGAGAGTAAGAGAGGGAAGGTGTAGAGTCTGAATTTTTTGGCATGAAACATAACTGAATGAAATAAAATACGATTTTGGGGTTTTAATAACGGTTCATGTAGGAACCATTATTAAACCTAGTGTGGCTTTTGACAACGGTTCTTGTAAGAACCATTATTAAAATATATTTTAATAATGGTTTTTCTTGAACTGTTATTAAAAATGTCGTGTAAATTTTAGCGTTGGGTTTTTAATAACAGTTTTGAACTATAACCGTTATCAAAACTATCCCACGCATTAATTTTCTTGCATTTGACAATGGTTTCCAAACAACTATTATTAATGTCCCGTTATTATTTTCTATTTTTGTAGTAGTTAATTCATGTCGATATGTGTGCTCTCATCATTAAACAATCATATTATAGTATAATACCAAATCTTAAATCATATCGAATTTAAAAGAAACAAAACAATAATATCTGGTTGAACCAATTAAATAGCTTTGGCTAACCAATCGATTAGTTTATCTCATCTAAACTTTAGAGTTTCCTCAACTAGGCCAATCGGTTGACTATTCTGAAGACCAATCGATTGGTTTGGCTTAACTAGTCAATCAGTTTGCTCTTAGACAACATACAACATAAATTTTGAATACGATTAAAGCTCTAAAATCCTACCACATTAAAATCATAATACTATCATTGCATAAAACTAAGATTTAACATGCTCAAATACTAAATCATACTTCATTTATAAGAAATCAATGTTATTTCTCATGAATCAAGAATTTTTCTTAGAATTCTTAAATAGTCCCACATGCATCACTAAAATACCAACAATATCATACATACATATAAAGATAAAAAATGTATAGATTACACTAACTCACATACTTAGTTATGCCACATTTCAAAGGCAATAATGAATTGCTTGAAGCTAAGTAAAATTTTCCACCAAGAAGGCAAAGCCTTTAGTTAAAAGATTTTAACTTTCAAACCTTAAAAAAAGAGAGGTTAAAAAAAACTTCAAATGATTCTTATAAACTAAGAAGCCAGAATCATAAAGAAAACACAATTACGACCTCTAAGCGAATTAAAAGGAAAGAATTAGTCAAACAGAATACTTAATTTTTTTCTTCCAAATCTAACTCTTTATTTCTTGAGAATAAAACAAGAGGGAACTAGAGAAATGATCAAAAGAGTAAACCAAGTTAAAGTGAATGCTTGAAGTAAAGAAGAATGGGCACAAGTGTTGAGAAACTCATTACATTTTGGTGGATGAAAAGAGGCAAAGGAAAGAGATGATAAGAGTTATTTATAAATAGTAAATTAGTCAAGGAACAATTGAAAGAGTGTAAAAGATCAAAACCCTAATTTTATCATTCAAATTTGGGATGAACTAGAAATTTATTAAGGATAGGTTGGATTCATTTTAGAGCTTAACTGGTGATTCTTGGAGAATGCAAGTTGAGATCTTCTAGAAAGAGATTGAACACAAGAAAGAAATTGGCATATCGGTGTAGGGAGCAAATGGCCTAGCTGTATAGAGATAACTTGGGATAAATCGATTTTCCAAGGTCTAACTAAGGAGGGAGGAAGAATAAGACAAAGGGTGATGTTATCCTCCCCATTTTCTCTCAAAATTAGACCTTTGAATCCACTTAAGGCAAAATTAAATGTAACACCCCCAAAATTCACTACCGAAAAATTTCGTTTAATTAAAAGAAAATTAGCGAAATCAATTAATAAACTGTGAACTTTGGGGATATTACCGCCACACTTAGTACCAGATCGGTTCACTCCTATCGTTTCAGTACCAAGTGCTAAGGCTAAAAGAGAAAAATATAATTTTACGAGAAACTTAAGCATATATAAATCAGAGTAGCGCAATAAAAAATTTAAGAGAGTAAAATCCAACAACGGTGGTTACAAAATAACAAATACATTGAATTTAAAAAGGGAGAGATTAAAACCCTAGAATTTACCAGATAGTAACTTACGCTCTTTCCTGAGAGCTCAATTGAATAGCACCTGAATATGACCTGCGAGGGGTACTGCCCATTGAATAGGCAGGGGCCCCACGAAGGGAACCCTTTAATACTACGGTACTAAGTAACCATTTAAAAACGCACTTAAAAACAGGCATGCAATGTAACACATGAAATACTACTGCATTCGTACATAACCATAGGTGTAAACATGATATTCGGATCCATTTATTCACACATCCAACAATTCGATCAGATATTAATAGCGCATACGTAACATTCACTTTCGTACATTCGCATACTTAATAAGTCAACCAAATATTAATAGGCCATAATGAGTAATCGATACTTTTCGGTTCTTAAGGCTATTAGTCCATCATTAATCAATCATCTCAATGACTAGTATTTTCCATAATTTATTCACATCCAAAACAAGTTTTATTGAGCTCGGGACCCCCACTATTCTGGCCGGTGGATCGGAATACATATATATATCATCCAGGGTAAACACATCTTGGGCCACCATTATATCTGGTGGATCGATACTCATGAACATCATCCAAGGCAAAAAATCCTGGGCCACTATTATATCCGGTGGATCGGTACTCATCATATAATTCAACTGGTCCTGTCTAATTAATCTTTCACTTTAACGATGAGTGTTTTCCCTTTTTATTCAGCACAACAATTTCATTTATTTGCCTCGATAAGGAGATCAAGATTCCGGGACACAAAGGTACACTAGTCGCATTGGTGCATAAAAGCTACTTAGTACCCTTCAACTATCAACCTAGGGACGCAAAGGTACCCTGGTCGTACTAGTGCATAAAGCTAACTCAGTACCCTACCGACAAGGACACATAATCCTTAAGTATGTAGACCCCATAACTAGGTCTGTAGAGTTAGATAGAGTAGATATAGGGCCTAGCTGGGGCACAAAGACACTCCAGCAAATACCAACTAATCGTGGGCTAAACCACGTCTTTAGGGTAGCGACCCCTAAAGAGCCACCATTCCCGATCTCAAAGTCTTTCACTTTAAGTATTAGTGTCTTAATTAATGGTGATCACAAAAGCACAACAATCAGACAATTATCCACTTTTAACCATTCCGATATCATCAGAAATTTATTATTCAAATGGTTGTCCAAGGTAGCACAGAAGACTCATTGAGGCCGTCCTAATCTCATCTAATTTTGAATTAGAATTCGATCTCGTGGTACTTACTAATCATCAGATATTCCTACCTCGCTAATCAGTGTTATTTGAGACATATTACGAATTCCACAATCACAACGATATATTAGACACAAACTACTCATTTACCCCTTACTTATAAAATCACTAAGTCATCCCTTCCTTATTTGATAAATTACCATATTACCCCCTTTGATACAAAATTACCAAGTTACCCCTTACTCGATTTAGGTTACTAAGTTAACGCTCATACTTATTAGGTCACTAATTCCCCCTTCATAATTATTACACTTAATATACTTTCCATTTAGTTGGTTAGATTACCACTTTGCCCTTTCTCATTTATTATAATTAATAAATTATCCTTTAGTTGGTCAAATTACCAAATTACCCTTCCTCATTATCCTAATTATCAAATTAATCCTTTATTTAGTTAATTACCCAATTACTGTCCTCTATTATCAATGACCAACTACCCTTCTCCATTATCAAAATTACCAAATTACCCCTGGTTGGTTAAATTACCAAATTACCCTTTTATATGATCATAATTGCCAAACTACCCTTTTCCATCATCAAATTTACCAAATTACCCCTTGGTCATTTAAATTACCAAATTGCCCTTCTTAATTGTCATGATGACCAAACTACCTTAATCCATTATTAAAATTACCAAAATACCCTCTAGTCGGTTAAATTACCAAATTACCCCTCACATTTATCATATTTACCATTTTACCCTTCTCCATTATTAAATTATCAAATTACCCTTTAGTTATTTAAATTATTATTTTACCCTTCTCAATTATTATAATTACCAATTTACTCCTTTCCAATTTCCACTTTTACCCCTTAGATTTACAAAATTACCGTTTTACCTATTTACCTTCAAATTTACAATTTTACCCCTTAACTCCCAAAAATTACCACAACGCCCTTTTACTTATAAAATTTCCACTTATCCTTAATTATGAAATTACTATCTTACCTCTTTTAATTTCCAAATTATCATTCTGCCCGTTAATCACAAAATTACTATTTTACCCTTTAATTATAAAATTACAATTTTACCCTTTTATTACAAAATTACCAGATTGCCCTTTTATTAAAAATTACCAAATTGCCCTTTTATTACAAATTACCAAATTACCCCTTTTATTAAAAAATTACAAAATTGCCCTTTATTACAAAATTACTAATTTTTCCTTTTATTACAAAATCACCAAATTGCCCATTCTCACAAAATTACCAACTTACCATTTAATCACAAAATTACCATTTTTCCTTCATTCATAAAATTACCATTTTGCCCTTTTAATTACGAAAATTACCATTTTAACCCCTTACTTCCGAAATTACCATTTTATCCTTTTATTAACAAATTTGCTATTTTTCCCTTGCCTCCAAAATTACCATAATACCCCTTTTTAATAAAATTTACCATTATACCCCTTAGCACACCACTTATATTAAATTATTATTATTACTACATAAAATATTAATATTAATGCATCATCCACAACTTTTATAGTTAATATAATACTCATTAACACCAATATATATATATTAGGCCATATTCTTATACAATGTACATTAATAAAATCCCCTAAGGCTCACAAAATATTAAACATGTGTTAAATATTACAATAGCATAAAACAGTATGGATAATACTTAACATTTTCCTTAACAACCAAATTATTACCTTAAATATAATTTTCATACATATCCTATAACCTATCATGCTTCCTTTATCAACCAACACAATAACCACATATAATATACTAAACAACATATATCAAGCATAATACACATTAAAAATGCCTAATGTGCTAATATACGTTAATCCATGCATTTAAGTGGAATTTAACGATAACCTCAATTCCCGCAAAAACAAACCTTACCGGTATTTCGGTTAAAGGTTCAAGCTTGATTTATCAAAACCAATACCTAAAAATAATTCAAGACTTATTACATTAAAAATAATAAAATCAAAGTACAAAACTTTATAGCACTTAATTAATCAAATAATTAAATTAAAATATGATTATACCTTAAAATTATTAAACAAATAGATTAAGAAATGGAGAAACTCATGGTGCTAATGCAGCATGAGCTGCATGCAAAGAAATGAAAAGGAGGGGGCTCAAAGGTGGTGGAAATAGGGAAAATGGATATTTTCGGGTTGGTGATTTGGGGCTAAGAAAAGGACATGATGGGGAAGGATTCGGGGCAAGGGAATGGTGTAGAAGTGTAGAGGGGGTGTAAGTGGTGGTCGGGGATGGGTTGAAGGTGGCTAAGGGCAGCGGAGACGGCGATAACGAGGCTGCGAAGGTGGCGGTCAAGGAGGGAGGTCGAGATGGAGGTTGGTGAGGAAGGAAAATGGGGAGGGAAAATGAAGGCTTTTGGGGGACGGTTTCGACCAAAGGAGGATGGGGTGGTAGAGGGGGTTGCAGGGAGTACTGTGGTGGCTGAGTTGGCGGTAGAAATGGCGGGACGACGGTGTAGGGTGGCTACCAAGAAGGTAGGGAGGAGAAGAGAAAAAAAGGAGAGGAGGAAGAAGGGGGTTGCGGGGTGGCTTGATGGGGGATGTGATGGCTCGAGGGTGAGGTAGACGGTGGCAGGAGGTGGTGCCGGTGGTGGTTGAGGCGGCGGCAACGACGGAGATGGGTGGCGAAACAAAAATAGGGGGAGAGAGGGGAGGAGAAGAGAGGGAGAAAAGGAGAGGCTCAGGTAAGGAATAAGGCTCGAAAAAAATGTAGAGTGAGCATGGAAGGAGGAATAAAAAGGAGAGTAAGAGAAGGGAAGGGATAGGGGCTCGAGGGTGGCGGTAGGCGGTAGGGGGGATGGGAGTTGCAGGGAGAGGGAGAGGAAGGTGACGACAGGGAGAGGGAGAGGGAGACAAGGGTGGTGGGACTGGTATGGCAGGAAAACGACGAGAAGGAGAGGAAGGGAGATAGGGGAGGTCAACGGGGGAGAGGGAGCTGCAGGTTGGGCGGCAAAAATGGTGGAGGATGGTCGGGATTATCGCCAAGGAAAGAGGAAGAAGAAGAAGGGAAGAAGAAAGAAGGGTTGGGGGGCTGGGCGTGCGAGCAAACCGGCCGAAGGAAAGAAGGAGTCGATCCGGTAGAGGAAGATAGAAAAGAAAAGGAGGGAGGCGGTTGACTCGCGTGAAGGAGAGGAGAAAAGGAGCCGGGCCGGGAAAGGAAAAGGAAAGGAGGGAGGAGGGGGAGAGAAGTGGGCCAGCGGCCTAAGGCGCAGGAGGGGGATAAGGGCAGGCCGAAGCAGGCCGGTGGCCCAAAGAAGAAAAGAAAAAGAAAGAAAAGAGAAAAAGGAGAAAAGAAGGAAAAGGGGAAAAAGGAAAAAGAAAGGGAAAATGGAATAAATAATTTAATTGATAAAATAATAAAATAGAATAATTTTGGGTAATAAATTGATTTAATATTTTAATTTAAGATAATTAAAATATAAGGATTAAAAAGGATAGTTTTTGTAAAATAAGGGTTTAAAAATTTATTTAAATAATAAGAGTATAATAAAATAACAAAATATTTATTTTAATATATTAAATATTTATAATAAATTTTATAAGCTCAAAAATCTATAAAATAATTAAAATAAATAGATTTAAAAGCTAATTTATCCCAAATAAAATTTATTTATTAAAATATAGGCTTTTAAAAATTTGGGGGATTACATTAAAGCTAGACAAATGATTAAAATGGGTAAGTATTACTTAGGGATAACTTGGAGTCAGATTAACAAGGTTCTATTTTGATGAAAGCAATTGTTTCAAAATAATAAAGCTTGAAAAACACTTAGCTCGACAAACTAATTGATCAGTTTGGTCAGAATAGTTGATTGGTTCCCCAAACTAGTTGATCAGTTCTATAGAACCAAAACCCTAGTTGAAAACGATAGATTAGTTGGTTAATTCATATAACCAATCGAATGGTATGTCAAGGAAACTCATTTTAATCAAAATTTCCATACTTTTCCAATTCCTTTATAAATTAAACCCAAACTATAGTTCCAAATCAATACCAATCATCATCCAAATTTTATTAAACATAAGAGTTTTTCATTTTATAAACCTTACAATTATGGGGTCTTACAACAATTCCATTAATAACACGTATAAGTAGAAGTGAGTAATGGGATTGCATGGTGTTTGCGTCCCCTTCATTTCAATTTTGGTGGTTTGAACTTTAATATAATGTTTGTGGTGGTGCAACTTTATGGTTTGGATCAGACGAGTTAAAGTGTTATGCAGTGAGAACTTGACTATAATATATTTCAATCAAGGGATGTAAAATAGGAAATGAATGGATGGTATAACTGTAGATATTTTTTCACCATTTGTCATGGTTAATACCTATTCTAATCTAGTTATTTTATCTACATATAGCTTGAAAACTTAAAAAATTTGTGCTTGAATGCATGGTTGCTTTCAAGTTTCAATTTGTTACTATTGCATTTGTTATAACACTAGCTCATTGGAATTCCAACCTTTTGATAATCCATTTGTTGACAAGATCCATCAACTCAATTTCACCATGAAATCTTTTCTCATTCTATTAATATTCCATTGTACTTATGCAATATAGATGTTTCCCGAGCTGCAATATAATTGTTTTCTAAGTTGAATAAGTAAATATTTCATGGTGAACCCATGTTCTAATCTTGTTATTCTTTGTACATATAACGTCAAACCTTAAAACCTTATGTGTTCGAATGCATTATTGCTTTGAAGTTTCAAGTTTCAATTTTTTTACTACTACATTTGTTTCAGCACTAGCTCATTAGAAATCTAACCTTTCGATAATCCATTGGTCCTTGTGCAATATAGGTGTTTTCTAAGTTAAATGAGCAAAGATTTCATGGTGAAATTGAGTTGAAGGATCTTGTCAACAAAATATTTGGTCTTAGATTTGTTGTTAGATCCAAATGTAATGCATGGCCCAAAAAACATATGGTGAATGAGATGTTTTGGAGAGATCATGTTTGAAGACATTAACATGTATTGCAATTTAATGATGAGCTAATTTTTGTGTGTTCACTTCAATCTGTAAGTGTACGGATGTCGTAGTAGCAAAATAAGGTTGTATCCTTAAGAACTTCATTGTTGAAAGCACCTTAAAGGGAGTGATTAAGCTAGAATGAAAGATAATGGGAAATTAAATTTTTTCACAATGATTTATAGTGGTTTAAGGAACTAATACACCTCTACATCCACTATCAAAAGATCTTTTCTTTTTCATTTTGATATCTTCCTTTTATTTTGTGTTGATAATGATAACTCTTCTAGGTTTATGAGCCTATAATCTCAATGAACCAATTGCTAAAAGCTTAAGGGAAGAAAGAGGGGGTTGGGGGGATTTGTGTGAATTGTAAAATGAAGTAAGAAGGGGGAAAGGAGGTATATTTATAGGAGATGAGGTGAGAGAGTGAAATGAGGAAGGCTAAAGGTGTAAAGGTTCAAGCATGGGTTGGTGGGTTTTCCCTCAACAAAAGCTTGGCAAAGGATGGAACTAGGCGTGGCTAGTGGTGCAATTAGGTTGTGGGGCAGCGCAAGGGGTGGTGTAGTGACTAGGAAAGAAAAGAGAGAAAGCCATGCGAGAGAGAGGGGATGCATGGTCAGAAGGGGATGGGAAAAAAGTAGATCGATCGGGATATGGATGGAGAAAAAAATTAGAAAGAAAAGGGAAATGAGAAGGGAAAAGAAGAAGGAATTTAGGGTTAGGATTACAATTATATTTACATTTAAAATTAGGAATCATCTCGGGTTAAGATTATGTTAAGATATTAATTATTCAAAATTAAAATTAATTTTAGGTTTAGATTTAGCATTAAGGAATTAGAATATGATAAAAATATCAATTATTTGATATTAGAATTATATTAAAATATTAATTATGATTAGATAAAATTTAGATATTACACACACATATATAGTATATTAAATATTACTATAAAACTACTATTTTTAAATTATAAAATAGTATTGATTTTTCTTTAGTCTGGATTTTCTAAGAATATAAAAATCATTCTGTGTAAATAATTATTTATATAAAACATGCATAATTTAAAATTATAAATCGTTAATATAATTTAATTTGAATCATTCAAAAAATATGCGCGAAACTGTAAAATTATATAGATCGATGTCGCTTGTGACCGAAAGCACAACATAACAAGCCTGTTCCCCACTATTGGTAAGTCCGAGTCCCCTGTGCAAAAACTATTGTTGAGAATCCCCACTCAATTACATTTCCATCACCTTTCTTCCGTCTCTCTGTTTTGACGGTCGGAAAAGTTGTTCCCCGCTAGTCTAGGTGGTGTCATTTACGGCGGCAAATTGCTGAAGGAGACGACAGGTAATGAGTTTTCAAGATCTCCAAAATGGTGGACGGCCGGCTTCGTCCTCGGCCGGAAGGTCGATGCCGCAGAGCCCTACTCAGGCTGTTGTTGCCGGCATTTTCCAGATCAATACTTCTGTCCGCAATTTCAGACGCTTCGTTGATCTTATCGGCACTGCCAAAGATACTCCCGAACACCGACAGAAGCTGTCCGTTTTTTTTTTCTCTCACTTCTATATTTCAATGTTTTCCCAGTCTTTAGTCGAGGACAAAATTCTCGATCATTGTCAATTTGATCCTCGGAGGTTGTAATCATTTGATGAGCAAGAAGTGGACCTTTTTTTCAGGCACGATACGCGACAAAGGATATTGCAGCTGGTAAAGGATACTTCCTCAAAGCTCAAGTCTCTTAGTGAATCGGACCACGGTGCCAACGTCCCTGTAAATTATCTTCTGCTCTCCCTCATTGCATATACTTTAATTCCTCCCTCAATTATTTTTCATCCTCATTTTTCATTATTGACAAAATAAGTATCTATTCGCGAGCATAAAATTAATTATTTGTATGAGCATATTATTGTTGATTTATGGTTTTCCTGGGCTGCGGAGCATGTTACTGAATTGTAGATGAAATGCTGTAAATTGAACAGCTATGGATGTAATTATATTGATTTGACCACAGGATAATGGTCACCAGCATTATGTGGTGCGCACGTATTTAGAAAAGTCTTCAAAACTCGCCCACTGATGCCCTATTTGCTGTGATATATCCAGTTGATGCTGGAGTACCATTGATTACATTATTGATTTCCATCATTTGCACTCTGTGCTTCTGTTCAGAGAATATTTGACGAAAATATTGAATTATCTGTTGTAAAACAGTAGTAAAGACCGTGGCAAGGGAATAAAAGTTTTGAATGGATTGAATAAAAAATAATCAGGTTTTGTACGGATATAAACAATCACATTTATTTGATAATTTAGATGGTTACCTAGACTACAACGTATATATGAATATATAAAATTGAAGCAGATGATAAAGGGCAAATGTATTGTGGGGAGTACCTCTGAGTAATAAATGTCCTGAGATATCAAATTTGGGATTTTCCTTTCTCTTTTGTGTTGGGTTTGAAAGTATAAGAGATAAGTATAGTGGTCAAAATTATTCATGTGTGATGCAACTAAAAAATATTTATTCATGACTTGAATATCATCAAGCATTCATTCTTCACAAGTGATTCATATCAAATGTTTACTTCTCAATTGGATATCCTATATAACATGTGTTCTCTAGAAGTGATCGGTGCAAATTATCTATATTTCTTTCCGTAGACTATACTTTACCAGCCACCAACCACGTAAGGAAAAGAATGAAAGAACACTTGTTATAAAGTAAAATAAAAGTGAATTGAATTGAATTGAACTCTTCTAAGCTGGATGAGTTCTTTATGATTTGAGGAGATGAGACTTTATTGATGAGTAGACAGGTGCAGTCTATGGTCTCTAGGCTTTTTACTTCTTAGCTCTCATTTGGTAAATAATTTGCTGAAATAAAGATGAAATGACATGATGCATACTGATATCTTTAGTTATGTACTTTAATAATCTTTATTGTTTGAAATCATTTTATAGTAAATTGTTATAAAAGGTAGGCATACTTTAGCACCTTTCTAAAAGGTAGCAGATCACTTTAGTTGAAGATAGTCTTTTAAAGCACTCGATGTGTGCATGAATGATAATCTATCTATGACTTGATAAACAGAACCTTCTTACCAAAGATATTCTTCTACATTATTTGACATAGATGATGAATAGTCTCATTTATCTTTGTGTACTTGCATAGCAGTTGCGTATTTATTCTAGGAAATATAATGTACAAACAAAATAAATCTAAAACTTGAATAATGACAGCCTTTCTGCCGTCGGTCATATATATTATACATGTATATGCAGAGAATCAAAGAGTTTAATACTTAAAATGCATAGAAGTGTATGAAACTATGAGATCAATATAGATGGAAATAAAAAAGTTAAAAGAGGGTCAATATTATGTAGCATATTAGATACCTCTTATATTCTAAATAGCTGCTACAAAACCAAGCTGGACATCCAAAAGATATTAATAGCGGATTCATTCAATCCATAGCACCAAGCACAATGATCCTGGTGATCGAAAGAGAGAAAGAAGTGATAAACAGAGGAACAAAGCAATAAATTGAATGAGAAAAAGAGTTGAGGTAGGATATCTTAGAGGAGAAGAAACAGTTGTGGGCAGGGTAGGATAGAGAGAGAAGAATAAAAAAATAAATAAATAAGAGGGTGCAAAACTGATAATTGTTCATGAGTAGTTAGCACAATAAGCAGAAAGGTGTGGAGCTAAATTCACGGTAATTGAACTTTTCTGTTACGAAAAATTAAAAGTTTTTCCTCTTTTTTTTGTTTTTTGCAAGTTTGGACACCTTTTATTAGGTTACATAAGCTTAGTTTCTTTAATAAATAATATAGATGAAGTAACAATTGACAGAAAAATTGGTTACCAAAGAAGCCCTTAAGTGAGTTTCATAATGAATTGCATTTCTTTTACTCTTTCTTTGGTTTGCAACCAATACACACCCACCCACCCATCCATACACTCCTTTATCAGAAAGAGAAAGAGGAGGGACGGTGTGTTAAATGACAGATCAAGGATGCATGACTTTACCTCTTATTGGATGTTTATTGTTTTTGATATCATATACAAGAACACTGACCTATCAGTTATTAAAACATGAAGTTTGCCTGATGATATTCTCAGCCAAGTAAGCAGATTGAAGACGCTAAGCTTGCTAGGGAATTTCAAGCCGTTCTGCAAGAATTCCAGAAAGCTCAACAGCTTGCTTCTGAGCGTGAATCGACTTATGTTCCAACAGGAGCTACAGCATCTTTGCCTGCAACGTACACTACCAGAATCTTTTCTCTTTGTTAATTAACAATTTTCTGATTTTTTTTTTTATATTTTTTATATTATCAGTGATATCACTTTTGTGATGGGCATTCTCCAATTTATTCCAGTTCTGGTGAAGATGTACAACAGGATCTAGAGAGCCAACCATTCCTGCTACAACAAAGGAGGTAAGACCTTTGTGATTTGATATGAATATGTAGACTTGCATGATGTAGTCTTCCAAAATAAAGTTGAATGCAATCATAACTTAATTTATTGTTAGTAATCAAATAAGTTTTATACTGAAAAATGAGTAGTTGGGCTTTGCTAAATTAAATGCATGCATTTTCTTCTGTAATAGTAGATGTAATTTTTTCTTGTTATCTGCACTTGTCAATGCTGTATTCTTCCTTTACCAATCATATAAAGGTTTCAAAAAATCAATATATACCATTCCCAAGAAAAATAGACACTTCCAATTTATTTGCTGTGGAGATGAGTTTACTAAGATGTCATATATATATATATATATATATTTGAATTATTGGACTTCATGCAACTTAGCTTTGTACATGAGCCACACATTTGTAGGCTTGTTTGGGTACTTGAATAGCAATCTCTAAATGTCATATAGTTTGTTTTTTATTCATTTCTATGAAATATTGGCTTGCCAACTAGAAACTATGATGTTTCCTTTATTTTTGGTTAACTATAACTATACATTTTATAGTTTATTCCACATTTTCAACTTATGGTATGAGAAATCGATGTAATTGGTTTATTTATATGCTGGAACTTGGTATTATTAGAAGTTTGACAGGGTTTGGAGAGTCTAGGTGTACAGAACCTCACTTCTGCAAGCTAATGAGCTACTTGTGGGCTGTTGTTATAATCTAAGGATAAAAGTATTTTTTGGGTGGAAGATGTAATAAAAGTAGGTTCAATAGTGATAGTATTTTTATTTTTTTTATTTTTTTGTGTAGGAAAGAGAACTTTTATGACTAAGTCATTAATTACGACTCATAATCTCATCATATCATTTATGACAAAACAAACTTATAGTCTTGTCACACCATCTAAAATGTGGATCCGCGGACTGTATTTGGGATATCTAGTGCCATACATGCGTCTATATAAGATAGTCATAACCATCTCTTTCGGTACCATATGTAAAGGACCGCATACACTAGAGAATATACGTTTACTATGTTCCATACAATTAAATATCGGTTCCGATACGCAATATCGGCCGATATTTATCGGATTTTGGGTCGGTCGATACGCGAAATTGGCGATACGCAATTGATTTAGAATTTCACGTATTTATCGGCGATATATCAGTTATCGACCGATATTTGCCGATATTTTACCGATATTTACCGATATTTACTGGTATTTGCTAATATTTATTGTGAAAAAAAAATAAAAAATCACGCCGCGACAACCACGACATATAAAATATCGTTCGCGACACTCCGATACCGCGATACCGCGACCGCGATTTTATTGCTTGCTATGTTCATACCAAATGTGTGCTATCATAGTACCATAGAGTGCACGGATCATCTCCTTCTTACCCAATTGTTGTCTAGTCGGTTTCACCAAACTTTGTATCTCAGTTCCCTAAAGTTTGAGGCTATCCCTACGGCCCAAGCCAAATGAAGGGCCATATATCACAAGCAAACCAACATTCATGGAACAAATGATTGCTGCTTTCATCTGCATTATCACATATACCACATTTAGTGGGACTGACATTCCAAAATGATTCAATTGATCTTGGGTATAAAGTCTATTATATAGCTAGCCAAAAAATTACTTGGTGCTTAGGGGCTGTTAAGGGACACCATACTCTTCATCTACCATACTCGCGGTTTCTTTTGACTAGCTAAATTATAAACCTTTTTTTTATGCTATAACCTCCTTTCTATCCTGGTACTATGTAAGTGAGATCTAAGAAGAGTCTCGAATTGGTTAAGGAGTTAAAGAATTTTAAGAAAAGGCCAAGAACATGTGGTCTTGGGAACATATTCCCAAACCGAATGAATCTAGACTATCCTTTTTTCTTCTTGAATATTCCATAATAATCGGGCCACACCATATATATTCCATAGTTGGATGTCAATAACACCTAGGTCCCCTTCTGCTTTAGGGAGGCAAACTTTGCCCCAAGAAACAGGTGTCTTTCTAGTGTTATTAGGCCACCAGACCTTAAAAAACTACAGAGAATGGAGAATGAAGTTAAGTTGTTCAATCACTTTGCTAGGAAAGATAAATACATTTGTGTATGGAAAAGAGTTGTAGACAACCTGCATAATATAGGAATCTTGAACTTGAATGTTGAAATATAGCTTCCACCTTTTCAATAAGAGTTTGCATTTGCACCACTATGATCTTCAATCCTGAAAGAGGGAGCCCAAGCTAGGATATGGGTAATGAGCCTTGTTGGAATCTGGTCATGTCAAGACTCTGTGAACAAGTTTCTGCATTCACCCCATGAAAGTACATAATACATTTATGTGCATTAAAGGTAAGGCTGGAGAACGAAGAGAAAGCATTTAGACAATGCATGAGTTATCTAACATCACCTCTACAAAAGCCAAAAAGGTCATCCATTAAAGAGATATAGATAATACTAAGCCGCTTGCATTTTGGGTGACCATGGAATTGCTTATCCAGCCACGAATACTTTAGGGAACAATATAGATACTCCATTATCATAGCAAAGAGATAAGGGGATAGCAGGTCACTGTGTTTAAGACCATGTTTCCTTTCAAAAGGAGTGGAATAACTTCCATTTAAATAAATGGAGGAGGAAACAGTGGAAACATATGCCATGATAATACAGACAAACTGTAGGGAACCAAGAGAATAGATAATTCCTTGCAAAAAGGTCTAGTTTATAGAATCATAAGCTTTGTGTATGTCCAGCTTCATCATGCAATGCGGGGAGACATGTTTGCAATTAAAGCTTCTAACAATTTCATGGGCTATAATAATATTACCCCAATATGCCTACTCTTTTATAGAAGAAGATTGTGAGACGTCTATGATGGAAAGCATGATAGGCTGTAGCTTAGTTATGATGATTTGAGTCACAATTTCATAAAGAACCGAACAACATGCAATGGGTTGGAATTCACTTACCCTATCTGCATTTGGTTTCTTAAGAATAAGGGAGAGTGAGGTGGAGTTGATCTTCTAAGGGAGGAAGCTTCACAGACATGTCCGAAACACCTTTAAAAAAGGTCTTCAGCGATTATGCCTTGTACTTTCTTGAAAAAAACTATAGAGTAGCCATCTCTAGAGCCTTGGTATTCCTAATGGAGAACACAACCTGCTTAACTTCCATAAGAGTAACAGAGGCTAGCAAACTAAGCTTCTAGTCATCGGATAATGTAGGACCCAACTGAAACATATGAGCATCAATACAAGTAGTAGAGTCACCCATTGATCCCAATAAACCCTTATAGAATTGAAGGAATGAGTCTTGAATGGAGGAGGGATCTATAAGGACCTCACCCTAGTTCGAAATAAAATGGGAGTCACCATTTTTATGAGTTTTGTCCTTAAGATGGGCAAACAAGTACCTATGGTTGCTATCACCGGTATTGAGCCAATGAATCTTAGATTTCTATTGAAGGAAAGATTCATGGCACTTTAAAAGGTGAGTGTAAGTGTGTAATGGTTCCTTCTCCCGTGTCCTCAATTCAATGGCAGCATTTGAAGCCAACACTTGCTCCCGTATGCATCTCAAATTGTTTCGTGCAGTTTGTAGTTTAGCTTCTAAACTACCGTATTTATGATGGTTTGGCAATTTGAAATCTTTTTGCATGCATATCAAATGGTGCCAAATTCTGAGAAGAAACTTCCCAGAACTAACTTGCTTCCAACCTTAAACCACTATAGCTAAGAAGCCATCATGTTCAGGCCAAAAATCAAAAAGGCTGGACCTATTATTTATATGAGACATCTTATGGATAACAATGAGGGAGTGGTCGGATATCATTGGTGGGAGAAAATCTGCATAGAATTGAGGCCACATAGACAACCATGTAAGGTTGACTAGTGGCTGAACAAGCTTGCAGGAGACACGCTCACCACCACCCTCCTACGGTTCATCCAAGTGTAGAAGTAGCTGGTGCCTCTTAGATCTTGAAGTCCAAAATTGTGATAGCAACTAAAAAATTATCCATGTCTTGCTGTTAGGGGCCCACCACCTTCCTTCTCATCAATAGGAAGTAAGGTATCAAAATCCCCTAAAATTACCCAAGGTCGATTCACATTAAAGGAAGTTAGCCATTGCCCAATCTCACATCTACCTTCAACATCATTAAAACCATACACAAAGGTCACCAGCCCTTGAAACTCATAATAGGCAGACTAAAATTCACACATTATTCCTTGAACACACATGCTGAGAGGGGTTACATCCCAAAAATAGGGGTTCCATTATAATGACGAGAATAATTATGGCAAAGGCACCAACATTGAACTAAATTATTGAACACCTTATCCTTATTGCTTTCATTTCAAGAAAACTAACCAACTTTAAACCAATATTTTTTATCCAACCTTTTATTTCTTTTAGTTTGATTGAATCATTCATTCCCCTCATGTTCCATGAAGTTAGCATGATAGACTAGGGTTAGGTAAGAAGTTCCCTCCAAGCTGCACTCCAAGACAGGGGTAGGGTTAGCACAAGTGTCAAGGACATACTGCAAAGGTTCAAAAGGATTGGCATGGTTTGTGCGAGACCCAGTATCTATTGCTAAATTGGATGATTTAGCAACATGATTAGTAATCATGCTCTTCTATTTGCACAGCATATCCCTAGGAGAAGTAGGATTCATTCAAGGTGGCACAGGAGTTAACTTAGTTGCTTCTTGTTGCTTGCTCTTGTCCTTAAATACCACCCATTCAAGTTTAGTTATTTGTACCTGATGTGGTTGAGATGTGCTCAAGCAGGAATCCTCGGTATGTTCAAACTAAGAACATGATTGGAAAAAACGAGGCTTCCATTCAAAAACAGTTAGTTGGTGCATAAGAGAGCCATTAGTGTCTCTAATGCAAACCTTCTCACTTACTGAATTCTTAATATCAACATCAATTAACACCCTAGGGTATGAAACTCTATCCTGATTATATGTGATGGAATCAGAGCAAATAGGTCTTCTAGTGGTACTAGTAATATATCTCAATGACTTGCTTGACCAATACTCTAATGGAAGTCAAAAAACTTAACCTAGATAGGAAGGAATTACAAATCCTCCTTCACTGGTTGCAATTTTTGGTTCCATTTTTTAAGGACCAAAGGTCAATTATAGTAAGACCAATAATGGGATAAGATGAGGTCCCTAACCTTAGTAGAGTGGAATTTGAAAAGGAAGGAATTAGATTCATGTTGAAGTAATTGGGGCTTCGAGATCATTTGCCAATGATTCTTTATAAAACCAAGCATTTGATTGAGAAAAAGATTATCCCCAAAAACACATCCCACCACAACATTTTCCCATTTGTCCATCTCTTTCCCCACACCCTCCTTCTCAAGTGGAACCACAACTTGGTCATCTTAAGTTAATAGAGCAATATATTCAAGGCGATTACTATAATCTGGTGTCCAAGTGGACGACACCTTACCCCTCCATTTAAGGTTGTGAGATTGAGAGGGATCGGGCACATGGCAATCCATCAGCTTTGTCAGAACCATTGGGTATAACACTTTGTGTCAAATCTAAGGCACTAATTTTTTCCTATTTGGTGCATGAAGATTTGCGTCGGGACCTGCCCCATGAAACCCAAGGGTAAAATCTAATACATGCCTAATCTTTGAGAGATCTTCGCGAATCACACTTTCAATTGGTTCACACTTGACGAGAGATTTGCCAGAAGAATTCACATTGGTTGATTGAGGCTGGGAAGACTTCCTCGTGGTCACCTTCTTCTTCACCGTCAAAGGTCGCATGTAGCCCTAGAAAGCCATAGGCGGTTTATAGTGATAGTATTAAAAGCATTGATAACATTAGTATATAAAACATATATGTAGATAGATGGAAATATATATATATATATATATATATAGATGTAAATATATATATATATATATATAGCAAGGACTGTAAATACTAAAAAAATGACACATCTCATAACTAGCTTCCTACATAGTTATAGATGAAATAGATTAGATATAAATGAATATATAAATATGTCAAAAAGTAATTAAATAAACATGATAAATTAAGTACATAGAGACAACAATCATAGACAAGATACAACCACAACAAACAACATAATAATTAGCACATCAATAGTGATACTCCTCTAGTTAAGGAGTAAGGGGAGGTCAGATGAGGAGTATGAGTAGGAGTAGATGTATTATTATTAGTATTGTTATTATGAATCTAATTCTTTATCCACTTATTTATCTGTTACAACATCCTAGTCCTACTATTACTTCCTATGTGGCCAGTATTAGTATTTCTCAACCTTGTTTTTTTTTGGGTCACATACTTATCTATTGTGAAATTTTTTGCACGGGTCATTATGGAAACAGCCCCCTTTCTAGCTCTAGATTAATAGAGGTGAGATTCTGTGTACCCAGACCCCTAGCCCTACCGGTGGCAGGATTTATTTTGGTTGTTGCAGTGTCAAGCAAGGATGCGGCTGAGTTTAGGCCTTAAAGATTTTGAGCTGTTTATTTTGCCATGCTCTACAATCACACATAGATGTCTCCTCCAGGCTGTATGTAATATATCCGGTGATTCTTGTCATGCTATTGTGTACGCTATACCTTTTTCCTGCTTTAGACTGTTATTTCAGTCATGTTTACTTAAACAAAAGGCATGAGGTTCAAAATTTGAAATGGTTGAAGTTGGATAGATAGATTTTGCAAAAGATGGGTTGAAAGAAAGAAGCCCTTCTTTTGTTATCATTCCAGCCATGAAAGAAGCTAAAGCAGAAGGATTTTGTTTCATTTTCATCTGAACTTAAACTCACTTTAATCTCCATAAAAGATTCGCTGAATTATTCAAGCTGTTGCAGGACAACCTGTTGTTCTTATTGTATTTTAGGGTTGGAAAATTAGGAACTCTTCCCTTTCTAACGCTCCAGGAAAAACAAGAATAGCATTTCTTCCATCTACTCTGTACACTTACAGTTTGGTCTTGTACTATTTTCTTATTCCCGTAGGCAAAAACCTGATTCTTGCTTTGTTATATCTTGAGAAAACGTGTCCTCTATTTTGGATCACTGCTTTTTCGTGGATATAATTTATTTATTTTTATTTTTTAAACCATTTAACATAAGAAATGGAAATAGAGTCTACTCATCTGATTTTTCTGAAATTGACGATTGTTCTTGAATTTTTTTTGAAAGTGATGTGTTCATTATTGATGCAGGCAAGAGGTGGTGCTTTTGGGAAATGAAGTTGCATTCAATGAGGCAATAATTGAGGAAAGAGAACAAGGTATCAAGGAAATACAAGATCAAATTGGGGAAGTGAACGAAATCTTCAAAGACCTAGCTGTTCTTATACATGAACAGGGTGTAGTGATAGGTAATATGTTGAATGCCTTACCGAGATGCATATCTGGTTTTTAGGCTTTTAGCTTATGTTTATGGATGAAAACTCAGCTGTTGGATGTGTTAATAATTTTCAATTCTTTCTTACTGTCACCCTAGATGACATTCATTCTAATATCGAGGCTTCAGCTGCTGCCACCAGCCAAGCGAAACAACAGATAACAAAGGCTTCTAAGAGTGAGAGATCTGGGACTTCATGTGTAAGTAGAACTGTATGAGGCTTGAAGATGAAATAAAGCCCTTAAATTCTCAGACTGCTTCCTATTGCCCTCACCTTCAGTTTATTTTTTCCTTCCATTTTCATTTTTATCTAAATTTTACGAGATGGCTCTTCCTGCTGCTAAAATTTAGGGGAACATAATGAGATGGAAGATTATCTTCATTGAATAATGAGTAGTGACGTTTCAGAGTATGGGATGGAAAATAATATATTCTATTTCTTGAGTCATTTGAGAAGAATCATTTAAAGGGGCATCAACTCTAGGGATACACGTAGGGGATGTGCATGAATAGGTCCAGTCTTCGGTTTGAGAATTAAATAATCAATCCATTTTGGGGTTTCTGTTTAATCTGTTCTGTTTTTGGGCATACTATTGACAAAATACAATTTCTTATTGAAAAATTATAAAATATTTCCTACTTTTATAACAATTTATAGTAATACTGAACAGTATTGTTACTCAAAAAAATATTAGAACTCTATTGTAAAATGTTGCTATGCATAATTTCATTTCAATAGATTATTTCACCAAACGGTGCCTTGTTAATTTCTCAGGCAGATCAGCCACTGTCGGGCTATGTTATTGTTTTTCTGATCTGATCTTATCAAAGATATTAATGTATTTTTATGATTGTTATGCTGATTCAGTATGATCTTATAAGTTTTGAAATAAATCGAGGAGAAGATAACTTGTGTCTTTCATAAGTGTTCAGTAGAAACTCGTTCCTATAGGATCTATCAACGCATACTTTTTTCTACTTCTCTGTGATTAAAGTAAATACAACAATTCTAAAAAGAAAAGATGGTAGTTGCTGCTTGCTAGTAATTTTTTCTTCTTTTCCCCCCCTTCTTTTTCTTCACAGTGTCACGCCCTTAACGGGATCAAACCCCATCCATCTACTTTACACTTTTATGTGATCACCACTTGGGCTGAGAAGCTTACATTACTTGCTAATATTTTATCGTCCGTGAATCTAATTGCAAATAATGGTTTAGAGTTATCTAGTGGTATTTACTGTGAGATCTCCTGGTCGATAGTGAATAGGATCCGCTATGTATATATATTAATTATAATAGTATATCTGTGTTTTGTCAACAGTGTTGGTGGGTACTGGCTGTATTTGCGCTGGCAGTAATCATCTTCCTGATTATCCTTATCATATAGAGTGGGCGTGTGACACAGTATGTGGCTGTGAACGTTCAATGGCGGATCAATTTTCAGCGAGGCATTCGTTGAGGAGTTTTGATTGCTTCCTTGTGTTTCCGTATTGTGTGTAGATCGGTTATAGGAACTCTTGTAAATTTTGTTTTAGTTATTTGGACGGTTTCTCTCTACTTGGTTCCATGTTTGATAGTGTGTATTTTGGAAACCTTAACCGGCTACTGAAAAAGGTGACAGAATAAGAGCAAGTTTGAGTTGGTACCTTCCGAATTTTGGTGTCCTCAATCAGGGGGTCAGCCTCTGAGAGGGTGGTGGTACATTGTTGGGTTTGCGTGGTCGATGGCATGGAGTGCATGCTAAACCGTTGTAATTTAGAGCTTGTTTCATATGCTAAATATTTATAGAAATGGAATTCCATTTCTATTTTCTTTTTAAACTATTTTGTTTGAAATTTGATATGGAAATGGATTTCCATTTTAAAGAAACGGATAAATGTAAGCCTTTGTGAGATTTGCTGCGAACTGACGTTATTTACCGAGTCTTTTTTTTTTTTTTTCATTGGATTCTTAATGGTTAGTTTGGTACGATTTAATTAGAAGCAGTGATAAGTTCATAAAAGTGTTAAAATAATTTTCTAGTTTAAGGCAAGGAGAAGTTAAAAATATCTTTTATTCATTACGGAAGCCATGGTATTATTTGGTAAGTGCTACTTAGTTATTATTTACTATTTTTGCGTTTGATAATAAGTGTAAAACTTAAATAGTTAATTTAGTTCATTATTAAAGAATATTATTATGATTTAATACCTATTTATTTGAAATTATATAATGGAATCAAACAGTTTCAACTAAGAAAATGGGTATAATATTTTAAGAAATAGACATGGGTGCCGAAAACAAAAAACAAATTCTTCAATGAAGTAATTTTCCAATTGAGCATTTCAAAAAGAATGTTTACTAGAGTAGTTATTTGAGAACTAAATGAGCACTAAATAGGAAAAATAGAAATATATTATAATTTATATGTAGTAAATAGACTTTTATTTCTGTTCAATAGAATTTTATGATTTTTCTGTTTGGAAATGTATTTTATTTCTATTTAATGTGGTTTTAATCCCAAACAAGAAATTGATTATGAAATTTTGTTTGTTAATCTAGAAATAGATGCTTATATTCATTCATAACACTAACCCATGAAACTCATTTACACACACACACACACACACATATCTAGTGAGAATTATTTTTTACGGTGAGAATTGAGAGCCACACTAGTTTCTAGAGACTTATAGTGGTTTCTACCACTTACTGCAAGTACTCCACCACTTAGTATAAGTAGTTTTCTAATTTGAAACATGAATATTAATATTTATAAAAGTGTCACTGAATTTTTTTTATAATACTCAAATATTATATATATATTTTAAAAAATTTACAGTAGTTTCCTTCACCCACTAGAAGTAGTTTCTGCTACATGTTGTGGGAAATTTCCTGACCTGAAATATAAATATCTAATATTTATAAAAATGCCACCGATTTTTTTTCCTAATACTCAAATACTATATTTTCTTGAGATACTTTGAAATGCCCCAAAACTCTAATTTTAAGAATTTTAGTTAAATAAGGATTTATTAGAAAAATTAGTTAAATAAATTATTTTTATTAAATTAAAAAGGAATTAATTAGAGCTAATCAAGAGGAAAATAATAAATATTTTAATTAGAAAAAATTTGGGTATTTTGCTAATTAAAATGAAATTTAGGAAAAATCTTTCAAAAATCCTAAATTAGCCTAAAAAAGAAATTAAATATTACTATTTTTAAATATCCAAAATATCCAAATTATTTTAATTATCCCAACCCACCTATTTTTCTTTTTTTCTTTTTCCTTTTCTTTCTTTCTTTTTCCTTTTCTTTCTTTCTTTTCTTTTCTTTTTCTTCCTTTTTCCTTCTTCTTCCTCATTTTCCCTAAACTAGGCTAGGCCAGCGGCTCGTTGCCTTTTCCCTTCCTTCTCCTTCAGAGGCTCAAGACCCAATACACCGCGTTTTGTTTTAAGTTTCTCCCATCGCCGCTGGTCGACTCTTTTTTCCTTTTCTTTTCTACCTGGACTGCTGGTCCACGCACTTTCTTTCTTGCTTCTTCTTTTTCTTCCTTTCTCCCTTCCCCGTCGACCTACAACGTCCTGAAATTGACACCGCCGAGCACACCTGATTTGACCGACCACTTTCTCCTCTCTCCCTCGCCGATTCAGCAACCACTTTGACCCAACCCACTCCCCTCTCTTCTCGCGCATGATCCCCTCTTTCTTGGCCAACTATCCTTGCCATAATTTGAATTTCACCGGCTTGTCGTCGCCGGCCGGTGAACCCTAACCTAACCGCCCCAATTCTCCTATCTCCCATCTCCCCTCCGACATTAGCCCTCCTTTAGCCCTATAAATACCCCCATAATCAGCTTGTGCTCGAGCTCTTTCCTGGAGCCCAAAATCTTTCTCCCTTTGCGCCGCCGCCCAAGCCTCCCACCTAAGCACTCCTTGCACCACCCTTTAACTAATTATACCACCCTTCTCCCTTGATTTTCCCTGCACGAGCCACCCCAGCAGTGCAAAGTAGCCTCCTTGATCAACCCTTCCTCCCCCATCTGTCACCCTTTGCACCACCGTCCACCACCACTTTCGCCTGAACCACTGCCCTTTTTACCTCCCAAAAACATCTGCAGACTTTCCTTTATCTCCCCTACCCTTCTTTTCCTCTTCATTACTCTCCTCCTCTCTTCCTCTCTTTCATCCACTCTCAGCCACCACCACCGCTGCGGTGTGCTGCTGCCCTCATTCCACTCATTTCCATCTAGGCAACCATAAACAACCCAACTCCTATACTCATTCTTTCTCTCCTTTTCCCAACACTCAACTTTCTCTTTTTTCTTCTCTTTTTTCGGCCACCGCTGCTGCCGTCGTGCACCACCGTCGGTGCCGCCTGTCATCACCAACCCAAGGTGGTACCCTGAACCCTCTCAACCCTTTTACCCTATTTATACAAGCTTTAATTATTTAATTTTATTATATTTCCATTATTTTGAATATTATTATTATTACTAATGTTATTATTATTATTGCTATTGAGGGCCGAAGCCCTATCTATTTTTATTTCAATTATATTATTATTATTATTATTATTATTATTATTATTATTATTATTATTTATTCAATGTAGGGTTGAAACTTTACTTTACTTTATTTTTGATTAATATCATTATTCTTATTATTTCATAATATTATTATGGTTTATTATTATTATTATTATTATTATTATTATTATTATTATTCGTATTATTATTATTATTATTTTGGTGAAGGGTCAAAGCCCTTATTTCACCATTTATTTCGAACTATATTATTATTATTATTATTATTATTATTATTATTAGTAGTAGTAGTAGTAGTAGTAGTAGTAGTAGTAGTAGTAGTAGTAGTATTAGTATTATTATTATCGTTATTATTCTTCTTCTTCTTTTTATTATTATTATTATTATTATTATTCTTATCATCATCATCATCATTATTAAGGTTAAATCTTCAAACCTTATATTATCATCTTTTCCAATATTACTATTATTACTTTTATCTTTAGCAAAATTAGTAATCAGTTAGTATCATCATCATCATCATCATCATCATCATCATCATCATCATCATCATCATCATCATCATCATCATCATCATTATCATCATCATCATCATCATCATCATTATTATTATTATTATTATTATTATTATTATTATTATTACTATTACTATTTTATCCAAAATCCTACTCTTAGAATAAATTAAGAAATAATAGTATTTTTAGTAGGAGGGAACCTAATCTTTAGTTTTTCACTCTTATAGGTGAGACTAGTTAAAATCCTAAGGAGGCGTAGGAGCATGCTCCAAGACTAGTGTTGTATTAGGTAAGGGTGTAATTAAGGGCTTAGGTGTGTTATGTGCCTTGCATGTCATGTATCATGATGTGTTATGTACCCTATGCTTATTGTTATAACTATTTCATGTGTAGTGCGGCTTGGAGTGGAGGTATACTTATCTGCTTTCATATGGCATGTGTTACTATGTATATGTTATAGAATGTGATGTAATGTGTTATGACCCTTTAAGACACACATGTGAGGATGTTTAATATGATTTGGTGGGGTGGAAAGGATGAAAAAGGGAAATGGAGAAGTAAGTTGACCAAAGGGAAATAAGTTGACCGAGGGATGTGAGTTGACCTAAATATTTTAATGTTCTATGAGTGGATGAATAAAATGGGGATTTTAAATAAAATAAAAGAGTGGAAGAATCTATGGTTTGCATGGGAGAATCTATGGTTTACATAGGAGAATCTATGGTTTCGCATCGGAGAATCTATGGTTTTGCATCGGAGAATCCATGGTTGTGCATGGGAGAGTCTATGGCTTTATATGGGAGAGTCTAGGGTTTCATATGGGAGAATCTAATCTATGGTATGCATTGGAGAATTGAATCTATGGTTTTGTATGGGAGAATCTAGGGTTTTGCATGGGTAAATCTAGGGTTTACATGGGAGTTTAGGGTTTTGTATGAGAAATTTCAAAGGTTTGCATGGGAAGGTTAGAGTCTGCATGGGAGTAAAATTTACGTAAAAAAAGTTCACTTGGGGTGTGAGGAAGGCAATGGAAGAGTTGTTTGGGTGTTTCGAGGTTTTGGGTGAAAAATAGTACATGAGATAATATAAGGGTACATAGTAAATCGAGCTAGGGTTTGATAGAAAACCCTAATTTGAGAAGGAGGTAAAAAGGAGAACTAAGTGAGGGTGAGGAGAGTACGAGATGAGGATGGAAATTATCATATGAGGGATGATTATAATTATCATGGAAAAGTAAAAGTGGAAGGTGATAAATGGAATGGTGACTTGTGGAAACAATGATGTTAGGGTTAGACGTGGTCAGTTAGGGTTTGGTGTGGCTACCTAGGGTTTTGTGGTCATACGTATACTTGGTGGGTAAAGTGAGATGATGATGGTCAAATCGATGAGTTATGATGTGTAGGGTGTTAAAATAGTTTGGATTTGTGAAGTGGAGTATGATGGGCCACATAGGCTTAAATTAGGGTTTCTGGAAAAAACCCTAGAGCGAGATAGTGAGTGGACTTGGAGGTGTATGGTAGTGGACCTTGACCCATGCACTTAGTAGTTGGGCCATTAGTGTGACCTAAGGTAAGGAGGAAAGGTTGTTGGGGCATGTTAGGTGGTGTATGAGTCTCATGATATGGGACGGGTCAGTTGGAGGATAGGCATAGAGAGAATAAGTCAAGCATGTCTAGAGTGAAGCTTTTAAATAAGACACTTTAAGACATTAATCATTTAAAGTGGAAGATTATTAAGCAGGGCCTAGACCGATCCACTGACAATAATAGTGGTTAAGGCGTCTTACCCTATATGCGACCGATCCATCAGTGAATGATAGTGGTAAGGTGCATTGTGCCCTGTGTGATTTCAGTCCACTGGCTGTAATAGTGGGGGATTCCGTGCTCAACAAACCAAACATAATTGTACTAAGACATGGGAAATACACTAAGTACTTACAGTGAAACACCATGAGAGTCGAGGCCAGACCGGTCCACCAGCGAATAATAGTGGTTAAAGGCTTTATGTCCTGTATGTTTCCGGAACATCGGCAATAATAGTGGTCAGGAGCTTTATGCCTTGTATGTTTCCGATCCACCGGCTATAATAGTAGGGTTCCTGTACTCGCATGGACTTGATAAAGAGCATGGTATGAAATGAGTATTGATAAGAGATTATTTAATTAATTAATCTAGACAATAAATGGACTTTATTTATTATTTATCTGAAGTGATCATATGCTACTTTTTATCCTACTTGGATTATGTGCTTTTATGTGTTGACCTTAGTGCCCAGTTACCTTACTCAGTACATAGTGTACTGATCACCCTTTTTATAGGTGCTTCTCATTCCTACAAGCAGAAGGCCCTTCTGACTTTGTGCGGTGGGGTAATGCATATTTTGATGCCTTCGATGCTTATGAGGCATCAAGCGAGGCTGAGTATTGAGTTGGGACTTAGCATTAAGGATTGAGAGTGACACAGTCAGATTTCCCTTACATGATTTTTCTAATTATGTTTTTATGTCCTAGATTTATCTTTTACCGATTGTAAACTTATTCCCTCTCAAAGAACTTTGACTATGTACGGTGGTTTATGACACTTCAGCTCCGCCCTCTGATTTATATATTTTAATGGTTCAAATGTCTATTTGAAGTCATGCTTTGGATTAATCTATGATGATTATTAAATCTCTTTTAGTCTTAGCACTTGGTACTGGAACAATCGGAGTGAACCGGTTTGGTACTAAGTGTGGCGGTAACACCTCCAGAATTTATAAGTTTTTATTTAAGTACTTCAGTCTTGAAAAAAAAATAGTGAATTTTGGGATGTTACATACTTATAGTAGTTTCTTACATATACTAAGAGTAGTTTCCACTACTTATGGTAGGTAGTTTCCAAAATAGATATATAGATACATGAAATTAACAAAAATGCCACCACTTTTTTTATTTTTTTTTATTTTTATCTAACACTCAAATACTATAGTTTTTAAAAAATACTTATAATACTTAACAGTAGTTTCCACTATCTACTGTGGGTAGTTTATTCAACTCAAGATACTAGTTCTTAGTTCTCACTAAGAGAGTTAATTCTCATTTGATATTTCCACTCTCTATGTTTGTGTGTGTGTGTGTGAAGACTTTAGGCCCTAATTAGTATAAGCAAATGAATTACTGGTTGAGGATCTATATGATGGTTACATCTATATGATGTTTACACCCCTGAGTCTATCAAACATTAGCATGCCTATATATTGAGTTAATGAATTTTCATAAAGCTTGTATCTATTTTCGAAGAGATGACCATGATAGGAAAATCTATTTACAAATATGTTCGCTTCTTTGTGATCATGAATGAACCAATTGCTTTTAAATTTCCTCATTAGTTCTTACATGCATTGATCAAAGAGTGATAGAGATTATAAAGTAGAGGAATAACATTAAGGAGATTCACCACTACCTTTGAGTCACACCAAACAAGAAGGTGATCAATGTTTCGTTGATGAGCTTTTATTAGATCATGTGTAATATCCTAAAATCCTAATTTAGGAAATTTTGATCAAATAGGAATTTATTTGTAAAATTAACTAAATATATTATTTTAATAAAATAATAGGATTAATTAAGACAAAAAAGGAGGGAAATATTAAATAATTTAATTAGGAAATATTAGGGTATTTGCTAATTAAAATAGATTTAGGAGGATTTACCAAAAAAAATTCAAAATTAATATAAAAAGGAATTTAATTATTATTTTTAAATAATTAAAAATACCAAAATATCCTAAACACCCCAACCAACCTATTTTTATTTTTCTTTTTCTTGTTTTTCCTTCCTTTTCCTTTTTCTGCTTTCTTTTCTCCTTTCTCATTTTCTTCCCCCGGTTGAGCCTCGTCTTTGTGGCCTAACTCCCCATCCTCTCTTCTCTCCCTAGTGCTGCCCAATCCGCGCTGTCTTATTTTTTCTCCTCTTTTGCCTGCCTGGTTCTCCCCCTGTCTTTTCTTTCTGTTCTTTTCCCCTGGTTGGCCGACCCAACCCCCCTTCTTCTTCCTCCTCTCTTCTCCCCATCCTCGCGTTGTAGGTCGCACTTGTGACCTACCACCATCCTTCCTCCTTCCACTATACCGCTGACTTGCTCCTCCTCTCTCTTTTCCCTATCCTTTCCCTTCCCATTTTGAGCTAGACCCCCTCACTTGCTCCCTCGCGTGCTCCCCTTCCTTTCCCTTTTCCCCCACCTGCAACCTACCATTGTCGGCCGGTGAGCCCTTGTCATGTCTGCCCCCTTATCCTCTTCCCCTTTGTCTTCTTCCTCCTCCATTGGCCTATAAATACGCCATACTGACCCCCCATTTGCTCTCCTTTGCTTTGCCCAGAAATCCCAGCCATTTTCACTACTACCACTTCAGACACCACCCTAGTTGCCGCCGTACACAAAACACCATCCAATCTTTCCTTGCATCACCCTCCACCAAACTGATCCACTCACTGCCCTTGAATTCCCCTACACGAACCACCTCAATTGTGCAAAGTTGGCAGCTCGAGCTGCCCTTTTCACCCCATCGCCGCCCCTCTCGTTGCTCTACGCTGCCTCCCCCTTCACAATCACCACTTCCCCTGCCACCCAATCAACCTAGTAGAACCTCCTCTACCTTCCTCTACCTTTCCTTTTCCCTTTCTTCCTCTCCTCCCTCCTCCCTTTCTTCCTCTCCTCCCTCCTCCCTCTTTCTCCACCACCCTCGGCCACCATACCACCACCACCTACGCAACCAACTTGCTGCACCACCATCACCACCGCAACCCTCTTAGTCCAGAGACTCCCCCACCCCCACAACCACCATCTCACACTCTCTCTTCCAGCCTAAAAGACCCACCGCCGCCATGTGTCGCCACCGCCACTTAGCTGCCACCCTCACTAGGTTGTGCCCTAACCCTTCCTAGCCCTTAAGTATAATTTATTTAGTATAATTATTATTCTAGCTTTATTATTATTATTATTAAATTTATTACCATTATTATTACTAATATTGTTAGTGATATTCTATCATTGACTAATATTACTACCTAACCCTATTTGTCTAATAATAGCATGGTTAACTATTTTAAGGATAATACCCTTATTTTTACTACAAAAGCTGTTATTATTAATATTATCACTAGCACTAGCTCATAATAGAGGTAAGTAGGAAATAATAAAAATGTTAATAAGAGGGAAGTTAACCCTAGTGTTTTCCCTTTTATAGGTGAGCCAAGTTTGACCCCTAAGGAGGCTTAGGAGCGTGCTCCAAGCCTGGTGTCATTTTAGGTAAGTATGTGGTTAAGGCCTAATATGTGTTATGTGTATTATATGTTATGTGTGATGATATATTTTTGTACCTTATGTGGTTATGAACTATGTACATGTAGAGCAGCTTGCTAAGCGTGGAGCTAAAGTAAGTTGTATGTGTTCTCTTTATGGCGTGTGTAATAAGATAATGTGTCATGTACCTTGTGGTGTTTATGTGATATGACCCTTTAGGACATGCATGCTAGGTGGTTTTAGATGTTATGAATTGGTAGTGAAAATATGAAAGGGATAAAGGAGGTGAGTTGACTAGAGGAAAGTAAAGATGACCTAAGTGTCTTATGACTTATAGGTGGACAAATAAAAGGATAATATGAATAAAATAAATGGGTGAAATAAATCTTACATGGGGAGTATAGGGTTTGTATAGGATGGATAGTCTTTGCATAGAGATAATCCTTACATGGAAAAAGTTGACTTGAGGGTTAAGTAAGGTGAAGGACGAGTTATTGGGGTGATTGGAGTCCATAGATGTAAAATAGTACATGATTTGGTATAAGAGTGCATGAGGGACTTGGCTAGGGGTTGGGAGGAAAACCCTAAGTGGAGGAGATTGTGGAAGGGAGAAATAATGGAAAGGATTGGAGTATGGGGTGAGATTGGGATGATGTCACATGGAGGGTGAATGTGTGTCATGTGGAAGAAGGAATGGTAAGTGAGAGTGATGGAGGGATAATATATGAGAAAAGATAGGTGCTAGGATTTGGAATGGCCAACTAGGGTTTCGTGGCCACATGTGCAAATGAGGAGTAAAGTGGGATGCTTGGGGACAGATTGAGTGAGGTGATGAGTTAGGGGCAAGAAAAGCTTGGGATGTGTGAGATAGAGGAAGGTTGGGCCATATAGGCCATATTAGGGTTTTTTAAGGAAAATCCTAGAGGGAGATAGTGAGTTGACTTAGAGATATGGAAAAGTGGGCCTCGAACCACACACATAGGAGTTGCGTATTCATGGTAAGTAAGGAAAAGGGGGAAATGACGTTTGGATGTACTAAGAGGCATTGAGGTCCAAAGATATAGGATGGGCCTTTCAGGAGAATAAGAGTAGATGGGTTGTGTGAGCAGGTAGTCCAAGGGGCATGCATGTCTAGGGAAGAAATATTTATTGAATAAGACACGGATAAGACACTAACCATTTAAAGTGGAAGATTGTTGAGCTGTGACCAGACCAATCCACTGCATAATAGTGGCCAGGTGTAGGTTGCCCTAGTACTAATCTAGCGACGAATAATAGTGGCTAGGTGCATTTTGCCCTGGATGTTTGTGATCCATCGGTTATAATAGTGGGGGATCCGGAGCTCAATAAACCAAACCTTAATTTATGATAAGATATGGGAAAGATACTAATCACTTACAATGAAACACCATGAGAGTCAGGGCTAGATAGATCCACTGCTATAATAGTGGCTAGGAGCACTTTACCCTAGATATTGATCCACCGGCGAATAATAGTGGCCAGGAGCATTCTACCCTGGATGTTTTCGATCCACTAGCTATAATAGTGGAGTTCCCGTACTCTCATGGACTTATAAATATAATGGTGTGAAATGGAAATATTAACTAGAGATCTAATGATTAAATTAACAAGACTAAATCACTACTTGTAATATCTATCCTTCATGTATGGCTCATCTACATGGTTGCCTGCTTGTGTTATCTGTATTTCATGTATGACCTTATCTTCATGGTTACCTTACTCAGTATGCAACGTACTGATCACCGTTTCATGGGTGCTGCTCATTTCCATAAGCAGAGGTCCCTTATGAGTTGATGTAGGTAGGATATGCTATATTTGATGTCTAAGTGTTGATATTTTGGGACTTGGAATGGGACCCAAGGGCTAAGTGTTATATTATTCTCTCCCCTTGGGGATTTGACTATGTAATCATTTTTGGTTTGTAATGACTTTAAATCATGTACTTTGATTTTCTCTTTATGAATATTTTGGAATTCTATGGATCTCTATCTTAAGTGTGTTTAATGTCTTCCAAAATTATTTTTAGCCTTGTGGTTGGTGCGAGACTAGCTGGGGGCCAAGCTTGTGCCAATCACGGCGGTAGCACTCCCTGTGCTTGTGTATGTTTATAATTAAACAAAAAATTTCAAATATGATTTTTTAGGTTGTTACACCATGCCAAATAATCTAGAGTTCCACTAGGTTAGCTGAATAACCAAAGTTCCATCTTCTCGTCCACTCTCATGCTGCTCCACCTACTAAGATGACTGCAAGGTTATTGATAGGACCACCATATATCAATAACACTACTTTAATAGACGTTTCTTTTTATTTTCTTTTGGCCATCATACAATATTTCTTTGTGCCCTTTTATCATGAGAAAGTATGATTATATGTATGGTATCTTTACTAGAAGCTAGTGCACTAATTCATGTTTTGCCTTAGCTTAGTACTATTAGACGAGTCAATCAAAGTTGGCTAAACCATTTGAGTCTCAAGTGCGATATGCCTATGCAGTTACGATCTAGTTCATAATTATTTTTATTTTGGGACAATACCTAATTCATAATTAATAGAATCATGGGATTCAACATAATATAAGATTAGATTTATAGAGGAAAGAAAAGGTGTGGACATTTAAGGAGAATTATGATAAATATTTTGGAGTAATAGAAATGTGAAAGAATGAAGAGAATGCTTTACATTGCTATTGCTCTAAAACATAGCAATAGATACATGCTTTTGATGTTACATCTATGATGATCTATGCTTATATATTCTTTTTTTATTTTGGTATTGTAGCTACTAAAGTTGTTCACAATGAGTGTTGGATATTAACCTATGTAAATGGACATAACCTAATATGAGAGGATTAATAATTCTAAGATTTAATTAATAAAGAATAAATAGAAACAAGAATTGAGTAAAAAATAATGATATTACTATGTATGAATTAGAGATTACAAGAGGAATCAGAAATCAATTACTCAATGGTACAAGTTCTCTCACAAGTCTCTCTCTAGAACAATAGAGGACTAGTTGAAGAATCACATACTATTATTGTCAAACCAGAGAACAAGGAATTTATATTAAATTAGGTTGAGGTAGTGTAAATCTAGAATTGACACAATCATATTAATCAACACAATCTTCCTATGTTGAGTCTAGTATGGATGTGCTGACCAACACGATAAGGTCGTGTATTTTTCTATTGCTCTAAGATTATCCTTGTTTCTGAAGGCATGTTCCAAGCACAAATGTGGTGAATACCATGTCTACCACGCATTGATAATATGAATTCAAACTCTATCCAAACTATTTTACTAATCCACACAACCCATCCATATTTCATAACACCTCAAATATGAATCACAAGTTCATAGTTCTCCACCTTGACAAGTATTTGAAGAAGCTAACACATAACATACATGATCAGGGCATCATGGAATATGGACACCAAATAAGTCCAAGTAATGCTTAAACTTTATCACAATCAATGGCTTCATTAGCCATTAGATTCTCCATAGTAGCCACCTTCTCTGACACAATGTTGCCTATAGCTATAGTACCTTAGATGAAGTGGTATCTGATACTAATGTGTTTTGTTTAATGATAGAATGAATTATGTTTCTTTTTTAAACAAATAGAACTATGACTATTGCTTTGAGTAATAGGAGAACCATGATTAAAATCAAGGTCAAAAACTAAACTTTCAAGCCATGGAATTTCCTAAAAAGCCTCAACCATAGCTATGTGCTCAA
Source organism: Tamarix chinensis (assembly GCA_030549775.1). Classification (NCBI taxonomy): domain Eukaryota; kingdom Viridiplantae; phylum Streptophyta; class Magnoliopsida; order Caryophyllales; family Tamaricaceae; genus Tamarix; species Tamarix chinensis. The sequence goes on from CM060174.1 coordinate 63,560,414, forward strand.
CATTGGTGGTAGACAATGTAACCACTTCTTACAAGGATGATATCTATCTTATTGCATAACCACCAAGATATAATATGTAACCACTTGTGGACCTCATATTATTAAGGTCTCCACTATAATCAAAGTCAATGAATGTATTAAACACATTAGATAACCTCCCATACTCCAAACAAGTTAATGTTGATGAGTCTTTTTGGGATTTGATATATATCTACTCACATCTTGAGCAATATTAGGCTTGGTACAAATCAAAGAGTACATCACATATTCCATGGCATTAGAGCAGGGAACTATGATCACAAACTCATCATCTTTGGATTTGGGGTAATCAAAAGCAAACAATATCGTGTGAGCATATAAGCAAGCACTAATTAGTTTGGCATCCAACATATGAAGCCTCTTTAGAACCTTGTTCATATACTAATTCTATGATAAGTAAAAATGCTTATGTTTGTCATATGAAATGATCTCCACCCTAAGTATATTCTTTGCAAGTCCTAGGTCCTCCATCTCAAACTCAAGTTTCATCATTGTTTTCATCATGTTAATCTTAGAAAAATATTTTTCTACCACAATCATGTCATTAACATATGGTAAAAATATACACAAAAAATGATTTCCTACCACCTTCAAGTATACACATCCATTGTAGTCACTCCTAGAGAAATCATGCTCAATCATAAATTCATCAAACCATTTATACCACTATCTAAGTGATTGATTCACACCATATAATGACTTTCTCAATAAGCACACATAATCCCACTTGTCCTCAACAATGAAACCATTTAGTTGGCACATATAGATCTTCTCCTTGAGCTCAACGTGTAAAAAAGTTATTTTAATACCCAATTACTCTAACTCTATATCATACATAACGAAAAGTGCACATAAGAATGTTTGTATGTTTGACAATATGGAAAAAAATAATTCAGTGTAGTGTACCCTAGGTATTTGACTAAACCCTTGTGCAACTAAATGACCCTTGTATCTAGATCCCTCAATTCTTGTGGTTCCATATTTAAACTTGTATACCCACTTGCAATCCATTATTTTTTTCTTTTGTGTGCCTTCACAAGTTCCCATGTTTGTTTCTTCCATATAGATTGTATCTTCTTCTCTATAGCAACACACCACTTAAATGACATTTAAGTATAGCAATAACTCCTATAGATCAACAACAATATATACAATGGACAAAGCATACTCTTTAAAGCTATATCTAATAAGAGGCTTCATAACCCTCCATGGTCTACTTGGAGCAATGCCTCGTTGTTGCACTTGCTGCTTGGATCCACTCACCTCTGAAAGAACCTTATAGGGGGTGAATAGGGTTTATTCAAAATGAAAATAATAAATAACAAATATATACACAATGAACAGTGGTTCAAGAACAAATTACTCTCTAAATCCACTACCAAAAGGTATCCCTTTTGAATTTGAAATAGTGATGTATTTTTATTGATGATTACTCTTTTCTCGATTTATAAGTAATACAATATCAATGAACTCTAAGAGATGATTTAAAACTTGAATTATTTATTTTCTTTAGACTCTCAACAAGAATATCTCAAGAATGATATGCAGACACTCACCAGTCCCCTTGTAATGAATTTTGTAAGGTGGTTGTGATTACAATCGATTCCCATCAATAAATCAAGGTATGAAAGTGTTAAAATTTATATGAGATGTAATCTAGTTAGATGTAATAAAATATATTACAATTGAAGGGAAATTATAGCTAAGAAAATATAGCTATGAAAACGTTTCAATAAAAACTTAGAATTTGAAAGTTGAGAGAGTATGAATGAATAATTAAATGATTTAAGAGTAGTTATTAATTGCATAGAAAATGTTGTTGAAAATTTATTATAATAAATGTTGAGGGAGATTATTTATAAAGCTCATTGTAACACCCAAAAATTTTATAACCTTTGTTTGTGGGTGTTAGCCTTTTTATTTAAATTCAACCCTTAAACCTTAGCTTAATTATTTTTATTTATAACATTTGTCTTGTAACCTAAATAAATTTCTAATTTTTTTCTAATTGTTTTACCTCTTTAATTTTTTCTAGACCTATTCTAAACCTAATTTTTTTACATGATATATTTCTACCTGATACCCTAATCTATCTAAACAAAACCTAAAACTAAATATATTTATCCCTACCTTCCCCTACCATTTTTACCCTTAATTACCCCTTTCATGTCCCATTCTTTTCTTCTACCCTGACCATTTTTCATGTATTTTCATTACCTCATGCAATGCCCATACCCCTCACCCCTCACCCTCTATGAACTATACCCCATCACCATCACCGCCACTCCACTCACCCTATATGTAAATATATACATACAAACACACAAGCACACTACCACTGCCCTTCCCCAACTCCCTCTCTCTTGACGTTAGCCTTCCCTCGACTAAAAAATCTAGCCTCTACATTTTTCCCAACCTAAGTAGCCACCTTGCAACACCCTCTAACCAAAAACCATGCACACACCACCCCACCCTCCTCTACGTGCAGCCGCTGCATTTCCTTAACCAAATAGCTTGCATACAACACCTTCTTCCTATTTCCCTTCTTCTCCTCTCCTCATCCTCATCCTAATCCTACTCCTCCTTCTCCTTCTTCTTCTTCCCCCTGATTTATTCACTCCTTCCCTACAATAATTTTTACGATCCTTACCTAACCCTCCGACAACTTCTCTTGTAGCATCCCCATAGGCAATGATAGTTTTTGCCATTGATTTCCCCCAACCCTTTTAGCGCCTCCCATCATAGCCAGTTACCACTGTCTCTGACCCTTTCTACTGCTATCTTCTTTTATCTCCTTCCTCCACCACCTTGCAGCCATCACACCAGTAGCCACCACCCATGCATACACCATCACTACCTCGCATGCACCACCAACCCACCTCCAACCTTACGTCACCACACTTTCCCGTAGCACCAAACAACCCCTACACCACACCTTCTATCATAGCCCATCATCCCTCCTACACCATTGTGCCTCTACACCACCACTGTTATCTCTCTACTACAACCTCCTACTCCAGCCACCAACCAGCACCAACCATCACCACCATCTCCACCACCACTGCCTCACCCTTCCACCACAATCATCATTCGCACCCTCCTGCGCCACCGTAGCCCCCTCGTGTGCTCCTAGTCACGCTGCATACGTAGGATGAGGAAGTTTTTGTTTTAAAATTTTTATTACCTATTATTAATAAGTAAGCATATTTTGGTAAGTTTTAAAAAATAAATATTTTATTTTTAGGTATTTTGGTATTATTTTTAGGTATAAAAGTTGATTAGCGGGATATCGCAGTATTTAGTAAGATACCACTATTTTTGCATTTTTTTTGGAATTTAGGTAACTTTTATACTCTCTTATAATATTAAATTTTACATGATAGCACATTAGGAGTTTTGTTTCAGAAAAATGTGAAGTATGAGTCATTATGTTATAATTATGTGTTAGCTATTATATCATGAAAATTAGTAAAAAGAGCATGTTATCATATGTAAAATATTTTTGGTACAAAAATATAGCAAAATAATATCTCCTGATTAAGTATGAAATGTACATGGAAAATAATAGGATGAGTATGTTTAGATATAATTATAGAATAATAATCATGGATGCGTGTCCTAGGGACAATTTGGTCATTTTATGTGTATTATGATTTTTACCACGAAAATCATGTCTAATATGTATTATATGTTGGTAAGCATGAGATTATGTGATCATAGATGTATTATATATGCTAATGCATAATGCTAAACAAATGGCATTAAGCTAAGCAGTGGTGTTGAAGGTGGGTTTTACTTCAACAAAATTTGAAAAATGAAGAATGCAAAAGAGGAAGATTTAGGAATTGAAACTTGGTTTTAAGACCTACAAACTCAAGTACTTGCATCAAACAACTAAGGTTACAACCCTTATCATAAATGGTGCAAGTTTTTTGCAACAACTAAAAAACTACACAAGCTTGAGAGTGTCGAACACAAGGTGATTTATTTTTAGCCAGAGAGATGTGCCCTTCTTAGCCAGAAGAAGAAGAAGAAGAAGAAGAAGAAGAAGAAGAAGAAGAAGAAGAAGAAGAAGAAGAAGAAGAAGAAGAAGAAGAAGAAGAAGAAGAAGAAGAAAGAAGAAGAAGAAGAAGAAGAAGAAGAAGAAGAAGAAGAAGAAGAAGAAGAAGAAGAAGAAGAAGAAGAAGAAGAAGAAGAAGAAGAAGAAGAAGAAGAAGAAGAAGGAGAAGAGAAGAAGAAGAAGAAGGAGAAGGAGAAGAGAAGGAGAATAAGAAGGAGAAGGAGAAGGAGAAGGAGAAGGAGAAGAAGAAGGAGAAGAAGAAGGAGAAGAAGAAGAAGAAGAAGAAGAAGAAGAAGAAGAAGAAGAAGAAGAAGAAGAAGAAGAAGAAGAAGAAGAAGAAGAAGAAAGAAGAAGAAGAAGAAGAAGAAGAAGAAGAAGAAGAAGAAGAAGAAGAAGAAGAAGAAGAAGAAGAAGAAGAAGAAGAAGAAGAAGAAGAAGAAGAAGAAGAAGAAGAAGAAGAAGAAGAAGAAGAAGAAGAAGAAGAAGAAGAAGAAGAAGAAGAAGAAGAAGAAGAAGAAGAAGAAGAAGAAGAAGAAGAAGAAGAAGAAGAAGAAGAAGAAGAAGAAGAAGAAGAAGAAGAAGAAGAAGAAGAAGAATAAGAAGAAGAAGAAGAAGAAGAAGAAGAAGAAGAAGAAGAAGAAGAAGGAGAAGGAGGAGGAGGAGGAGGAGGAAAGGAGAAGGTAGAGGGAGTTCTTGGGTAGAGTTTTGGACACAAAATGGAAGAATGGGGGCAAACCAAAGAGAAGGGAAGGAGAGTGTGTAGTATATATATATGTGTGTGTGTGTATGTGTGCATGTGTGGTGTGAGTTTGGAAAAAAGAAAAATATAGGGGGTGGTGTGCGATGGTGATAATGGTGATGGTGCAGCTGCAGGGTGATGATGATGGTGATGGTTGTCGAGGATGGTTAGGGTTAGGGTAGTAGCTGTAGGGTGAGGGTAGTGATGGTTGTATGTAGGTGTCGCATGAGAAGTAAAATGGCAGGGGAAATTTAAGTGTGCAGGGTGTGTGTATGGGTGTGTAGTAAGGCATGGACAAGGGATTAGAAGGAGAAGAAGAAAAAGAAGAAAGGAAGTAAGGTGATGGGTAATGGATGTAGAAAGGTGATGGTGAAAGTTGTAAGTGCATGCTGCAACAATTTCAAATGTGTAGCTTAATGTTGGCAGAAGGAGGATAAGAAAGAAGGAAAAGAAAAGGAAAAAGATAAGGGTTGGGGGATTAGTTTGGGGTGATTTTGGATTATCCATAAGTAGTTAAGATTTGTGGAAATTTGAGTGATTATGATTTTGGTTTAGGAATTATGGTTTATCCGATTCAAGGTTTCAGATTTAGTTAAAGTTTTATAATTAAGAAATTAGGTTAAGGATAAAATAAGATTTATTGAGATTAGTATAACATTAGGGTGTTAATGATATGGGATTAGGCTAAGAAAATTTTTGGGGTATTACAAATATGTTCTCTCTTTGGGACTCTTCTTCAATGACCTCTCTAGTTTACAAGAATCTTTTCACCATTAGAGAATCTCCCACATTTGGTGGCACCTCTTCCACTTCGGTTCCTCCTTCCATGCCTCCTAGGGCCTTGCATGCATCCTCTACCATTTCAACCTCCTCTAGGTCTAACAAGGTCATGAATCTTTTGTTTGGACATTCATTTTGATAATGTCTAATCCCTTGGCACTTGAAATAATGCATGCCCTTTGTTTGAATAGCCTCACCCACATTTAACTTCCCTTTCTCTTTAACATCAAAAGCTTTGATGTTAGGGTTATCTTTTAGTGTCTGTTTAGGTGGGTAAGTGTTCGGCCTCAAACCTCCATCCCTTGAAGCCCTCTTTTGCATTTTACATTTCTCCACTTTGATAGCCAAATGGAATAAATCATCCAAGGTATAGTACTCATCGAGTTCCACCTTCCTAGCAATATCTCCCCTAAACTCTCCTATGAACTATGAACTAAGACATGGTATGTTCTTCAACCTCCTCTAAACCAAGCCTCATGATAAGTCTTTTAAACTCCCAAATTTATTCTTCCACACTCAAATACCCTTATCTTGAGGAAGACATTTTGTTATAAAGGTCTTGAGTATAAGAAGGTGGTAAGAGCCTTTCTCTCATCAACCACTTCATCTTCACCCAACTCCTCATCCTAGATTTGCCCTTCTTCCCTCTATTTTGCACAAAATTCTCCCACCATAAGGAAACATGTCCCTTAAGCTTAAGGATAGCAACCTTAAAAGAATTCTCATCATCCAAAATCGTAGCTTTAAACAGCCGGATGCACCTCATTTACCAATCCAAAAACTCATTTGGATTATGGGATCCATCAAATTTAGGAACTTCTAACTTGATGTCACTAAGAGGCTCCCTCCTTCTCATCCTCCTCTTTCAAAAAGACCTAGGGGAATTGCTAGAAGATAAGCTATAATTGGTTGGCTCATCTCCTATACCATTTACCCTTTCCTCTCCTTGAGACATTTGACTCCTTGCTTGCTGAGGGTTGACATTAGGCACGAGTGACTCTAACATGCCTAATACTATCCTCATATCGACTTTCAAGGCTTCAATGGACCTATCCATCCTGAATTTGTGAGCCTCCTCAAGGCTTAAACCTCATCATATAGGTTGGTTCTCCATGGATTAATCTTGTACTGCATGTGAAAAGAATGATTCTATCTGATAGGAATGCAACATGAAGTAAGGTGCGTAAAGGTTCAAACTTGGAAAAAAATGGCTGAAGGAAAGATTTTTTTTGTGGACGGTTGATGGTGGCTACAATTCAAGAAATGAGAGCCTAAAATTTACCAACCTTAAGCTTTGATACCAATTTTATGCATAATGCTAAACAAATGGCATTAAGCTAAGCATTAGTATTGAAGGCGGGGTTTACTTCAACAAAATTTCAAAAAGGAAGAATGGAGATGAGGAATATTAAGGAGTTGAAACTTCATTTTGAGACTTACAAATCCAAGTACTTGCATCAACCACCTAAGGTTACAACCCTTAGCATAAATGGTGCAAGATTTTTGTAACAACTCATACGCTACACAAGCTTGAGAGTGTCAAACACAAGTTGATTTTTTTAGCTATAAAGATGTGCCCTTTTTGTAATACTATTCTCCCTTTTAACTAGGGGGTTATTGATAAAAGTTACAAACATAATATTAACCATGCAGGTTAATCTTAGTACATTGTCACCCATAATTTAAAGCTATAAAAGTTAGCTAAGGTTAATCAACCTCAATCAACTAGAGCTAATTGTGTGTTGAGAATCCATAGCCTCTCATCACTAGATGATTGAAAATACAACCTATGACAAGGTTTATGATACATAGATTAAAAATTAGGAAAGTTAAACAACATACTTTCAGTAATCTTAGCTAACAAAGGTAAATAAATATGATAGCCTACTTAGTTGATGGCTGCTTGAAGGTCTGCCGAGTAGGATTATCGGTTCTCCTCAATTTAAGCCTATTTTGGAGGGCCTTGAAATTCCCATAATGATCTTCCTAATACCCTTATTTCCTATATAAATGATGGAGAACCATGTTGGTCTTGATTCAACCGAGATAGGTGAAGTATGGAGGTGGGTAAAAGTAGTGATGTGGGCGATTATTTGGAGCCATATTTGAGCCGTGTGTAGTGGGAGTTTGGGTGTGCCATGTTGCAACTATATGGAGCCATGTTTACGTCGGATGGTGGAGTTTTCTTGGCTGTTGAATAATCTAGCTATTTATTGACCCAAATGAGAAGAGTTATGAAGTTTTCAAATTTAGAAAAATTAATAAGTAGATTATCCTTGGTTTGGGAAGATTGGGATGCTCCTACATCATATACATGTTAAGGTTTTATATGTAAAATATTGAATAAGGGAAAAATGGTCATTTAGCATATTTGATAACTTAATTGCATGATAAATTAATTTAATTATTATATTTTAGCCTTTTCATGACAATTTGATAAATGAAATGGATTTAGTAGTTAAAGAGGATGTTTATGTGGTAATTTTGACCTTAGAGGCAGTTTGGTCATTTTTGGCCTAATGCGTCTAAAAGTAAATAACTGAGACTAGGATGGACTTAGTATATTTTTATGAACTACCTTGGTAGTGATCTTGTTTATGGTTGTCTCCGAATAATTGAAAATGATTAAAACAGTTAGCCATAGAAATTGGATGTATGTGATTGTATGTGATTTCGTGGGTACTTGATAAAATACTAATACTTAAAGTGAAAGATCTTGAGAAAAGGAATGGTGGCTCATTACAGATCACTACCCTAAAGACATAGTTTAGCCAATGATTGATTTTTGATTTTTTCTAGTGTCCCTTAGTGCCCTGGTAAGGCCCTATATCTTACTCTATTTGGTTCTACGGATTGATTGGGGTATGAATACTTATGAATTAGGTGTCCTTGTTAGTAGGGTATTGTGTTACCTTCATGTACCAATGTGGACATGGTACCTTTGTTGTCCTTGGGTTGATAGTCGGTAGGATACTATGATACCTTGGTGTGTTGTTATAACTAGAGTACGTTAGTGTCTTCAGTTTCGTTGATCTCCCATCGAGTAAATATAAATGGAAATGATTGATGGATTATTAGATTGGTCGATAGTAGACTTCGAGCCTACCTATGTTAGAAAATTTATCACGATTGATAATGAGGTATGTCACATGTGGTTATTATCTTGGTTTAGGTTGATGTTGTTTCTAATTATACTTCAAATAGCATATCTTGGATGTTCCATTGGTAAGTTTTAATTATTTCAAGATGAATGAGCAAGAATAATAAATGAACTTGGTGGTATGTGGTTATAATAACGATTCTCATATTTCAATTGATGAATTATACTACTAGACCATGTGTGTTCTTTGCTTTCGGTATTACGTTGCACTATTGTGCTAATCACACATAGCTAGGTCATGTGTCTTCCTCACTATTAGCATTACTCTGCATGGTTGTGCTAATCGCGCATAGACAAGATGTATGATTATGCATAGGTTAGCATGGTTTTGATGCAACTATAAAAAGTGTGCCTTACCTAAATAAATAGTTATTTTTTCCTATCTTCAATTCTCTAGCTTTTTCTCCTATTTTTGCTTATATGCTAACTTGACTTTCTTCCTTCAAATCCTTTAATACAAATCCTTGCTCCAAATACGTGCTTCTCTTCTTTATTTTTGTACAATTTTGTGCAGATCCCGCCAAATAAATACCAACAGAGTAGTAGCCAAAATAAGAAGAAAATACAACCAAAATGCTTATAAATTATATGAAGAATGGTCATAAATTGGAGGCAAATCAAGATGGAAAGGTGAAAAATAATGAGTTTATTAACTACCACATACTTGAATTATTTCTTATCCCTAAGTAACTCAGATCATCAAAATGGAAAAGGATGAAGAAGAAGAATAGAAAAAATGGAAAAGAAAAGGATGAAGAGCAAGGATTTGGTGATAGAAACAGACTACACGGATAAGGCATATATACACAAGACCTACTCAAGCTGTGAGCATTAACCATAGAGAAAGTGAAAATAATGTTGTGAACAACCTTTGATCTTGAATTTCAATTCAATATCATTATAACACACTAAGATGGTTTAAAATAATGTATATGCACATCCTTACGAGATAAAGGTTAAATAAAGAAGTAGACTTCCTCACTGTAGTTAAATGTAGGTACTCTACACTCATGTGTTTTAAGGTTGTAATTATTTCGCTCAAAACTCTCCATGCCAATAATGATCAACTATATGCTTGCATGTTTTCTCATTCGCCGCCACTTAAAAGATAATATGCAATGTAAAAATCAAGAGGTCTTATTAAGGTTGTAATGGAGCTATGTTAAAGGTTGGTGTAAGTCTAGGATTGTAGCTAATGACCCAAAAACAAAAGGAGTGACAACTACAAGAATTTATCTCAAAATTTGAGAGCACTAATGCACTAACACACTCCAGGAACATTAACCAAGTGTTTTTTTAGCAATCCCTTCTTACCAATCAAATCTCAGATGCTTAGTAACCCGAATCCCATTTCTAAAGCTTTTTCCCTCTTCTCTTTTCATTTTTTTATATAAAAAATATGGATAAAGATAAAATTATATCATTTTTGCAATACTAGCTCTACCAAACATACTATTATCATGCAACCGTGCTTATTTTTAAGAAACCTACGCTAAATATATTCAAGAATTATTACCCCTAGTTTTAGACAAGGGTAAGGTAATAAATTAGGAACATAAGATTCAAATGTAGGTTAAAAGAAGGTCTTAATCTCAAAGGGGTTAAGCAAAAAGGAAACAAATATCATTTGGTAGGCAATTTGGCTAATGTAATGATGAAAAGAAAACATGTGCCTCAATCATGTTAATGCATACATAAGTCATATGTTTCTTGATGAGAAATAATGCAAGTTATTGTTTCACACGTTAGAGGAGAATATACACAATTAGAAAATAGTAAGAGTGTAAAAAAGAAAAAAAATCCATAAAGCTAAAGATCTCGCTGGCTCTAATGTTACCTACTCTATTTCCTAAGTCTCGATTTAGATGAGAAAATCAATAAAGATAAGACACTAGAGAGTTAAAATAATAAGTTATTTGAGATTACATTGATTAGAAAGTTCACACTTAAAAATAATTTTAAGGAATTTTTCATTATACTCGTTCGCAATCTATAGTTCTAACTAATGTATTATTAAGCCATGTAGGGAAATCTATCAAAGTTTTCATTGTTCTCCTATAATTTCCTAATGTTATTTAATATATTTTTAGAGAAAGATAGATAAAAAATGAAAATGAGAATCAAACAGAAGTAAACACACCAAAAGAAAAGAAAAAAACACACCAAAACAAACACACTAAATATATTAACAAATGGAAGTGGGAGGAAAAAACAAGGCAAGAAAAATAAAAGAAGAAAAGATAAAGAAATGAAACATGAAGGAAATATATGGCAGTAAATCCCCCTTGCCTAAAGGCCACATTTTCCTCAACTTATGTGAAATAAATAAATAATGGACCACTTATGGTGGTGGTGGTGGTGGTGGGTACTCATGCTCAAGATTTGATACATATGTTATATCATGGTGTTCATGTGGCTAATAGGAGTAATGGACTCTCAAAGGCTATAAACTTGGGATTCAATTGTATTGAATTTTGCATCAATTCGATCAAAATGGGCATCTCATGATTGGTTAGAGGAGGAAGGACCTTATGAAGTGTCAAAGGATGGTGCGGGAGAGAATCAAGCAATAATTAGTTTTGTGGCTCACTTGGATGGGTAAGAGGATCATCAGCAAGCTATGGATGAGGGTGACTTGGGTGAGGTGTGGTAGCGGGTAGAAGCAATTTTTGGGTACGTCATATTTGATAGTATTAAGGGCTATGCTAGAAAGGGGGTACAATACCTCTTGATTGTGCACCAATTTAAAGTGCCTACCCTCATGAACAACCATTTTCATGTTAAGGAAATTTAGTAACCCTATGAATTATCTCAGTACCTTTGCGGAGATATGGTCTGGGGTGTATCTCAGCCGATAAGCGATAAATGTAATAATACCCCCTACAACAATGCCGTCAATCAAGTTCTCTCCAACATTGTTTAGATGTTCGGTGAGGAGGTAACCTCCATCAAGGGCATCATCCCCCATTATATAGATCAAAGAAAATAACTCCACTTTTCTCACAGTGCCCTAACTCTCACCCTTACCAAAAAGAGTCCCTACTAATAGCCTTTAGATATATCTAATGATAGAGTTATAGATCAAGGAGGCTTTAGTGTTGTACCCTTTAAAAGGTTAAGGGGTACACCCTCATCCGGGCAAAGTAATTTGCATCCAAAAATATTATGGTTCCCATAATTTCGGGTCATCACAAGCATGTCATCTAATGCTAGGGAAACGGAGCAAACAAAAAAAATGGTCTAGATGCATATTATGAGAATTGTTAAACTTTTTGAATGAGGAGTTGTTGTTTTTTCAATCAAAGTGAAATGAGCTAAGGAACTTAAGAGTAAATCCTTTTCTCATATGATCAGCATGGGTAAATAAATGACCTAAGCCAACTCTACCCAACAGGTGGTTAAAATCCTTGTTGAAACCTAATTTCTCAAGGCACTACCAATCGACTTATTGGGTGGCTATGATCTTCCTTGATATAATAACATCAAAATAGTTTTTATAATTCGTATTGGCAAAGACTGTCAAACATGTTCGAGAGGTGTTTGTTGTTTTACCTTTACCACACGTTGGATTTTGGAGGGTTAGGAAAATGTTTTCTAGGGTTTTGAAAAACCAGAGGGCTAAAATTGATTAAGGAATGGGATTGGGTGGTGGGTTCTTATACAAAAGATTTGGATTATTTATCCACCCTGAGTTGTAAGTAGGGGAGAAAGGGCCTCCTTTTTATTGAAATTGTTCATATAATTCACATGATTCACAAGAGTTACATCATTGGGTGAAGAGCAATGGATTGACATTTAAATGATGAGTGCCTTGCAATACCACAATTCTCACAAACCGTAGATGTAGACGTTAATGCATTCTCACTTACTTTATCAAACCGTTGAAATAATACATCAACTTTAGAAGAAATAGGATCAAGGGTATCAACATCATACCTTCCTCCCTTCTTAGTAGAAAAGCTCTCACTTGACCACTGGTAGTGGTTTTGAGCCATGTCCTCAATTAATTGTTTTACTTCTGGTATGGTTTATATATATATATATATATATATAAGTGCCTCCTTCTATTAAATCTATAGTCATCTTTGTGTTGTAAAGGATACTGTTGTAGAAAGCATGAACTAGGATTTATTCCTCCAATCCATAGTGTGTACACATTCTCAACATATCCTTGTAACATTTCCATGCATAGTACAAGGACTCACCATCCTTTTGACAATAATTGGTAATGATATTCCTTAGTTGAATCGTCTTGGATGGGGGATATAATTATTTATGAAAGCCTGTAAAATTTGGTCCCAACTAGTGATAGAACCAAGAAGGAGTGATTATAACCAAGCTCTAGCTTTGACCCTCAATGAGAACGGGAATAATTACAGCCTGATCATGTCATATGACAACTCATTCATCTTTAAGGTTTCACAATGCTCAAGGAATATAAAAATGTGTAAATTCGGGTCCTATATTACCTTATTGTTATAATAATTTTGCTATAACAAATTGAGAAGTGTAGGCTTCAATCCTAAATTATTTGCAGTTACATTACATTTTTGTATACTCGACTATGTCCCATGTGCATTCAAAGATGCAAATGCTCTAAGAGAGTGATTTGATCTTCAAATTCCTCTTGGTTAGCCATGATTTATGAACTGGTGCTTGCTTGGGTCTCAATTACCCACTTCCTTATCTCAGCTAACATTCTCTTGATTTTGGGATATAATTCAACTGAAGGTCCAAGTCAAAAATATCAATACATAAAAAGTACCTGAAAATGCAAATTATGATCTATCATAAATCAAAAAAGAGAGATTGAAATGAAAAGAAAATAGAAATCTAGTCTAGCCAGATAAAAAATGGTATAATATTAACTACCAAAGTCCCCGAAAATGGCACCAAAAACTTGATGGGATAAATCTCCAAGCGCACAAATTCGTTTTAGCATATAAAGGTTTTATCCCATAAATAATTTGTTGTCAAGTATCAAATATTTACTGTTTTAGCTATCTAGATAAATCAAATTCAAAAAGTAAGAAATGCCTAATAGAATAAAATGGTAATGTCAACATTAGCAAAAAAATCTAATTAAGAGGCTAGGACTGGATTTTTATCATAAATTAATAATTACTAATTAATCAATTCAATTACTTAAATATGAGAGGGTAAAACAACCTAAATTAACTAATAGCCTCTTTCAAGGTCTAAATGTGGTATCTAATCCAATTTAATGATCTATTTTCATGGTATTCAATCAAATTAAATCCATTACATTTCATGCTAATTAATAAAATCTCTAAAATACTCTAGCCTACTTTTGTGGTTCGATTTTTTGTTCAATTATTATTTTTCCGATTATTAATATTCACCTTTCAATCATTTGATTAAATAAAAATGTCTAATCTAATCAATCATCAAGTAACTCAAAAAAATTACAAAACTAAAAATTAAAACTACAAATTCAAGCAATTAAAATGAAAATTAAACTAATTTATCATTAATCAATAATTTAGACTATATTTAAATCTTAGAAAAGAAATTTAAGCACTCATAATTGTAGTCAAATATCATAAATAAAATGCATGAATATAAGTAAAATTAAGCATAATGAATAACAAGATAAAAAAAAGAAAAATAGAACTATAGATTAATGTTGAAATTTGATGTTGAGAGTGCATACAAAATCTAAAACTACAAATAAATTTATGAGTTATTAAGGGAATTCTTGAGTTACATTGATGGAGTTTATCTTGTTTTTTCAAGTAGAAGAGGGAAAAGAAGAGTCAAAAACCCACATTGATTGTTTGTCCCCAGTCTCCTTTCTTTCTGCCGTAAAAATAAAATCTTTCCTATGAATGATGGGTCATGTGTGATTGTGATGGAATAACCCCCGCAAGATTATGCTTGTCTTGCATGGTCAAGTTGTGCAGTCTTTTCTCTGAATAATTCTGAGGGCATGGCTATGTTGATCATGCATGGCCATACTATGCATGTTCTTCGCTCTCAGCATTATGCCACATAGTTGTGCTAATTATGCATAGCCAGTCTCTGCATCCTCATTCCATAGATAAATTATGCATGGTTGTGCACGGGTTACCATGGTTGTGTTGCATTTGTCCACAAGTGTGCCTTAGCTAAATAAAAAATTATTTTCATCCCTTTTTAATTCTTTAGCTTTTATCCTCTTATTTATTGCAAGTGAGCTTTGCTTTTTTTCCTTCAAAGCCTTCCATAAAGAATCCTTACTCCAAATACATGCTTCTATTCCTTGGTTTTGTACACTTTTGTACATATCCTACAAAATAAATACCAAGAGAGCAGTAGCCAGAACAAGAAACAAAGATGACCAAAATTTTCATAAATTATATGAAATGTTGTCATAAATTAGAGGCAAAAAAGGTGGAATAGAGAAAAATAATAATTTTATCAAATATCCTATGAAAATGGAAAAATGTTATCTCATAAGAATTGTATACTATAAATTATTCAAATTTGAAGTTAAATAACCCCCAAAAAATAGTTAAGATATCAAACAGTTAGCTAAATGATTTCAACGTGGAAACATATGCAAAACAAGAATTGCTTATTTTTTTTAATACTCAAGTTCAGCACAAGATAGTAGTAGAAATTTAACATCAAATCATTAAGATACATATTATAATGAAACATATAAAAATATCTATAAAATGAGCATAAACCCATTAGAGTAAAGCACAAAGCTCATGAATCAGAATCATAACTATGGTAAACATTCATACCAAAACAATTGATTAAATTATTAATTTGTTATGAGAGCTTGGAACTGAAATGAAAAAAATAGAGTAGTTAGGTCTAAATGACATATTATATAGAAAATATCTGGTTCAAACTTAAGAAAAGAAAAAAAATGAACTTAGTGGGTGCCAATATTGTTAGGTTGTTGGAGTTTGACGCAAAGTCATTATTGGATTGTTGGATTTTGAAACTACCATTGCATTATTGTAGATCAATGTTCACTACCATTTCTTGTCTTGCCATGATAAACACACATATGTGATTTTGGAAGAAAATGTGAACTAATGATTGAAAAGAGAACAACTAGAGTAGAGGTTTAAAGAATGAAAAAAAAAAGGATGCAAACAAGAGTCAAAATAGATTACAAGCTAAGACTATTAAGTAAACATATGTTATTTTATTATTTTTTAAGCTAAAATGGCATTTTCTTAGAATAAACTAATCCTTCTAGCAATCCTAATAAATTATGCTCTGATCCTAACCTCACCTTATCGATCTTGCTCCAATCCTAATGTCCTCCAAATTCAAAAAGTAATGCTTATTTGGAATTGTTAGGATCATTTGTAGGATTATGACCCCATTGATCTAAACTAATATTGATCCAATCCTATTATCCAGTGATTCTAATTCCAATATAGATCAATTTGGTACATATGGATCATACGAACTTATGATCGGGATCATAATTTTAATAATATTTCTAACAACTATTGAAGTGTTACAAGTCCCTAAAAATGTTCTTGAATTAAGAGATTTCATGGACTTAAGGAGTTTTATAGATGGTTCAATCTCCCTTAATTACCAAAATTCTCTTAATGAACTAGTACAAATAAAACCTTTCACATATAATTTTTTCCCTAAAAGAGATGGCTAACATAATAGTTCAATTCTCACACAAAAAAAAAACTGGTCCTAACTTTTTTTCATTACTTCAAAGTGAAGAATCAATAGACTCAAGCTTTGAAGATGATAAAAAACCTTTCACTATGAATATCATTCTTATCAAAACTCTAGAATATGGTATCTTCATCCGTACTAGTAAAATTGGATATATTAATAGGAATAAGCTCATGATTCTTTTACTTATCCTCACAAGTGAACTAGGATCTTATTCATTATAGATTCAAGTATATTCAAGCTAATTCCAAACCCTGTGTTTGTAATAAAAGATCACTAGTTCATAGTCAACATGAACAATACAGCGAAATATTAGCGAAGTCCACATCTATCAATCCTTGAGTCCTCCTAAAATTTGATGTGTTTCCCATTACTATGTCTTAATTGGAGCCATTTAAAGCAAGAGAAAGAGTCTAAGGGTTCTAAATGAATATTTTGGGTAATAAGGATAATTTTATTAATTAAATAGAATTGTTATGAGTTTTGATAAATTTTAGTTGTAGATGTGTATGTGTAAAATAATTGAGAAATTTAAATAAAGAAGGGACAAAATATAGAAAAGAAGAGATATTCATATTTTTCTTCATGTCTTCCCTTGTACAACCCACACATAATGTATATTTATGCACTACTATGGGAGTGTGGGCTTTGGGAGATGGATATGTTGATGATACAAAGGCTTATAGAGTTAAATAAGCAATGATTCAATTGATAAGGATATTATGTATAATAATAATAATAATTATATAATATTAATTTTTATGTTAGAGAGATAATCATATACCATATATAAGTAGGATATTTATAACACTCCACTTTGGATAGAAATCTTCTAATAAAATTACAACACTATCCTTCTATGAACATCTCAAAATATTAGCATCAGTCCTATGATATGGTAAGTATTTTACAAATATCAATGAGGATGTAAGAGAATCAAGAATTTATATCCATAAACGTAAAGGTATCTCATCCACTCATGTTTGATACTCCCCTTTAAGTGTACACATTTTAAATAATGACTCATTAAAAACCTTATTAGGAA
Organism: Tamarix chinensis; assembly: GCA_030549775.1. Classification (NCBI taxonomy): domain Eukaryota; kingdom Viridiplantae; phylum Streptophyta; class Magnoliopsida; order Caryophyllales; family Tamaricaceae; genus Tamarix; species Tamarix chinensis. The sequence goes on from CM060174.1 coordinate 63,577,902, forward strand.
AATCTATGGAATAAAATTATAGCCAAAGAAAAAATTATGGTTTTCTCTCCCTTATTTAAGTGTGTCTACTTCATACGATTGATGCCAGTCAAATATAACTATCGGCAAATATACTAGCCATAATTAATAAAGGAAAATAAGAGTATTAGATTATCATTCCCATAGAGACTAAATAATAATATAAAGACTCTAATCACTCTAAATAAGCCTAGGCGATTGAAATCAAATAAATAAATAACCAATTCTAAATTAAGAATTTTAAATCAAATAAATTAAACTAAAATGGAATCAAATAAAATCTAATAAATGTAAAATCAATTAATAAATCTACCAAGAAATTTAGATCTATCATTATCAATTATATTGACCAATTAATTAATTACCCGATCTTTTTAATTACTAGCTATGTGTCAACGGAAATATATAACTAATGTACTCTCTCGAGTGACATAGTCCTATAATCAATTATTAGTCTTGCTATCTCTAGTTAAATGATTTAAATAAAGATAATGCTTTATTTTCAATTAATTATTTATCCTTACCTATTGTTGTAAAAACCATGTAATTGTTCTCACAACCCATTCAATTTCTATTTATGTTATTCAACTCAAAGTGGAGAATCAATTGTCGCATCAATTCTCAACTTATCAAATGCTAATTAAAGGTGATCAATCTATTAATTAGGCACAATCTGGAGCAATAACATAAAACACAGTGTAAAATATTAATCAAGCAATCAATGAATCTATAAGTATAAATAGTAGGGTTTCACCATATCCTTAGTAAAAGAAAGGATCATGATATTAATTAAAATAAAAATAGAATATTAATTATATATAAAATATTAAACCTAAAAATACCTGAATATAAAATTATAACACTTCAATAATACTATACTATGCTAGTGACAAATGGCTCTGAAATATATATTTTCCTTCGGCTTTGGCCCCTTATCCTTTGAGATCCCCCAAAACAAATCATGTTTTTTCGGCACCTGTGCCTCCCGCCGGTCTCCTACCTGTGCTTTTCTATTCCCAATTCTCTTCTTCTTCTTTTCTCCTGCACTTATCTAGCACCTCTATTTTTTTTCTTGCCTGAAAAATTCTCTTTCCTTCTCGGGCTTCATGCCCTACTGTTGTCGTTGACTCCCTTCTATTCCCCATCTCCTCTCATTTCTTCTATCTTTTTTGTGTGTGTGTGTCATGCCCTTTTTTTTTCCTTTTTGTTTATCCCATCAACCATTTGTCATGTATCTTCCTTTTTTTTTCTTTTTACCTTTTGTCTATGAGTTTCTTTTATTTACTTCTTTGTTGATATTGTTTTCTATTCTAATTTTTTTTATATCTTACTCAATACACATACTACTATTAATTAGTGCCTACAAAGTAAAATTAATAGATATTAATTAATTTTCTAAAATTCTTTCATACAACTATTTACTTTATGATATATTTTTAGATAAATATCTTGGTTAAACTTTGACCCATGTGTAATTAGATTTAGGAAAAACACTAGAAATAGAAATTGTAGACCTCATTTTTATTTTTATACTAAAATTTGAGTCACCTAAATCTATTTTTGTATATGAAAATTATAGTCAAACTACAGTAAGTTATAAAAATCCAAATGAAAATCAACTTTAAGTTCTAAACTAATTAAATACATGAGATTACTATAAAGTAAGCACATAATTAATATTAATATAAATAACCTCACATATTATTCAAATAAATAACAAAAAGATTAAAGCAAAAGGGTAAAAAATATGTAAAAATATTCATTTATCAACAACCCCACACTTAGCTTATTACTTATCCTTAAATAAGACATGATTCTAAATAAATAAAAATAAAAATAAAAAATTAATTAGCCACTTTCGTAAGTCTCACAATTGCACTTAGCATGTGTAACCCTTATGATGTGAATCTTATGAATTTATATTTAATTAATTTTGAAAATTGCTGTAAATTAATTACTTATAATTGTTTGTCTTATTTGATGAATTAATAGGAGTATAATGCAGCATATGGATTCTGTGGACTTTGGATATAGTTGCTGGGAAGTGCAGAATATGTATTGGAGTGTACAGATTATGTAATTTTTGTTAATAACTTGTAATCCCATATGATGCATTCGCCGGTCGGAATGGGCTAATGGAAATTAGGACGGTTGTATAATCCGCCACCCGGTCCTTAATTTAGACTAGATGGATTGTGGATTAATCAATCCTTAATAACCATGATTAGCTAAAGTTGTTATAGCTGATGGGAAAATTAAGCCTTAAGCTTAATTGTATTTGGGACATTTTATGTTGGGTTGAATTGGGCTGGTCGATTTATTGTGGCCCAAAGTCTTTTACGCCCGTTCTATCCAGGCTTGTATTTGTTCCGTATTGTATGTGTTGACATATACGGCCTTTTGTGTACATATAAATAGGCGAAATACTTGTAATACGGAGAATTTTTAGACAGAAATATATCGGCTGATTTCTTGAGCTTTCTCGCGACTTCTTTTCTCTCTCTCTCTCGGCGATTCTCTCTTTCGCTCGTCTTCTCTGATTCTGCTCTCGCTCTCACCTTGATCGATCTTGATCATTCACCTTCAAATTTTAGTTGCCATTGTATCAATTGTGCTTCTAAATCTTTGGTCTTCCTTTGGAATTTTTCCTTAGGCTGTACCGGCGAAATCGAACTTTGCGCTCGATTAATCGTTCGATCCTTCGTGAAACCCTAACAGGTTTCCATCACCTTAGAAGATGAGTGAGGACTCATGAGAGTTTTGCATATGATATATCTACAAAATCATACACAAATTGCATAAAAATGATAAACACACTTCTAACAACCTTAACTAATGTTATCTCATACTATTCTACTTTCATAACACCAAGATTAACTCTCAACCAAGAGTTATCACTAGGAAATTTAAAGGATTAATTTCAACATATGATTCACATATAAACATGATAGATATAAACAGAAAAATAATACAAATGAAAACCTAACCATGCCTTAGTCACATCAAGATTCATCCTCACAAAGTTATACCCTCTTATTTTTAATTTTCTCTCATATTCATGGCTACATATGTATAAGTACACTTAGATATTTGAGATATGATGATAAAAAAAAAGCAACTCACAAATATCAACAATAAACACTCATATTTTGTGGATAAAACCTCACATTAGATATCAAATATTTATCAAATAGACCTAACCATATGCTTGACTCATGTGACTAATCTCCAACATATCAATGTCCCCAATCTCAAGAATGAAATAGGAATTTATAAGGGTTGTAATAGGTTTAGGTTTAAGGGTTTGATGAAGAAAAGGGAAATATGGATTCAATAAAATGTCCTAAAACCTAGTAGAATCATGTTGATATAGACACACTTCTTACATATTCAAAATTATCAAGGTATTTTCTCATTACATAACATAGTGTCACATAGGTCAAATATCTTCATGTTGGGTCTTCACATCATTTTCACCATTTCTTCTCAAAATAAAATAAAATAAAATGGATAAGCTAGTTATTTTTTTTCCTTCAATACATACATACATATATATATATATATATCCCACATTTTTTTAATCTCCCACACTCATTCTTTTGGATTTAACTTAACACTTTCTTCACATATAACTTTGAGTCACATATGTAATGTAACACTTCCAAAAATCACAGTTGAAAAAATTTGTTTAATTAAAACAAATACAAGGATGAGGGTGTTATTGCTATGATTAGTATATACCCAGCCCTTAGCCAGTCTCGTACCAACCACAAGGCTAAGGAAAAATTCTCATCAACCATTAGGCATACTTAAAACAATAATTCATAGAAAGCCAAAATGTTCATAACACAAGAGTTAGAGTGCGCAATGAAAAGTTATTACAACTCAAATGGGGTACATAGTCAGGGTTATCAAAAGGAATAAAAGGTATAACAAAAAAAATGGAACCGAAATACAATGAAAACATTAGTAAGAGAGTCTAGCCTACATCACTCTCAGACCCCCATACCAAGTCTTATGGTCATCACATATCCCCATATGACACATCCAGTCCATCATAGACATCAAATATGGTACCTCCTACCAGCACAAATTCAGAAGGGTTCTCTGCTCGTGGGAATGAGCAACACCTATGAAATGGGTGGTTAGTATGCTATGTATTGAGCAAGGTAACCATATGGGTAAGGCCATCAAGAAACAAACAAGTAAGGCATACAAAGCATGATTTAGGTTCATATCATCAGATCAGACTTAAAATAATATTTTTTCCTACATATTTGTTATATTAATTCCACGTGAGTACGAGAACCCCACTATTATAGCCGATGGACCGAAAACACTCCACAAGACATAACGCACTTGACCACTATTATAGTTGGTGGACCGGAATTACATAATAGGACAAAATACACCTTACCACTATTATAGCTGGTGGACAGGAAAATCAACCTCACTGGCCCCCACTCACATGGCATTCCACTATAGTAATTAGTATCTTTCCATGCCTTATATTTATAGTTCACACATTTTTCATATTAATTCCACGTGAGTACAAGAACCCACTATTATAGCCAGTGGATCAGAAACACTCCATAGGGAAGAACACACCTGACCACTATTATAGCCAATGGATCGAAAAAATATATCCTCACTGGCCCCGACTCACGAGGTGTTCCACTGTAAATAATTAGTATCTTTTCATGATTTATTACCGTGCAAATTTTGGTTTATTGAGCCCGGAATCCCCCACTATTATAGTCGGTGGACCGGAATCACTCAGTAGGGCAAAACGCACCTTACCACTATAATAGCTAGTGGACTAAAAAATATATAACTTCACTGAGCCCTGGCTCGATAATCTTTCACTTCAAGTGTTTAGTGTTTTATTGTATCTTATTTTACAACCCGACTAGGCATGCATGACCCACTAGACTTCCCATGCTCACCATTTTATTCTCAACATTCTGAAACCCTATCCCATATCTTGGGACTTCTATACCCTCTAGTATATCCAGGCATTCCTTCCCACTCTTTCCTCATTATCATGAATACCCAACTAAATATCACTCTCAAGGTTTTCCTTCAGGAAACCCTAATTTGGCCTATATGGCCCAACCTTATTCTATCCTACACAACTCATACTCCTTTGCTCCCAATTAATCACCTCACTCCATTCATCGCTAAGCACCCCACTTTACTTCCCATTTTACATATGTGGCCACAAAACCCTAGTTGGCCATCCAAAAAATCCTAGCACCTCTCTTTCCTTGTATAATTTTATCCTTTCATTACTCTTACTTACCATCCCCTCTTGCACATGACACACATCCGACACAACCTATGACCTTGGGACTTCCTTCCCATCTTTCCCACTCACCATGAGAACCCAAAACTCTTCTTTGTTACCAAAACCATCAATTCCCTCGAATCACACCCAACATCACAACCTCACTATCTAACTCCCACACGTGATCACAAAAACCCTAGTTAGCTCCCCAAAACCTTATCTTTTATGTCACCCCTCAACATCCAAATACTTTTTTCTCACTTGGCTCACTTTTCCTCCACGTGATACCTCTCCCATCTTTTATTTTCTATTCTAATAATTTCCATTAGTTTTTCCATCCTCTCACACTTCTCTCACTTAGGGTTTCCTCCCAAAACCCTAGTCAAGTCTCCTATGGATCTTTACACCAACCCACGTACTATTTTTCATATATGGACTCCAATCACCCTAATAATTTTTCCCTTACTTTACTTAATCTTCAAGTTAACTTTTCCCACCTAAAAGTCATACCCATGCAAAGGCTAACCATCTCATGCAAACCCTAGACTCTCTGTACATGCTTTGGTCCATTCCCTTAATTTATTCCCATTATTCATCTTTTTGTCTACCCATAGGTCATAAAATATTAGGCCATCATTACCATTATCTAGTTATCTCACTTTCCTCACTCTTCTCCATTTCTCTTACAACCACATCATATAACTTAGAATCTCCTATCATGCATGTCATGAGAGACGATATTACGCAGGAACAATTCAAGTACAGATAATAATATCACATTACACATATCATAAACACATGCAATTTACCTGAGCTCCATGTTTAGCAAGATACGCTACAAGATCAAGATACATAATATATAAAGCATACACATTAAATCAACACACATAGCACATTCTCACACATAAAGACCTTAACCATATCTTTACCTAATACGGCACAGGGCTTGGAGCAAGCTCCTATGCCTCCTTAGGATTTTGACTTGGTTCACCTTTAAGAGGGAAATACTAAGGGTTAACTTCCCTCTAAATAAAATTATTATTATTTCCTACCTACCTTATCATAGACTAATATTAGGGTTAATAATAATAGTGGTAGTAGTAGTTTTATAAGTAAAAGTAAGGGTATTATTCTTAGAGTAGCTAATCATACTATTACTAGTTAAAATGGTCTTGGTAGTTATATCGGTTCATGTTAAATTATTCTTAGTAATATTTATATTACTAAAGATAATAACTTTAATTTACTATCAACAACAACATCAACAATAATGGTATTAGTAATACTAAAATAGTGACAATAATGATACTAACAACAACAACAACAACAATAATAATGCTAGTATTAATAATAATATTAGTGATATAATTAATAATAACAATAATGATAATATTAATATTAGTAATAGTATGAATTTTAATAATAATAATAATAATAATAGGGCCAAGGTTAATGATGATGATGATGATGATGATGATGATGATGATAATTATATTAACACAAATAAAATAATTAAAAATTAAATAAATTAGTTTTTAAAGGTTAAGGAGACTAGGGCACAACCTAGGGTAGTGGTGACCAGGCGGCGGTGGAGGAGGAAGTGGGGTTGGAGAGGGGGATTTCTAGGTTAGGAGAGGGAGAGTGAGAAGGTGGTTGTGGTGTGGTGGATTCTCTAGGTCGAGGGGGTTGGAATGGTGGTGGTGGCGCAATAGGAGGGGCGGCACAAGTGGCGGCTGTTGTGGTGGCCGAAGGTGGTGGAGGGGGAGGAAGGGTGGAGGAGAGGGAGGCAAGGAGAAAGGAAGGTAGGAGAGGTAGAGGAGACTTTGCTAGGTATTTAGGAGGTAAGGGAAGTGGTGGTTGCAGTGGGGATGGTGGCGTCAGTGCTAAAGATGGCAATGGAAGGAAATGGGTAGTTTGGGCAGCCAATTTGGCACGGCCAAGGCGGCTTATGTAGGATGAATTAGAGGTGTTTGGTGGAAGGTGATGCAGGGAGGAGTTTGATAGGTGGTTCGAACGACGGTGTTGGGTAACGGTGGCGGAGGAGGCATCTGAAGAGGCGGTGGCGCAAGGGAGGTAAATTTATGGACAAGAAATGGAAGCTCAATTAAGTTCAGGTATGGGGTATTTATAGGCTAATGGGGGTGGATATAATAAAGGAGGAAGAGAACAAGAGGGGCGGGTGTGGCAGGTTCGCAAGTCAGCGGTGGCTGGCCGGTACAAGCCTACGAATGGCAGTGTGCATATCCAGTTAGGAGGAGAAAGGCAAGGAAGGGGGAATGTGTGAGGGTAGGTGTGGGGTTGTTTGGGGTTGAAAAAGGAAAAGAAAAGTACGGGGAGAGAGGAAGATGCAAGACGATGGTAAAGAAGGAGGACGGTGGTGGCAGGGTTACAGGTTCGCATGGGAGGAGCGAGAGGAACAAGACAAGTAGCGGGTTGGCTGGTCTAGGGGAGAAGAAAAGAAGAAAAAGAAGGGGGAAAACTGGGTAGCTGGGGGTGAGGAGAAAAAATTGGACGGTGTAGGCCTAGGCCACACAGGGTAAGAAGAGAAGGGGAAAAGTGTTGGGATGCGAGGGCGCAGGCCCAAACCAGCAAGGAAATGAGGAAAAAAGAAAAGGAGGAAAGAGGAGAAAAGGAAAGAAAAAGGAAAAAGGGAGGAAAGAGAGAGAAAAAGGAAAAAAATAGGTGGGTCAGGATATTTAGAATATTTTGGTATTTTTGGAATATTTAAAATAATAAAGATTAGTAAAATAATAATTAAATTCCCATTTTAGATTAACTTAGGATATTTTGAATGTTTTTTTTCTAAATTCTATTTTAATTAGCAAAACATCCTAATTTTTTCTAATTAAATTATTTATTATTTTCCTTAAATATTCCACCTTATTTTAATAAAATAATGAATTTAATTAATTTTTCTAATAAATCCCTATTTTAACATAATTTCTTAAATTAGGGTTTTGAGGTATTTCATTTAGGTCTCATAAAAAAATTATACTAGTTTTTAGAACAAAGGTAGAGATGTGTTTTAGGTTTGGTTAGGAAGAATGCGGTTGCCGATAGAAATAAATGTCAATGTAAAAGGTTCAAAGAGGTTAACTAAGGGGTGCACATCTCATGTACCAAAAAAAATGATAGAAGATTATGTAGCTATGTGATCGTAGATCCTAATGTGTCTTTATCACTTCTTCAATCAGAGAGGTTATTGCTTAAAAACTTTAATTAAAAAATGGATAAGTTCTAGTAATCTCTATAGTTCACTACAAGAGCTACTACAAATAATATGATCATAGCAAATTAGTGCATATAAGGTTTACAAAGAAAAATAAAGACGATTAAATATAGATTAACTATTTATGTGAAACACTTAGAAGAGAAGGTATATATGGCTCAAAATCTCACTATGGAGTGTGATGAATCTCAACATGCCATGTTGATAGTTAAAAAATCATATATGTTCTCACACCCTTCACAGCCAATCACGTAGATATTTTTTTCCTACATTGGAGTCACCGAGATTGTAAAATAGTAAATTACTAATTTCCTTTTCTTCTATGAAGAGAACTATTCCCTTTAAATATCTTGGGGTTCTCCTCTCTTCTATTAGAATTCATTATAATAAAATGATGGAATTAGTTCAAAAAATCACAAACAAGCTACAAGACTGGTCTACCAAACTATTATCATATGTTGAAAGACTACAGATACTTAGATTAATTGTTTGTGGTTTCTAGATTTATGGGAGACAACCACTTACTTCCTTTAAAACTCAAACTTAAAATCATAAGCTTATGAAGAACTTTCCTATGGACTGACAAAGCTAACCCCAGCAAATGAGACTTGATTGTTTGGTCAATTATTTGTTTACCCAAACAAGAGGATAGTCTTTGTTTGTTAGATATTCAAGTTTGAAACATACCTATTGTGGGTATACATCTTCGATAAATTTCACAAGATAAAAAAAATTGTGGATAAAATGGATACATACTTATTACCTTAAGGTTGTTTTCTCTTTGGAGTGCTAAGTTACCTAACACTTCCTCTTGGACAATAAATAAGTTGTTTAAGCTTTGAGATGCCCTTGAACTTATGTTACTTTCCCTCAATCCTTATATGCTCTATAACACCAGTTATTTTTATGATAAAATTAGGCATAGAAGACCCTCTATTTCATGGTGGAAATCAATCTCGATGAATAATGCTAGTCCCAAGCATAAGCTAGTATTTTGGATAGTTTCTCACTCACTTATTTGGAAGATCCATCCTACTACTTTTCTGATGCAAATGAATTTCTTTCTCATCTCCTTTTCAAATATTTAGTCATAAAGCACCTCTTGAAGAATGCTCACTCTATTGTTAAATTGAAAGGACTTGTCTAGAGGTGGCTTGAAATGTTAGTTACCCTAGCTCAAAAGGCATGAGTCTTTAGAAGGAAGATACAAATGGTTAGAATCATGTGTGTTGTGTTGCATTTATTAATGCTAGCATACTATAAACTCCAAAATATCTTCCAAGCCACTTGTAGATGGAGGGATCTTATCAAGAGAGTTATTTGTATTGTCTCAACTAAGTACTTGATTGCTTATGAGAAGGTGAGTAGTGTTTTTGTCAAGAGTTGTTTAGATAAGTTTCCAGTACTAAATTGTAATTCTTCCATTAATCAATACAATTTTGACTTTTCCTTGAAAATAATAATAATAATAATAATTTACTAGTATATTTATAATTATAATTATAACAATAATTATCATATTCATAATAATAATATGTATACTTTATAATAAAAATATACTCTTAAATATATTTGTGATCAACATTATAGCAATATCAATTAATTTTAATTATTACTTAACAAAATTAGAACGTTTATTATACTAGTGGGATTTGAACCATGAACCTCAAACATAAAGAGAAAACACTTTAATCAATGTATCGCTAGAAGATTTTGTTAGTTATAACATACCTTTTTTTCTTAAGCCTCTATGTTTGATGGATGCATAATATAACAATTCATACTAACCTACTTTAAACAAAGTTACTTTTTATTACAAAATTTCCACCAATCACACTTTATACATGGTATGACAATTATATGATAGAATTTACTAAGTTGATGATACATTGAAAGGATCACTTAAAGTGAAATTGGATTAAGAAGAATGTTTGTTAGATTAAATTAGACAAGTAAATCTATATTAGATAAAAGTATGTGAATGTTTTGAATAGTTATTTGGAAATTTATTAGGCTATATATAGGTGAATAAGATGTAACCTTAAATAGATAAAAATTATTAAGAGATTAACTATAACATTATTTAACCACCTATTTAAGGTTAATAATTTTAGGATGAATTAAGATTTTTCAAATTTAATATTTAAACTAACCTAACATAGATTAAGGGTATGGTCTCCTCGTCCTATTTCTAAAGCTTATTCAAAATAGCAAAAATTTGATAATAACAAAAAAATGTATATAAGATATTTGATAACAACTATAATAATGATAACAATATTGATAATACTAATTTGAAAAATGTCAACTATATATGACATTAATGATAATAAAATTAATGCTAACAAAAGACTCATTAAAAACTTAGATTATATCATACCAGTAAAAATAAGTTGAGGGGAATGACCCTAAATCCCAAAACAATATATATATATATATATATATATATATATATATATATATATATATATATATATATATATATATATATATATATATAATGACATTGATATAAAAATGAACCTTCATTAACTCTATCTAATCTAAATCCAAATATACGGTTAGGTTCGATGTGGGATAAGCCCCATCAATGGTCACAATTTCCACGCCCATACAAACAACTTTAAGTAAGAGGCCACCCACCATAATAAATGGATTAACTCTTTCATATAAATCAATACACAAGTTTAGAAACTAATTGGAATGCTAAGTGTGATAAAATTAAAAATAAGACTCTATCTATATTAAAAAGAAAGGCATTCTATCGCTAAATTTTTATATAAAAAAATCATTTTACAAAATTTATATTGTACTTTTATTTTTACCCTTACTTTTTCCTATTATCTATATATAAAATATTTTTTTATTTCTTAATAAAGAATATAAATATAATTTTAAAACTACTTTAATTTTTTTTAAATATATAAATTAATAAAATAACTTGATTTCTTATACAAATGAAATAATTTTCCTTTTCATACTCCATACTAGTGGCTATGTATTCAAATCTATTGCTGGTGTTGCTATTGCTGGAGTTGTTGCTGTTTTTATTTATTTATTTATTTATTTATTATTATTATTAGTATTATACCTACTGCTATAATAATAATAATAATTATTATTATTATTATTATTACTATTTTTATAATTATAATTATTATCATCAGTTTTTTTTATTAAAATTTAGTTGTGATTATCTAATAGCGCTAAAAATAAAACTAGGTTATGGAGAATATATCCTCCTTTTGTTGTAAGACATCGAAGGCTGGTTACAGGATACGTGACAATACACCTCAAAGTAACAAAGGGAGAGTTCAGAAGACATCAAGGTTTACGATTATAGTAAGCCTAGTTGACATCTAGCTTCAAAAGGTATTTTGCTGTGTCTTCTATGATAAGAAAGTCCCTGCATATGAATGAATAAATAAATAAATAACAGGATGCCTGGGAATGGTATATGATCTAACATGCAGTAGGGCTGCAAGCAGATATTCTCTTCAAAATGCAGCACAAAGTCAATAATAATAATAATAATTAAAGATCGTTTACAAACTAAGGCACTTACCTAATCATCCCCTCAGAATGCAGCGCAAAGTCAATAATAATAATAATAATAAGTAAAAAAAAAAGTTCATTTACAAACTAAAGCTGTTACCTAACCGTCCCGGTGCTTCCACCGCCGGCACGCACACGTTTTTCAACCTTTTGCAAAGTCGATTTGCCTGCTCTCGTCAACCTTAGCTTCATCAACTTTTAATGCATCCTCAGTATCACTAGCACCAACGTAGGCCATGCATGCAGACCAAAAAGGCCTAACTTGCAAGTGGCAGCACAATACGTAGTACACAGGAAGGATTTTTGAAAGACAGGAAAAACTATATATTGAAAAATAATTTAAAGATACACAAGGAGTCAAAATCTGGCGGATCAAAACTGGAAGATTTGCTAATTTAAACCAATTAGCTAGCTAATTAGTTCTCATTCCAAAGTCTGCTTGACTTCGATTCATTAGTAAATGGATTTCACGAGTCAACAAAATCCTGGTGGAAGAAAATTAAAGGAAGTTCCACGGCACCAATTTCACCGGCCCCAACCCACCGAAATGGCAAGGATAAAATATTACTCTCAATGCGGTAATCATAAACAGTGTGCTACTTAGAAATGCCTATAAATAGAGATGACAATCTAATACTCGGGATCAGAACTCATAAGCGTAGGACTGAATTATTAGAGCTGTTTTTTGAGTCAAAACAATAAGATCAATAATAATAAAGCAATAGCTCCAATCTTTGTCTCAGAGTGAAAATGGCTAGGCCCAAAGTTATTGGCGCTGCAATGTTGGTTATGCTGCTTTTGCAGGTATCCACCGCAGCTAGAACAGGATGGGCTTCGGCTGGTGGTGGTGGTGGAGGAGGAGGAGGCGGCGGTGGTGGCGGTGGATCTAGTTCCGGTTCCGGCTATGGTTCAGGGTATGGATCAGGGAGTGGCTCAGGATATGGTGGTGTACAAGGAGGATATGGTTCCAATGCTGGTGGTGGTGGAGGAGGCGGAGGTGGCGGCGGTGGTGGTGGGGGGTCAAGTTCAGGTTCTGGCTACGGTTCAGGATATGGTTCGGGAAGTGGTTCTGGATATGGAAACGCTCGAGGAGGTTATGGTGGCTCTAGTGTCAATGCTGGAGGTGGTGGTGGAGGTGGTGGAGGCGGCTCCAATGGTGGTTCAGGTTATGGAAGTGGAAGTGGAAGTGGGAGCGGGAGCGGGAGCGGGAGCGCTATTGGCGGTGGTGCGTAAAGAAAACCATGCTAAAAGACTTTCCGCATTTAGTCATATAACAATCACAAACTAAGTATTCAGAAATTCCATGTTTAACACTATGCAACTTGTGTTTTCATAAGAAATAAAACTTTTATGAAGTAACAGCTAGCTTTCCTAACTCATCTTTGTATCATGTTGCTTCAAGGCATCGGCTGAAATAAAATTTCTCAATCTTTTTATGTAGGCTTTGACTTATGCAGTTATATATCTTCTTGGAGTAACAAGGCTTTGTCTTTATACGGAAACCTTTTTGTACCTCTGAGAACACAACTTTTTTCCTAATAAGTTCTTCTATTCACTCTATGCATGAAAGTCAGTTTCATGGTAACTTTATGTTTCACCATACTTTTAAACTCCAAAAGATATGAAGATTATAAATAAATAAATAAAGTGATTCAACTGAATTGCATGCGACATATTAGAATAAGGATTAATGAGCACGATTATTTTTTAAAATGACATGAATAAGGCTTTGCATTAGTAAGATTCTAAAAACACGCATCCAAGCCGGGTCGAATTAAGAGAATATGACACCATATCTATATGGGCAAACCTCTATATTGACTAATATATAAATTTAAATATAATTGTATGTCAAGTTAGACATTAATCCAGACTTGTGAGAACAGAACAAAGAGGTGGCATAGGAAAAAGAAAAGAAGGCAACTACACTGTTTTTTTATAATAAAAAAAAATTAAGGCTTTCAATTTGATATTAAAATGCCTCCTTTCGATGTGCCATAATTTGTGAATGCCATAAGGCTCCAAGGTAGACATCTTATGATCACTTTTCCCCTCAACTAGCAAACAAAAAGGTGAAGACATATTCAAATGTGAGAAAAGGCCCAAATACAATAGAATATGAAAGTTGTAACATGCAAATTTACCAATATATATATATATATATACTCAGAAATGCTTGTAATACTTCCTTGCTTCAATTCTCATGAACTCCAACTAAATTTTCCATCTCATAAGACCTAGAACTTATGACCAAGTCAGTCTTGTTAAAATATTTAGTTTGAAATTAGAAATTATACAAGAAAAAAACATTTTTTTTCCTTATTTGAAGAGAACATGATGATATGTTCAAGTTTGTTAAAGACATTAACAATATTTGTGATAAATTTAGATGATTGTGACCTTCCCTGTCATACTACCATTGAATGATTGGGGTTTTATAATATGTCTCGATGTCAACCCAATACATCTACATCCCTGCTTAGGATTATAATGACAACTAGATCCATGCAACCCTTCTTTACCTAAAAAAATATCCAAATAACAACCCTAACAAAGAACCAACATAAAGGTGTTTCTAATTTTCCCACTTCAAAGTGAATAAGCTAAGATGAATTTTATAGCTCTCATACATAATATAGTCCCTAACAAAGACATGCACGATAGAAAAAGATAAAACTTTTAAGTCTTCAATTTCACATAGAGGGTAATATAATTGTATGAATTTTACCTAATGCAAAATACCCAAGTTCAAACATCTAATCCAACAAACCTTACTTCAAATCAATTCAATAGTTTAACTTGCAAATTAAATGACTATAAACCCAATCAAAACACAATCGAACCATATTTCATCATCCCTAAAAGCAGCCAACAACACATTGGGGGAGTTTAAGAGAATTTAAGTATAGCAGGATCTGAATCTTATGTGAGATCAAAGGAGCGCATTCGATTAAACCAAAAGCATGCATTACTTGAGTTGAAAGTTTGTGATGTTTTGTTAGGCTGATGGGATAGACAATATATTCCACACATGTATGCACGTCCGCACTTGCCTGTCCAGCCCTGGGTAGGCCATGAATCCAAATGGGCTCGACTTTCTTTTTTTGCTAATTTATTTTAAATGTTTAAAAGCAGCTAACAACACATTGGGGGAGTTTAAGAGAATTTAAGTATAGCAGGATATGAATCTTATGTGAGATCAAAGGAGCGCATTCGATTAAACCAAAAGCATGCATTACTTGAGTTGAAAGTTTGTGATGTTTTGTTAGGCTGATGGGATAGACAATATATTCCACACACGTATGCACGTCCGCACTTGCTTGTCCAGCCCTGGGTAGGCCATGAATCCAAATGGGATCGACTTTATTTTTTTGCTAATTTATTTTAAATTTTTAATTAGTTTTGTTTAGTATTATTCAGTTTCATTTTTGCAGTTAAGTTGAATGGTTATGTGGTTTTTCCCATTTGTGCGAGGAGTGGATGACATTCCCTCCTCCATGATTTTTTTTCTATTTAATGATAATCTAAGCCATCATTTTATATGTGAAAAATATAACAAGAAAAAGGGGGATGATCCCAACCTTTCTCTCTTTCAAATTCCTTCACAAATTCTGGGCATAGTTCCTTTAATTCTCGAACCTCTTTTCACTAGTGCACGGGAATGAAGGTTGTCATTTTAATCTTAGGGGTCATCTATCAAATCTAATTTGCACTATGGTCAGGGCACTATATGCTTTAGGGAAGTGGATTGGATTCATGGAAAGATGAATCTTTGATAAGTATCATCCTTTGGTTTTGTTTTTTTTTCTACGTAATCTATGTAACTTCTAGCAACATTATGAAGCGAGTAGGTTTAGTGTACACAGTGTTTGAATGGTTTGAACTATTCTAATCTCTTATGCTCGAATTTGTTGAGTTCAAATTTCTTTTCTCTATTTATTGTCATTGTGTTAAGGAATTTCAATTTGAGATAAAACGTTGCTCTGATTGACTGCATCTTATCAATTCAGCCCATATTCTTATCAAATTCATTCAATTTGTGTTTGAGTGTTGAGTTCTAGAATTGTAACATATTCCATTTGAGATATTGCCTTCTCCACCGTTTTGCTCAATTTAATTATGTATTTGGAATGTTGTGGGTTCAATTCTATTTGGCTACTGTGGTCAATGTTGACTACTTGTGTTTGGTTGTTTACTAAATACTTGGAAATATAGTTACCTTTACCGATTGATTATATTGTTTTGTAGTTTTTTGGTTTTGCTACTCCTCAAGCACTCTAGCTGCTTGATACTTTGAGTCCATTAATTGTTCAAGTCAATATAGTTGGTGATCAATTTTTTATAGTGGTTGTCAAGTTTAAGCTGAGTTTCTTTTTACTCTAGCTTTTTTTGAGATAGGATTGTGCATTCCTTAAGATAATTTCTGTTGGGCTAGTGCTACAGTGCTTTAGTTACTATTGATATATAATGTTCACAATCAGTTGCAATCATTTTCTTCAAGTATGTTTGTTAGCGACAAAGTTAATATGGATACCGGTATTCCAAGGGTTATTCCAAATATGTGGAAGGTTAAGCCATTGGATGGTACTTATTACTGTAGATTGCCTTAGAGAATGTTAATTTTATTTGAGGATCTTGAGGTAGACTATGCATTGCTAAGTGATCCACCCACTCAGAAGGATATTGATACTACTCTTGCCACTCCAACCACCACTCCTGATCCTGCTACCATAAAGAAAGCTAATGATGTTGCAAAAGAAAAATATGAATGGTACAACAAGACTGTCCCGAGTCATCTTCTATAGTATATGAATAACAAATTATTTGATATGTTCTTCTGCATTGAGTCTTCAAAGGATATTTGGGATACTCTGAAGAATAAGTATGGGTTAGGTGAAGTAAGAGAAAGAGGTACATTGTTGAAAATTTGATAAGATTGCAAATGGTTGATGACAAGCCGATGATGAATCGAGTCCATGATTTTGAGCTTTTGGTTGCTGAAGTCTTAGGTGAAGGGATGAAAATATGTGAGATGTTCCAAGCCAACATACTAATAGAGAAATTTCCACCATCCTACAGTGACTTTAGAAGTCATCTAAAGTATAATAAGAGGGATATGATATTGTTAGAATTAATCGGTCACATGAGGATAAAGGAGGCAAACAATTTGAAGGACAATTGTGTGCCTTATGCTTCTAGATCCGTGAGTGATCACATCATTGAATATGTTGTTGGAAATGAAAAATTCAAGGGTAAAGGAAAGAAGACTCAAAAGAAGGGTCAATAGAAAGTTTAACCTAACTTGAAGAAGGGTGACACTAAGATCCAGAAGAAGCAAGTGATTTTCTATATGTGTGGTAATACAGGTCACATGGCATATTAGTGGTTCAAGAAGAAGCACTTGTAGACTTAGAATAAGAAAAGTGTTACCCTTCCAACTCCATAAGACAATGTTGCTGAGACAGAGGATGTTATTATTACTGTGGTTGTAGATGTAAATCTGGTTAACAACAAGGTAGGTTAGATTTTGGATACCTAGGCTTCTAAGCACTTGTGTTCCAATAGAGATATTTTCCATTAGTTCTAAGATACTACTAATGGAGATCATCTCTTCATGGGAAAATAAGCCACTACTGGATTTTTCGGAAAAGAAAAGGTTCTTATGAAACTTACTTCTAGAAAATATTTATTATTGAGTGATGTCTTATATGTCCCTTCCCTACATACCATAAATGGGGAATTTTTGGGTAAAAGGGTACTTATCTGATGGACTTTTTATTTTGAATGTTGTTTCTGCTACTATTAATAAAATTGCTTCTACTTCTGCTTATATTGCTGAGTATATATCTTTATGGCATGGTAGGGTAAGGTAGGGTACGTGAATGTGGCTTCCATAGATAAACTAAAATGAATGAACTTGATTATTATGTTGGACACTAATGATTATGAGAAATTTTATGTTTTTGTGGAAGCCAATTATACTAAAAATCCTTTTCAAATGTTTGTGTGAAGTAATTGTGATTACAAAGAATCAAGGAAATTCTCACATAAATCACTCAACTCATCAAGGAATTATAAGAGAACTCAATACGAGAAGAAGATGGTGTTTGCTCTTTGATTAGGGTTCTAATCGCATGGCATTTATAATATATGAAACTGTCATTAGCGAAAATTGAGGTGGAGCAAAAAAACAAAACACCATGGTACCCCCATGTTTATTTTCTGTCTCTCGGTCTCTCATAGAAACAAAACACAATTTCCTGATGAAAAAACACGGATCGTGTTTCTTTCTAGCTTTGACAATCTTTAGTATTTGGGCTATAACTTCTTCATCTAACCTTATATTGAGCTGATTCTTGATGCCTTGGAAATATAACAGAAATATATGCAACTTTAATGTTCAGTACATTTCCAAATTATAATTTCTTCAAGGCAAAATATTCAAATCTTTCAAGAATAGCTCACAGTTCTACTCCAAATTCCTCTGAAACACTTCATACACCAATCTAAGCTATTCTACTCACCAAATATAAGTCAAAAGCTCAGAATTTCCTATTCTAATCATTTCCATTAGTTTTTCCCTCCTCTCACACTTCTCTCACTTATGGTTTCCTTCCAAAACCCTAGTCAAGTCTCCCATGGATCTTTACACCAACCCACGTACTATTTTTTATATATGGGTTCCAATCACCCTAATAAATTTTCCCTTACTTTACTTAATCCTCAAGTCAACTTTTCCCACGTAAAAGTCATACCCATACAAAGGCTAACAATCCCATGCAAACACTAGACTCTCCGTACATGCTTTGGTCCATTCTTTTAATGTATTCCCATTATTCATCTTTTTGTTCACCCATAGGTCATAAAATATTTAGGCCATCATTGCCATTATCTAGTCATCTCACTTCCCTTAATCTTCTCCATTTATCTCAAAACCACATCATAATACTTAGAATCTCCCATCATGCATGCCATGAGAGGTGATATTACACAGGCACAATTCAAGTACAAATAATAATATCATATTACATATATCATAAACACATATAGTTTACTTGAGCTCCATGTTTAGCAATCTACACTACAAGATCAAGATACATAATATATAAAGCACACACATTAAATCAACACACATAGCACATTCATACACACAAAGACCTTAACCATATCTTTACCTAATACAACACAAGGCTTGGAGCACGCTCCTTTTCCTCCTTAGGATTTTCACTTGGTTCACTTATAAGAGGAAAATACTAAGAATTAACTTCCATCTAAACAAAATTATCATTATATCCTACCTAACTTTATCATAGCCTAATATTAGGGTTAATAATAATAATAACAATATTTTTTAAGTAAAAGTAAGGGTATTATTCTCAAAGTAGCTAATCATACTATTACTAGTCAAAATAGTCTTGGTAGTTATATTGGTTCATGTTAAATTATTATTAGTAATATTTATATTACTAAAGATAATAAATTTAACTTACTATTAACAAAAACAACAACAATAATAATAGTGATAATACTAATAATAACCTGAGTTATAACAATAATAATAAGGGTATTAGTAATATTAAAATAGTTACAATAACGATACTAACAACAACATCAACAACAACAATAATAATGCTAATAGTACTAATAATATTAGTGATGTAAGTAATAATAACAATAATGATAAAAACAAAAATAATAATAATGATAATATTAATATTAGTAATAGTATGAATTTTAATAATAATAATAATAATAATAATAAGGGTTCTAATAATCATAATAATAGTAACATTAGTAGTAATAGGGCTAAGGTTAATAATAATAGTGATTATGATGATGATCACATTAACACAAATAAAAAATTAATAATTAAATAAATTACTTTTTAAAGATTAAGGAGGCTAGGGTACAACCTAGGGTGGTAGTGACCAGGCAGCGATGGCGGCGGTAGAGGAGGAAGTGGGGTTGGAGAGGAGGATTTCTAGGCTAGGAGAGGGAGAGTGAGAGGGTGGTTGTGGTGGTGGTGGATTCTCTAGGTTGAGGGGGTTGGAGTGGTGGTGGCGGTGCAGTAGGAGGGGTGGCATAGATGGCAGCTGCTGTGGTGGTTGAAGGTGGTAGAGTGGAAGGAAGGGTGAAGGGGAGGGATGAAAGGAGAAAGGAAGGTAGGGGGAGGTAGAGGAGACTCTGTTAGGTACTTAGGAGGCAGGGGAAGTGGCGGCGGCAATGGGGATGGCGACATACGGTAGCACTAGAGAAGACGATGGTAGGGAACAGGTAGTTTGGGTAGCCAATTTGGCAGGGCTAAGGTGGCTCATGTAGGAGAAATCAGAGGTGTTGGGTTGTGTGGTTCGGTGGAAGGTGATGTAGGGAGAAGTTTGGCAGATGGTTTGGATGATGGTGTTGGGTGACGGTGGCGGAGGAGGTGTCTGAAGAGGCAGTGGCTCAAGGAAGGTAAATTTCTGGGCAAGAAAAGGAAGCTCGATTAAGGTCGGGTATTAGGTATTTATAGGCTAATGGGGTGGATATGATAGCAGGAGGAAGAGGAAAAAAGGAGGCGGGTGTGGCTGGGTCACTAGTCAGTAGTGGCAGGCCAGTACAAGCTTACAAATTATAGTGTACATATTCGGTTAGGAGGAGAAAGGAAAGGAAGGGGACATTTGTGAGGGTAGGTATGGGTTGAAAAAGGAAAGGAAAAGGATATGGAGAGAGGAGGATGAAGGCCAATGGAAAATGAAGAGGTTGGTGGTGGTAGGGTTGTAGGTTCACATGGAAGGAGCGGGAGGAACAAGATGAGCAACGGGCCGACTAGTCTAGGGGAGAAGAAAAGAATAGGAAGAACTAGGTGGCCGGGGGTGGGGAGAAAAAAATGGATGTGTGCGCCTGGGCCTCACGAGGAAAGAAGAGAGGGGAAAAGATTTGGGTTGTGAGGGTGTAGGCCCAAATCGGTAAGGAAATGAGGAAAAAAAAGGAGGAAGGAGGAGAAAAAGAAAGAAAAAGGAAAAAAAAAAGAGGAAATAGAGAGAAAAAGAAAAAGGAAAAAAAATAGGTGGGTTGGGATATTTATAACATTTTAGTATTTTTAGAATATTTAAAATAATAAAGTTTAGCAAAATAATAATTAAATCCCCTTTTTAGATTAATTTAGGATATTTTGAATAATTTTTTTTCTAAATTATAATTTAATTAGCAAAACACCTTAATTTTTTCTAATTAAATTATTTATTATTTTCCATTTTATTTTCCCTTTTAATATTCCCCCTTATTTAAATAAAATAATTTATTTAATTAATTTTCCTAATAAATTCCTATTTTAACATAATTTCTTAAATTGGGGTTTTGGGGTATTTCATGTAAATCCCATAAAATAAATTATACTACTTTTAACACAGGTAGAGATGTGTTTTAGGTTTGGTCAGAAAGAATGTGGCTGTAAAAAGAAATAAATTTCAATGTAAAAGGTTCAAAGAGGTAAACTAAGGGGTGCACATCTCATGTACAAAAAAAAAGGATAGAAGATTATCTAGTCATATGGTGGTAGATCCTAAGGTGTCTTTATCACTTCTTCAATCAGAGAGGCTATTACTTAAAAGCATCAATTAACACATGGATAAGTTCTAGTAATCTCTATAGTTCATTACAAGAGCTACGATAAGTAATATAATCATAGCAAATTAGTGCATATAAGGGTTACAAAGAATAATAAATATAATTAAATATAGATTATTTTATGTGAAATGCTTAGAGGAGAAGGTATATATGGCTCAAAATCTCACTATAGAGTGTGATGAATCTCAACATGCCATGTTGATAGTTAAAAAATCATACATGTTCTCACTCCATTCATAGCCAATCACGTAGATATTTTTTCCTACATTGAAGTCATTGAGATTGTAAAATAGTAAAATACTAATTTACTTTTCTTCTAGGAAGGGCACTATTCCCTTTAAATATCTTGGGGTTCCCTCTCTTCTACTATAATTCATTATGATGAAATGATGGAATTAGTACAAAAAATCACAAACAAGAAACAAGATTGGTCCACTAAACTATTATCATATGCTGAAAGACTACAGATAATTAGATCAATTGTTTGTAGTATCTAGATTTATGGGAGACAAAAATTTATCCTTCCTTTAAAACTCAAACTTAAAATCATAAGATTATGAAGAACTTTCCTATGGAGTGACAAAGCTAACCCTAGCAAATGAGACTTGATTGTTTGGTTAACTATTTGTTTACCCAAACAACAGGGTGGTCTTTATTTGTTAGATATTCAAGCTTGAAACATACCTATTGTGGGCAGACATATTTGATATATTGCACAAGATAGAAAAACAAATCTATGGATAATATGGGTACATACTTATTAACTTAAGGTTGTTTTCTCTTTGGAGTGTTAAGTTACCTAACACTTCCTCTTGGACAGTAAATAAGTTATTTAAGCTTCGAGATGCCCTTGAACTTGTATTGTTTTCCCTCAATCCTTACATGCTCTATAACGCCAGTTATTTTTATGAAAAAATTAGGCATAGAGGACCCTCTATGTCATGGTGGAAATCAATCTCGATGAATAATGCTAGTCCTTAGCATAAGCTAGTATTTTGGATAGCTGCTCACTCACTTATGTGGAAGATCCGTCATACTGCTTTTCTAGATGCAAATGAATTTCTTTCTCATCTCCTTTTCAAATATTTAGTCATAAAGCACCTTTTGAAGAATGCTTACTCTATTGTTAACTTGAGAGGACCTGCCCAGAGGTGGCTTGAAATGTTAGTTACCCTAGCTCAAAAAGCATAAGTCTTTAGAAGGAAGATACAAATGGTTCAAATCTTGTGTGCTGTGTTGCATTTATGAATGCTAGCATGCTAGAAACTCCAAAATATCTTCCATGTCGCTTGTAGATGGTGGGATCTTATCAGAAGAGTTATTTGTATTGTCTCAACTAGGTACTTGACACCCTATGAGAAGGTGAGTAGTGTTTTTGTCAAGAGTTGTTTAGATAAGTTTCTAGTATTAAATTGTAATTCTTCCATTAATCAAAAAAATTTTGACTTTTCCTTGAAAATAATAATAATAATAATAATTTACTTGTATATGTATAATTATAATTATAAAAATAATTATCATATTCATAATAATAATATGTATAATTTATAATAAAAATATACTCTTAAATATATGTGTGATCAACATTATAGCAATATCGATTAATTTTAATAATTACTTAACAAAATTAGAACATTTATTATCCTAGTGGGATTTGAACTATGAACCTCAAATATAAAGAGAAAACACTTTAATCGGGTTACTTTTTATTACAAAATTTCCACCAATCGCACTTTATACATGGTATGACAATTATATGATAGAATTTACTAAGTTGATGATACATTGAAAGGATCACTTAAAGTGCAATTGGAATAAGAAGAATGCCTGTTAGATTAAATTAGACAAGTAAATCTATATTAGATAAAAGTATGTGAATGTTTTGAATAGTTGTTTGGAAATTTATTAGGCTATATATAGGTGAATAAGATGTAACCTTAAATAGATAAAAATTATTAAGAGATTAACTATAACATTATTTAACCACCGATTTAATTAAGGTTAATAATTTTAGGATGAATTAAGATTTTTCAAAGTTAATATTTAAACTAACCTAACATAGATTAAGGGTATGGTCTCCTCGACATATTCTTAAAGCTTATTCAAAATAGCAAAAAATTAATCATTACAAATTTATATAGATATTAATATATATATATATATATATATAGATATAAGATATTTGATAACAACTATAAGAATGATAACAACATTGATAATACTAATTTGAAAAATTTTAACTATATATGACATTAATGATAATAAAATTAATGCTAACAAAAGACTCATTAAAAACTTAGATTATATCATACCATTAAAAATAAGTTGAGGGGAAGGACCCTAAATCCCAAAACAAAAATCAAATGAAATTAATATAAAAATGAACCTTCCTTAACTTATCTAACCTAAATCCAAATATATGGTTAGGTTCAATGTGGGATAAACCCCATCAATGGTCACAATTTCCACACCCATACAAAAAACTATAAGTAAGAAGCAACCCACCATAATAAATGGATTAACTCTTTCAAATAAATCAACACACAAGTTTAGAAACTAACTTGAATGTTAAGTGTGGTTAAATTAGAAATAAGACTCTATCTATATTAAAAGAAAGTCATTCTAGCGCTAAATTTTTATATAAAAAAATCATTTTACAAAATTTATAATGTACTTTTAATTTTTATCCTTACTTTTTCCTATTATCTATACATAAAAAAAATTATTTCTTAATAAATAATATAAATATAATTTTAAAACTAATTTTATGTATTTTTTAAAAAATATACAAATTAACAAAATAACTTGATTTTTTATACGAATGAAATAATTATCCTTTTCATAATTCATACTAGTGGCTATATATTTAGATCTGTTGCTGGTGTTGCTATTGTTGTTGCTGGTGTTGTTGCTGTTTTTTTTATTAGTATTATAGCTAGTGCTGTAATTATCATCATCATCATCATCAGTTTTTTTTTTCTTTATTAAAATTTAGTTGTGATTATCTAACAGCGCTAAATATAAAACTAGGTTATGGAGAATTTAGCCTCCTTTTGTTGTAAGCATACAATTAAATATCGGTTCCGATACGCAATATCGGCCGATATTTATCGGATTTTGGGTCGGCCGATACGCGAAATTGGCGATACGCGATGGATTTAGAATTTCACGTATTTATCGGCGATATATCAGTTATCGACCGATATTTGCCGATATTTTACCGATATTTGCCGATATTTAACGATATTTACTGGTATTTACTAATATTTATTGTGAAAAAAAAATAAAAAATCACGTCGCGACAACCGCGGCATATAAAATATCGTTCGCGACGTTCCGATACCGCGATACCGCGACCGCAACCGCAATCGCGACCGCGACCGCGATTTTATTGCTTGGTTGTAAGACGTCGGTGGAGAACTTAGCCTCCTTTTGTTGTAAGACATCGAAGGCTGGTTAGAGGATACGTGACAATACACCTCAAAGTAAATTATCGTCGATAAAGTTACAGAGACAGTAGACGCCCACAAGGCCTTGATTAATCGTTTCCTTCCTGCTGACTGACAAAGGGAGACTTTCAGAAGACATCAAGGTTTAAGATCATAGTAAGCTTAGTTGACATCTAGCTTCAAAAGGTATTTTGCTGTGTCTTCAATGATAAGAAAGTCCCTGCATATGAATGAATAAATAAATAAATAACAGGATGCCTGGGAATGGTATATGATCTAACATGCAGTAGGGCTGCAAGCAGATATTCTCTTCAAAATGCAGCACAAAGTCAATAATAATAATAATAATTAAAGATCGTTTACAAACTAAGGCACTTACCTAATCATCCCCTCAGAATGCAGCGCAAAGTCAATAATAAGAATAATAATAAGTAAAAAAAAAAGTTCATTTACAAACTAAAGCTGTTACCTAACCGTCCCAGTGCTTCCACCGCCGGCACGCACACGTTTTTCAACCTTTTGCAAAGTCGATTTGCCTGCTCTCGTCAACCTTAGCTTCATCAACTTTTAATGCGTCCTCAGTATCACTAGCACCAACGTAGGCCATGCATGCAGACCAAAAAGGCCTAACTTGCAAGTGGCAGCACAATACGTAGTACACAGGAAGGATTTTTGAAAGACAGGAAAAACTATATATTGAAAAATAATTTAAAGATACACAAGGAGTCAAAATCTGGCGGATCAAAACTGGAAGATTTGCTAATTTAAACCAATTAGCTAGCTAATTAGTTATCATTCCAAAGTCTGCTTGACTTCGATTCATTAGTAAATGGATTTCACGAGTCAACAAAATCCTGGTGGAAGAAAATTAAAGGAAGTTCCACGGCACCAATTTCACCGGCCCCAACCCACCGAAATGGCATGGATAAAATATTACTCTCAATGCGGTAATCATAAACAGTGTGCTACTTAGAAATGCCTATAAATAGAGATGACAATCTAATACTCGGGATCAGAACTCATAAGCGTAGGACTGAATTATTAGAGCTGTTTTTTGAGTCAAAACAATAAGATCAATAATAATAAAGCAATAGCTCCAATCTTTGTCTCAGTGAAAATGGCTAGGCCCAAAGTTATTGGCGCTGCAATGTTGGTTATGCTGCTTTTGCAGGTATCCACCGCAGCTAGAACAGGATGGGCTTCGGCTGGCGGTGGTGGTGGTGGAGGAGGAGGCGGCGGTGGTGGCGGTGGATCTAGTTCCGGTTCCGGCTATGGTTCAGGGTATGGATCAGGGAGTGGCTCAGGATATGGTGGTGTACAAGGAGGATATGGTTCCAATGCTGGTGGTGGTGGAGGTGGCGGAGGTGGCGGCGGTGGGGGTGGGGGGTCAAGTTCAGGTTCTGGCTACGGTTCAGGATATGGCTCGGGAAGTGGTTCTGGATATGGAAACGCTCGAGGAGGTTATGGTGGCTCTAGTGTCAATGCTGGAGGTGGTGGAGGAGGTGGTGGTGGAGGTGGTGGAGGCGGCTCCAATGGTGGTTCAGGTTATGGAAGTGGAAGTGGAAGTGGGAGCGGGAGCGGGAGCGGGAGCGCTATTGGCGGTGGTGCGTAAAGAAAACCATGCTAAAAGACTTTCCGCATTTAGTCATATAACAATCACAAACTAAGTATTCAGAAATTCCATGTTTAACACTATACAACTTGTGTTTTCATAAGAAATAAAACTTTTATGAAGTAACAGCTAGCTTTCCTAACTCATCTTTGTATCATGTTGCTTCAAGGCATCGGCTGAAATAAAATTTCTCAATCTTTTTATGTAGGCTTTGACTTATGCAGTTATATATCTTCTTGGAGTAACAAGGCTTTGTCTTTATACGGAAACCTTTATGTACCTCTGAGAACACAACTTTTTTCCTAATAAGTTCTTCTATTCACACTATGCATGAAAGTCAATTTCATGGTAACTTTGCATAAGGAAGGCAGCATGATTGATCACACTTTCTCGCCTATTAATTTGAATACGTTTATGTTTCACCATACTTTTAAACTCCAAAAGATATAAGATTATAAATAAATAAATAAAGTGATTCAATTGAATTACATTCGACATATTAGAATGAGGATTAATGAGCACGTTTATTTTTTAAAATGACATGAATAATGCTTTGCATTAGTAAGATTCTGAAAACACACACCCAAGCCGGGTCGAATTAAGAGAATATGACGCCATATCTATATGGGCAAACCTCTATATCGACTAATATATAAATTTAAATCTAATTGTATCTCAAGTTAGACATTAATCCAGACTTGTGAGAACAGAACAAAGAGGTGGCATAGGAAAAAGAAAGGGGGGGAGGGGGAATGCAACTACCCTGTTTTTTTTTATAAAAAAAAATAAAAAATTAAGCCTTTCAATTTGATATTAAAATGCCTCCTTACGATTTGCCATAAGGCTCCAAGGTAGACATCTTATGATCACTTTTCCCCTCAACTAGCAAACAAAAAGTTGATGACATATTCAAATGTGAGAAAATACCCAAATACAATAGAATATGAAAGTGATAACATGCAAATTTACTATATATATATACACAAATTTACTAAATTTTCCATCTCATAAGACCTAGAACTTATGATCAATTCAGTCTTGTTAAAATATTTAGTTTAAAATTAGAAATAATACAAGAAAAAACATTTTGTTTTCCTTATTTGAAGAGAACATGATGATATGTTCAAGTTTGTTAAAGACATTAACAATATTTGTGATAAATTTTAAGTTCTTCAATGATTGTGACCTTCCCTGTCATACTACCATTGAATGATTGGGGATTTATAATATGGCTCGGCGTCAACCAAGTACATCTACATTCTTGTTTGGGACTATGATGAAACTATATCCATGCAACCCTTTTTTACCTAAAAATATATCCAAATAACAACCTTAACAAAGAACCAACATAAAGGTGTTTCTAATTTTCCCACTTCAAAGTGAATAAGCTAAGATGAATTTTACAGCTCTCATACATAATATGGTCCCTAACAAGGAAACGCGCGATAGAAAAAGATAAAACTTGAAAGTCTTCAATTTCACATAGAGGATAATATAATTGTATCAATTTTACCCAATGCAAAATACCCAAGTTCAACATCCAATTCAATAGACCTTACTTCAAATCAATTCAATAATTCAACTTGCAAATTAAATGACTATATACCCAATCAAAACACAATTGAACCATATTTCATCATCCCTAAAAGTAGCGAACAACATATTAGGGGAGTTTAAGAGCATCTAAGTATAGCAGGCTCTGAATCTTATGTGAGATCAAAGGAGCATATTAGATTAAACCAACAACATGCATTGCTTGAGTTGAAAGTTTGGGATGTTTTGTTAGGCTAATGGGATAGACTATATATTCCACACATGTATGCACATCGTCGCTTTCCCGTTCGATTATAGGATGGCCATGAATCCAAATGGGACTGACTTTATTTTTTTACTAATTTATTTTAAATGTTTAACTGGTTTTGCTTAGTATTATGCAGTTGCATTTTTACAGTTATATTGAATGGTTCCATGGTTTTTCCCATTTGTGCGAGGAGTGGATGACATTCCCTCCTCCATAGTTTTTTTTCAATTTAATGATAATCTAAGCCATCATTTTATATGTGAAAAATATAACAAGCAATAGGGGGATGATCCCAACCTTTCTCTATTTCAAATTCCTTCGCAAATTCTGGGCATAGTTCCTTCAATTCCCGAACTTCTTTTCATGAGTGCATGAGAACGAAGGTTGTCATGTTAATCTTGGGGGTGATCTGTCAAATCTAATTTACACCATGGTTAGGGCACTAATTGCTTTAGGGAAGTGGATTGGATTCATGGAAAGACGAATCTTTGATAAGTATCATCCTTTGGTTTTGTTTTTTTTTCTACGTATTCTATGTAACTTCTAACAACATTATGAAGCGATTAGGTTTAGTGTACACAGTGTTTGAATGGTTTGAAATGTCCTCTTCTCTTATGCTCAAATTTTTTGAGTTCGAATTTCTCTGCTCTGTTCACTATCATTGTGCTAAGGATATTCAATTTGAGTATGTATTTAAATGATAATACAATGTTGTGCTATCTGTTGCCTCTGAGATATAATGTTGCTCTAATCAACTGCATCTTATCAATTCAGCCCACATTCTTATCAAATTCATTCAATTTGTGTTTGAGTGTTGAGTTCAAGAATTGTAGCATATTTCATTTGAGATATTGCCTTCTCCACAGTTTTGCTCAATATAGTTATGTATTTGGAATGCTTTTGGGTTCAATTCTATTTGGCTACTGTGGTCATTGTTGACTACTAGTGTTTGGTTGTTTGCTAAATACTTGGAAATATAGTTACCATTACCGATTGATTATATTGTTTTGGAGTTGTTTGGTTTTGCTACTACTCAAGCACTCCAACTGCTTGATACTTTGAGTCCTTTAATTTTGTTCAAGTCGATACAGTTGGTGAATATTTTTGTATACTAGTTGTCAAGTTTAAGCTGAGTTTCTTTTTACTCTAGCTTTTTGTGAGTTTAAATTGTGCATTCCTTAAGATAATTTCTGTTGGGCTAGTGTTATAGTGCTTCAGTTACTATTTATATATAGTGTTCATGGCTGGTTGCTATCATTTTCTTCAAGTGTGTTTGTTGGCTACAAATTTAATATGGCTACCAGTATTCCAAGGGTTATTCCAAATATGTCGAAGGTTGAGCCATTGGATGGTACTTATTACTGTAGATGGTCTCAGAGAATGTTGATTTTATTTTAGGATCTTGAGGTAGACTATGCATTGCTAAGTGATCCACCTACTTAGAAGGATATTGATACTATTCTCACCACTCCAACCACCACTCCCGATCCTGCTACCACAAAGAAAGCTAATGATGCTGCAAAAGAAAAATATGAATGGTACAACAAGACTGTCCGAGGTCATCTTCTACAACATATGAATAACAAATTATTTGATATGTTCTTCAGCATTGAGTCTTCAAAGGATATTTGGGATACTTGAAGAACAAGTATGGTTCAGATGAAGCTGAGAGAAAGAAGTACATTGTTGGAAATTTGATGAGATTGCAAATGGTTGATGAGAAGCCGATGATGAATCAAGTCCATGATTTTGAGCTTTTGGTTGCTGAAGTATTAGGTGAAGGGATGAAAATATGTGAGATGTTCCAAGCCATCATATTGATAGAGAAATTTCCACCATCCTAGAGTGACTTTAGAAGCCATCTAAAGTATAAGAAGAGGGATTTGACATTGCTAGAATTGATTGGTCACATGAGGATAAAGGAGACAAATAGTTTGAAGGACAATTGTGTGCCTTATGCTTCTAGATCTTTGAGTGATCACATCATTGAATATGCTGCTGGAAATGAAAAATTCAAGGGTAAAGGCAAGAAGACTTAAAAGAAGGGTCAATAGAAATTTTAACATAACTTTAAGAAGGCTGACACTAAGATCTAGAAGAAGCAAGTGACTTGCTATATGTGTGGTAATACATATCGCAAGGCATATCAGTGTTTCAAGAGGAAGGACCTACAGACTTAGAATCAGAAAAGTGGCGCCCTTCCAACTCCACAAGCTAAAGTTGTTGAGATAGAGGATGTTATTGTTGTTGTGGTTGTAGAAGTAAATCTAGTTGACAACATAGTAGATTAGATTTTGGATACCTGGGCTTCTAAGCACTTGTGCACCAATGGAGATATTTTCCATTAGTTCTAAGATGCTGCTAATAGAGATCATGTCTTCATGGGAAACTCAGCCACTACTAGAGTTTTAGGAAAAGAAATGGTTCTTATGAAAATTACTTCTAGGAAATCTTTATTATTGAGTGATGTCTTATATGTCCCCTCCCTATGTACCAGAAATGGGGACTTTGTGGGTAAAGGGTACTTATCTAATGGAATTTCTATTTTGAATGTTGTTTCTACTGCTATTAATCAAATTGGTTCTACTTCTACTTATATTGCTGAGTCTATATCTTTATGGCATGGTAGGGTTGGGCATGTGAATGTGGCTTCCATAGATAAACTAAAATGAATGAACTTGATTATTATGTTGGACACCAATGATTATGAGAAGTTTCATGTTTGTGAGGAAGCCGATTATACTAAAAATCCTTTTAAAAAAGTCGTAGTGAGATTAATAGAATTGCTTGATTGAATGTATGCAGACTTAGCATATTTTAAGACCACCGAGAGTAAATGAGGGAAATGATATTATGTGCATTCATTGATTATTATTAGAGATATACTAAATTTTTCCTCCTTAGGTCTAAAGATGAAACTGAAGGTATGTTCTTAAAGAAAAAGAAAACCAACTGGATTTAAATATTAAGAGGCTTAGGTCTGATAGGGGTGGTGAATATGGAACTAGTTTCCTAAAGAAATTTTGTGATAGTCATAGTATCATACATGAAACTATTGCCCCTTATTCTCCGCAACGAAATAGCATAGCTAAAAGAAAAGGTAGAACTCTAAACAAAATGATGAAAAAATAGTTCTAGTATTTCTGACCATATGTGGGGGTAAACCAGGTTATGGAAAGGTTTTGAACCTAGCTTGAAAATTTTAAAATTGTGGGGGTGTCTAGCTATTTTACTAGACTTTATAAGAACCAGCCTGGCAATAAAGACTTTTGATTATGCATTTATTAGATATGTTCATAACAGTGCTACATATAGATTTTTGTGTTTGAATGGTTATTCTATTTATGAATCTAGAAATGCAGAATTTTTTTAGAATGTATTTCCCATGAAAAAAAATGAATGTGATATTGCTAGTTCTTCTAATGCTTCTTCAATACCCTTATCTTTGCCACCTTCTTCTAATGTTGAAAATGATGATATAAATGAGACTAGAATAAGTAAAAGACAAAGGATTGAAATTATCTTTGAACTTGATTTTATTATTGCTTTCCTAGTTGAAAGTGATGATATTGATATAATAAATATGTACTTTGTATCTATTTATCTGATTAAAGAGGATCCTAAATCCTATAAGGAAGTAGTAACTTCTTTGGATACTAGTTTTTGAAAAGAAACAATTAAAATTGAGTTAGAATCCATTATGTCCAATCACATATGGGATTTGGTTAATTCACCCAAAGGTTGTAAACCAATTATATCCAAATTGGTCTTTAGAAAGAAATTGAGAAATGATGGGACCATAGATAAGTTTAAGGCTAGATTAGTGGTTGTAGGTTATAAGCAAAACAAAGACGTTGATTTTTTAATATTTATTCTCCTGTGACTAAGATTGCCACTATTCGTTCTTTGGTTTCCTTATTTGTTATTTATGAACTTGTAGTTCATTAAATGGATGTGAAAAAAATTTCTGAATGGTGACCTAAAAGAAGAGATCTATTTAGAGTAGCCTGAGGGCTGTGAGGTTCAAGGTTAGGAGAACAAAATGTGTAGGTTGAGAAATTCATTGTATGGCCTTAAACAAGCTCCTAAGAAATGGTGCAAAAAGTTTGACTAGACCTTAGTAAGTAATGATTATGTTGTAAATACATCTTATTCATGTGTTTATTCTAAAGTGATTGAACATGAATGTGGTATAATCTGTCTATGTGTGGATGATATGTTGATTCTTGGCACAAGTTTGACTGTGGTAAATAAGACCAAATTAGTTTTATCTTCTTATTTTGAAATGAAATATTTAGCAGAAGCTGATGTAATTTTTGGTATTAAAATGAGAAAAACCAAGAATTGTTTTTCCATGAGTCAATTACATTATTTTGATAAGATACTAGAATTTTTTTGAGATGAAATGCCTGTGAAAACTCCCCATGATCCTAGTATACATTTAAAAAAACTTAGGGGCTAGTGTTTCTCAATTAGAATATGATAAAATCATAGGTAGTATGATGTTCCTCATGCTAGACCTGACATAGCCTATGTTGTGAGTAGGCTGAGTAGGTATACACATAACTCATGTAGTGATCACTGGACATCCCTTTGTCATTTGCTCAGATACCTTAAAGGTACTGAGGATTGGCTATTGCATTTTTATAAATTCCCTGCTATGCTAGAGGAATTTATAGATGATAACTAGATTTTTGATAATAATGAGATCGGTTCCACAAGTGGTTATGTGTTTACTTTGGGATGAGGAGTTGTTTCATAGAAGTCTACTAAGTAGACTTGCATAGCTCGCTATATCATAGAGTCAAAGTTTATTGCCCTTGAATTAGTAGTTCAAGAGGCAGAATGGTTGAGGGACTTATTAGCTGATGTACCTTTGTCGAGGCAACCCTATTTACTAGTTTCTTTACATTGTGATTCACAAGAAACTATATGTGTTACCTAGAACACTATTTATAATGGTAAGAGGAGACACATCCATGTTAGACATAGTTCTACGAAACAATTATTGAGGAAAGGTGTGATCTCTTTAGAGTTTGTTAGATCTGAGAGGAACTTGGCAGATCCTTTCACAAAGGGTCTAATAAGAACATTAATTATTGAGTCATCAAGGGGGATGGGTCTTAAGCCTTTGAGTTAAGTATGATGGATACCACTTGTGGTCAAATGAAGCCATATTATTACGCTATTGCACTACTTTCCTATCCCTATGACGTGTGGTAGTACTATGTTGATAGGTTGATCTTAGACTCTTAATGAGTTCATAGCTCTATTTTTGGATGGTCTAAGTGAGACAGACTTGGTGAATTCATTGCTTGATATATATGAGGATGAGTATACATATGCTCTTAATGAATCCGTACCATTTCTTGGTAGTGCTAGTGAGATATACTTGATGGATTCACCTAGATGAGCATGAAGGTGGGTCGCCTTCTATGAAAGACTAAGGATATATTTCTAGAGCACTCATGAGTACCCAAGTTACGCGCATAACCTTTAAAAGTTGTTGTATTATTATCATGGGATTTGCATAATTTAATATAAGAAATGTGATGTGGGAGTCTCAATCGAAGTTTGAGTATTTCAAGATTCATTCACTCCCTTGATACAATTATTGCTTCACTTCACTACATATCAATTCAATTCTCATGATATTGATACTTAATTGCTATTCCTTCTTTGCCAGATTCTTTTGATTTACTTTCTATTTGCCATTGGTGGGGGATTTTTGGAGCAATGGCAACACAACACTCTATTGTTGAAGTTGTTTTTGGCTTTTGTCAAAGTCCCACATTAGTGGGCATGTTATTTTTTCATTATTTTTTATATACTCTTACCCAATGCATTGTTTAAGTTGAAAGTTTGGGATGTTTTGTTAGGCTAATGTGCTGGACTATATAGACCACACGCCCGCACGCCACCGTTCGCCGGTCTAGTCTAGGTTAGGCTAGGTTGGGTCATAGATCTAGATAGGTCTAATTTTCTTTTTTTGCTAATTTTTTTATAAAACATTTAATGTGTTTTGCTTGATATTGTTTAGTTGCATTTTTGCAGCTATGTTGAATGGTTCCACGGTTTTTTCCCATTTATGCGAGGAGTGGATGACATTCCCCCTTCTAAGATCTTTTCTTTTATTTTTTTTTCTATTTAATGATAATCTGAGCCATTGTTTTATACATGAAAAATATACTGATCAATGGGGGATGATCCCAACCTTTCTCTTTTTTGAATTCCTTTACAAATTCTAGGCATAGTTTTTGTAATTCCCGAACCTCTTGTCACGAGTACATGAGAATATCGGTTATCATGTTAAATTTGGGGGCAATCCATTAAATCTGATTTGCACCATGGTCAGGGCACTAATTGCTTCAGGGTAATGGATTGGATTCATAGAATGACGAATCTTTGAAAGTATCATCATTTGGTTTTGTTGTTTGTTTATTTTGCTACATATTCTAAGTAATTTCTAACAACAAGTTTCACCATCTTCAAATCACATATAAACCACTCTATTCAAACACAATGAGAGGAAAGAAAGATGAAGGAGACATTTGGAGGAATCAAGGTCAAAGAGGGAAAAGGTTAAGGTCATGGAAGAAAGAGCGAAGATGCTCATGGGTGGGTAAGGTCGTGAGGGTGTGGTTAGGGGTTTTGAAATGGTTCTATTAGTGATGGGTTATGGCTTATAGAACCCAATTTATAAATTTAGGTTTATAATTAAATGGCTTGGGTTATTTTGTAAAAGTTTTTTTGGATTAATTTAAGGTGGGTTATATATTAAGATGATGAATTATGAGTTAATGAATATTACTTTTATATCAAAATCACCACCACAACACCAAACTCTACATGGACTATTTTTGTTCAAATCTCTCTAGATTCAACGGTCTGATCAAACTTTGACCCGCCTTGATTTGACTCCACCTAGCCCTGCTCCACTAAGAACTAATATCAGTTATGCCCACCATGGCCCAATCTTACTATGTCCTATCCCAAAATTACTCAAAATTACCTAAAGCTAAACTAATTTGATAAATAAATCTAACAGAACTAGTATCTACAATGATCCAAATCCGAAACCAACTCAACGACTAAAGTAACTAAAAATGATTCGAATCCAAAACCAACTAGACCAATAAATAAAATAAGTCAAAATAACCCAAACTTGAATGACCTGACAAACCCACAACCAACCCGTAAAGAAAAATGACTCGTAAACAACCTAACCTAAACACAAACCACCCAACCCAATTTCCACCTAGGTAGAGGTGATGATAAGTGTTTGTTTATTAATCTAAGATAAAATATGGTCAACCCATCTGACTAGTGGATTATTATGGGTTGTGTTTAAAATTATTAATCATTTACTCCAACTAGTCATGAGTTAGACCATAAATCACATGGGTCATGCGAACTAAGATATTATAGATTAGATTAAATCATGATAACACATTTGAACACCCTTAGGTGTGGTTGGACTTGGCGTGAGTTAATTTTAGTAGAATGATACTTTTTTATTTTTAATGAATCATTTTATTATAGTGATATTATACGTTTGTAGTGAAATACTTATTTTCCATATTGTATAGCGATCTTTTTATGACTGAATTTTAATTTGGCATAATAGTAATAAAAATTTAGGCTAAAATAAAATTGTTATAAAAAATTTAAATTATTATGGGAAATCAACATCTACACCTTGGAAAAATTATGATTTCTTATAGTATTCATTTCATCTTGGCTCTTGTTGGTTGTTGTTCTTTGCAGCACATACTTCATTTGAGTTCTTATTTTGCCTTCTAAATCATGTTTTTTCCTTCTTCTTTTACGTCTTTTTTCTCCCTTTTTGGGTCGTTGCTACTTGTGTTGTTGCTGATGGTGCAAGATGTTGCAACATCTATTTCATGAACTCACTTCCTATAATACCCTATAAATTTATGTTACTTGATGTGTGTTAATTCATTTTTTTATCATGATATGATTGTGCTTAAAGATGGTTTAAAGTTGAATTTTTGTTTTGTTCTAAAGGGGCTTTAGAAGATATTTGATCTGCCAAGATAGAAGGTTTATACAAAAACTAGACAGCTATTTTTCTTATATCCGTCAATTGGTTCATCTGTTGTGCATTGCTTTGGGCTTGGAAAAATCAATCTGCTAGTTTTGATAGACCAATTGTAACACCCTAAAATTTACTACTGATTTTTTAATTTTTACAGAATCAATAATAATAAATGTTAGGTGTTACACCACATCCTACATAAAAAAAACATTCCCTATACTTAATTTATGTCTAATGCAAAGCTAAAAAGCAAATTGTTCCTATATATTAGGTGTGGGAAGGACTTCATACTAATTAGAAGATAGAGAGAAAAGATAATAGATGTAATATAAAATAGAAAACTAGAAGTTTAAATAGAAATAGATATTCAGATAACCATACGTTCACACTAACTCGAATAAACACTCACAATAGGTAATCACGTCAAAATCACTAATCAATAATTACATGTAAATTAAGGTCATATTTCCTCATGTGAATAAGCAGGACCAATATAAAATATGGTCAATACTCTATGGAGTTTAGTAATAGTGCAAATTAATAGGATGAGGCATGCATATAATAAATGAGTCATACGATTAGATAGATATTATACAATGCACATGTGTTCATGATACG
Source organism: Tamarix chinensis (assembly GCA_030549775.1). Lineage (NCBI taxonomy): Eukaryota > Viridiplantae > Streptophyta > Magnoliopsida > Caryophyllales > Tamaricaceae > Tamarix > Tamarix chinensis. The sequence continues at coordinate 63,615,136 of CM060174.1, forward strand.
AGAAAAATCAAAGAAAAATGGATTGGACTTCCTCATTAAGTGATCTCACATTTCCAAATTCTTAGTCACTTGTATTTATGGACCCTCACTATTTATAACCAATCAAACAATATCAACAAAATGACCCCTCTAAGGAAAAAAACACATAAGAACCACTATTAATAGCTAGTGGAATAGAATCATAACTCTTCTATGACAACACGCCCCTAAGAATTACTATTTCATCTAATGAATTAGTAATAGGCACAAAACTCACTCTAAGGGCATAATGCCTCTAGCCACTGTTATCATTCGGTGGAATGAATAAGTACCACGATCTTAACTCGGTGGCCTTCTACTTTAAATATTAATTCCTTACTACATAGATTATTGGTTATCATTATTACATGAAATCCCAAGCACTGCTAAATTTATTCTAACACTTGATTAATGTGAATACACATATAATTATGTCATGGTTAACTAAATTAAACATGGCACAATCACATAGTATAACCATAAGGCATGAGAGAATCCAAAAGGGGACAAAACACCAATAAAAATATCATCATGCTCCTTATAAGACCCTAATTCACAATTATATCATAACTCTACTCATAGTACTCATAAACCCACCAAAATTAACATTAATCTTCAATATATGATTCTAGAAAACATATACAAAAATTAGTGATAAACTCCAACGTTTCCTACATAAAAGACCGATCATACCCTTAGGGTTTCTAAGCCCATTTTAAGTCATTATTGCATAATAATAGTGATACTTATGTTGACCATATAAACCCAAAACAATCACATGTCACATTAATGACATTTTAAACCCAGTGACACTTACAAAATCTTAAATTTTCATAAATAACCAAAACTAACTATTTTACTCTTCTTTCACCTAAACACCTTATGATTTCTATTTAGTGATATAGGTAATATTAACCGTAATGATCAAGTAGTAATAGTAGTAGTAGTAGTAGTAGTAGTTCTAATCTTAATAATGGTAGTAATAAGGGTCCTAATAATCATAATAATAGTAAAATTAGTGATAATAAGGTCACAATTAATAATAATGATAATGATAATAATAATAATAATAATAATAATAATAATAATAATAATAATAAATATAAGGGCTTGAATATTCATAATAATAATAGCCATAGTAATAATAATAGTAATAATAATAATAATAATAATGATGATAAAAATTATAACAATTATATTAATAATAATTAAAGGTTATGGGGGTTAGCGTACCACTTAGGGATTGTGGTGATCAGGAAGCACCGGCAGTAGTGGTAGAGGAGAATAAGGAAGTGGAAATGTGGGTTTCTAGGCTAGGAGAGGAGGGAATGAGAGGGTGGTTGAGGTAGTGGTGGATGTTCTAGGTTGAGAGGGTTGGAATGGTGGTGGTGGTGCAGCCAAAGGGGCGCCGAAGGCGGTGGTTGGTGTGGTGGTCGAAGGTGGTGGAGGGGGAGGAAGGGAGAAGGGGAGGGAGGTAGAGGGAAAGGAAGATAGGATGAGATAGGGGAGGTCCTACTGGTTGTTTTGGGGGTTAGAGTAAGTGGTGGCTGTGGCGAAAACGGTAGTGCACGTCGGCGTGAAGGGCAGCAGGGGTGAGAGTTGGCAGATCGAGGGACCAATTTTACATGGCCAAGGTGGCTTGTGTAGGAGAAATTGAGGGTGGTGAGTGTTGTGGTTTAGTGGAGGGTGGTGTAGGGAGTGGTTTGGTAAGTGGTTCGGGTGATAGCGATGATGTGATCGTTTGAAGGGGCGGCTGCACAAAAGGGGAGATTTCTAGGCAGGGGAAAAGAAGGCCAATTCAGGGGTATTTATATGCAATTGAGGGGGGAAAAGATAGAGGGGGAAGAAGATAAGAGAGGGCAAGTGAGGTAGGACCACCAACCAGTGGTCGTAGGCCGGTGTAGGTCTACAATGGCAAGGGTTTTTTGGGTTGGGGAAGAAGAAAAGGAAGTGGGAAGGCACATATAAGGAGAGAGGAGGGGCTAGTTGGGCTCGAAAAAGGAAATGAGAGTGACAAGGGGAGAGGGGAGGTGGCAGGCTGGCGTGCGGTGGTGACTGGCCGTTGTACGGGGGTTGTAGCGTTACAGGCAAGGGGGTTGGAGGAGAAGAAGGAGAAGAAAGAAGATGGACCAGCTAGCCTAAGTGAAAGAAAAAAATAAAGAAAATGAGAGGGAGCCAGGCAGGTTGCGATGGGTGAAGAAAAAAAGAAAGCACGCTTGGGTAGCATAGGAGAAGAAGGGAGGGGGTCTGGGCCATGAGGGGTGTTAGCCCAAATCGAGGGAAGAAGAAGAAAAAAAAGGAGAAAGGAGAGTAAAGAAAGAAAAAGGGAAAAAAAGAAAAAGGAAAAATAGATAGGTTGGTATTTAGAATATTTTGGTATTTTTGAATATTTAAAATAATACTATTAAGTAAAATAATAAATAAATTCCCTTTTTAGATTAGTTAAGGATATTTTGAATAATTTTTCCTTAATTCTATTTTAATTAGCAAAACACCCTAATTTTTTCTAATTAAATTATTTATTATTTTCCTCTTGATTTTGCCTTAAATACTTCCTCTTATTTTAATAAAATAATTAATTTAATTAATTTATCTAATAGATCCTTATTTGGCCATAATTTCTTAAATTAGGGTTTTGGGGTATTTCATGTGGTATCACCTAGAAGTCAAAATACACAAAATTAGACTTAGGATAATTTAATCTAGGGAAAACTAAGGAAAGGGAGATAGATGAAAAATAGAGATAACCAAAATGTGTAAAGCTTAGGTAAGGTGGTACACAATGGCGTTGTGGAAGCGGGCATAACGATAGTGTGGTGGTGGTTAAGGGCGGTAATGATCTTTGGCAATAAGGGTGGTGGTCATGGTGGAGTTTATCGGTAAGTGAGGTAAATTTTATATCATATGAAAATTCTGTACAAATACACAAGGCATACCCTGGTCAAAAATATGATCATTTAGACAAAAATTATCTCCATACCAACAAGGTCCTTAGCTTACAGAAATATGCTATACCTTAGGGCAATAACCAAACAAGCTATCCTTTAGGCCATCCCTAAGTTTTCTTTCAAAAAATAGAGAGCTATAAACATATTTCTGGACCTGTACAAAAATACTAGTATGGTCAAAAGTTTTTGAGTGAAACAAAATGTCATTCCTAATCCTCTAGATGAAATACATAGCAGCAGCCAAAGTGAGAGCTCTAGCCTTCCAGATTATATGCTGCTCGTGGGAATTCCTCTGGATCATCCTCATGGCACTGAATAATGTGGTAGACCCTCTTGAAATGCCCAGCCATGTTCTAAGAGGTTTCCACACCCTGTTGGATGCTTCACATTCAAAAAATAAGTGCTCATGGGTCTCTGTCTTCTGCTGGCATAATAGACAGTCCTTAGGGCCATCAGCAAACTTGAGTCTATCCCTGGTATACAATCTTTTCATGAGGGTTAACCAGAGGAGGAAGGCATATCTTTTGGTTCTGTTCTGCAACCAAACATCCCTATGAGGTTTCCATTTAGGGGCTTTATCTCTGAAAAAATTATATGCCAGGGATGTTGAGAAACCATCCAGGGTCACCCAAGACTTCAACAGGGCTGTAGCTCTTTCCTTAGATCCCTGTTTGAGGGCCAGTAGGGTAAATAAGTTGCTAATTCTTTTCATGAAATGGGATGTATCATGGCTTGGGTTGAAAGAAGCCATATTCCCATTTTGCAGATAATGAACATGAATCCACTTGGTCCACAGTGAGATCTTCTCATCTTGTAGGAACCAAATGTATTTGCAGAGAAAGGCTGAATTCCATGCATGCAGGTCTCTAATACCCAACCCTCCTTCCTGTTTAGGTTGACATAGCTTAGACCATGCCACAGGAGGAGGTTTTCCTTGCCACAAAAAATTCCTGCAGAGAGTAATGATCCTATGTAGCACAAGCTTAGGAACAGCAAAAATGGATAGCCAGAAACCCAGCAGGCCTTGGACCACAGAGTTTAGGATTTCCAGTCTACCTGCAAAGGAAAGAGAATTTACATTCCATAGCTTCAGCTGCTCATACAGGGAATTAATAAGGTTCTCATAATCCATAGGCCTCAATTTACAGGGTTTTAGAGGGACCCCTAAATATCTGAAAGGGAAGCTGCCCCTTTGCATTTTTGTAAGTTCTAGAATCTCCTGTTGGGGCTGGTCCTTTACTCCTGCCATGAATATTTGAGATTTAGTAGGGTTCATAGAAAGGCCAGAGCACCTGCTGAAATCTTCAAGACCCTGTAAAAGAGTCTGAACTGATGTAGAGTCACCTCTGCTGAACAGGATCAGGTCATTTGCAAAGGCTAGATGTAGCAGGTTCGGCTTCTTGCATTTGGAGTGGTAGGAAAACCCCTGCCCCTGTGCAAGCTGCTTGAGATGCCTGCTGAAATATTCCATACAGAGTACAAACAGGTAAGGGGACAGTGGGTCTCCTTGCCTAAGCTCTCTTGCCCCCTTGAAGAAACCAAACAAATTGCCATTTAGTTTCAGAGAAAAGCTGGTAATAGAGACACACTCCATCACCAACTCTGTGAACTCTGTTGGGAATTTGAAGGCTTTGAGGAGGTAGTTAAGAAAGCTCCAAGAGAGAGTATCATAGGCTTTTCTGATATCTATCTTGAGCATACACTTTGGGGAAGTTCTTTTCCTTGAATACTCCTTCAAAAGTTCTTGAACAAGCAGAATGTTCTCTGACATAACTCTCCCTTTGATAAAGGCTCCTTGTTCTGGGCTGATTATGTCATCCAAGCACTGAGTAATTCTGTTTGCTAAGAGTTTAGCAATGACCTTGTACATGGTGTTGCAGCAGGCTATAGGTCTGAACTCATTGACAGAGGAGGCCTGGCCATGTTTGGGGATCAATTCTAGGTTTGCATGATTGACCCTATTCAAGAGTCTTCTAGAACTGAAGAACTCCATTACAGCAACACAGAACTCTTCCCCAATAATTCCCCTAGCTTCCTTGAAGAATTTAGCAGAATATCCATCAGGGCCTGGAGCTTTTGAGTTACCCAGGGAGAAGATGACCTTTTTAATCTCTGCAGTAGTGACTGGCCTCAAAAGTGCTTGAGTGTGCTCTTCTGTGATAGTGTGTCCAGTGGATATAATTGTGATGTCCATCTCTGCATAATGTATCTTCTTCCCCAAGAGGTTCTGGTAGAAGTCCAGAAATTCCTCTTCAATCTCCTGATCAGAAAGGGTGGGCTGTCCATCTTTCTTCAGAACCTAAATAATTCTGCTCTTAGTCTGCCTGGCTTTGAGCATATCAAAGAAAAACTTGGAGTTTTGATCCATGTTGAACATAAATTTGTTTCTGTTGATCTGAGAAACAAAACTGTCTACAGCTTTCTTCAAAAAACAGGCCTTCCTCCTTAGGGCTTCAAGAATCTCCAGGTTCTGCATGGAGGGTTGGGCCATGACAGATTCTTGAGCTGCCTTGAGTTGATTTTCTGCAAGGTTAGCTCTAGCAATAATATGATCAAACTCATGTTTATTAAACCTTTTAGATCATGTTTCAGCAAAGATAGCTTCATGCAAAAATTGAATTGATGAGTATCACAGAAGGAGAACCTCTAGTTTTTGCAGACTACCTCCTTAAACCTGGGGTGGATGCTCCACATATTGTAAAACTAAAAAGGTTTCTGTCGTTTCGATTGCATCCCACAGTTAATGATGCAAGGAGAATGGTCAGAAGTGCTCCCTGGTGGCAAAAAGTTTGCAGTGATATGATGGCCAGCAGCCAGCCCCTCAGCATTTATCATGGCTCTGTCCAATTTGCACTTCACCTTGTGGCCAAGGAAAGTGTGAAAGCAACCTGTTGCAGGGAGATCAGATAATTGAGCCACCAAGCAGCATTGTTTGAAGTCTGCAGTCTCATAATCAGAGATGGGTCTAGAGCCACATCTGTCAGCAGAATTAAGAGGACAGTTAAAATCCCCTCCAACTAACCAGGGCCCCTTCATAGATCTGGCTAACATTGCCAAAGTCTCCCACAAAACTTTTCTGTCCTTAATGGTACACATGCCATATACCACAGTTAGGGTTATATTGAATCCTATTTTGATATCCACCACTGAACCAGTAATAGATTGGGGTGATACCTCCTTGAGCTGGAACTTAATGAGATTAGGGTTCCAAAGGAGGATGATTCTTCCATTAGGATGGTGATAGAAATTTTCATGGTGCTTCCATCCCTTGAAGTACTTATCCACCATGATCAATAACTTCTGTTTATCCAATTTGGATTCCAGAATGCCAACAATAGAACAAGCATATTCCCTGTACAAAGCACCTAGAGCTTTTTGTTTCAGGGGAGAGCTCACTCCCCTTAAATTCCAGATGAGAAGATTCATGAGATTTTCCCAGGCCTAGATAGCTTTCTCATGGGACCCCTTTTGATCTGCTTGTAGGCTGGCTTCCTCCTTTTCCTTCTTGCAGCTTTGGTAACCACCTGCTGCCACCCACTAACATCCACATCCTCCTGTTGCAAAGGGTTCCTCAATTCCCCCTTTTCCTGTGCTGCTGGAGGGTTGGACACCATGGCCTTAGTGGTATTCTATTGAGGCATCTAGTCCTCCCCTGGGACTTTCTTTTTACCTGGATTATGAGATTCAGGCATTTCTTCCACAACTAGGCTTTGTAGGTCACCCTCCACATTCCTAGTGGCTCCTCTCTTGCTGGTCTCAGCTTTGCCTGCTGTAACCTGTTCTGAAGTGGCACTTGGCTTCTTTGGCTGTGCCCTTTTTCCTTTGTTTAGTTTTGTATTCTGCTTTACCTGTAAAGGTTCATTATTGGGGGTGCTTGCTTAGCTATTGAAACATGATTGACAATATTTTCCCTCTTATTTTCCTAATTCTTCACACAATTATTTTCCAGATGCCCCAAGGTTCCACAACAGTTACAGACCAGGGGCAAGTCTTCATATTCTATTATCTGTGTGCATTCCTCATCCTCTCCCCTTACTTTGACAGTAGTAGGGAGCTTCCCTTTCACATCAATTTCCACCAGCACCCTGCCATATTCAATTTTTGACCTCTGCAAGGTGAAGTCATCCACCAAGATTGGCCTGCCAATATAGGAAGCTATCTAACTTATAGCCCCACAATTCCAGAGTTCTAAAGGCAAGTTGACAAGCCTAACCCACACAGGAATTTTTGTGATTTCCTCCTTGCCAAAGGAAAATAACTTAGGTATTTCCTTAAGCATAAAGACCTTCCCTTTGACTATGTAAGGTCCCCCAGCTAGGGCTTTATCCTTTTCTACCAAGCTTTCAAATTTTAGGACCACCCATCCAGAACTATGAATGATATATTTGAATGGGAGTTTTAACACATGCTTAGCCACTCCCAGGTTGTACTTGTCTGGTTTGATCCCAACAAAGCAGCCCAGCAAGCAAGCTCCCCAGGCTTCATCCATAGAGTGGATGTTTTCCTTAGAGACACACACCACCTCACCCTTGGGTGGTATATAGTCACATTTTTTCACAGAGATGCTGGGGAATAACTCAGCAAAGGATTTATGCATTGGAGGGGGTACCTGAGGTGGGGTTTTTCTTCCAAGATTACCCCCACTGTTGCCCAATTGGTGCTGCACATCAGTAGCTGCTGCAGTACCTGTTCTACAATCCAAGTTAACTTCAGAATCTGAAAGCAAGCCAGGCATAGAGGAAATTGGCTCTTCCATGCCCATCCTGACAGCTTGAGCAGTCGATTGCAGCTTGTTTTGCTTCAGCTGGGCTTGAGCTTGGTCAGTCGAATTGGACAAATTAGCATCCAAAGGAGGTTTGAGGGCATGCTGCTGCTCTAAAGAGGGAGCTTGAACCACTTCCAAACCCAAATCAGCTGGCTGAGTTTGGTCTTCATCATCTCTATCAGTTAGGGCATAATGCAGCTCCCTCGAAGCTGAATTTGTCAAAGGGGAGCCATGAGAGGAAAATTTGCTGGACTGAGCTGAAGTGGAAGCTCTAGTATGTTTCTTAGCTCGACCTCGAGTGTTCACCATACTTCATAACCCACAGAACAAAAAACAGTAACAAGGTGGAGAAGAAGAAAACAAGGAAGAGAGTCAAAGTGTAGGGGAAGCTTCTGCTTTGTGCTCAATGGAGCAATGGAGTCAGCTTCCTTTTTCAGTCGCCATTGAAGGGGCACAAAAAGGGAGAGACTAACCGAGCACTATGTCATGGTGGAGTTTATGTTACGAGAGGTAGTGGAGCTAGTAGCGGTTCAGATGATGATGTGGTGGAATTAGTGGCGGTTAGGGTGGTGTTTGTTAGGGTTGTTCATGTTATCCGATATAAGCTTATCCAAATTGGTATCCGAAGCAATCCAATCCGAGAAAGCAAATAACAGATCCAATTTCTTTTTTTAAATCAAATATCCGATTCAGTTAACGAAAAGTCAAACAAACTAAATGTCCGATCCGATAAATACAAATAATATCTGATCTAAAGAAAAATATTTATATTTTTTTTATAATTTTTTATTTTATATATAATTATAGATACATAAATTTAGATGTTTTTGCTTGTGTGTGTGTATAGTTTTCACTTATTTAATTTAGCATTTAGGCCAAAATTTAATATATTTGAAATTATATTTTTAATATAATCCCTTTTTAGATTTAATAGAATTCAATTAAACCTTGTGATGTAGCAGCTTTAATTTTAGTTTTAACATAAGATATTTGTTGAGTAAGTCGGATATTTATTAAATAGATCGAATATTTATTTAGTATATTGGATAATATAAAATATATGATTTGGTGTTTTTTTTTATATTTGAAATTTTATTCGGATAACATCGCTTATATTTGATATTCGATCCAAAAACTCGGATATCCAAAGTTTTAAATCAAATATCATATATCATTTTTAGATATCTAAAATTTCAAATATTTGACAATTAAATATTCAAAATATCGGATATTTAAACCGTGAATGAACCTAGTACTTATTGTTGGCGGTGGTGGAGATGGTGCTGGTCAAAAACAACTAAACAAGGGTAGTGGCTTACAAGTAATGGCCTATACTGGGAAATGATGTGGCTAGTGGTTGGTTAGGGAGAGAAAGGAAAAGAAGATAGAGGAATGTGGGGGGTTGGGGTTGACGATAGGGCAAGGGCAGAAGGAGAAGGAGAAGGAGAAATGACTCAATTGGAGGTGATGGGTGATAATAAGGCGGTGATGCTAGTGGAGATGGGTGGCAATGACGTTGGGCGGTAATGAGGTAGGGTTTCTAGTTGGGTTATAGGGCATGGGTGAGGAAAAAAGAAAGGATACAGGTGGTGGTGATAGTGTTAGGTCGAGTAGGTAAGGGAAGGAGGAAAGGAAGGCATGGTGAAGATAAAGGGTGGTGATGTTGGCAGTGACAGAGATAGGAGAAAAGGAAAAAATATAAAGCAAGGGTTTTAGTGCATCTCAATAGGAGGAAAAGGGAGAAAGGGGTTATATACATGTGTATGTGTGTGTGCGAGCATGCGCATGCGTATGTGCATGTACATGTGCACATTGATAGGAAAACCGATGGGGAAAAAGGAAGTGTAGATGAAGAAGGCGAGATGACAAAGGTTCATCTTGGCATGCAAAGGGCAGGTAGGAGAAGGCAGAGGTGTAGGGTTAGGTTGTAGAGGTGGGTTGTGCAAGGTGTTAGGCAGGTACTATGCAAGGGTTAGTGCATGTAGCTGACATGCATGTATAGAAGGGAAAGTGGAAAGGAAGATAGGGAAAGGGTTAGAGTAGGGCTCTGTTTGGCTGAAGGAGGAAAGGGGGAAGGGAAAGGAAGAGGGAGGAGGTCGACATAGGAAGAGAAATAAAAGAGATAAGAAAAAAAAGGGAGTGGGTTGGGCTAGTAGGTCCACGAGAGATAAAAGAAATAAGGGAAATAGGTTAGGGTGTAGACCGGGGAAGAGAGGGAAAAAGAAAAAAAGAAGAACAAGGGAAAAGAAATAAGAGAAAAGAAAAAGGAGGAAAGGAAATTCTTTGAGTTTAGGATTAGGTTTAGGCTTAAATTTTTGGGGAATAAATCTAAATTTCATTTATCACTTATTCAAGGTTAAGATTAGGCTAAAAAAATAAAAAATAAAATAAAATAAAATAAAATGACCTAGATTTTAAAATTTGGATTAGGCTAAAATGTTTATTAATCAAGATTAAGATTTAATAAAATTTTGGGGTATTATGAAATGGGTCCTAATTTGTTATTGTCCATACATTAATTCAGAATAACATCCTTGAGTGTTATATATTGATAACAAACTAAAAGAGCTTATTTTTATCCCCTTTTAGGATACACTTTCATGTGTTATTGATAGTCAATATGTTGTAGGGTGTGGTATGCCACCAACTTACCTCACCTTATAGGGTTATGACACATGATTATAGAATAAGTGGGAAGTTACGTCTCAAATTATAATACTCCAAATTTTCTAACCCTAACATATAGGTGATTAATCATATAATCCCCTCTCTAACCATTAAACCTTGTGTGGAAACTCTATCCATACCTCTCAAGCCCTCATTTTTACTTTTCTACCCTTCAAAATTCTAGTTTTCATTTTAGCCAACCAACGATTGATTTTTCAGCAACACCCAAACTCTATTGTCTAGGGCCTCAAGTGGTAAACCACAACCTCTTCCAATATACCGAAGCTACGATAATTTTCACTATTATAAATTTTCTTAATTTTTTTTACATCAAATCATTTTCTATGCATAATATTTTTATATATTAGGGTTCCTAAATTAATTGCTCACTTTTTATTAATTTTTCATGCTTTTTGGAAATTAGTTGATTATTTTTCCTCTTTTTAACCATTTATTGGACTTTACACCTATCTAAACCATTTGCTATTATTATTAACTTTCTTAGACATGAGGGATTCAAAAATATAACTTCTCCATACCATATGATTAGATCCTATATAGTTCTTATTCATTTAACTAAAAATCTAACCATGATCACCTTCATCACCATCCACCAACTATCTCACATTATATCACCTACGTCCATCACTCCCATCACTCCTCTTGATAGTAAGAAATACTCCCATATGATTTCCCCCTCTTACTCCTACCTTGGTAGACAACCATAAGGGGGTCATTGCCCTTGTTTGATCATTTTTACACTTAGCTAAATTTCTACATTCAACTTTACTCTCTCATCTCTCCTCTTTTACTTATTCTTGATTATGTAGTTCTTGTGTCCCTTCTTTGGTGTTGAACTCCTTTCATCCTTCCTCTCCAGTTTTCTTTCATCCTCTCACTTCTAAATCTTAAATTTAACTCTTTAGTGATTGGCTTTAAGTAAAATAGAGTTAATGTTATAGATTGGTGAAGGTTTCTCAAGCCTCCATTTTTAAAATTTTAAGGGTTATTTTCACCTCTTTTATCTTTTCTCTTTTAAACCTTTATTTTCTCTTTGTCTAATTTATGTTTTTGTTATTTTAGATGATCAAAGGGTGGAAGGGAGTATTTTTTGCTTAAAGATTGGAGTATCTTCAATAAGGAATATATATATATATATATATATATATATATATATATATATATAGTTTAGGGCTTTTGTGTTTATTTATTGATTTAAGTGATTTTTGTAATTTATGATAGAAATCATTCAACGCTTCATCTTGAACTTACATCAATATATTATTTGGTAAAATGATTGATTTTATAAGTCTTATGATTTTATGAAAAATTGTTATATTTTATGTCGTGATAGGCTTTACCATAAAATCCTAAGTATGATAGTATATTATGTTATATTTTTTAAGTATTGGGATGAGCAGATTAAATTATGTCTGAGTATGGTGATTGGTTTAATATGTTGAAATCTCAAAATAAAGGATTTTATGACTTTGGGAAGACTCGACTATGGGCCTTTGTAGTGTTGTGGATTATTTTAAATTTTGTAAATTATATTTTTAGGGTGACAATAATGTCAATGACATTGCGTGTGTGTTTGGTAAGATTTGGAGACTTATAGAACTAGGTAAATTTTTAGGAGTGACCAAGGGGGTAAATTGGTTCTTTTGTAAGTTTTTAAAGAAAATAAATATGGCATTGTGTTCCTTGAGTTTTTTACAACAAATTTGAAATATAATATGTTAATTTTTAGATGAGGATGAATTAAATTATGAAAATAATAATATTGGAGATATGTAGGTGAACTAAGGGTATTTTGGATTAAATCTAGAAATTTTGGTGTTGCATAAGTTTCACTGAGCTAAAATATGATAAGTATGATATGTGAGCTATTTTGGTAAATTATGAGAAACATAGATATGATTTTATGAAAAGGGTGTTAAATTGGGAATAATAACTAAAGTGTAACATATTTATTTTGTGTGTGAATACTTGGATTTAAGTTATGATTTTTGGATATGATATTTTTAATGACATTTTAGGTTAGTGAGTTAATTTTTGTGAGTTGGAAAACCCTATGCATAAAGTTATGGTGCACTTATGGAATTAGAGTTTATAAGGGTATTATGGTCTTTTACCTTGTAAAAGATTCTTTTTGTGTATTTAACAATCATTATTATCTCTTGCATTTACTTCTATATTATGTTCAATGTATTATCAGTGATATACTCTAAGTATTGGATGTTATCAATTGTTAGAATAAATTCATAATAATTGGGGACCATAATAAGTCTCTTATCTCATAATAAGCCAATGATAATGAAAGTGGAAGTATGATGACTTAAGCACCTTAGGAAATGATTTTGGTATGTGCTAAGCAATTATTAAGTAATTACTAAGATATTAATAATTAAAGTGGAAAACACTTGAGTCTGGACCAAGTAATTTGAAATTATTGAAATTAATTGCCTAGTCTTAACGGAGCTATAGGACCTTAGTCTATTCTATCTGACCTCTCTACTAGCTTATAGGGGTATGTATACTTAAGAATTAGAGTTTTTGTAGTGAATTAGGTGTGTTTTACCCTGGATATGAGAGTATTAGTAAGATTTTTTACCTTTCCTCATCTAAGGGGAAAATGAAGAGTATTATTACAATTAGTTTCTTAATCTCAATGTATTAATGAGACAGTTTCATTGACCACTTAATTACAAAATTTTAATATGACTGTATATTAGGTAGTTTTTGATTATGAGTATTGTGCTTGTGTAATTTTCCCTTAAGGTGACCTTACGTGATGCATGTCTTATCCTAGTGATGTAAATTTGTTTCCTTACTTCATATGTAAGTATTGATCACCTTTTTTATGGGTGTGTTTATTTCTACTATTAGGAAACATTATTATTAATGTGTAGGTATTTGATGACCAACTTGAAGACTTTACCAACTCTGATGATTTGATTGTGGAAGAGTGACTTGTTTGGTTGTGGAAATAAGTATAGAATAGCCAATATTTATAGCTTTAGTTCAAACACCTTATATACTCTTAGCTCCATAGGTTCCCTTTTATTATATTTTGATTATCATTAGGTTCTCTTTATCTTATTTAAATTGCCATAACATTTTTCTTTATACTTGGTACAAGAATAGAATGGTAAACTAAACTCGTATTAGGTATGGCAACAAAACCTAATTATTTTATATTTAAATTCTACAAAAATTGAATTTTTTAAATAGTAAATTTTAGATTGTTATAAAATCCACTAAAAAAAATAAGGAAAATATATATATATGGAAGCTAAATATATTGAGGATATTAGCGTCACAACTTATGTAAGTATACACTACTATTCTGCTAACACTAGTTATTATGGATGGTTAAAATAAGAAAATACACCAAAATTTATGATTAACTCAAATAAAATGAAAAAACAATGTATAATAGACTCAATAAAATTCAAACTGAATGAAATCACAAAAATGAAAATGTTTAGTACAGTCAAACACTATGAAAATATAATTCTTAATTACAATTGAAAATCATAAAAAGATCAAAATGATAAATTGTAACACCCCAATTTTTAGAACTAAAAATTTCCATTTGAAGAGTTAGGCGCAGGAGCTAAAACAATAAAAACAAAGGGTGTTACCGCTATACTTGGTACAAATCGGGTTTTCTCTATCATTTTTATACCAATTGCTAAGGCTAAAATAATTACTCCGTTTAAATTAATAACATGATTGCAAGAAATAGAATAGTGAGAAAAACATATAAGCATCATGCTAAATAAAATCAACATTATTAGTTACAAAACTCAAAAAATAGAAAGAGTAGGAGGACATAATAGTTCATGTGCAATCGAAATTAGATATACCAAAAAGACACCTGTTAGTTTCAGGTTCTCTATTAGAACTACCAGCTTTCAACTAAACTCATAAGCTGACCTGTAAAGTTTATTACCCATTGAATAGGTAGGGATCTATGAAAGGAACCCTTCAGTACAATGGTACCAAGAAACCCTTTATAGATAACTAATATAAAAAATTAGTATGAAACACATACAAGGAATATAACAAAACATAGTACAAGACATTTAAATATACATAGGAAGATTAAAATATGATGATCATTCATATAATCACATACCACCCAGATTATATACTATTCATACTCGTTCATATGGAACAAACTAAAACTTACTAGTCGAGCATCCAAGAGATGCTCTTAGAAGTATAACTAGACAACATCAACCTAAAATCAAGACAATAACAACATATCACATATCTTATTATCAATACCAATAAATCTCATAACATGGGCAGGCTTATAGGCACAGACTAATAACAATCTATAATATCATAAGTAGGCATAAAGGCTGCTACCAAAATAAAGGTAGGCACAAAGGCTGATATGGAACCACAGGTAGGTATGAAGGCTGTCGCCGAACCATAGGCAGACATAAAAGGTACTACTACCAAACCACATATACAAAGGCTATCATTGAACCACCATGCATGTTGTATATACCTTGAATAGATTCATACCTAGTCTGTACTAGGTCATCTACTCACTATGTACATCATGGATCATAAAAACCTCATTTAAAATATGTAACAAGTTAGGGAAACAAATAATTAACACTTAATTATAGAGGAATGGTATGTATAAAAGAGTGAGTGAGTGTGTGTGTGTGTGTGTTGTGTGTGTGTGTGTATCAATGCATATGCACACACGATCATATATTAAACTATAAAAAATATCCAATTATTGATATTTACTTTAGGGGATCACAACATCCAATTATTTAAGTGGGTAAGCCAACCAGGGGTCACATGATAAATCAAAGTCTAAAGACCTACTACTAACCACAAGAGGATTAGAAATCATAATTAGGTCATCCCATAAGACATAGTTTAAAGAGGATAATAAAAATCCAAAGACCTGCCACCTCGGTCATTATGTCCTTAAGTATGCACACTTCTAATAGGTCTGGAGAAGCCTATAAAGTAGATAATGAGTCCTAATAAAAAAAATAACTAGAAATAAATAAATATCCATAAGAGAAAAGAAAATACTATTGTTGATCCCCAACTTCGGGAGGATAATCCCGAAGGACCTAAATCCTTCTTTATATTCCTCTTTAAGTTATGGTACTTTAATTAAGTGTAGTCACACAAGCTCACATAATCCACCACATTATTTCAAATTTATCATTTTCCATAGTGAGCAACTTTCCCAAATTAAGAAGAAGCATACCCATTTAGGCTCACCACTCCATCCACAAGCTAGAATAATAAAAAATATCCAACCAACACTTTAAATCAAAATAATTCAAAATTTATTAGGGTCTAATTATGTGCCAACATAAATAACAAAACTTAATTTAATCATACAAGATATCAGCCTAGTAACATATTTATAATAAGGACAACAACTTTATATAAAAATCATATTAAAAAATACACTCCTCTAGCCAAGGGACTAATTAAGTAGGTATAATATGGGATAGGTCTTTATAAAAGCACACTTGTATATTTTGTTTCTTTAACTAGTTAAGATTGTTCTAGTTTTAAGGACCCAAACCTCATCTTATACTATTATTATTGTTATCACTTTTTTGTGTGGTGAAAATACTGTTGTTACCATATGGGAAAAAATGTAGATTACCATGTAAGTTCAACCATGATTTTTAGAAATTAGATTATTCAATCAAATGATAATTTATACTTTTCATGTAATGCAAATAATACCCCATGAAGAAAATATTTTATGGAACTTATATGGTCAAAATATTCCCGTAATACCATAAATAATAGTATATAGGAAAACCTTATATGAAAATCCTAATATCATCAAATAAAATCTTGTGAAACACCAAATATGAAAATAATACTTTGTGAAATCTTAATATTTAAGATGGTTTATAGTACTTTAGAAAAATAATATCGTATGAAATGAAAAAAAAAATCTACAAATCCATACAATATCCTAGCATAGATTATTACTAACTTTACTACTACTCATACTTCTATTACTACTATAGATTATTAATCAAAATTATTGAGTATTACATCCTACAAATTAATGGGAAAAAAAATGGATCACAAAAAGAACAAAATATAAGATATAAAATTATGGGGTATTATATACACAAACAACTAAAACTCGACTTTTGTATCCTTATGATGTCTGTTTTTGCATTTGGAGAAAATCTTATTTTAGTGTTTTTAGGAAGAATTCTAGTGTGCAGAAACACTACATGACACTATGACAATACATGAAAAATGTACCCTATTGAACAAGCCATCATTTGCCTCCTCCACATGTCACATGTGCCCTTCATCCTCTTATGTTTTCCAATTTAATAATGTCTTCTTATGGGGTTATCATTGGATAAGAGGATGCTATGAGGTGAAGGGTGCTATAAAGTGACAATTCATATGACTTTATAGAGTTAAAGACTCTATAAGAAGGTCATATAATACGTTATAGGATGAGAATACTCTATAAAGTGAATAATCCTACATGGTAGATGACCCTATAGGGTGGTCATAGGGTGGATGACCTAATGAAATATGAGATCTGTAAAGCACATCTACTACCATTTTAATAGAAAAAAAATGTAACATCAATGATTCCTTCTATCTTTCCATGGTCCCAAATTTGAAACCTAATATTTTGAGCAAATTACCACCTATCCCTTGGTCCCCCTTTAACCTATACCCTATCTTTTCTATAAAAATTGATGAGATGAGAAAATCAAAAGGGAGCCTCCACCATTATTATGTGCATATATTTGTTAAGAAAATCACAGGAAAATTGAGGAATAAACCCACAAAAATATAGGGGAAGCCATGGATATTAGGCCCAAGGTTAAAGATGAACTCTAAGGACGAAGGACGATTGTCCATCCAATCTACAGTTGTATCCTTGCAAGGTGTACCCTTCCTTATTCTTTATATTTCTTTCTTTAATATCCTTTATAATCTAGGGTTCATTATGAGCATGAATTGAATTATTTTGTGAGGAGGATCATAAGTATCCTAAGCTTGTATTGAGTTGAATATTGTAGTGTTGTGTTATACTATTAATTTATGGGTCTTTCATTTTTAGTGCATTGAATATTGAATGAGGTTATTTCTTGATCACATATGACTTCTTCTTATTTGGGGAAGATTGAGAAGGATAAGATCAACGGAAAAGGCTCAAATGGTGTCTAATCAAGCATAAAAATATGTTTAGGGTTATGTATTAACATTAGGAAGTTCACTGCATGACATTGCTATGGTACATGTACTGAGATGGTGACTATATGAGAGTATGTGTTCACCTTGAGTGAAGCTTAGTGAGAAGAGGCATGTTGATACCCTATAGGATCTTGCATACTACAATGTGACAATTTGATACTCGTAGGGTGAATTAGAATTCCCTTCCCTATAACCGTATATCCTAGTGTTTTCTACCGTATCTACCTTATCATGTATTGTTAATTGTTTATCTTCTCATGTGCCTTTGATTTTGTAGTTAGCCTAACCCTATTGTATTTCATTACTTCTTGCACTCTATAACTATCCTGCAGTATTGCACCACCCTAGTCACTATGGGTTCAACACTCTACTCGTCGGTTTATTACTTGGGACAACTATATATACTTGCACATTATATTCTAGCCATTTTTTTCATCTTTTAGTGTATTGTTTACATATACACATTGTTGCACATTATATTCTATCCATTTTTTCATCTTTTAGTGTATTGTTTACATATCCACATTACTCCATAAGTTAACACGACCTTCACAATATAAAATAACCTACTATGATCCATTTTTATAAAATATCAAAAAAAACATAATGAATACTACAAAATATGTCTTCAAGCTCTTAATTAAGTTCTTCATCAGTTATATTAGAAATGGATACACATGAGGTAAAGTTGAATAGAATTAGTAGAGAGCTAAGAAATGAGCCAATTATTTGATAAGAAGAATTGGGGAAAAATATCCAAAGTTGTTAATATAACATTTACTCTCTTCTACCCAACAATATATAGTTAATTAGAGAATTGTCATCTTTTATGCAACCAAAAAGAAGAGTGAGGAAATATACTTGCATAAACATATATCGTGAAGTTGGACATGATCGTCTATATGCTAAATCCTTCTCCAAGAATCCTACATACACTAGCTCTCAATTTTTTCATATATTTTAAATGAGAAGATATGTCTTCACTTGTATAGTAGAAGCTCTAGATAACTACACTTCATACTTCTCACAACGAGTTAAGGCTTGTGGTAGGCATAGTTTATCACCATTACAGACGTGCATAATTACTTTATAGATGTTGGCATATGGAATGGAATCTAATGAATACGAGGGATATTCTCGTATTAGAGAATCTACAATAAGAGAGTGTGTTATCAAATTTAATCAAAGTGTGATTGTAGTTTTTGGCTAGCAGTATACGAAGAGGCCAAACCAGATTGACCTTCGGTGGTTGCTTATGTGAATAAAAATTATGGCTTTATAGGTTTGATCGGCAACATCAATTGTATGCATTGAAATTAGGAGAATCATCCTATTTCTCGGTAAGTTCAATATGATTGAGGTCATGGGAATCCCATGGTTGTTACTGAAGTTGTTGCTTATTATTATCTATGGATATAACATGCTAATTTTTGTACTACTAATTCTTGTAATGACCTTAATGTCTTTGTTAGTTCGCATATATTTGATGGCATGTATAATGGTTGTGCTCTAATAGTATCACTTAAATTTAATTGGCATGATTATAATTTGGTATACTCTCTCATAGATGGTATATATTAGCCACAAGTTATGCTCATCGAATCTATAAATCATCCACAAGGCAAGAAAATCAAACTTTTTGCTCAACTCCAAGAGTCAGTAAGGAAGGATGTAGGACAAGCCTTTGGAGTTTATTTAGGCATGTTTTGTAGTCATAGAGATCCAATTTTTTTTTGGTATGTCCAAACACTAAGTAATATTATGCATGCTTGCATCATATTATGCAATATGGTTGTCAAAGACAACCATGACACATACTTGTTATTTGTTGATATATCACAGTTTGACAAGGGTAAAGTAGATGAACCATATTTATGTAGGCATACTATAGACCATGCTCAATATATTTAAAACATTATTCAATTTTGGTGGGCTAAATTCGCAACTGCATAGCTTTGTTATAGTACTTCAAGGTCGTATTCCCTAGGGACTTTGTAATTTACTGCTGATTTTTATCATTTTAGCTATTTAGATTGCCTCTATTTTTAAATGAGAATAATAATGTAAATTAAGAAAATGCACACAATGATTAGTCAAATAAGAACTCTGGAACAATAATGATAAAACCTAATATTGAACTTCGGCCTCGAATTCGGTATTCAACAACATATTAACATTATATTGTATCACAGTCTAAATCGCTGTGAACAATAATGATAAAACCTAAGATTTAACTTTTTATTGACCTCTTTCAAGTTCTAAGAACGCATTTAACCCAATTTCTCAACTACTTTTGTGATTAATAAATAATATTAAATCCATTAAGTGTCATTGATTCAGTAGTCAAAAATTCAAATATCTACTTTCTTGATCATTTGAGTTCCCATTCATATGTTAATTTTTTATATCAATTTCAACCTTTTATTTATAGTCAATTCCTAAACAAGTTAAATTTTGTTAGACCTAACTTATGATAGTGAATCCTAACATATGAAACAACACATAAAGACCATACATATAGCATGCATTAATTTATCGTATTAATACTAAATTAAACCCAATTCAATCTTAGAAAAGGAAACTACTCACTCATAGTTTCAAGAAAACACAAGGCACAAAATTAAACAATTAACAGAATAGAGAATGAAGAGAATAAACCATGGACTAATGATGAACCAAGTTGTTGGAAGATAACAATACATGAAATTCAACCTCAAAAATTTGAAAATATAACTACTAAATCTAAGGTAAATAACATGGAGTTTATGCCTAGATAGAAAAGGAAAAGAAATGCTTCGAAGAATCAATCCTCGACAATAATTGAATACCCCCTCAAACAAAGGCACAATTGGGATTTAAAATTGATCAAAAGTAGAGCAACCGACATTGCACAACTATGCAATAAATGTAGGGTTGAATCCTATCGTGGAGGTGCATGGTTGTGCACCTTATGCACAACCTAACATGTTTTATTTTTCCTCTTGACCTTCTCACATTGTTGCACAGCTGTGCAATTGTTGCACAGGCAAGTCATGCCATAATTTTGCTCTCATCATTTGGCATTGTCCAATATTATACGACTATAATTGTTGCATGGGTAGTCTGTGCAACATAGTTCTCTTTCATGTTGAGTTCTTTTACCCTCCTTTCATCTCCTTGACTCTTAATCTCTTTAAAAGCATGTGGGGTTGGTTACCCTTTCTTTAGTGCCTTCCCTAGTTATTTTTTGCTTCGAATCCATGCTCTACTTCCTTATATTTGTGCATTTTTGTGCAAATTATAAAAAATAAATACCAAGAAAGTAGTAGCGAGAACAAAGGACTTGAATTATGATAAATTTCATGATTCATGCCAAACGAAGTCATAAAATAAAGGCGAAGAATGGTAAAAATATGAAAATTATTCGGTTTATCAAAGTTCAAGATAAGGAATATCACAATTAATTCCTAATGGGTCTTTTAATTCTCTCACTTTGCTCTAAGATGTTAAAGGTATGCGGTTGTAGAGTTGGGGAGAAATTGAGGATGAGATCTAGAATTTCTATAATCTCCTTTTAGGTACTACTAGCCCCATATTATAAGCCATTGGTCTGCTAGTATTGCATCAAGGCCCTATTCTTTCTCAGACTAGCAGAATCCGGCTGATGAAGCTAGTCACTGCCCATGAAATCAAGCGAGCCTTATTCAGGATGGGTGATTTAAAAGCTCCAAGCCTTGATAGTTTTAATGCTTATTTTTTCAATCAAGCTTTGCCAGTGGTGGGTGGGGATATTACGATGGCTATTTAGTAGATTTGGAATTCAGGACATCTCTTAACAGTTATGAATAATACTGTAATTCATGGTATCCCTAAGAAGAAAGATGCCATACATATCAGTGAGTATAAACCAATTGCATGCTGCAATATTGTCTATAAAATCTTCTATAAAGTTATTAATAATAGACTCATTAAAGTGCTTGGGGGAGATAGTGGTATGTAGCCAGTCAGCTTTTGTTCTTGAGAGGCGGATTGGTGATAATATCATGCTGGCTTAATAACTGCTTAGGAATTATGGTCAAAAGGATATTAATCCTAGAATGATGCTCAAAATTGATCTTAAAAAGGCTTATGATTCCCTTAAATGGCCTTTTATTCAAGCTATCTTACATGGGTTAGGCTTCCCCTCTCATTTTGTGACTCTTATCATGCAATGTATTACCACTGTATATTATTCAATCTTTATTCAAGGTTCTTTATGCAAACCTTTTAAGGGGAAAAGGGGCATCAGGCACGATGATCAGTTATTTCCATATATCTTTGTTATAGCTATAGAATACCTTAATCACTTATTACACACTTTATGGAATTACAAAGATTTCAAAGCTTACCTGGAGTGTAAGGGTTCAAAAATCATTAGCTTATGTTTTGCTAATGACCTTATCTTGTTTTATAAAGGTAATATCTCATCAGCCTAATGTCTTCTAACCAAGCTGAAAGTCTTTGAAGAAATATCAGGTTTAGCAACCAATCCCCAAAAAAGTGAAGCTTATTTTAGTGGTCTTTTTGCTTCTATCAAGGATTCTATCTTATCTCACCTTGGTTTCAAAGAAGGTGCATTTCCTTTAAGTACCTTGGAGTTCCTTTGAATTGTTCTTCCCTCTCTATATCTTTCTATTAACCTCTTATTGATCGGCTCACAGCTAAACTTCAGTCTTAGACTAACAAATATCTTAGCTTTGTTGGTCGAGTGCAGCTTCTCTAATCAATGATATTTGGTATCACAAATTATTGGTTTCATGTTTTCCTC
The DNA here is from genome assembly GCA_030549775.1 of Tamarix chinensis. Taxonomy (NCBI): domain Eukaryota; kingdom Viridiplantae; phylum Streptophyta; class Magnoliopsida; order Caryophyllales; family Tamaricaceae; genus Tamarix; species Tamarix chinensis. Next base: position 63,637,565 of record CM060174.1, read on the forward strand.
CTTTCTAAACCTGTTAACCAAAAATTAGATGCTCTTTATAGAAAATGCTTTTGGTAAAATATGGATTTTTCAAAGAGGAAAGAACCTATTACTTGGTCCAAAATCTGCCTATCTAAACATGAAGAGGGATTAGATATAAAACATTTAAGAACCTAGAACCTAGAACTTAGCATGCATTGCTAAGTTTTTTTGGAAACTCATTGATCATAAGGAAAGCTTATGGGTCAAGTGGATACATGAGAGGTACATCAGAAACACTCCTCTATAGCAGCTCAATCTTTGATAAGAATCTTCTTTAACTCTTAGAAAGATTTTCATTTTCCATAAAATATGGCCTTAATTTCTTCAATTGCTGCTGCACTAAGGAAAAATTGACAGTGAACAAAGTTTATGAAGCCTTGAGAGACCATTCCCCCCAACTCCTTCGTCTGACCTAGTGTGGAAGCATCCGGGTATGTCCAAGCACAAAATCATAACTTGGATGGCTTATTATGAAGGTTTGGTTGTTAAAGCTAAATTGAAAAAATGGCATATTATAGATGATGTAGTCTATTCTAGTTGTCTGTAAGATGATGAGGACCTAAATCATCTCCTCACTCAATGTCACTTTGCCCATACTATTTGGAGATCTATGCTCAATTGGCTTATGCTATCTCATTGGTTTTCTTCATGATCGAGTTGCTTAGTTTGGATGATCAGAATTACCAGCTCAAGGAGAGGTAGAGGGCAGATATGGAGGGCCTCTTTTGCAGCTATTATCTATCACATATAGTGCAGTAGTAAAGAATTCATTTTCCAATTCAAGCAAGCTGTACTAGGTAGAATTATCCACCATATGATTGTTTATTAGGTTTAGCTATGTTTAAAATACCAATGCTTAAAGGTATTTGAATCTAATTGATAGATGGGGAAATTGATATAAGTGTGGGTGGGGAATAGTTAGTCTAGGAGTCTCTCAAAGTATTTTAGCCTATTTTTTCTGATGTGCCTTGGTTTGGATGTGCTCTTGCTATTTTTTGGTAATGTCAATTTAATTTTAACTTTCAAAAAATAAAATAAAATAGCTAGCATATTTTGTTGTTGCATTTATTTTACATGCTTGTATGTTAATTTTCATGAAAATATCATATTTTGATTGTGTTCTTTTATTATCTATAATTATCATATTGTATTTTAACTTTCAATTTGTTAGTATTTCATGTTGTTACATTTTATTTATCTTCCATTGTAGTGTGATTAATAAGCATTTCATAATTTTATTAACGTGACTTTAAATATTAAAACAACATTATATATATATATGTGTGTGCGCGCGCGTTCGCGCACATGTGCGCATTAATGAAATAACTCTATTATATATAAACTATTATTTTTTATTTAAGTAAATGATAATGATTAGAACTTTAATTTCAACAAAATTTTAAAGTAAATAAGTTTTTATTGTATACTTTTAATAATGTGGATGAATAATATTTAATTTTAATTAATTTTAAAATAAATATATTTTTAAAATTACTACTACTACTACTACTTTCAATTTACTAATTAATAATATTATTAATAACATTTTTGAAACTTATATCATTAATAAAATTATTTTTGAAATTAATAATAATATTGAGTTTTGGAATTGGTATTATTAATTTTGAAATAATTACTATTGATTTCAAAATTAATTTTCTTCTTATTATTTAAAAATGATAATTGCACATATATACATATATATAATAGTGGGGTATAGATTAATTATATTATATATTTTAATGTTGTCTTGAGATTCATTAATTTGGAGACAAATTAACTGCAAATTAAAACGGGAACTAAATATTATTTTAATATTATTATAATTTGCTCGAAAAGTAAATATATTTTTTATTCGACATCACACCATCTGGTCTACTGACTTGCTCCCGCGTCGTACCATATTTTCGCCACAGGCTCACCTTCAACCGGCGACCTCTGCATCAAAGATTCGAAAAAGTCGGACCTTAAAGTTGCTGCTTCAACTCCTTCTCAACTCCATCGAGATTCCACACCGGCACACCGATCCATACATACCTCTCCCGCAGCTTCAACTCTTCCGTAATCATTGTGGAGGTCTTGCAATTGTTGCTGGAGGCTGTTCTGCGGTGCCGTACGTCTTGTGACGTTGAAAATAAAAATGGCAGTCTTACTGTACCACGTATTCTCGTCATCCTCACTCATTTCTCTGGGCCTCTATCATCTCGTCTGTACAACTCGCAATTACCTCAAATCCCCTCGCGATTACTCGGCCAAGCCTTTCCATCCATTTTCTTTTCACTCCAATTTGTCTGCCCCTTCTCGTCTCCGTCTCCTTCCTCTCTATCTCACTGTCGCTTGCCTTTTTATCGCCTTCCTCCATCAAGCTGTAATATCAGGCGAAGCCGACCCTCTCCTTAAAGGCCATAGTCCGGTACACAGGTTCACCTCCCTTCAGTCTGCAGGCGTCATCGTCCTTTTCTTCATTCTTTCCATCGCTCTTCTTCTTTCGGAAAATACTACTCTTCTCGCATTTCCTCCCGATCTTTTCTTCGGCTTCGCTGCTGCTTTTTTCTTTCTCCAGTATGCCGTCTCGTCAGATCAGGCTGCTGTTCAGAGTTCGGATCTTCAGGCGAAGTGTGATTCTCTCTCTGCTCGTGTCTCTTCTCTCTCCTCTATTCTTTGCATCATCCTTGCCTGTTTTCCCCGTCTCTTTATTGCTGATGTTGGTCTTGGAGCATCAGTTTGTTTGCAAGGGCTATGGGTGTTGCAAACTGGACTCTCGCTCTACGTCGAGGCCTTTATTCCCGACGGTTGTCATAGGCTACTTGACGTCGTCAGTGGAGTTGAAAGTTCTACCAAATGTGACCTGGAAGATTCGAAGCTTAGGGCGATTGCTATCCTTGATCTTGCATTTGTGATTCATGTTATGTTTGTGATGTTTCTTCTATTTCTGGTGTATGCTATTGTTTCCAAAGCTGTGGGCGTTTCAAGGAGACTTGGTTCTTATGAGGCTTTGCCTACCGTTGCTGATTCCAATCATGTTCAACTGAAGACCTTGAGTGGAACCCAGGCCTGAGGACTTTTTATTCTTTCCTGTGACTCCATATATGGTGAGAATCTGCTGCATTTTCCACTTTCTGTTGCTTTCCTTATAATGAATGACTTTAAGAACAAAGATGAAACTTTGTACGATGCCACATGTCTTTTCTTCTTCTGTATGATTCAGTAGCTCAAATCATGATTCTCCTTTCTGTCTTTGATGTCATAATGGTTCAGAATTACCTTTGTCTTGCCGCCACTTATTACTTTTATCTTTAGCTTTCACCATTCGAACTTCTGCCTTTTTCTCTTCCAACTAGTTCCTTAAACCAGTTTGTACCTTCTTACGTTAGCGAGGGGTTTTTGACAAGTTGGACTTGCCTGTTCGCAGAGCCTGCCACTCAATCATTCACATTAGATCCCAAAATTTGGAAATGAAATGCTAAGATTTGCATTCGGTCTCAAAAAGAATTGATGAACTGTTTGCAACGTGCTTCTTGAATCATGCCTCCTCCATTGGGCCTTGATGCCACAACTGATGTAATACATGGTGATAATACTCAATGCCAAACTTTATTCGTGATAATACTTCCTATACTGGCAGAAGCCTGTTTATGGGAGTCCTAGCTCAGTTTTGTGCTTAAATTACTCTGGGTTTGGTACTAACTCAGTGAAGTTTACTTTTCTGTTCATATGCCATTATTTAAAAAACTGCAATGGCAATTGATGATAAGGGGACGTTTGTCAGGACCTTTGAGAACAACCATTTAGGGTGCTATAGGCGCTGGATAAATGGTGATATAATGAACCTTTGTGTATTATGGAGGCAAGGGGTTTGGCTCTTTATGAGGAGGTAGAGAGGTACTGATGGAGGATATTCCACGTCTCGTCTTTGGAAAATGTTATTTGCTTCATATTGTTTTCATTTTGCTTTTCATTCATTTATGTGATGCATAAGTTGGTTCTTGAACAGTTGAAAACGTGAATAGTAGGAGATGATAATAATGATTCCTGTTAATTGATGACTGATTGATTTTCATTTTGCTCTTCATTCATTTATGTGATTCATATTTTGGTTCCTGGAACATTTAAGAAGAGAGACTAGAAGAAGATAACGATGATACTCGTTAATTGATGATCATATATCACAATTGATTGCTGACCTGTTCTTTGGAAGAAATGCTGATCTAAGGGTCACCTTATTTCAGTGAAACTGATTCACAATTCACAAATTTCATTGAACTCTTAAAATCCCTCAATGGTGGTAATACATAAGAATATATAAGGAAAATGACCTAAACATCTTCATTCGTACAGCCAAATTTTGAGGCACCATTTGGTTCTTGGAAAAATTTAAGCAAAGGAAAAAAAAAAAAAGAAACTACTTTCTTGTGTTTGGTTTGCTTAAGAAAATGAGATGGAAAAACATAAAGGAACAAAGCTGTTAATAATTAGCTATATGTTTTTTCACATTAAAATATGATAAAATTCTGGACAAGATTTTTCTGTAGTTTATTTTATTTCCATGGAAACTTTGCAGGAAACAAAGGAATCTAAAAGGTAAATCTCAAACTAATTATACAGTAACATCTAAAAAAAATATATCACGAGATCATTAATACCAATACACTAAAAGTTAATAGCTAAATTATTCAAACATATACAAAATTAAAATTACTAGTAAGCTTCCTCAAGTAGATCCAAAATATTTCTCTATAGTTAATGCAAAAGCAAAGTTGGAGTTTTAAACAATTGACCGATAAGTATGATGAGGCTTGTCATGGAGTAGATTTGTTGCCCTTCAACAAGTTAAGGCCTGGCGAACATAATCTTGGAATGAAGTGGCTCAAAATGGTCATGGGTGATGGAATCATTCATTGGGTTAATATTTTACGCCATTTTCCAAATTAAGCTCTTCAATTTCATTCAGACTTTCAAACTCATCATGGTGGTGCTTTATCTTTGGTTATGAAGTAGGATAACATTCCTTGAAAAATGTTTGATTTGTTTGATAAGGAGGTTGAAGGGGAGCACTATGAGTGCATACATTTTTAAGTGTGGTAGAAGGTACCCTAGGACCTAGGCATTTTTACTTGGTGAATAGGGATGACAATGAGGAGGGCCTGAAACACATTGAAATCTCTAAATCTACTACGATGCTAAATTTTTTTTGGGGGGACCTACATCCCCATCCCATCCCCTACCCAAAATCTCATAATTTCTTTCCTTTGTTATTCCTTTTTTTTTATAAAAAATAATCATAATGTTACTAAGTATTGAAAGAAAATAGATGGAGTTAGAAATTTAAAATAATATATATATATATCCAATACACCTATGGCGTACCTAAGTGATAGGGTCTTGCCATACAAATAAATATTGGTCCTGATACGCAATATCAACTGATATTTATCGGATTTTGGGTCAACTGATATGTGAAATTGGTTATACGCGACGGTTTTAGAATTTCACGTATTTATTAGCACTATATTAGTTATTTACTGATATTTTACCGATATTTGTTGATACTTACCAATATTTGCTAATATTTATTGTGAAAAAAAAAAATCATGCTGTGACATATAAAATATCATCTATGATACCTCGATACCACGACACCGCGACCACAACCTCGATTTTATTGCTTGGGTCTTGCTTCTTGGGCACTAGGTGCAAAGGTAAAGGGTAGACGAAATGAGGTGTAAAAATTGTCTACTCTAATACTAATTTGATTTGATATTTTTTCTTATTTTTTACAGCAACTTTCTTTTTCTACTTATAATTATGTCTATCAATCTTCCATGACCTTATTTCTCTTCCCCATTCCTTCTCAATGTGAGAGTCAATTATCGTATTTATGATAATATGCATATTTCTTCTTTGCAGTATATTTCTTTATTTCCTTTTCATACAAAATTATGGCTATTGGTCTTCCTATAATGTGTGTGTGTGTATGCAGTGGGGTGGGCTCCATGACTTGGACCCTATCCCCATCCTAATTTTTCTCCAAATCTCAACCAAAAACCCAAAAACATCTCCAAACTCCAATACAAATAGTGACTTCTTGATGATGCCGTGAGCCTGTGGGCAGAACTCCCATCTCTATAATCGAAACCTCCAATGAAGGCAGTGACCTTACTAACCCATTCTTGATTCCTTCTATATAGTTGAATTGAATTTGAGCATTCTTAGAAAAAATTTCAGCTTTTTGTTGGAGTTGAAAGTTATTGTTTTCAACCATTTAGAGAAATGGCAGACAACACAGCAACAATAAGAGACTTATGAAATATGAAAAACAGAATGGACTCTATGATAATATTTATTCTTGAAAGCGGTGGTATTTAAGGGAGATAGTTTTCTCCAATATTTGAAGCCATGCAGTCCACGTACCTGTTTATATATCACATCAATCAGGCCCTGCAATCCAATATTTGAAGCCATGCAGTCCAGATACCTGTTTTCATATCACCTCAATCAGGCCCTGCAGCAATGGCCTTGAATTTGTTTGGGCTCCTGTATTGTAGATATACATCATCGTATTGCTTCTTTCACTTGGTAGATCTATGCCATAATGGCTTGAGGTGTTACAAACTTTAAGCTCTGGCTATTCTGTTTCCCGTTTCCTTGTCTCTTGCTGTAATCAGGAAAATTTATCCGTTGATCAGAAAAATTGGATACCAACATATGTGTTCAACTTGAGTTGGCTTTCAAATGTATGTCGGTCATTGATTGTGTGTGGGCAGATTTTGTAGTAGTAGTGAGATGTAGCTGAATATCCATTCCATTAAGATACATAAGAGAACTTAGACAGTCTATAATGTGGACTTAAATGAATATATATGTGTGTGTGTGTGCGCGCGCGCGCACGCGTGATATATATATATATATATATATATTGCCAAGTGTTTCACACCCTTCAGACAAACCTTAAAAATTGCATATGCTAGAGCTATGCATGTAAAAATTCAGCAACTTATATTCTTGGTGCTGTTTAGTTTGGCAGCTTGTGATTCTCACCTGGTATGCCACTACCTTTATAAAATTTGAGCTAGCCTACCTAGAATCTTTAATCCTAGATCACTGATTTGGCATGATTTTTCTTTCGGTATAAAATAGATGGGATTGCCAGGTTATAGGCAATCCCTCTATACTTTATCCTTCTTATCCGGAGCTTCCATGAGGTTTTGAAAACGTATATCTTCCATTTCAGCCTGGTTATGGGTCATGACATTCAGCAGTTTGTTTTTTCCCCCACTTTTTTTAGATCTTCATTTATTTGTTTTGCTCTAGTCCTCTTATCCTTTTCCTTGATCTGTGATCAAGGATTGATATGTACCTTGGGATATTAGTGTCCTGGGAGATGTCATCATAGTGACATGACAAATTTGCTAATTCGCACTTCTTTGTCTTATAAGTGTATGTTTGAGTGCACCACCCATCAATATATATATGAGTCTTAAGTTCTCCTCACCATTGTGATTAATGGTGAGTCACTGCATGACTGTAGTAAACCACTTGGATATCAGCCAATATTCAGTGATATTTAATATTAACATTGTGAAAAATAAAAGCACAATGAGGCAACGGCAACATAATATTATCCTCTTATGTCACTTTGAAAATGTAATTGCAACCATGATTTTACTCTAGTTTAGGAACTGTGCAAAAATAGAGAACACTACCCTTAGGTGAAGAAATCATTTGTGCCATTTTGTTTTGGTGAATGTTGAAATGACAATTTAGTCCTCACTTGTTTCAAGTTTTTCCGTCATTTATATAACTTTGCACTAATATAAAAACCATGTGCCATAAGTTCATCTTCTCAAAGTAGATAATGCCTCTGTTTTCATCTTTTTTGTCAACCTAGTCGGTTGGCCATTGCTAGTTTTGGTCTGCTTTTTCCAGATCTGGGAAAACACCAACCAGTTTCAGCTAGTCACTAGCTCTAGGTGAATGTTTTCCTTTTTTCTCAGCCTTCCATTTGGCAAACAAGTTGTGCCCAACCGAATTGGAAAGGCCTTTGTTTCGTCTTGTAGGAGCTCTCTTTTGGTATGAAACAGAAAGACTCATCTATATAAGTTCTTTGAGATATCTTCTTCATTTTCTATCTGACAGTGACATTAAATAGGATTACTCTTCACTTCTCGTTGAATTGTCTCTGTATATCTCATTCTCCCTTTAGTAGCAGCATTAGCATCCATTGCAACCATCGAGCGCACTATTATCATGCACCTTGGTGGTAAATGAAGGACATAACGCCATTTGATAAAATTGTGGTCGTGGTGCCACAGTACGATAAATTATGTATCACACTCGTCGTAGTGTGAATTTTTATTTTATTTCGATTGAATTCTTATTTATTGATCATTATTCAATAACTTATATTATATTATAATTATTTAAATGAGTCATTATATGATAAATTGCCCCAATAAGTAATAACAATACATTTGTCTTGGAATGAGAAACAAGACATTATTTTGAGGGAGATGGGAAGTTAATGAATGTAATCCAATTGTAATTTGGTCTGAGACATATATATTAAATGAATAATAAGAGATTATTATGTGTGGATTTTTAGTACATTTAGATTTTCCATTAAATCTTGATATGGTGATAAATTTGTGAAATCTTTAATCCGTCGCATATTGGCTATTTTGCGTATCTGCTGATACGGTATAGTAGGAGTGCTATTTAATTATATGCATAGCACCCTCTTATGGCCATGCAAAGGCTATGTTGCATGGAAACTTCTAGAAGTGGTCATTTCCCGTCTTGGAAATGTTTTCGAAACCAAACTCAAGCATTATCTCCAAAATTTCTAAAAAAGAGGAACAGAACGATGGCATTTTGGCTATCTTTTAAAACATGTGCAAAAGGAAACTCTTACTCTTAGAAAATCATTGAGTAACATATGTATGTTTGTTACTGTTTTATTTAATTTTGAAATACCCATTACAGTGGTTATATTTTTGTGTGGATGACTAATGATAGCAAATCACTTATGTTATTATGATATCGAATCTTTAAATTTATCTACACATACAAATTTTGTTATCCTAATGCTTATGTTTCATAGGGTTTTGAGAATCGTCATTTCCTTCCTAATAGGAGGATAAAATGAAACTTTGTAAAATGGATAATTAATAGGCATATTAAATACTCTCTCCTTATTCTAAAGACCATTGCTTTCAAACTTTTTACACTGTTTAAGGAGAGCATTAAATAAAATATAATCTTCTGATAATATCCCTTGCCTTTTCATTTTTCTAAGCAAAGAGAGAGAAAAGTAAAAGTTATTATATCTTGGGAAAATGAAAGAGGAAAGGATAAAGATGAAAATTGGTCTTCGACTTTTTAATTGTTGCATTCTTCTATAATACAAAAAAATGTGTAAAGTGATGAATGTAGGGAGTAAAAAGAAAGCTACCCCACAGATTTGGCGAAGGTAACAAAGATACAATGTACATGGATAAGGCCAGTCCCATTGTTTCATGTTCAAGCCTTGGTGCAATTGGCTTAGGGCCATGCCTCCTTGGCATATGCTAGAGGTTTAAATTCCCATGTGCTTTAGTGGCAGTCGTTCGGATACTATGCATCTCAGAACTCAATGAAATAATAATATTAAGCTGTGCAGATTCATCAGACAGAACCCAAATGTTATAAAAAGAAAAAAGAATCCTTGCTGTCAACTTTATTAACCAAAACATACCGGAGAACATTAGCTTATGTCCTAAAGACTACGAAATGTAATCATAGATCTTAATAAAATAAAATTGTATCTTTAAAAGACATTAGTGAATACCTATGGAAAAGGGCATATTGGCCTCTCTCTCAGTAGTTCAGCAATGAATTAAGGCAACAAATCTACAGTGAAGTGGTGTATAGCTTGCAGCATCCTTCCCCATCATAGTAAAGTTAGACAAAGTACTGGAGGGACTCACTTGGGACAAGTCAATGAACATGACTTAAAGGTTTCTGACTTACTGAAACACTCGGGCTTCTTATGTCAGCCATGAGCCTACTGGGAGAGCATTTGTTCAGAACTGGTCTTCTTCTTAGCCTTGAACTCACAAGTATCTATGGGATGAACATCAGTGATTAAAATACCTAGTGGAAATGATCTTAGACAAGGTACCGGATAACAATCCAACTGGTTCAAATTTTTTTTAATTTTTTTTATTATGGTGGAAAATAAGATAATTATATAAAAAATTACAAAGTATTATTGTTTAGGGAATGAGTTATTATTAATATAACAAAACAATATAAGATTCAACATAAATAAAGTAATTTTTTATTACAAAAATCGATATAAAGAAATAAACATTTTAGGGTCAAAACTGGATAGTGGAACCAGTTGTATTAGGTGATCATGTGGTCATAGCCATCCGGTTGAACTGGTGACTCATGTTGGAATCAATCTAATTTTATCCCAGGGTTAAAAAAAGGCAGTATTTTGAATTTTCCATACCTAGCCCCTGACCAATGCTCGGTCTGACCAGTTGAATCATCCGGTCCGGTCTAGTTTTTAAATCACTTAGACAAACATAAGGCAAACTAACAACAGGTTTCACCCAACAAGCATGAACAGGAGTAGGTGCCATGGGAGGTTTCACCCAATATAGCAGGTATATCATTAGAATCATGCCCATTCTTAAGAGCAGTTGCTAGTCATACAACACCTCCTTACTTCCTGTCAACTGTGCCTCAATACTTCGTTGCACGATTTCAATTCTTCAAGTGTGACAATATAACACCTTTTTATTTTATTTTATTTAAGACCTGTGTATTGATCTGGAGAGCACCAACTCTGGGCTCTTCAAAGTAAGGCAAACCTGCAAGTTGGTTCTCTGATACTTGATGTGATGGAATAGAATTTGGCTATGGCTGATTTATCTCTCTCCCTTGAACTATGGATGATGTGCAACACAGACACACACACACAGTTAGAAGGCCTTTGGGTCTGATTCCAGAAGAATGCTTGAATGCATTAAGTTGGTCCCTTTTGTAGAAATAGATGTTTGATTTCTTGGAGAGCGTGTCCTTATTTATTTCACTTATTGACCAGATTTGTAGTTTTTATATTTTAGGAAGTCTGGGGCTTCTATTTAGTGAAGGCTTAAATATATTTCAGTTAAGATTAATGAATGGTTCGAATACTCTTTTTCTTGCCTTTCTTGGCTTGCTTATCGTTGTGCCATTCGTAGCTTGTCCTTGATACTTGACCAGCTTGGGGTTTGGACTATTCGTAGCTTTGCCTGCTCTTGGTTGCATCTTGTTCTCTGTTTGAGACCAGCCTCTAGCTCATCTTGCTTATGATTATTTCCTTCAATTAAGGAGCAATTGACTCTGCTTAATTTCCTTGTTTGTTTACCTAGTCAGGGGTTCTTATTATGTTGCTGTATTGTTTTATCTAGTCCCATTCTCCTCAATTTTTTTAATAAAATAATTTTCCTGTATGAAAAATGTAAGAACTTTCATTTCACAAAGCCTCTTGGGACATTTCCCAGACCAAAAGTCACCTGATATTATTTAGATTTGCCAATTCTAATAGTATTGTCTGAACAAAAAAAAAAAAAAAACGTTTAGAATTTGAAATGAGCTTGATGCTTATTCCTTCTCATAAAGCTCTATTTGTACACTTATAACGATATTTGTTATCCACTCACCTGTCATCAATCAAGCTTGCTTATATAGAAGCTTATATATGAATACTTTTGCTGGTGAATCAGGTTGATATTGTCCTCAACTTACACTTAGTGTTGGCTTTGTCCAGATTATATACAGAGTACTGAATGGGGCATATGCGGAGTTACAATTGAGCACAGGACGTGGGAGTCTTAACGCTAGGAGAGAACATGAGCTTTCATGTGGCAGTTATAGTTTGAGTTCTGTAGTTGTACTGGTAGGTGAGCCATTATCAAATGAAAAAAGTTGTCCGAGGCCAAGAAATCAGGTCCCTGCTTAGATAATGCTGTTATTTAAGTATAAATTTTCTCCAGAGGGATAGATTTCTTTCCCAGGCTTCGAACATTTCCTGTCAATAGCTATGCCTGCTATTTTTCATTTAATCCTAGAAGATGGTGTCCAGTTGAAACACTGCTGCTAATTTTTGTTACTTTATATATATATGTTTTAATATTTATTAGAGTTTGTTACAGATTGATTATCTTACTGAAGTGGTTCAGTTATCTGTGAATGATACTGTTTAGTTCAACTTTCAGAGTCGATGCTGATAGATTTTGAAACGGGCTTTGCATGAATTGTCGTGGTGATCTCATTACCTCATAATCTTTCTGACGTGCAAGATGCCATCTTTAATGTGGTCGTGCACACTGTACGGGCCAGTTCCGGGCACTCGTTATCAGCAGTAGCTGTAGCAAAATATATCCCGCCGCTGTATATCAAAAGATGACGGTCCTTTTTTCCATGAGCTTGGGAAGGATGATGGTGATCATATGTGTGATCAAGCTCTTAGAATTGTAGTGATAGTTCCTTTATTTATTTATTTATGTTAACCAATTTATCATCTGAGATGGAAAGCATGAGCTGATGTGTTCGAATCAGTGAAATCATAAGGTATTGAAGGGCCAGAGCTCATGAAGTCATACTTGCATCATGAGTGAATATCGAGTACGAAATTAGTGACCATATTGTAGTGGTGAGTTCTGCAGAATCCCAGTTTTTCGAGGTTATGTCTAACCCTATGTACTCAGGGTTAATCCTATAGAACTAAGGGAGTTCATAAGGTCTCATTAACCTTCCCTCCATTGCCTTCCGTGCAACTCTTTCTATTCAGGCATACAATATAACTTCTCACTTTTAGAGAAATGTGTTCTCTCTCTCTCTCTCTCTCTCTCTCTCTCTCTCTCTATAAAGCTAGAAGATGCCCTATAATAAATGACGTCGGATGTGGAGACACTTCCAAAAGGTACGTCCTCTCATCCAAGTTGAGGGCTTTCCTTTTTGGAGGGTGCCATTGTAATAATGGCTCAGTTACAATCCATCAATACCTAGTTATGACGAATATGGTGCCCTATCTTCTTAGAGTCAATTTCTAAAACTCTTCACCTATCTAGTCTGGTCTTATCTTCAACATAACCTTAGACAACCTCCCAATAGACAAAACTTGGAAGGATAGAAAGTCATAGGGGCCTTGGAAGGTTTGATGGAAGTTATGTAGTGCTTAATAAGAGTTGATAGTCAAAATAAGATAGAGAACATGTGGAGGAGCACGAGTGGAAGGGCATCTTGGCAATTTGAGAGAAAGTCATTAAAAGTTTATGCATATCTTGGTTACATGCATCTCTTGGCTAGACAAATGCTTTTATATTTTTGCCTATAAAGATAGAAGGGAAGCTTAGATGGATTACTTTTAGCCTTTTATTTTCATTGACTAATATATGCTATTATATATTAGAAATAAGAAAATGGTAATAGTAAGGTTGTTAGAATTGGATTGATAGGGATCATTAGAATTGAATCACAAGATCTTGGTCATATATATACCATAAAAATATGATCCCAATATATTTATATATTACTGATTTATATAATCAAAGTTAAAAGTACTAAAAAGTTCATTCTTAAGCTCTTATAAATTAGTTGTAGCATAACACAAATTATTGTTATATGGGTTATACATACAATAAAGTAAACAATAACATAAAAAATAAAAAGGATAATTAAGAATTAAATAGAAATTAATAAAATAATATCATTATAAATTTAACATATTTATTTTACTCTGCATATAGAGTAGATTTTCCATAAGTATAGTTTTTTCAACAATTGAGTTTGTTAATATCTAGCTTATATTTTTTTTTCATATCAGTTGATACTTAATATATAATATGTACAAAATAAATTATAATCAAATAAGATAGGAAATATTCTTAAAAATAAATAGATAAAAAATTATAATCATTATATAAAGTCATAAGATTTTATATGGAATTATAAGGTTATAATAACATTATATATGCAATGGTTAATAATTTTGAATCGTAAAGTTATAACATCCAAATAGAAAATTCAAGAACTATGGCATCTCCATCAATGATACCGAAATTTTAGGTGGTATTGTAATTCATAGTTAGGTTTTATTGGTCTTATTACTCAATCTTCTCTTCCTCTTCTCCGATGAATCTTCGTCTTGTCTATCTTTCAAATCTCTCTTCCTCTTCCCTGATATGCGTCTTCAATCTTCATCCTTAATTTGTTCTCACTCTTTGTTCAGTTCGAAACTTTAAGTTTAGTTCAATTGTATTCTTCAATTGTTTAGTGATGTTGTTTGTTGACTAATGCTTTGTTTGGATTGGGGTGAATTGAAGTGAGAATAAATATTAAAAATTAACCTAGGTGAAGAGAATAGAGATGAACTGAAATGAATGTTTTAAAATATTATTCGGATGATATTAATATAATTTGGGTGAATCTACGTGAATATTTGAAAAATTTTATTTAGATTGAGGTGAATTATTAAAATTTACTTATATTTTTTTCATTCAACTCCGTTACCCTTTAAATCAGAGGTTAACAAACATATGGTTAACCGGAGTGAATGGAGATGAAACTTTAACTTTGATTCACCTAGTTGAATGTACCAAAATTCATTTCTAGATGGGGTGAATCAATTAGTTCACTTCAATTAACACCCATTCGCTCCAAATCAAGTGTAACATTACGGCTTACGATTTTAGATTCAAAGATTCAGTCTTCGTCCTTGTTCTCACTTTTTGTTCAATTCAATCTTTTGCACTCAGTTCTACCCTACTCTTCAATTCTTTAGCGAAGCTAGTTGTTAAATTAGGGTTTATAGCTCCTATATTGATGGAACACATTACAGGTATGAGATTTTGTTCTAGATTATTTATCTTCAAAGAATTTGTTATTCGTTGGGGCTCAAATTATTTGGTCATACGGGAAATTGTCAATATTTTGTTTTGACCTAATCACGTTTTAAAAATGTTAATACCGTGTTGATTGTTGTTGTATGTTTATAATAGAAATTAATTTTATAGTAGCTTAATTCGATAGTTATAAGCACTGATGCACGGGGACGACAGTCAGGTGCCGTCCCTTGTCTCGAAAATGTTTTCTCCTTCGGAAATATTTTGGAGTCAAAATTTATATTAAAATTATTTAATTAATATTTTTATTAAAAAATAATTATTAATAATTAAAATTAATTAATATAAGTAATAATTTTAAATTTTTTTTATTTTTCTCTCTTAATTTTAATAAATTTAATCGATTTTTTAAATATATATAATTTTTTTTATATTTTTTGACGTTTCCATTTCCTAAATTTTTTAAAAAATATTATTTTTACGTTTCTTTTCGTCTTGGTTCGGTCCCCGTGCAACAATGGTTATAAGGAGACTGTTGATTGTTACTCGTTAGGTTGCGACGAAATTGTTCATTCTGACTCCTGTAAATGTAATTGCTGAGCTATTATGTTGATTAAGACGTATTGATGTTTCGACGTGCTACTGTTATCTCGGAAAACGTTCTCCGAATACAGAACCGATGGTTTATTTGTCATACCAATTTTCCTCAATTTGTTTTATTCTAAGTATTGTTTGTTGAAACCGCCTGGTTCGGTTGCTCCATTTTGGGTTAACATTTCAGCAAACCTCGATAGAGGCAACTGTATGTCCTTATGAAGGCACGTCGGGCATTTTAGTTTGTTGTGGTCGTCTATTTTTAATGGTAGTAATTGGGAGATGACTGGGTTGGTACGTGGCGATCCACCTCTTGATTATTCTCACTAATTTGTGTATCAATTGTAGTACGCTGTAGGACTGTTTATATTATTCGATATTTAATTATTTGATTTAATATTTAAAATAATCTAATTTAAAAAAAATTATTATATTTTAATTAAATATACGATTCAGTCAATAAAAAGTTAAATAAATTAGATAATTTGATCTGATAAATACAAATAATATCTAATCCAAAAAAAATATATTTATACCTTTTTTATAATTTTTTATTTTATATATAAATAAATTTAGATGTGTGTGTAATTTTACTTATTTGATTTAGTATTTGGACCAAAATTCAATATAGTTAAAATTATATTTTTGTTAAAATTATATTTTTAATATAATCCATTTTTAGTTCTAATAGAATCCAATTAAATCTTGTGATGTAGGAGCTTTAATTTTAATTTTAACATCGAATATTTGCTGAACGGATCGAATATTTGCTTAGTAAATTGGATAATATCAAATATATTTATGATTTTTTTTATATTTGAAACTTTATTCGGATAATATCGATTATATTTGATATTCAATCCGAAAATTTAGACATCCAATCTTTCGAATATTTAAAGTTTCAAATTAAATATCAAATATTATTTTTAGATATCTATACTTACATATATCCAATAATTAAATATCTAAAATATCAGATATTTGAACCATAAATGACCTTAGTTAATATCAGTGATATAATTGTTCACCTTGGACATAGTTATTTGCATTATAATCGAACCGTTTATGTTATCACATTTGGCCGAAGTTGATGACATCTTTGTAACCGACCGTCTACTGCTATCCTAAGTAATAGGCCTAAAGTCTGTAATTTAGATATGCACACCAATCTTTGAAACGTATATGACATAAACAACTAGAGGAGGAAAATCGGGTCGGGTGGGTCCGGGTTGGGTTGGGTCATTATCAAATTGGGTTATTTCGGGTCATTTGACTATTACGGGTTGGTTATGGTTTGGATTAAGTTATTTTGGGTTTGGGTCATTTCGTGTTATTGCCTTATTTGGGCCGAGGCAGTTTTGGATTGGGTCATTTTGGTTTTGGGTCATTTCGGATTAATTTATAGAATTAGGTCGGGTTCGGGTTAAGAAAGTTGAGTTTGGGTCATTTCAGATTAATTTGACTGATAAGGTCGGGTTGGTTTCATGTTATTTTTTGGTTCATATGATTAGGTGGCTTCGGCCCGTCTAGGTCATTTCGTGTAATATGATGGGTTGGTCCCATTGGGTTTGAGTTGTTGAGGGTTAACTTGATGGGTCGGGTCATGCAATTTGACGAGTAGGATTTGAGTAGTTACGGGTTAAATTATAGGTTGAATCAGGTCAAGTTTTGACGGGTTGAGTCAAATTCATATCCAGGTAATTATTTGTAATACCTCGTTTTAATAAATTCTTAATTTAAATATACAAGACTTAAAATTTGATTAGCAGGCGTAATAAATCATAGGATTCTTTTTAGAATGAACGTCTCATCGTTGCGAGTAAGTCTATAGTTGTTAAATTATGATAATAACCCGGACTAGTGTATATATGAGTAGAGGAAGATAAAAGTTGATGACGGTAATAATAACAATAATGAGAAGAGAGTAGATAGTAATCAAAATAGAAAGGATAGTAATAACAATAGCCTTATGATAAGTAACGCTTTTAAATATAATGCCGATAACAATAATTGTGAGGATAATAATGTTAGGAATAATTATGATAATAAGGAGTGGTAGTGATAACACTAATATTAATAATATTGATCATGATAATAATTAGTGAGAATAATGATAAAAATAAAACCTTGAATATGTAGGATTTTTCCTTAGTAACCATGCTCTTAAAAGCCTAATACTTTGGGATATTTTTGCTAACTAAACTCTAACCAATCCCCATTATTTTCCCCACTCAAATTTGCAGCCTAATCCCCCAACCTGTCGAGCACCCCCATCTTCTATACAGCCAGCTGCCACCTTTCTCCATGCATGAATAACACATCTCCACCCTACACATCTACCTATCTTAGCCACAAACCATGCATCCTTTCACTTCTCCTAACACATCCCATCAACCTCCCTAATCTTCTCCTCCCTCACGCCATTCCAGCCTACAAAAAAATGCAGCAAGCATCCCCTCCAACCTCCCTCACGCCATCTAGCCACATGCAGCAAAAGAATCTCATGCAACCCAGCCACATGCAACCACAAAAGCCCGTGCAACCCAGCCCTTCCACCAAGTGGCATCCATCTTCTTCCCCTCCTCTCAACCTGCGCCCCTACTCAGCTTTTCTATCCATCTACCCATCCATTTCCTTCCTTCTCCATGCAACCAACCTGCCCCTCTTCCTTTTCCCAAAGCCTTCGACACCCACATCCCCAAAAACAACCTGCAACATCCTCCCCAACTCACCCTTGTAGCAGCCCATTTTTCCTCTATTTTCCCCTTCCCTTCTTAAGTCCCAACCTGCAGCAAAGTCCCTCCTTCCCTCTCCCTTTTGGTCCTCTATTTTTCTCCTTGCAAATCCTCTCCTTCTCCCCCTTACTTCCAGCATTTGATACTCTTGTTTGCTGCCCCCAAACTTCGCCCTTTCACCACCGAACTCCTGCCCAAAAATCACCCAACTTGCAGCCTTGCTAAGCACCCTCTTCCCTTGTGTTTTGCCTCTCCAAGCAGCAACTAATTCCGACATAAGTATTCTACCCTCTCGGTGTGTGTGGTACGTAGTAATTCCATGCACCATCCGCCTTGGTTAATTCCCTAATCGTATTTCAGGTATTAGTTTGCATAGGTTGTCATTTTATTATTTTATTTAGCTAGATACTAATGCATGCATAGTTTTTGATGGTGTTATTTATTTTTAGGTAATATCAACCCCGCTTAAGGTATTCTTGGAAGAAGCTCTTCGTGGTATTATTATCTTAGCTCAAAGGTAAATCCAACTAATCCGTAGATGGTAGAATTTTATGTGAAAATGATAGGTTAGTTTTCTAGGATAAAAATCATGTTAGGTTGAGGATATCAAATGATTTGTATTTTGTGAGAAATGGAAGCATGTTGTAGTTCATTTCTATATGAATATTATGATGTGTAAATTAATATATGTTACCATGCAAATATTTATATGCCTAGGTAGTATGCTAAAAATGGAGAATGTATGTTTATGACAACATATATGGATTTATGCAAAAAAAAAAGAAGAAGAAGAAGAAGAAATGTGCATGTTTAAGGTTAGAGTCCAACCGAAGAATTTTTCATGTTTCATGGTAAGACCTATAAATGGATTAAATGTGTCCCTTAGATAATTTAGATAATTTTGGGATGTATAGCATGTTAACTTAGAGTATAAATATTTTCACATAGTAATCATTATGTGTTGCATGTTCTAGGGGTAAAAATGTAAATTCTATATACCATGGTCTGTAATTGAAATTTATTTATGAAAATTGCATGAAATTTATGAGATACTTAAAATGCATTCTAAGAGTGTATACATGTACCGTGTATGGTGAATGCTTAGGGGTAACATGGTCTTTTGTCGTACCGAAGAAATTATTGTATGTTAAATTATCATTAGCTATTTTATGTTAGCTTTTTTATAACAAATATCCTATGGGGATAACCCTACTAATTAAGTAAAGGAAAATGTGGTGGTTATAGGTCAAAGTGTATTTTGGTCATTAGGGCAAAAATGTGATTAAAGTGAATAATTGGGCTAGTTAACTTAAGTGTTGGCCTTAGAATAATTTTGGAAATAATTGGACAAATGGATTGAATAACTGAATCGGATAATTACTCGGGCTATGACATGATGCCTAACCCTAGGTCATGTTGACTTGGAATTATTGTCACCCTCGTGGTCTTTTGGATTTGACATTTGATGGTTGAATGTTATGACCCTTGTAGTCCCTTGGTTTATTGATTGATAGCTAAGTTGTAATATTGTGAACCTTATTGTTCTCAAATTAATAACTTGAAATTTTATAAGACACTAATCACTTAAATAGGAAGACTTGAGTTTGGGAAGGAATCTCATGCTTTAGACCTAGCCACCGAGTGCATAGTTTGGGCCTTTGGGTCAAGGGGCTCACTTCTACTCTATAAGTATTCCATACACCCTATAGAGAGTACACGTACTTAAGGCATTGAGTTCTAAGTTTTAGTATGGACGACTGATATGTCGTGTGGCTTCCTTAGCGAGCTTTGCTCCAGAATTGAGTTAATTATTTTGGTACCACCTCCTTGACAATCATTTTCATGGATAAGGGATTGTATTCCACTTGAGAATTTTTATACAAATGATATAACCGGATTAGACACCCACCATAATACTTCTATAATAAATGGGATTAGGCGTGACTTGACCTTGGTTGGATTATTGGAATGTCACTACTTCTTCCTATTATGCTATAAAATATGGTCATTGGTAAGTTAAAATGGTTGTGAGATTTATAAGCATGTATTCAATGCCTTTGCTAGGGATTTTGATCTAATTAGTATCATTAATTATGATGTGGAATTGTGTCATAAAATCATGGCTTGCATGTGATTGTATGTTTTATTTGAATGCCTTACTTTTATGATGATTGTATATGTGGGTATGCTACCTCTCCGGAGGCATTGTGATTTACTCAGTACGAAGAAGTCGTACTGATGCTATCACTTTTTAGAGGAATAAGTCTGTGGCATGTAACAGTTAAAGAATTTTGAGGAGCATCATCCAGACGATTAGTTAGGCTAAGGGAGTGAGTGGACCCTATCCCTATTTCCCTTTCCTTATAATATTTGATGGATCGGATGAGTGTAAGGCAAACCATGGTTGCACCTTCATGTGCTCTTTTGTTTATTTTCTAGAAATTGTTAGTTATTTAATTATCTAATGGTCCTTTGGTGTGGATAGTCTTTAGTCTTTCTTTGTAAAACCTTTGATCTTGTATTGTAATTTTCTCGCATTTTGTTGGTTTGACTTGTTTTAAGCCTTAGCACTTGACGTAAATATGGTGAGGAGACCGAACTTATGTTAAGTGTGGTTGTAACACCCCGAGTTGATATGACCATGCTAGGCTACCTTGGAACACTTTTGGATTGATCAGTTGGCCCCACAAATCAACACGATTCCTTTCAACGTGCTTTGTCCTCACTCACGCATTCCTGAGAAATTTTTAGAAAATTTCTGAAACTTCCCAGGAGGGTCACCCATCCTAAAATTGTTCCACAGCCAACACGCTTAACTGTAGAGTTCTTAGGATGGAATCACCAAAAGGATGGTATACCATGTTGATATAAGTAGCTATATCAATCCTTATAACACTTCGCTCAATTTAGGATATTACATTCACCCCCACTCAAAGAACACAACGTCCTTGTTGCACCTCAACCACTAACTGTCTCAATATAGTTTATCCCAAGAATCGTCCTGCTAGGTGGCTGACTTACTCATCTAAGTTCAGCTCACGGTCGCGGTTTGGCTTTGATATTATTTGTAACACCCCGAGTTGATACGACCATGTGGGACTACCTTGTAACACTTTTGGATTGATTGGCTAGCCCCACAAATCAACACGAGTCCTTTCAACGCGCTTTGTCCTCACTCAAGCACTTCCTGATACATTTTCAGAAATTTTTTGAAACTTCCCAGGAGGGTCACCCATCCTAAAATTGCTCCATAGCTAGCATGCTTGACTGTAGGGTTCTTAGGATGGAATTACCAAAAATATGGTATACCATGTTGATATAAGTAGGCATATCAATCCTTATAACATTTCGCTCAATTTGGGGTATTACAGTGGCGGTTACACCCACTATTTTATAATTATCGCTTCCGCAAAACAAAATTTTGAAGTCGTGATTTTGGGATGTTACATTATCATTTATTACATTGTAAATATTAGACACAATCATAAAATTACTATCGCAGATAAATGAAATAAGAATATTCGATGTGCTTTATTTTCACAAGTAAATAGTAAAGATATTTATAAATTTTAATAATGAAAAAACATTGCATGATTGAATCTAATAAATATATATATCATTTATTCTGATTTATTTAATTACCTAAAGTATTTAATTACTTTAAAAAAATATAATTTTATAAAATAAAGGTGATTATAACATGACTATACAATGTATAATTATCATTTATTATATTGTAAATATTAGAGATAATAATAAGATTACTAGTATAGATAAATGAAATAAGAATATAATATGTGCTTTATTTTTACAAGTAAATAATAAAGATATTTATAAATTTTAACAATATTATATTTGATCACTTAAAATATTTATAAATTTTACAAGTAAAAATATTAGATATTTATCATATATTATATTTATTTAATTACTTAAAAAAGATAATTTTATAAAATAAATGTGATCATAAACATGACTATACAATGTATAATTATCATTTATTACATTGTAAATATTAGAGACAATCATAAGATTGCTAGTACAGATAAATGAAATAAGAATATTATATGTGCTTTATTTTTACAAGTAAATAAAAAAGATATTTATAAGTTTTAACTATATTATATTTGATTACTTAAAATATTTATAAATTTTACAAGTACAAATATTAGATATATATCATATATTATATTTATTTGAGTACTTAAAATATTTGATTACTTAAGAAAATATAAATTTATAAAATAAACGTGATCATAAATATGACTATACTGTGTATAATAATTATTTATTATATTATAAACATTAGAGACAATCATAAGATTACTAGTAAAGATAAATAAAATAAGAATATTATATATGCTTTATTTTTATAAAGGTAAATAATAAAGATATTTATAAGTTTTAACAATACTATATTTGATTACTTAAAATATTTATAAATTTTACAAGTAAAAATATTAGATATTTATCATATATTATATTTATTTGATTACTTAAAATATTTGATTGCTTAAAAGAAGATAATTTTATAAAATTAAGGTGAGCATAAAGATAACTATATAATGTATAAATTATAATTATCATTTATTATATTTTATATTGTTTTTAATTATAAAAAAACCTCGGTCTGGTCTAAGTGGAACCCCCCACCACAAACCTTTTTCTTTCTTCTTCTCTTATCTATTTATTTTTTATTGTTTTGACTTATGTAGTCTGAGCCTGTGCTCCCTCCCTTGTCTCAAGTCTCTCGACCTCCTCCTGAGTCCCGATCTACACTGCCGTCGTTTCTTCGTCGTCACCTGGCTCCACCTCTGCACCATAACCGTTGGTTAACTATATTGCCGTGCCACACCACCACTATTGACACCCCTTTCTCTCTGTTCATTGTCGACAAAAACTGATACCACTAGGAGAAACTAGACACAACAATTGTGTCGTCGTTCGGCCACGTCCGGTAGGGGTGTGCATTGTCGGATATCTGTATCCAAATAGATATTTTTTCAGATATACGATCCGACTAGATATTCGATATCTCATATTCAAGTCCGCATCCTAATACACCAGATATCCAAAACATTGGATATCCGAAATATCGGATCAGATTTCGGATATATCCGATTATTGAAAAAAAATATCCGATTATTAAATTTACATATATAATCTATAACTAAATTTTTTTTCTACATAAACATTTGTTTAATTATTTAGCTTGCATAAAAAAATATAAAATACATGATTAATCATATCCACAAAAATTAGCGATCAAGATTTGTGAACAATGACGCTCTAGAACCGTGGAACGACCTAAGTTAAGAGACTCAAAAAATTTAGGAGTTTTTTTTTCTGGTCTGGGTGCTTGCGTATGTGTAGGCCGTGACCTATTTGACTGTTTGTAGAGTGTGGATGTTTATTTTAGACTTTATTTTAGTAAATTATTTTTGGACTTATGTACTAAAGTAAAAAAATGATCCAAACTTGAAGATTGAAAGAAAAAAAAATCAAATTATAAATTAAATTATGCCTAAATATAACTAGCTTATTCTTAAAACCAGATATTTTTTTATGAATCAGATTATCCACTAAAAAATCGGATCGGATATCCACTTCGGTCAAACTTATATTTTACCGGATCGGATATCCGCTTCGCTTTTCAAAAACCGGATCGGATATCAAAAATTTCGGATTGGTTTTTTTGGATACCTGATCGGTTTTTTGGATCCTGATTTTTCTGCACAACCCTAACGTCCGGTGCACCCGACTACTGGCGAATGGTCCTTTACCATCGGTGTTGCTCCAACAATTTTTATCCCTTCTAATTTTGTAACAATTCATTTGGTATAATTATATTAAACCTTAACTCTTATTATGATTAATTTTTTATGAATTAGCTTATGATAATAGAAATTGGTTATTGAATTATGTATATATACGTTGTATAACTGAGATGGAGTGGTTAATTACAATATATATGGTTGAATTGTA
The DNA here is from genome assembly GCA_030549775.1 of Tamarix chinensis. Lineage (NCBI taxonomy): Eukaryota > Viridiplantae > Streptophyta > Magnoliopsida > Caryophyllales > Tamaricaceae > Tamarix > Tamarix chinensis. The sequence continues at coordinate 63,661,776 of CM060174.1, forward strand.
AAAATTAGATTTTTTACCCTATTATGTTTGGATTTATCGGATTTATCCGATTAATTTATTTTGGATAAATTAATTATGTAATATACTTTGAAATGTACTTAATTTCATGTTGGTATTGTTAAATTAGGAAGATTGTATGAAATATATCAGGATTGGATTATTAGGTTAAAGCTCATGCTGATTTAAATTAGATTGTATAATTGAGTTATTTTATTAAATTGATTATACAATATGTTTTAGACTTTTTCTAATTTCAATTTTGAGCTGTAAATTTAAATATTTGAATAAGATTTGATCGGATTTGTAGTTGGGGCTCAAAAACCCTAATTATGTTAAATTGGGTAATTCCTCAATAGTTTTTAATCAACTAAGTATACAATATATTTTAAAATATGTCTAATTTTAATTTTAAACGATCAATTTAAATATTTGAATAAGATTTGACCGTATTTACAGTTCGGGCTAAAAAACCCTAAATATGTTAAATTGAGTAATTTATTAATATTTTTTAATCAATTGAGTATACAATATATTTTTGAATATGTATAATTTTAATTTTTAACCGTCAATTTAAATATTTGAATAAGATTTATCTAGATTTGTTGTTTAGGCTCAAAAACCCTAATTACGTTAAATTGAGTAATTCCTTAATCGTTTTTAATCAACTGAGTATACAATATGTTATAGAATAGTCCAAATTTATAGTACAATGGTGTTAAGAGTTTTTAATTTTCAGTTGGTAACAATTGTAATTACAATTTCATTAGGTAATCAATAACCACTGTAATTACATTTTCAGAGTCTAAGTTTGATTTTCTATTTATTATAAACTTATAATATGTGTACTCTATGTAAGTTAATATAATATTTGTTGTTTTAAAAATATGCATAAAAAGTTGGAGTTATAAGATTTTTTTTATTCTAAATGACATTGTATAGAATGTCTAGGGTAAAAGTATGAAAAATAAGTACAATTTATAAACACTAGATTTTTAAAAGCTTTAAATATATAATAAAATATGTGTAATTTATTATTATAATAATATATTTTGATGTCTGGTCGGGTTAATATCGGGTCGAATTAGGTGAATATCGTGTTGGGTTGAAGGCAAGTGGATTAATGCAGGATTGGGTCGGATCTTTGAGGGTCATGGGTTAGGATTGGGTCGGGTCGGGTTGGGTTAATTTTTATTAGGTCAATGTCAGATCAAGTTTAGATAGGGTCGGGTTGCTAAACTTTTAAGGTTGGGGTTTTGCTTGGGTCGGGCCGGGATAGGCGGATTGGGTCAACTTTCGCGAGCTCAAGAAATAACATAGTGAAGGGCATGTACAAATAAATAAAATTCAAATGTTATGCAACCTCTTTTTACATTAAATAATGTATTTAAAAATTTCCTAGGTCCAAATCCATAGGTTTCCACGATAAATAATTTTTATTATTATATTAAATTAAAAAATTTTGTTGATTTTTCATTTAAGTATCTATCAAAACATCCCTAAAAAACTAAGGACTTGTTTGGTTTTACTTAAGAAAAATATTTTTAATTAAAGTAATTATAAAATTTAATTTTTGATTAGTATTATTATTTGGATTAACTTTTATTAAAATTAATTCTAAAAAATTACTTATTAAAGTTGCTTTTAAAAAGTAGAAACTCATAAGTAGATATATATATTTGCTTCTACTTTAGGTAAAATTACGTTTTATAAAAAATGTAGTATGATCATTTATTACTAAAAAATGTGGAATAAAAAATGTGGGAGGTATTTAACCATAACCTATCGATCGAGCATGCTTGACCTCCATTTTACACCTTCTCTCATCCTCCATCTTCATGCCACCCCAACCTCCATTTTCACGCCGCCTCCAACCCCCATTTTCACCGGCCACAGATCTTTTCCATTATTGACATTCTTCATTGATTATTCCCTCTGAGCTTACCTTTGCCTCTAAAAACTTTTGTCTAATGGAAACATCGTCACACCTTCTCTTTGTTTGATTGATTTTTGCAGAGATCTGGTTGTACTCTCCTATCACTAATTGCAAGTGTTCTGCTCTTCTTGATGACCAGTTTCTTCATTTGGGCTAAAGCTACTACAGTCATAAATAGGTAATACTTTCCTAAGTTAAATCATAGTATCTTAGATAGTTTTAATTACTAAGATTTAGTGGGTACTTAGCAAAAACATGAGTTAATATATGCCCTTCATTTTGCTTAACTTATTATTGCTGCCATTAAGTTTTTTTATATATGTTTTGCAGCTAGAGTTAGAGATGATTTTTGTTCTAATCTAATTTTTGATTTTAGAACAAAACTTGGGATGCTTTTCACTCATGTATTGATCTCAATTTGCATCTGTGCATGATTGAAGTTGTGTTGCGTTTAGGATTTGAAACTTCATTGTTATTCTTCTTTATATGTAAAGAATAAAAAAAACTCCTATTATTTGTAGACATACATACTTATATAGGTAACTTTGCTTAACAACACTTATGGTACAATAATTGTGATTGCTTTATGATAATACTTGTTAAGCCATTATTGAGTTTTGAAGTTGCACATGAGGTGAGTTCTTCGGACATTGCATTTAAGGTCTAAGAATAATGGCTAGTTCTTTCTTTTATTATCTATTCTTGTTTTTCTTTTATTTTTTATTTTTTGGGTGTGATTTTAGGGGTAATGTAATGGCCAATCAAGGCTTGGTTACCTTGCCCACTCTTAGTTCATATTTTTCTATTGCGGTGCACAATGTGTGCAATGTCTGATGTCTACACTACAAGGTTTATCATTATTTCTTTCCTTCTATTTTAACACCCCAAAGTTCACTATTTTTTAAAACGAATGTACTTAAATTAAAACCCATGAATTATGGGGATGTTACTGCCACACTTAGTACCAGACATGTTCGCTCCGATCGTTCTAGTACCAAGTGCTAAGGCTAAAAAGGATTATAATAATCAATTATAAATAAAAACAATCTAGACTTCAAATAAGCGTTAAATGGCTATAAAATAGAAATTAGAGTACTCGTAAAGAATTGTAATTCATATCCAAAAGAGAAATAAGCTTACAACCGATAAAATGCTCGTCTAAAATACTCAATACAAAGTAATAAATCCTAAAGGAGTAAATCTGATACAAAAGAAATAACAGAAAGAAATAAAATCACATGAAGAGTGAATTTGGCTACGTCACTCTCAAACTTGGAGTCAAATACATGCTCAACACTCAGCCCCGCTTGATGTCTCATGGAAATCAATGGCATCAAAATAGGCATCGCCCACCTGCGCAAAGTCAAAAGGGCCTCTTGCTCGTGGGAATGAGCAGCACCCATAAAAAGGGTGATCAGTACGCTATGTACTGAGCAAGGTAGCCAATGCACTAAGGCCAACACATAAAATCACATAAACCATACAGAAAAATAAAATGAGCATATAGTCCATCATGATAACATAATATCGTATAATCATTCGGGTAAATACATAAAGGCCCATTTACAGTCTGGATTAATTAATTAATTAATATTTGATCAGAACTCATTTCACACCATACTCTTTATCAATTCCATGCGAGTACAGAAACCTCCCACTATTTTAGCTGGTGGCTGGTCACATATAGGGCATCATGCCCTAACCGCTATTATAGCCGATAGATCAGTCACGTATAAGGTAAAACCCTAACCACTATTCCTTACCGGTGGATCGGTTTAGTTCCTGCTCACATGGTGTTCCACTGTAAGTAATTAGTGTCTTTTATGTGTCTTAGCAAACTTAGGTTTTCGTTTATTGAGCTCGGGATCCCCCAATATTATAGCCGGTGGGCCGGAAACACACAGAACTGACCATTATTATTCGCCGGTGGATCGGTCACATATAGGGTAAAAACCCTAACCACTATTCCTAACCAGTGGATTGACTAGACCCGACTCAATGATCTTTCACTTTAAATGATTAATGTCTTAAGTGTTTTATTTAAAAATTTCACCCTAGATATGCATGACTAACTCCATAGATGCTTATCTTCCAAAAGCCTCGTCCCTCATCATGAGACTCAAACACCTCCTAACTTGACCTTACATCCTTCCCTCCTTACTTTAACTCACATTAAAACCCATCTCCCATATGTGCGGGTTAAGGTCCACTCTTATACATCTCCAAGTCCATTTGTTACCTTACTATAGGGTTTTCCCCATAAACCCTAATTTAGGCCTAAGTGGACCATCCTACTCCATCTCATACAACCCAATTCATTTTTTTATACTCCACTTATCACAACCCATAAACTCCACCCCATCATCACACATTAATCACTAAGTAGATGTATGATTACGAAACTCTAAGTAGCCACACCAAACCCTAGCTGGCCATACAAAACCCTAGATTGGTGTCCTATGTACCCTTATATTTTTCCACGTACTATTTTTCATTTAAGGCATTCAATCACCCAAACAACACTTCCATCACCTTCCTTACACCTCAAATCAACTTTCCATTCGTAAAATTCACCCCCATGCAGACTTTACACACCCCATGCAGCCTTTTGAACTTTTCATGCAAAACCCTAAAACTCCCACGTTAAACCCTAGATTCAACCATGCAAACCCTAGATCTATCCATGCAAACCCTAGATTCCTCTATGCAATCCTATATTCCTCCATGTAACCCTAGATCCATCCATACAAAAACCTAGCTCCCTAGCTCCATCCCTAAAAAACCCTAGATTCTTCCATGTAAAACCCTAGATCCATCCATGCTAAATCCTAGATCCATCCATACAAAACCCTAGCTCCATCTATACAAAACCCTAGATTCCTCTATGTGAAACCCTAGATTCTACCATACGAAACCCTAGATTAGATTCTTCCATGCAACACCATATATTAGATTCTTCCATGAAACACCATAGATTAGATTCTCCCATGCAAACCATAGATTAGATTCTCCCATGTAATACCATAGATTATATTTTCCCATGCAAAACCAAAGATTTTCCCATAAGAAACCTTAGATTCTCTCACTCTTTTATTTTATTTAAAATCCCCATTTTATTCCTCCACTCATGGATCATTAAAATATTTAGGTCAACTCACATCCCTTAGTCAACTTAATCCCCTTTGGTCAACTTACTCCCCTTGGTCAACTTCTTTCCCTTTTGGTTAACTTACTCCCCTTGGTCAACTTCTTTCCCCATTCTCCTTTTTCATCCTTTCCCTGACATAATACCACATTAAACATCCTCACATGCATGTCTTAAAGGATCACAACACATTACATCACATTCCATATCATTTCACTACATATACGTATCAACACATACAATAAAAGGCATATAAGCACACCTTAACTCCAAGTTGCTCTATATATACAATAGTCAATTCATAGCACATGCTACACAACACGACATTATACAAGGCATCAAAGGCATGTACCACACATAACACATATAAGGCCTTAGTTACACCCTTACCTAAAATGACATCGGTCTTGGAGCATGCTCCTACGCCTCCTTAAGGTTTTGACTAGTCTCACCTATATAAGGGAAAAACTAAAGATTAGATTCCCTCTTACCAAAAATGCTATTATTTACTAATTTATTCTAAGACTAGGTTTTTGATAAAATAATAACATATAAATAAAAATAAAATTACCTAATTACTAATGTTGCTAAATATATAAGAAATAATAGTAATATTGTAAAAGTTGATAATATAAGGTTTGAAGACTTTATCCTAATAATAATAATAATAATGATACTAATAATTATAATAATGATAATAATAATAATAGTAAAAATAATAATAACGATAATAATAATACTAAAAATACTAATAATAATAGTAATATGGTTTGAAATAAATGGTGGAATAAGGGCTTTGACCCTTCACCAAAATAATAATAATAATAATAATAATAATAATAATAATAATAATAATAGAAATAGTAATAATGATAATGATAAAAACCATAATAGTATTATAAAATAATAATAATCATAACCGTAATAATAGTAATGATATTATAAAATGAAGTAGGGTTTTGACCATACATTAAATAAATAATAAAACTAATAATAATAATAATAATAATAGTAGTAGTAATAATAATAATAATAAATACTAATGGTAATAATAATAATAATAAGACATGATATTAATAATACTGCTACTAAAATTTGAAATAGACATAATAGGGTATCAACCCTATATAAAATAATAATACTAACATTGAAAATAATAATAATAATAATAATCACATAATAATAAATATAATAATAGCAACAACAACAACAATAATAATATATAACCAAAATAAAAAATATAATAGGGTTTTTGCCCTCAATAGCAACAATAATAAAACATTATAAATAATAATAATGATGATGATGATAATACTACTACTACTACTACTACTACTACTACTACTACTACTACTACTACTACTACTAATAATAATATAATCAAAATAAAGAAAATAAAATAAATAAAGCTTTTATAAATAGTGAAAAAGGGTTGAGAGAGTTTAGGGTTCTACCTTAGGTTGGTGGTGATAGGCGGCACCGGCGGTGGTGCACGGTGTGGCGGTGGTGGCCAAAAAAAGAGAAGAAAAGAGGAAAAGTTGGAGGCTGGGAAAAAGATAGGAATAATGAGGGTGGGAGTAAGGGTGTTTAGAGTTGCCCAGGTGGAGAGGAGTAGAATGAAGGTGGTGGCGCATGGCGGCGGCGGCGGTGGCCGAAAATGGAAGAAGGAGAGAAAGAGAGGAGGAGGGGGAGAAAGAGGAAAAGAAAGGTAGGGGAAGATAGAGGGAATTTCGCAGAGGCTTTTGGAAAGTAAAAAGGGTAGTGGTAGCGGCAAAAGTGGTGGTGGACGGTGGTGCGAAGGGTGGCAGGGGAGGAGAAGTGGTTGATTGAGAAGGAAATTTTACACGGCCGGGGTGGCTCGTGCAAGGAAAATTGAGGGAGGGGGAAGGCCCAGTTTGGTAGAGGATGATGTAGGGAAGGATTATGTGGGCGGAGTGGGCGGTGGAGTTGGTCGCCGGCGACGGAACGGATGTCTGAAGTGGCGATGGTGCACAAGAGAGGGAATTCTAGGTTTCAGGGAAAGGCTCGATTCTAGGCTGGGTAGGGGTATTTATAGGGATTAAAGGAGATGATAAGGTTAGGGGAACGACGAGGGAAATAGGGAAGGTCAGTTAGGCTCACTAGAGGCGACGGTTGGACAGCGGACTTTAAAAAAAACGTGATAGGGTCAGGGATGAAGCCAGAAAGACAAATCGATGGGGTCCCAATAAAATTAATTTTTAGTTATATTTTTAAAAAATAAATTTAAAGTGCTGTATTTTACTTTTAAAGTTAAATAAGAGAATGGGTAAAAAATAAATTTAAATTCCTGTACTAAGTATTGAACCCATATCCTCCAACATAATAAAGAGGGAGTCCAACCAGTACAACATAAACAATTTTGTGTTATAATAATACTTTTGCTTATATTTAATATACACTTACAGAATATTTTATGGCGTCAGGCGACCCCACGTGATCTATACTAGCTTCGTCCCTACACCTAACCACTATTATATGCTGGTGGATTTAATAGCAATGACTGATACTTCTAGACGAATATGATACTCAGATTTTACTATTTCAGATTGTTTTGACAAAGCAGCTTCAATGCCATACTTTTGATTCATCAAAGTATCACATTTTTTCACAGTCTTGTTATGAGGACTATCACAATTACCAACATGAACTTCAAGCCTATCCTTTTTATTCCAGCCCCCAAAACCTTGACCCACAAAATGATCACCACCGGCTTCAAATTCTTGTTTAAATAAGTAATATGGTAGGTAAAAAGCAGCATCTTTTGCTATACTATATTCTAACCAGTCATACTGATCAAACCAAGATGCAACAAATCTTTGATTTTTTCCAGCAATAAGTTTAATTGGAAAATTGTGTGCACGAGGTTGGAAAGGACCAAGATGAATATAAGCTCTCGTTACCTCATCTTGCTGATTTGGATGGAAATCTGAAATTTTTTTCCTCAGACCTGGATCAAGTTCCAGAGAATTTAAATCCACCCAATTGCGTTGTGTAGCTTGAGATTGATGAAAATATGAAGAAACTTGTTCATGAATTATAGGACTAGGAACTGGATTAGAATTGTTCCCATTAGCTCGTTCTTTGTTTTTAGGCCGCTTTTGAAGATATTTCCACATGCTAATTTGATAAAATCAAATCTGCAATTATGAATACAACAATACAATTATACAAGATGTAGTGAACAAATACTCAACTAATTCATACCATACTAATTCAAAATTAACATAACCTAATTCAAAAAATACAATAATCAACTAATTAACAAATAACATACAAACTATTCCAATTTCACATATTCACAATAAAATTAGAAATTAAAATACAAACTAATTCAATTAACAAAAATACTCATATTCAACTAAATCAACATTACAAATAATAATTCATACCATACTAATTCAAAATTAACATAACCTAATTCAAAAAATACAATAATCAACTAATTAACAAATAACATACAAACTATTCCAATTTCACATATTCACAATAAAATTAGAAATTAAAATACAAACTAATTCAATTAACAAAAATACTCATATTCAACTAAATCAACATTACACAATAATAAATCATACCATACTAATTCAAAATTAACATAACCTAATTCAAAAAATACAATAATCAACTAATTAACAAATAACATACAAACTATTCCATTTCCAATTTCACATATTCACAATAAAATTAGAAATTAAAATAAAAACTAATTCAATTAACAAAAAAAAATATTATATTTCATCTTAAATAAAAATTTAAAAAAAAAACCCTCACCCTCTCAAATCTCAATCTCTCTGGCTCTCGGGGCGGGTTGTTGCCTGTTGTGTTGGCTAATTCGTCCCAGACTCCCAGCCTCCCAGACTCAGGCTGCCTGCTAGTGCCTCTGTAACTCTGTTGAGAGTTGAGACAGAGACAACAGAGCAGCAGACGCGGGACGCCATAATGCAGATGAAATGAAGTTCGAACTTCGAACAGCCGGCGACGACGAGGCAAAACAGCAGCAGCCAGCAGGTCAGCAGCGTCGCACTCGTCGTGTGCGGTGTGCGACTGGGCGGTGGGTGCCTGGCGGCCAGCAATCCTGAGCGAGCGGGCGCGGCGGCTGGCGGGGTAGGGTTAGCGACTTAGCGGCGCCTGTCTGCTGGAAGCCTGGAGCTCCTGGTCGAGACTCGAGCAGGAGAGAGCGGGAGTCAGTGAGACAGATGAAAATCGAAAGGAAGATGAAGGAAATAGCCAAACAGGGAGCAAGTCAGCCAACGTCAACGACACTGTGAAATTTGGGAAAAAAAAGGGTAGATTTTGTGGCGAAACTGGGGTTCGAACCCAGGACCCCAGACCACCCTTAAACTTTTTTACAACTCTTCAACCACTGGTCCAGAATTATTTTCCGTCTCTCTTGGGTCTCATATTGTATATAAAGTATATATAATTTGCATAAAATCCATGGGGTCAGGCGACCCCATGTGCTCTGAATTGGCTCCGTCCCTGGATAGGGTGTTATGCAGGAAAAGGAGGAACTGCATGAGAAAATGGGGAGTAGGTTGGGTCAGTGTGGTCGGCAAAATGGAAGAAAAAAGAAGGGAGAAAAATCCGGTCAAATAGGCGTGGCTGGTGGCAGAAATAATGGAGCCATTGTAGGTCTACGACGGGGGAGGAAGGAAGAAGAAGAAGAGGCACGCTCATGGATCAGGCGGCTGAGAAGAAAAGAAAGAAAGGGGGAATTAGACTAGGGATGGGGGAGAAGAAGAAACACGGCGTGCTAGGCCGCCGAAGAAGAAAAAGAGAGAATTGGGTCGCGGAGGAGCCCAAATCGTGAAGGAGAAAGAAAAAAAAAGAAGAAGAAAGAAAAGGAAAAGGGAAAAAGAAAAAAGAAAAATAGTGAGTTGGGTTAATTAAATTCATTAGGATATTTTGGGTATTTAAAAATAATAATATTTAATTTCTTTTTTAGGCTAATATAGGATTTTTAAAAGGTTTTTCTTAAATTTTATTTTAATTAGCAAAACACTCTAATTCTCTCCAATTAAATTATTTATAAAATTCCTATTAATATGGTCCTATTTACTCCTGCTTATTTTAAAAAAAATAATTTACTTAATAATTTCTAAAATAAAATCCTTAATTAGCTAAAATACCCAAATTTTTTCTAATTAAAATATTTATTAATTTTTTCTTGATTTACCCTAATTAATCCCCTTTTATTTTAATAAAAATAATTTATTTACTTAATTTTTCTAATAAAACCATATTTAACTATAATTTTTAAAATTAGGATTTTTGGGCCATTTCATCTATACCCAAGGAGGAGGGAAGGCAAGGATATAATGGGGCTTAGAACTGTATGACCTTAACTTAGCCACCTGTAACAAATCAATGCTTCAAATTGAGTGGTCTTTTTTTTTTAGTTTGGAGTTGTGATTTGGGGGGGAGGGAGGGATTATAGTTTTAATAAATAGGGAATGCAAGTGAAAATTTTATGCTATCGCTAATAAATATTCTTACAAAATTAATAATTTGACCACCATATAGTGTTCCATATTCTTTACAAGTTTGAAAAATAGATTGAACTCTGGAAGTTGTTTCTCTCTAGTAAAAATTCTCATTGTTTCCTTTTGTTATTAATTATTATTATGTTGAGCTATGGACACTAAACGCATAAAAGGTCACGCCTTCTCATTATTTGGGTAAAGCAAATATTTTCTTATAAATAAAAAAGCATGTGATGATTGAACAAAATGCTAATCATGATACAATATCTAGAGAAAAATCAATTCTCCCCATTTGTCTTTTGGTTTTTACAGATAATATAAATTTTCATTTGTTCAACATATGTTCAAAATAGTCCACACCTCGACATATCTAATTATGGGCATATCAAATACTACCAAGCACTTGATTATGAAATAACATTCTAATCTCATCAAAATTTGGTCTGTCATGTTCCTTACTCTCTGTTCTCTTCTAAAAATATGTTTTAACTACATATATGTGTGTGGCGCTTTCATTAGATATTACACAATGGATTGAATCAAGTGTTAGATTTATAGCATGTTTATTAGATATTACATGGCATCTTCATAAGATACTACATAATGGACTGAATCAAGTGTTGGATTTATGGCGTCTTTATTAGATATTACATAATAGATTAAATCAAGACATCAAACCTTTGTTCAATTATGTGTTGAGGAGGTTAAGAAAGGTAATAGGCCTAGTTCAAGTTTTAATAAGATTGGAAGGTCTAATATTGCTGATGGTTTAAATAGGATTGAGAACGTGCAATACTAAAAAGTTCAAGTGAAAAATCATTTTACCTCAATAAAAAGAGATTACTTAGCATAGGTGAAACTTGAAAGTAAAACTAAACTTGGGAGATACCCAATAATAGGTACACTTATGGGGAGGATAGATACAAAATATTTATTTAGGTACATTACAACTACTATTTTTTTCACTTATTTTTTATTATGATATATAGTGTGTAATAATTTTTTTTATTCTAGTAAAACCAAGTAGTAAATACTTTCACAACAAGCTAATGCCCATTTACATGATTTTTGGTTAATCTTTGGTGGCACTTATGCAATAAGAGAACATTCATGGGCTCCATCTTAAGGGACTCTTCTAAGTTTTGATGAGGATGATGAAGAGCTAAGAACAAGTAGTGTGGGTCTTTCTAAAGGCCAAAGAGTCATTGAGATTGAGGGTTGTGATTCTGGTGATTTAGATGCTATGACATGCCAAAAGAAAAAGTCAAGCAATAAGCATTTTAAGAGTTAACAATCTATTTCTCGTAAGAGAAAGGATTAAGCTAGTGAAAAAATTGATTATAATTTGCTACAATTGTGCAAATTAGCATTTAAGAGTAATGATGATCCTCCTTTTCTAACGCCTCAATCCTCAACAACCCCCACCATAAAATAATGTTTAGTTATTCTAAATGCTATAGTTGTTAAAATTTCTAATGAGTTATTTATTCCTGCTACTTATGCTTTCAAGGATCTTGATAACAAAGATATATGGATACATATGGCTTCCTACAAATTTAATGTTTGGTTGAAAGATTTAAGAGATTCGTCTAAGAATTTATTAGGAATGTTAGGTTATGACGGTATTTTGTAAAATATTAAGATTGTTTGTAGATTTTTATATTATCTTTGTAAAACCATGAAGTATAAATTCTTTTATTTATGTTGAAATTACATAATTTTCTTGATTTGTGACTCTTAGTATTTTAGAATAGATAATATTATATGTCAAATTGCTAATTTTGGTTGTTTATTTTTGAAAGCACACTACTTTTATTGCTATCTCTTTTGGCTATATCATCCATTCTTTAATGGACTATGTTTGGTAGACTTTGGTCAAGAAATTAATTACATATCATATATTCTTGAATTAAATTTAAAGTATTCATGTTCTTGACAAAAAATGTAAATATTTTTTGTTGTATAGAATTTGAATTAGCTTTTAGCGGGATATAAGAGTATATTTTATACATTCTTATTAATTCTATATATATTGGGTGTATGTATTATATAAGTGATGCCTTAATTTTTTATAGACAGATGATTGGTAAAAAAGATTACTACTATTTTTACTTGTACTATGATGTTTACAAAAGAGAAGAAACACATCTATAGAGAAGCAAGTTTGTTTGGATTCTTCTAAAACAAGCCACTAGTTTATCCAACATATATTAAATGGTCATGATAGGCTATGCCACGATTTGTTTAGAATGAAGAAGGTTGATTTTATTAGATTATCAAGTTTTTAGAGATTAAGGAGTTTGTTAAATGATACATATAATGTGATTGTTGAAGAAAAATTAGCAACTTTTTTATATATAATTGGTCACAATGAAAGGAATAGAGTTATGCAAGATTGATTTCAACACTCTAGAGAGATCCATAATAGATATTTCAACAATGTTTTAATTTCTATAATGAATATTGCTGGTAAGATTATAAGGCCTTATTGAATCCTTAACAAGGTCTTTTATGAGATAAAAAATAATTTGAGACATTGGCCTTATTTTAAAGATTGTGTAAAGAATAAACAATTGTCTTATCATAATTGTAAAAGAACGTGTTCCCAAAATGTAATGGCAATTTATTCTTTTGATATGTTGTTCATATTTGTGAAAGCTGGATGAAAGGGGTCCTCTTATGATTCTCTAATATTCCAACACTATATTTGAGAGCCTAATAAAAAATTTTTTGATCCTCCTCGAGGTAAATATAACATTAACTTATATATTATGTATAAAATATTATAGTTGAATAATATGAACTTACAATTTGCGCAAGTAAATATTATGTGGTTGATTCTGGTTATATGTAACACCCCCAAAATTTACTACTAAAAAATTTTGTTTTCAAAGTTATAAGAGGAAGTAAAGACAGTAAATTCTAGGGTGCTACCACCACACTTAGGACCATACCGATTTTCTTTACTATTTCGATATCAAGTGCTAAAGCTAAAATGTTACTTACTTAAATTTCAAGAATATAATTATAAATCAGAGTAGCATAATAGTTAGGGAGGTTAATTCAACCTCCCAATAAAACCCACTAAATTTGGTTAGAAAACAAAGTCAGTGGAAAGGAAAATATAAAAGATTATAAGGAAAAATAAAAAATCTGATACAAGTACTAGACAGGATCCCGGATAACCCTACGCTTTCAATTCTGACAAATAATCCTGAAATGAGCTTACGATCTAACCTACAAAGACCACTGCTCATTGTATAAGCTAGGGACCAAGAAATGACCCCTTTAGTATAATGCTACTGAGTAACCCATTATATAAGAATAATATGGAAGGTCTGCATGCAACACATCAGATGCATCACATCAATCACATGAACATGGAATTATACATATATTAACTAAAATGTGATAACCATTCATATATTCATATGCATATAATCATCTACTTAGAAATAACAAAACTTACTATTGGAACATTCAAGTATGTCATCCTTAGTAGGAGGCGCAACTCACTGGACGAACCCACAACTTCTCCATAGCATCACAACAAGAATGACATACACATCAATAGATCGTATTAGTTAGCTCATAATTATCTGTTAACTCATGAATTTTATATCCATATGGGTTTAGAAACTCCACTATTCTTATTAGTAGACTGATCAATAAGGTACAAATCTAGGGTAGAATGCTCATGACTACTATTCTCATTGGTAGATCGTTAAAAAGGTGTAACCCTAGGGTAGAATACTCCTGGCCGCTAGTCTCACTGGTAGACTGGTAACAAGATACAACTAGTCCTGACCCATATAGTGTTCCACTGTAAGTAATTAGTGTCTTTCCATAGGTTATTACTTGATTTCGAGACCCCCATTATTCTCATCAATGGACCATTAAATATAATACAAACCCAAGGGAGCATGCTCCTGGCCACTATTCTCATTGGTGGACCGGTAAATACAATACAAACATAGGATAACACACTTCTAGCCACTATTCTCATCGATGGATTGGTAAATAAGGTACAACTGGCCTCGACTTAAGTGATCATCCATTTTAAGTGATTAGTGTGTCTTATTCGTATCTTATTTGTTTTCATATACCACACATGGCCATGCACAACTCAAGTGTGACACCTGCCCTACTACCACCCCAAGACTACCGTATCTCCTTAGAAACCTAAACTTGTCATTGGAATTCCCTCTTATCGTGAGTCATGGCCTATTATCCCCGTTCCTCATATATGATAACAAATGGCCTCTAGGGTTACTCCTTAAAACCCTAGTTTTCCCTAATTAGCCTAACCCCTTCTCTTCTACTTGTTTAGCCCTAATTTTCCACAACTAGGCATATTTTACTATGCTTATTCATTTCATAAAGTTTTGTATCCTAAATCCTCCATTTCGTACATGAGGTAATAATCTCCCAAAATGGACCTTTTTGAAACCCTAATTTTCCTATGGTATTTCTATCTACTCCCACTTATCCTACCTGGTCAACAGACTTAGTACATGATTTCCAAATAGCATGTTTAACATCATATTTTGTAGGTACAACCCAAACGCCCAATTTTCTACATGTGTTAATAGCTTACACCTAGGGTTTTGTACTACCAAAACCCTAGTTCCATCTATTTAGTAATATCCCATCCCTTAGCATCCAAAGATTCCCCCATTTATGCCAAGCTACACAACAATGTCATCATCAATCCCCATGTCCACTCTTAGCAACCAATCTCTACTCTTCCCACCCATGGTCATTGCTCCCTTTGGGTTTGACTCACCCCATACATGTTGATTAGAATAATCACCCTAGTACATGCCAAATTACCAAAATACCCCTACATCATGTATGCTACTAAGACCATAAATTCCTATTCTCATATCAAACACCAATTAATACTTATCATGCATGTTTATTATACTACTCACCATAGTACATGTGAAATTACCAAAATGCCCTAAGACCATAATAATTTGATATTCATGCTCAAACATAAGTTACTAATACCATAAAATCATATTTTCATACTTAGCACTAATAATTACTTATCACGTACATTTATTAGGATAACCACCATTACACCTTCAAAATTACCAAAATAACCCTAGACCATATAATACCAACATTTATGCCCAAACATGTGTTACCAATACCATAAAAATTTATTTTATACTTAGCACCAATTATTACCTATCATAAATTTTTATTAGGATAACCACCATTGCACTTTTAAAAATTACCAAGATACTCATAGACCATATAATATCAACATTTATACCTAAATATGAGTTACTAATGCCACAAACTCCTATTTTCATACTTAAACCCACGTAACACTTACCCTACACATTTATTGAAATGATTACCATCATATAATAAGAATTAACAAAATACCCCTAGAACCTATAATATTGATATACATGCTAAATCATGTGTTTATGATACAACAAACTCCTAACTCCATCCCTTGCACTATTTGTAACACATTAGGCATCCCAATTAGAGTTAAATATCATGATATGTCTAAATAATCAAATTACTTCTAGAGCTCATGGTAGTAATATTTTCACTACAAGTGTCCATACATACCTAATATAACATACATCATTACCTAGTATTACAAATTAGATTGAATTGGTCAATTCAACCTATGAATTGGCAATTCAGTTGGATTACCGACCAGATTTTATATACCGGTTATCAAGATCTCAGAACTAGTGAAAACCGGTTAGACCAATGAAAATCAGTGAATCAATCAAAAAGACGATTGGGTGCCTATCAAATTCATGTGTAATTTTTTTTATATTTCATTTTTTTTACTTTATATGTATCATTGGTCCGACTAGTCCAAACCACTAGTTCGACTACTAAACCAGTGAACCAATTATGATATTGGTTCAATTACTGGTTCGATTTTTAAAACTATGATCATTACTACCCAACATTAGACCCTTTCTCAATCACCCCTATCATACACATAACATCTTATTCTTTTTTTTTCCCAATATATCATTAATAATCATGGGATTATTAGTAACACCTCATTTCTACACAAATCACATATCAAAAACTCTAATGTGCTAGCATACGCTATCCAAATATTTTAGTAGGGTATAATGGTTACCTAATTTTCAGTAAAAAACCAAACTTTATTGGTAAAAACTAGAAATTCTTAGGCTCCATTTAATAAAAAAATTTACCTAAAAATGATATCATAAATACCATATTAATATTAGATAAATGAAATAATAATTTTTATTAAAAATATTTATTAAATATAGAATTACTAAACTACCCTTATACCTTAATTATTACCCAAAACATATAAATATACACTACATAACTCATGTTGCCTGTGTAGTGTAAGCCATGAAAAATTGGCAACCAAATGGAAGGGGGTAAAGGGGGCTCAAGTAAGGATTGGTGGGGGTGTGGCTTTGGTTGCTGGGTGCAGGAGGTGAGGGAGGAGGTAGTCAATGGTTGGAGGGTGTTGTGCAGGTGGCTTGAGGGTGGTGGAGGTAGCAATGCAGGCTGTTGGGAGGAGGGTGTCGGAAAAGGAAAGAAGAGGGAGAAAAGGAGAAGAAAAGGAATAGAAGGGGAGCGATAGATGTAGGTGGCGTGGGGCTGTTACGATTGATGGTGTAAAAGGTGGGTGGTTGGCGGCAGGTAGCTAGGAGGAGTTACAGTGGTGGAGGAAAGGAAGGGGGAGAAAGGTGGTTCAAAGGTGGTGGTTGTAGGGTGGGACGTTGATAGAGAGAGGAGGAAAAAGAGGTAGGGTCGTAGGGGAGGTTAGGGTGGCTGCTGGTCATGTAAGGAGGATGTGGCGGAGGAGATAGCAACAACTATGGTGGAGGAGGGGGTTATTGTAGGGAGAATGGGAGGAGGTACGGGGATTGTTAAGAACTGTTGTAAGAAGAAAAAAAGAGAGGCAGGGAGGTAGAGGAGGAGGAGAAAGGAAGGAAGGAGAAAAGGGTGGAGGCTGGGTTGGTGGTGGCTATAGAGAGAAAGATGGGGAAAATTAGGGGCGGGGAGAAGAAGGAAGAAAGGAGAAGAGATAGTCAGGGGAAGAAAGCATGGCATAAGGGAGATGAGTGGAAGGGAAGAAGAAGAGGAGGAGGAGGGGGTTCGACTAGCATGCGAGGTAGGTGGTGTAGGGGAATTTACAGGCTATTAGGAAGGTGTGATAGGCAAGGTATGCAAAAGGAAGGGAAGGGGCATGTAGGGGAAGGGGACTAGGGGGTTGTAGTGCCAAAAATGGAAAAGAGAGAGACAGACATAGGGCGGTGGTGTAGGTTTTTCAGTCAGATAAAGGGAAAGGTTCAACAGGCATACAGGGGGTGCAGGAGGAGGAGGGAGTATGTGTAGGGGCTTGGGGAATGTTTAGTAGGGGTGCAGATGGGAAGAAGGGAAGGAATGGGGTTGGGCTGCGTGGGGGAAAGAAGAAGGGAGAGGGGTTAGACTGCACGGGAGAAAGGAAGGAAGGAAAGGGGAGCCTGGGCTGGTCCGAGGGAAAAAGAAAAGAGAGAAATGAGGAAGAAAGAAAGAAATGAAAGAAAAGAAAAAACAAAGAAAAGGGAGAAAAAGGAAAAAGGATAAGAAAAACAATAAAACAAAAATATTTTTAAAATTTAGGATTGGAAATTATATTAAAATTAGGCTATTGGAAAAAATATTAAATTAATTTATCTAAAATTAGGGTATTAATTTAAGAAAATAATTTTGGTAAAATTATGGGTTTAGGGTTTATTTAACTAAAAAAATTAAGATAAAATGATAAAAAATAATTATAGTAATTTATCAAATAATCTTAACTATTTTTGTAAGTCCAAGGTTCAAAAAAATAATTAAATCAATAATTCAAAGATTAAATTTTTCTAGATAAAAGGTTAAACATCTAAATTTTAGGTTTTGAAAATTTTGGGTGTTACATTATGCCAATTCATCAGGCTATATTTCTGATTTTCAAAGAGTTGGTGGTCCGTGAGGAAAAGAGAAGTCATTCAATCATTTACACTTTTTGGTGCAAATTGTGATTAAGCATTGATTTGGTGTTTTGAAGGCCTATTTCCCTATTTTAAAGCAAATGTCAAATTATAGTTTGGGACAAAAAATGTTCATTGTCATTACAATAATGAAAATCCACAACTTTATTAGGTTGAATGGAATGGATGATATATTATTTGATGATTTTTGTCGTGCAGAAATATAGGAAAAAAACCTTGGAAGAGAGATGTTAGACAACATGTAGAGGATATATTTGCTAGAGAAATAAAAATGTTATGGTATAGGATTGTAGATAATATTTACCATACACATCATTGAAATATTTGATTTCATGATGTTTATTATCAATGTAAGAATGATCATTGCATAACATAAACTTTGATTTTTAATTTTAGATATCATATCACTATCTAAATTTTAGATGTTAGTAGATTTTATAAAATTCTTCATAATTTTTTTAAAAAATCTTAGAATATGTTTTTTTTTACAAATTGAAATACTTTTAATACTTTTATTTTTATTTTTTATAATTTTTTTAGGTTTAATATGATTTTTAATGTTTAATATTAAATAATTTATATAATAATTATTACTAAAAAATTATAGATATAGGAAGATAAAAATTAAAGGTGGAAAATAAAAAGTAAATAGGTAGGAAAATAAAAACCAAACACATGATATGTACAATAAATAATTTTTTCATAATATTAATCACTTATACAATACAAGTAAAAATAAATATATATTTTATTAAGATAATGTATTTTTTGAAAAGTAGTTTATTAAAATAGTTTTATTTATCTAAAAATGATTATTAAAAATAATTAATAACAAATGGGGTATATTTTATTAAAATAAAGTACTTTATGGAAAAGTAGTTTTCTAAAAGTAATTTTTATTTAAATGTGATTGCTAAAAATAAGTAATGACAAATGGGGATCTAAATTATCTCCCTCTTTGGGCATCTTCTCCCTTTTAGACTCCCTTTTGTTTCAACTTTTTGTATATGATTTTTCATGGCCATTTACATTTTAGAAAAATAGAACTAATCAACACAACACAATTCTCATTTCATAAAATTACAAAAAAATAAAAATAAAAATATTAATTGCCGATAATATGTATGTATGGTGAAGACCATCATCTTTTACATGGTTCTAACATTTAACTCTTTCAATTGGCTCCTCATCACCATCACATTCATCTCATCTCCTCTCCACAAATACCACTACCTCCCTTTACCAAAAAACCTGCAACTTAACCAATAGCCTCATTTTCCTTTCTCACCTCAACTTCTCCTCACCCATAGATACTTAACCCAAAACTCCCTCCTATTATGGAAAAACCAAATCTTCCTACTAGAGGAGAAATATTCAACCATATCCCCAGGAACTACAGAAGTTTGTGTATACTATGACTAGTAACAGTGCTAAAATAATTTTCTGAAATGACACTAACTCAATATTGGCAATGCTAAAGAAGATTACTTAAACATCAAATTCAAAGCTACAAAATTTACAACTCCATATGTTTTTAGTTATCTTTTTCTTCTACTTACTAGCATAAGATCTTGTAAGTAGTGTTAGCGCTTCCCTCTTGATTATTTGTATTTAGATCTATTACCCTATAATATTATTTATCCTATAGTATTACACTTCCCATTCCCTATAGGAACGATATTATACTCATCTTAGATGAATTGTCTATGCTTTTTCATGTTATAACTGGTTTTCACATTTTAAGTGCATTTTACCATAACTACACACCATTGTGGTGCTCCATAGCCTTGATGTCTAAGCTTGGTGTACGTTAGATGTCCTCATAGAAGCCCCTTGGCATTGATGTCCATGTGTGATAGATGTTAGATGACCTTATTTTTATTTTTATTTTTATGTAGCCCATGGATGTACATGTGTGGTGAGAGCATATGCCCTTTGTATTCTATTATTTGATAAGCTACCATAACATTTGTGTTCATGGTGGATAATTAGTGCCTTCACTTGAATTTCCTAATGAATTGGACATAAGTGATCACAATATTGAAATGATTATGAAGGGTTTTGAATCTTTAAAGATTCCTTAGGTGGTTCTTGAGTTTTTTTAAGCATGAAGCTATGTTATTATGATCCATGATCATTGCATAAGTTAGTATATGCATGATGCATATTCCTTATTGTATGAGTACTTTAAACTTGTGATTATATTTATTTTTAAGCATGTTATCGTATGTTATTTTCTATCATGTGAGTACTTTGTATGTGTTATATCACAAGAGCTTTCATGTATTGGGGTAGGTTTTTGCTTTAGTCAATACTATATTATATGAATGTTATACTCGATATTTGTTTGGTTAGTGTTATGATCTCATATTTTATCTGATCAAACAATTATGTTTAGGAGGATAATTATATTTATGATGTAGGTTAATAGCTAGATACACTTGAGGATGATCTAGCTTGAAAGTTAGGTGAATGAGTGTAGAGCATTTTCATCCAATTATTGGGATCTTTTGTACTCTTATTAGATATATATGCTACTAGATTTTTTCCCTATATTTTAGAGTGATGTGTTTGTTTTGTATAATTATCAACACTTGTTTATTTTATAATTATTATCTGCACCTATCTTGTATTTGTTGTGTTTTATTTCAGTTGAGGTTTTAGCCTTGCGTATGACATATGTTATGTAATGATCACATTATATAGCAATAACATTTGTAGTTCTTTTTTTTAGCATTTGCAATATTCATTTAGACATAATATTTTCATTGAGAAAAATGGATAGATAACATTCAAAATGCTTGAGATTTCCTTGACATTGAATATAATTATGTCGAAGTTAATTAACTTTTCATTTTCTCATTATCTCTACTACAATTAACCAACTAATGACCCCTTATATTCTTATTGAAAAATATCATTCTCAGGAACAACATCATGGATGCCACCAATATCTATTTCTTAATGTTTGAACAAATAATAAAAATATTATATTCCATTTGTGTTAAAAAAAGAAATCATTTTATCACTACATTTTTATATAAAAATAAAATTCATTTTTAGAAAAGTTAAAGCTTACTTTTAATTTTTACTCTATTTTTTTTAATTATAAATGCATTAATTTTTTTTAATTTTTTTAAGGGTGTGAATGTAATTTTAAGACTATTTTTACTACTTTTTAAAAAATTATAAAAATGGTTAAATTAACGTTTTTTTATATATAGAGGGAGTAAACGACAACCAGAATGAGTTTATCATTGATGTTGTCAAATTGATGAGAGCATCTCCACTCTTAATTTTATTATGATGATATATTTATATAACATTTAGTTAAAGTAAGAGTATTTTTCTTATATTATTTTTGGATAAAATTAAATTTGATAAGGCTAATAAAAATAAGATCATATAGAAAATTGTAATATAAATAACAAAAGAGCTAAATTTACTACTAGTATTTTTACAACTTGTTTATAACTATCTCACAAAGTATGGATCTGCATATAACATATATGCATGTATGACCCATATTTTATGAACGAGTTATAAATATTTGATTATACTTATAACATTACTCTATAATTAAATATGATAATCACAAAGACATATTTTATTTTATTTTTGTTTCATATTTGATTAGTGAACAATAGGCAAAAAAAATGTACCTTGTATCAAAGTCTACTTCATAGTTCACCCACTAAAGAGAGAAAGGTACACATTATGAATCGAGGAAAAGAAAGATAAAACATGTTCAAAACTTTGGATTGATGAGGAAGATAAGTAAACACTACACCCATAAATGAAGTTTCGGCAAATGAAAACGTATAGGATGAAACATAAAGAACAATTCAAACTCAAGAGAAAAAAAAGTATGGAAAAAGGACCATCATCGTTATTCTTTACCATGAACAACCAAATACAGGCAGGTAAAATTAGAATTTAAAATTAGGAGAATTGTGAACCAATATTCAAGGGGTTGAGAGAAATGAAAATTTGATATTTTTGAAATGCTACTAAGTACATTTTGAAGAAATAGAGATATGAAATGGGAAGATGCAAATGATTTTAGGATGGGAATGTATTACTAAAGATTAAGATAATAAGATTAAAACCTTGATCTTACACTGAATAGTATCATGTTGATATCACTAGTCCAATATAACCTAGGTTAAAATAATACACTTAATTAGGTAAAATCAATTATGTGGCCATCATGTCAGCTAGGTAGATTATTCTTGTGGCCATCATCTCTATTAACAACGATAATTCTTGTGGCAATTATTTTGATTAGCCGCAACATTCCTATCACTCATATAATAATAATAATATGCCATCTTGAAACAAATCGTAGGGAGCTACTCTAAAAAAAATCAGGATTGACTCCTAGTTTTATAATTCAACAATAGTCATTTATAGCATATATTATCATCACTTACACTTCCTATGAGATTACTCATCCTTAACCTATTACTCCTAACTAAGAGCATTTAACAATGGCATTCGGTGATGAGTAACTTCTATAAATAAAGGTACATTGTGTTGATATAAATAATCTATCAATTAGTTTATATGATTTCAACCATACATCTCTTACTTTGGATATTACATATTTTTCAAATTGTGGGATGTATATAATATAATATAAAGATTTATACAATTATATATGTGTTTATATAATCCCGCATTTGATTCATAGTTAAAATAATTTTTTTATAACTATATAATTTCTCTTAATGAATTATTTCTTAATTAGAAAGCAGAGTTATGTTCTTTGGTGCATAGCCTTTATAACTTAAAAGACAAATACATAATCATATAAACAAACTGATTACATGGTGTATATATATATAATATGACAAAGTAAACACCAAATGATATATATATATATATATATATATATATATATATATATTTGTTAATAAGAAAAATTATAGGGATAAAATTGTATCAATAGTTTACTCTAGAGCTTAAAGAAAAACTAACCTAATTAATTCGTAAGTCGTCATTAAAAATAATTTATTGAGATATAGCTAAATAGGTAAAAAATATTTTGTTGAGCTATAGCTAAATAGGCATAGACTTTAGCCATAGAAATATCATTTCACTATAATTTTGTGATAAGTTTGACACAACAAAAAAAAATTCATGGTAAATTTATGGCAGGTTAGCCATATAAATAATTTTCTATGGCTAATCCGCTTTTCCATGACAAGTTTGGTGAATCAACCATGAAAATACTTTCCAAGCTAGATTTATGATGATTCCACCATAAAAATACTTTTTGATGTCAAATTCATAGTGAGTTTCCCGCACAAACAATTTTTCTATGGAAAATTAGCCACAAAAGTGTTTTCCATAGTAAAAAAAATTAAGATAGCCACTAAATTTATATTTTTTGTGGCCATTTTTATTTAAGTCACAATATCTCAATATATATAAAATATTTGGCAACAAAATTTAGCTTTTGATGGCCATTTTTTTGGCTTGTGTAATATTTTGTTATAGTGTTAGGAGTTAGGAATGCCAATGGCGGGGCTTAACAAACAACTTTAAACCCATCATGCTTATTTTATATGGATTTTGACTTGAATCAAATTCAATAGGTTTAAAATATACAGACTTCGATTTGTATGTGACAAACATTGCAAGTTAATAGATGCTAAATGAGTCTTAATAATATTTAATTGTAAAACAAGTATTACATTAGCCTACTCATCTAAAAAGATATCATAATATTATGGATTGAGAGTTAGCTTAAGAAAATAGGAATTAAGGTTACGAAACTATTTACCTTTTAGTTGCACATGTGTTTATATGTATTAAACTAAGATGTCCAAAATTATATTAGGGTTGATTCTAAGTTTATATTTATGGACTTAGATTCCATCAAATTTAAGTAAATATATATTGGGCCCAAATCCTCAAGCCTATGCCCTTTCATAAAATGTCTCGGGTTTAAAACTCATTGACACACTTATTTTTTATAATAAAACTAGTTAATGTTCAGAATTTAACATTTTTTATCATTATTTTTCTTTATCTCAATACTTAAAATATTATTGCATTACAAACAAAGTTTAAGTTATAGACACGTGTATGGAGTATCTATGGTGTTGGATTTTGCAAACAAATTTTTCTATGTATGGAGTATGAGTCTGCACAAGAATTTTATTAAGACTAATATTTGAGTTGAGGAGTGCTATTATTATAATGAATTTTTATAACCATTTTACAATCATTTATGAAGTGTGGTTTTATACACACTCACTCACTCACACTCACACACACAGATTTTACATGAGGAGTACACACCTTTTGTGAGAGAATTATAAATAAGTTATAAAAAATTAGCGGTAGAATTATTGTTTTTCAAATATGCTATATATTGTAAACAAATTATAATTTTGAATCAATTTGAATGAGATAGAAGAATGAAAAAATTGATACAAATTGTATTATATACCCAAGTGCACCTTGCAAGGTACAGATGGTTGATGTGGAGATGGCATGTAAGCATCACTAAGATGCAAAAGTCTAACACACTTGTATTATGTTGGAGTTCATGGATTCAAGTGTAACACCCCTATTTTTCACAACTTGAAAATTTTATTTAAAATTAAATATGCTAAATTAAAATAAGATAACAAGATTAAAACTACTATATCTATTATGAAGAGAGGTGTTTATCTAACCCATAATAGATGTAAGTTTTAGACATGAAAAATTAAACAAACAAGAAGATAGTCCTAGTGTAATGTAAAACTCTTTATACTACACTTAACAAAAAAAAGGCTACAAATGTAACACCCCCATTGTTCACAACTAAAAAATTTTGTTTCAAAACATTGCAAAAGTGGTAATATAAAAAATATCTGGAAAAAACGAAGTATTACCACCACACCTAACATATGATAGGCGTCTATCTCTCATCCTATGTTAGATATAAGGCTAAGAAAACCAATCCATCAAAATATGATAATAGAGTGCATAAAGGTAAGATATATAGATACTATGATAAAAAATTTACAAATAAGACCTTAACGGGTCCCCAAAATATTCAAATGTATAGGAGGGAGTAAACCAAAAGTTTAGAAATACAATAATGATAAACAAAAAAAGGGAAAGCCCCTAAACCCTGGTCCATTAAGGACCAACAAAACAATCTTTGGATGTCCAAGCTCTTAATTCCCCAAGCCTGACAATAGGTAGGTTACTATTGGTAATCCTCAAAAACTTTGCACATGTGTTTGCTTGTGGGATTAAGCACGAATTGTAAAAATAGGCACATCAGTACCCTATGTACTGAGTAAGCCAAGTTACCTCCTCAAGGGGAGTTACAAGCATGCAAGGCCAAGACAAAAAATGGAAATCATACTAAACACCTATCATGATCAAGCCATATCATTAAATTTATGTACTTTACCATGGTCATGTAATGCATCAAGAGTTCGAGCCATACCAAGACTTAGACAACACATAACTCATCATTCTCACCAAGTTAATATAGATAACATGGATAACAACAAATGAATATTAACAAGTTATTCCACTAGGTCCATTTTTCATGTTTACATAATCCATCAGATTAATTATTTATAAGCCATTATTCCATTTTTCTTATCTCCTTTTTCTTTTTATTATTATCGAGAGATGGGATGATTATCACCCTATGGTCTCACATACCATGTAATTCTATCTAAACTAGAGGACATAAAGTCTTGCAGAAGTCAAGTAACCACGGATGAACATAAAGTCCGGCAGAAGCCAAGTAACCAATAAATAGACATAAAAGTCTAATCAAAGCTAATAAACCACCTAGGTGACTAGAATCTTTAGTACCATATCCCCTAGTATATCATCACTACCTGGAGTAGGTAAGGAACTGACATCTACTAGGATCTCACCCAAAGGTAAAGTCCAAAGGCATCAATAAACACCTAAAGGTATACTAAGCCCTAATAGATAATCTTAGAACTCGATTATCTTTTGCTTTAAGTGATTAGTGTGTTTATTCTTCTAAGGTTATGTTATCATATAAGGCCCACATAGCAACCAAGCAAACAACATCAACCCAAAACAAAGACAATAACCATATGTCACATAACTCATGATCAATCATAATAAATCTCATATAGGTAGAATCACCAGCATAGATCAATAACAACTCATCACATCACAGGTAGGCATGAAGGTAGATACTAATACACATATAGGCACAAAGCCTATTACTGAACCATGGGTAGGCACAAAGGCTACTACCGGACCATAAGTAGGCACACCAACTGCTACTAGACCACATGAAGTCATAAAGGCTGCTACTAGACCACAAGTAGGCACAAAGGATGCTACCAAATCATAGGTAGGCATAAATGCTACTACCAACCAATCCTAAAATCTAATAACCATAGGGGAGTATATATACCTCCTATAAGTCCATAGAATATAATAGAGTAAGATATAGGGCTTGGACAAGGCCTAAGACATACTAGTAGAAATCCATAGTCAACCATGGGCTAAACCTTGTCTTTATGATAGCAACCCCTAAAGAGATATTATTCCCAATCTTGAAGTTTTTCACTTTAGGTATTAGTATTTTACTAAGGTAACCACAAATTCACATATAAATCACATAAATTCAATTTCATACTTAATCAGGTGTACTCCTTTTCTATTATTCTGAGACAACCATAATTAAGATCATTTTCAAGTTTAATCATAAAAATATTCTAAGGCCATCCTAGGCTCAATTATTTATTTTTGAGCACATCATTCTAAAAATGACCAAAAGCCCGTGAGGTAAAAATTACTACATTACCATTCTTTTTAATTACTAAATCCATTTCATCGATTAGGTTGTCATGAAAAGGCTAAAAATATAATAATTAAATTAGTTTATCATGCAATTACATTATCAAATAAGCTAACTGACCAATTTACCCTTATTTAAGATTTTATATATTAAACCTTAGCATGTGTATCTAATACATCCATGATCACATAATCTCATGCTTAACAACATATAATACATATTAGACATGCTTGTTATGGTAAAAATCATATTACACGTAAAATGACCAAATCGCCCCTAGGGCACACATCCATGATTATTATTCTATAATTATATCTAAACATGCTCATCCTGCCATTTTTCTATGTACATGCCATATATAATCATAAAAGATCATTTTTCCATACTTTTGTACATGAATATTTTACATATGATAACATGGTCTTTTTACCTATTTTCATGATGCAATAATCAACACATAATTATAGACGAATCATGCTTAACATATTTCATACACAAAACCCTAATATGATATCATGGAAAATTTACCATTTTAGTAAGGTATAAAGTTACTTGAATTCTAGCAATAACACAAAAAGAGGTATCTTACTAAATACCACAAGATCCTACTCCTCAACTTTCCTGCTTAAAAGTAATATCATAATAACATCTTGATATTTAATAAATAAAATAATAATAATAATAATAATAAAATAATTATTTTATAAAGTTACCAAAATACCCTTATATTTAAAATATGTAAAAAAATGTTAAAGTAAAAATTCTCATGTTGTAGATGCAGTATGAGCTACGCACGAGGAAATAAGAGTTTTTGTGTTGCGGGAACGTGGGTTGGCTAGCTGGTTGTGGGTGATGGCTAAGAGGGAGGTAGATATGGTGTTGGTGATTGGTGTTGGTCGTTGGTCATGGGAGATAGTGGTGGTGTTGGTGCGATGTGGTGAAGAATTGGTTGGGAGGTGTTGGGTTAGACAGGGCAGTATAGGAAGGTAAAGGTAGTGGCTCAATGAGAGGTTAGTAGCCTTGGGTGGTGGATGAGTAGGATGGTAAGGAGGAATAGTGAGCTTGTGAAGAAGGGCTATGGTGTGAGTGGCTAAAGTTGGCTGTGGTGGAGGGTGGTGTAGTGGGTTGTGGTGTTGTAGCAATGAGGGTCAAAAGGATGGGGGTATAATAGCAAAAATTATCATTTCCCCAGGGATTATTGTGGGAGATAATGTCGAAAGAGGGTGGTTTGTGGTGATTCTGGTTAAAAGTAGGAGGGGTTGGTGGTTGAAATGGTTGTTGGGAAGGAGAAAGAAAGAAGAAAAGGGGAAAAGGTGAAGACAAAGGCCAGTTGTGGAGGTTGTGGTGGTGTGTATAACAAAATGGAGATGGCAGTATGTGGTAGTTGTTGGCTAGAGGACTGGATGGTTGTGGCTAGTTAAAATGCCTCGAAAATTTCTAATTTTAAAAATTATATTTAAATGATGTTTTATTAGAAAAATTAATTAAATTAATTATTTTTCTTAAAATAAAAGGAAATTAATTATGGAAAATTAAGAAGAAATTTATAAGTATTTTAATTAGGAGAAATTTGGGTATTTTAGCTAATTAAGAATTTTATCTTAGAAATTAATTAAATAAATTATTTTATTTAAAATAAGAAAAATAAAATAGTTCCAAATTAATATTAATTTTATAAATAATTTAATTAGAAAAAAATATATTATTTTGCTAATTAAAATGAAATTTATGAAAAATCTTTTAAAAATCTTAAAATAGCCTAAAAAGGAATTTAAATATTATTATTTTCAAATATCCCAAATATCCTAATTAATTTAATTAACCTAACCCATTATTTTTCTCTTTTCCTTTTTTTTCCTTTCTTTCTTCCTTATCTTTCTTCTTCTTCTTTTTCCTTACCTTCTCCCCCATTGGGCCTGCTTTCAGCGACTTAATCCTTCTTTCCCTCCTTGGATGCGGGTTGTTTCCTTCTCGTGGCCTAGACTCTCTTCATTTAACTCCGCAATGAGTTTTAGTTCTTTTTACCCTGGAGCTCCACGTTTTATTAAATCCTCCCCCTCCTCGAGCCTGACCACCCGGTCTGCCTTTCTTTTCCTTCCTTTATTTTTTCCTCTGAACTACCTGGTCTAGCCCCCCATCTTCTTCTTCCTTCTTCCCTCGTCGATGCCGACCTGTAACCGCCACCCAGCTACCCTGGTTTTTTGCCGCTGATCTCGCCCCTTTGACCAGCCGTTTTCCTCTCTTTATTTCAATGACCACAATTACCCAACCCAACTCCCTTCCTTTTCACGCACGACCTTCTTTTTCTATGCGAAGCCCCTGCCCCGAATTTAATTTTTACCGATTTTGTCGCCGCCGGCGAACCCTAACCCTACTTGCTTACCCCCTTGCCGACCCACAAAACCCTACCCTCTCTTCTAAACCCTATAAATACCCCCGGTTTGAGCTCTGTATCGAGCATTGGTTGTTTTCCCAGAATTCTGCGACCTTACCACCGCTGCCCCTTTAGACACCAGTTACGCCGCTGTCGGCTAACCACGCCACCAACTCCACCCATCTAAGCCTTCCCTACACCACCCTCTAGCTAACCAAACCACCCATCCCCTTGGATTCTTCCTACACAAGCTACCTCGGTTGTGTGAAGTCCCCTTCAAAATCAACCTATTTTTTGTCCTTGCCACCCTTTGCGCCGCCGTTTGTCACCACTTACGCTGCTTCCATTGCCTCGTACACCACCCAAAAACATCTACAAACCCTCCCCTACCCCTACCTTTCTTTTCCTCTCTCTCCCTCTCCTCCTCTCTTTCTCTTCTTCTTCGTCTTTGGGCCACCAACACCGTCGCCACGCGCCGCCACCCTCATTCAACTCATCTCCCTCTAAGCAGTCTTAAACACCCCAACCCCCACCTCCATTCTACCTATCCTTTTCCCAGCATCTAACTTTTCCCTTTTTCTTCCCTTTTTCCAGCCACCGCCGCTGCCACTGTACACCACTGCCTGTGCCGCCTATCACCACCAGCCTAAGGTTGAACCCTAGACCCTCTCAACCCATCTCCCTATTTTTATAAGACTAATTTATTTTATTTCATTTATTTGAATATAAATACTATTATTATTATTAATATTTCTATTATTATTGTTATTACTATTATTATTATTATTAATGTTTTCATTATTATTTCTGTTGAGGGATGAAGCCCTATTGTAATTTTTATTTCCATTTTATCATTATTACTCTTATTATTTCTATTATTATTATTATTATTATTACCATTTCAAAATTATTATTATTATTATTATTATTCCATTATTATTATTATTACAACTATTTTACCATTAGTGTTGCCATTATTATTATTATTATTATTATTATTATTATTATTATTATTATTGTTGTTGTTGTTGTTGTTGTTGTTGTTGTTGTTGTTGTTGTTATTGTTGTTGTTGTTGTTCTTATTTTCAATTGTTAGTATTATTATTTTATATAGGGCTGAAACCCTATTGTGCCTATTTAAATTTTAGTAGTAGTAGTATTATAAATATCATGTCTTATTATTATTAAGGTTATTAGTATTTGTATTATCATTAGTATTTATTCTTACTAGTGTTATTATTATTATTATTTATTAAGTTATTATTATTCAATGTAGGGTGGAAACCCTAATTCATTTTATTTTCAATTATTATCATTACTATTATTACCATTATGATTATCATCATTTTTATAATATTATTATGGTTTTATCATTATTATTATTACTATTTCATTATTATTATTACTACTAAATTTTATTATTAAAGTTACTAATATTATTATTGGTATTATTTTGGTAAAGGGGCCGAAGCCCTTATTTCACATTGTTTTTGAATAATGTCCTTTTCATTATTATTATTGTTACTATTATTATTATTCTTATTTATATTCTCATTTATATTATTTTAGTATCTTTACTTTTATTATTTTAGTATCATTATTATTATTAGGGTAAAGTCCTTAACCCTATATTATCAACTTTTATAATATTTCTATTATTTCTTATATCTTTAGTAAAGTTAGAAATTTGTTAATGTTATTTTTATTAATATGTTATTATTTTGTTAAAGCCCTAAAGAGGTGTAAGAGCGTACTTCAAGACCAGTGTCGTTTTAGGTAAGGATGTTACTAAGGCCTATTATGTGTTGATGTGCATTAAATGCCTTGTATGTTATGCATCCTACGTTATTATTTTAATTATTTCGTATATGGTATAACATGGAGTTCAAGAATGTTCTTGTGTTGTTATATGGCATGTGTATTATGTATATGTGATGATATGTGTTGTGACCCTATAAGATATGCATGTGAGGATGTTGATGTGGTTTGTGTGGGAGAAAGGATGAAAAAGAAGAATGGGGAAAGAAGTTGACCAAGGGATGTGAGCTGATCTAAGTATTTTAATGATTCATGAGTGGAAGAATAAAATGGGAAATTTAGGGTTTTGTGTGAGAGAATATAATTTATGGTTTGTATGGAAGTATCTAATTTATGATAATATATGGGATAATCTAATTTATGATATTGTATGGGAGAATCTAATTTATGGTTTTGTATGGGAGGATCTAAGGTAGAGTTTTGTATGGATGAATCTTTGGTTATATATGGTTTGAATTTAGGGTTTGGTAAGGATGAATCTTTGGTTCGGTATGGATTAAATTTAGGGTTTAGTATGGATGAATCTTTGGGTTTTATATGGTTTGAATCTAGGGTTTGGTATGGATGAATATTTGGTTTTGTATGGATTGAATTTAGGGTATGAACGAATCTTTGGTTTTGTATGGATTGAATTTAGGGTTTGGTATGGATGAATCTTTGGTTTTATATGGTTTGAATCTAGGGTTTGGTATGGATGAATCTTTGGTTTTTGTGTGGATTGAATTTAGGGTTTTGTATGACATAATCTTAGGTTTTGCATGAAAGAATTTAGGGTTTCGTATGGATGGACTTAGGGTTCTGCATGAAAATTTGGAAAGGTTACATAGGATGTATAAAGTCTATATGGGAGTGAAATTTACATATGAAAAGTTGATTTGGGATGTAAGGAAGGTAATATAAGTATTATTTGGGTGTTTGAACACTTTGGATGAAAAATAGTACGTGGAGCGATATAAGGGTACACAGGAGATCGAGCTAGGGTTTGTGTGGACAATTAGGGTTTGTTGTGGCTGCTTAGAGTTTTTGTGATATCGTGTGTATTTGGTGATTAAAGTGTAATTATGAGAGTCGAATTTATGATTTGTGATGTGTGAAGTGTAAAGGGAGTGATTCATGCATGTCTAGGGTGAAAGCTTTTGAATAAGATACTTAAGAAACTAATCATTTAAAGTGGAAGATTATTGAGCTAGGTCTAGACCGATCTACCGATCAGAAATAGTGGTGTGGACTATTGTCCTGCAAGTGACAGATCCACTGACGACAAATAGTGGTGTGGACTTTGCCCTGCAAGTGATCGGCCTACAGGCAATAATAGTGGGGTGACCTCGAGCTCAATAAACACAACCAAAGTTTGCTAAGACACTTAAAAGATACTAATTACTTACAGTGGAACACCATGTGAGCAGGAACCAGACTAATCCATAGGTCAGAAATAGTGGTATGGACTATTGTCCCGCAAGTGAACGATCCACCGGCAAAAAAGAGTAGTGTGGACTATTGTCCTGCAAATGACCGGCCCACCGGCTAAAATAGTGGGGTGTTCCTATACTTACATGGATTTGATAAAAGGTATGGTGTGTATCGACTTCCAATAAAAGATTAATTAAATAATTAATCCAGACTATAAATGGGTCTTTATGTATGTACCCGAATGATTGTTCGTTATTATGTATTATGATGGATTATGCTCTTTTATTTCTTTTGTATTATTTATGTGATGTTATGTGTTGGCCTTAGTGTTTATTTACCTTACTCAATACGTAGCATACTGATCACCCTTTTGTTGCTAATTTCCACGAGTAGTTGGCCCTTCTGACTTTGTGCACGTGGGCAAGACATCCGGCGAGGCTGAGTGTTGAGCGTGTTTTGGCTCAAGGTTCGAGAGTGTCGTGGCAGTATTTTCTCTTTATGTGATTTTAGTTCATTATGTTATTCTTTTGTATCTCATTTATTCTTTTATGATTTATTACCTTGCATTGAGTATTTCAAATAAACCTTTTTATTCATTGTAATATTATTCCCTCCGAGGAATTTTAAGTTCGCACTCTAATTTTTATATTATTATTGATTATAACTTTTATGCGTACTCTGATTTTTAATGTATGATCTTTCTAGTTCTTTATGAATTGTTGGTTTGAGTTTAATGTCAATCTTTTCTTTAGCCTTAGCACTTGGTATTGGAACGGTCGGAGAGAACCGGTTTGGTACTAAGTGTGGCAGTAACATCTCCAAAATTCATGAGTTTTAATTTAAATATTTCTATTGTAATTTCTTCTACTTTAAAAAAAGGGTGAATTTTAGGGTGTTACACTAGTGGTGCATGCAAGGTGGTGACATTTCATGCTTGGGTGGTAGTTGTTGGGTGATGGTACAGAGGATGTGGTGGTGTGTTTGGGTGTTGGAGTGTGCTACAAAGACATTAAAAAATTGATAAGTGCAAGGTATGTGAATAGTTGGTGGTCGAGTGTTGGGGAGATGGGGAAAATTGAATGGCTAAATGGTGTAGGAGGAGGAGTTGTGTAGATTTTTTGCTTGAGGAATATAGAGGGATGAGTTTTGTTTGGTTGTGGAAGGTTGGTGTTGAGAGGGAGTTGGGGAATGTCAAGAAGGCCGGTCGTTTTGGTTGCAAAGGGTTGTGTGTATGTGTATATTCACATAGATGAGGAAGAGATGTATGATTCGATAGAAAATAGTACGGTGATGGTATTGTGTAGGGTGAGAAGAGGAGGGATTTGGGGAGAGTGTTTGAGGGAGGAAATGTAGACACAATAAAGGGGTTAGTCGGGGAAAAAAGGGTAAGGCACACACACACACACACACACACACACACACACACACACACACACATATAGTATGAATGTATGTATGTATGTATGTATCATTAGTTTTGGGTTTATTTTGGATAGATTAAGGTATCAGGTAAAAATAATTAGGTTTAGGACAATCTTAACAAAAAGGAAATAGGTAAAATAATCATGGAAAATAATTTAAGAATCTATTTGAGTTGTAGGTCAAAGGTTAAAACTAAACTAATTAGGCCAAGTTTTAAAGGTTGGTTCTGAATAAAAAGGTTAAATACCCAAAAACAAAGGTTGAGAAATTTTAGGATATTACACATGGTCTCCACTTGGGATTTGGAATCCCTTTGCAACTCCTAGAGGAATCGTTTAGAGGATATGGGCATGAATTTGAGGATGAACCACTTCTCCATATGGCTATATATTAGCCAATAGAGAAAATAAGGTAGTTTTCAAAAAGACAATAGTCTGTGATTATATAATAGACCTTGTGTGCTTGCGCTTTAGGAGCCTAATTATGCAATAATGCAATGTATGTGGATTATTAGAAGACATAGACAATTATAGAGGATTCTATCCTTCAAGATCATGAATCCATTGAGAACTAAGATGTTTGTTTCAAGATTCCCCACCATGGAAGCACATGTGATACCGTTTATTTAACCATGAGCCTTAGGAGTTAATTACGTAGCGTACCCATATAAGATGTAAAATCAATAAGGATGATATCATCTAGGATTCAAAGTCATCCCTATATTATTTTTTAGATCATGAGCACCGACTCCATTAGGCATGACAAGATTCAAGGTTCTCTCTCTTTTAAGGGGTTAGTATCTAGTAGTATCATATCAACTTCATTAGAATTGACCATTGAGATCACCTTTCCTTACATCCTTCTTCTCTTCTTCCCTAACCTGGAATTTTGATCTCGGGGATGAAGTCTCTTTTAAGGTGGTAGTGATGTAATATCTTGAATTTTTATCTAGTCTTAATCTCAAATAATCAATAATTTTGTCATACCTAAAATCCATAGACCCTAAATTTAATCCTAAACCTAATTTTAGATCACTTATATTTTAGCATAAACCTTAGTTCTAATATTTTATAAATTAATTTTGGCCTAATCCTCCTCCATAGTAACGACAAGTATCGTTGCTCCCTCCATTGGTGGTGCACTACTTTCACTGTATCCCATCACTTGGTTTTTCCTTAGTTTTTGTCCTTTTTTCCACTTTAATTTTCCTTATATTTTCCTTGGTTGGTTACATTAGTTCTAATTTTGTATTTTTATTAATTAATAGGTCTTATTCCTAAGGTCACAAATGAGGTAGCTTAGGTTATACATGTGTTTAGACCGAAGACACTTTGGTAAGGATACATTTCATAACTGAGGTTTTTGTGTGTGCAATGTGTATATTTTTATGATATCTCATGTTTAATATTATTAATATGACAATATTATTTCAATAATGTTATGTTATGATGATATGGTATTGAATTTATAGAAAGTGAGAATATAAGAAAAGTATGACCTTAAATATTATTATTGTGATAAATCTCACTTTGTAATCCTAAGTGTGATCATGCAACCTATGGTATTTTAATATGGTTTTTCTAGGTATGTAAGGATGTTTAATAATGTGATTACATAGTATTATGATGATATTTTAAAAGTTGGGAGCTATCCATATTGGAACTAATTGGTTTTTGTGAAAATAGATATTTTGGCTAGTTTAGAGGTATTTGGGCAATATGGGTTAAACAAAAATTCCTTGGTATTTTAATATGTTAAGTGGTTATAAATATACTTTATACCTTGTATGGAAAATTTGGATTCTTTATGAATGATTTAAGGTTAATAAATGAGAAAAATGACTAAAGTGGGAATAGCAACCCTATGGGTGGGTTATTATCATATGTGTGAAATGTTAGGTTTAGACCTTAATTTTTGTATATGTTTTTACTATTATCATTTTAGGAATTTTAATAAAAAAAATTTCATTTATAGAAAATGTTATGCTTAATTTATGAAATTAGGGTTTTGTGGGAAATTGTTAATAGTAACACTAAGGATAGGCTACTATCTCAACTATTAAACATTAGAGTTAGACCTTGAACTTTAGGTATGTGTTAATTAATATTATTTTAAGGATGGGTAACGAATTTGGTGATAAAATAAGTATCAAGGTAGAAGTTATGGTTCACTTGTGAAAAATAGGATTTCTTAGGATGGGTAAGGCTTTTTCTTTAGGGAAGTGTTTCAGTATTCATGTAGTTGCGCTTTATATGTTTCAAACGATCATGTTAAGATATATATTATGTGATTTGTATGAGTGCATGTGTATGTCTGAGGACCTTAAGAAATACCAATGTGAATATGACAGTAATTACTTAAAGAGAAAGAATACATAAGTCGGGGCTTGGGCATTGTATGCTCGTTCCACTAGATAATAATAATGGATGAGTTGTGTTTATTTCCTGAGGTGCTCCAGGTTTTTCCATTAGTTTTAGAATAATGGGGTTCTTGGGCTCAACATAGACCATAATATAATCTTGAGATAAACAATAACAAATAAGATATTAATCACTTGAAGTGAAAGATTACATGAGTCATGACTAAGGTGTTGGGTTTGTTCCACTTGATGATAATAGTGTATTAGGAGTTTTTTTCCCTAAGAGGCACATTAGACTATTCCATCAGTTTAAGAATAGTAGTTAGGAATTAGGAGCGTATTGTCCTAAGAGGTGTTGGGTATGTTCCACCAGATGATAATAGTAGCTCAAGTGTATTTTTTCTTGAGAGGTGCTTTAGACCATTCCACCCATTTAAGAATAATAGCTTACTTGAACTCAAGATAAATATGAAAATCGATTTTGATTGTAAAGAATAATGAACTTTAATAAATCAATATTATCTTACATTATGTTAACATGCTTGCTTATGCTTCAATATGATTTATGTTATGTGTAACCTGGTTATGAATGTATTGTTACCTTACTCTATATGTAACATATTGATCATCATTTTCATGATTTTTGCTCATTTCCATAAGAAGAGGACCCGATTGACTTTGTGTATGTAATTGAGGACCCACTAGACGATTATGGTTCTTATGATACTTTAATTGGGGAAGAGTGATCATATCTTATATATGGGGTTACACTCAAAGATATATATTATATGGTTCCTTGTTTCTACTTAGATACCTTTTGGAACTCTTGTCTATAGTATTTCTTTATGTATTTTAATATTATATTTGGAGTTAGTCTAAGAAACACTTATGTATGCATATGAAAGTTTCCTCATTTTATCTTTATTATATTTTACATTATAAATTGTTTTTCATTATAATTGATTTGCGAATGGTATGTAATACAGACTTATGTTAATTACAATGGTAACGCCCATTTATATTTTTTTCTCTTCTGCCTAAACGAAAATTTTTAGTTTTAAATTTTGGGATGTTAAAGTAGAAGTGTGCCTTTAGACGTAAAGGTCTAACTATGAACTTGAAGGTCTATGTCCAAGGCACAAGATTCCTTTCTCAACTTGAGTGATCCTTCACTTTAGATGGTTAGTGTTTTACTCAATACCAAATTATTATTCAAGAAGAAATACTAAGTTCCACACATAAGAATCAATCAAGTCCTCAACCACCTTCACCACTCAGGGTCACAAACTATAACTAGCCATAATAGATTTTGAACACTCAAGAACAAGTCAATAGCTATCTATGAAATCCTTTGACCACTCAAGGTTAAATCAATAACTATCCATGAAAGGCTAAGTCTATGTAATAAGCCATAACCCCACAAAAAATATCAAAAGGTTATGAAAGGATAAAAATTAGGGAATATGCCATAACCCCTCAACAAATAATAGCCATAAAAAGAAAAGGTCAAGCATTAAGTTAAAACCTCGTAATACCTAACATATTTATTTCCAACATAGTCTTTTAATTATAATTATTCAAAAGTTAATAGTTAAAGGTTAAAGTCAAAGTTAAATAGTCAAAAGAGTATAACCCTCCCAAAATACCTTATAAAATATCTAATGTTTTCTAAAATACACATTTTATCCTTTTTATCTTAAAAATTGGTGGAGTTTTCCCACAACAACAATTATCACACTAGCATTGCTGTAGAATCATTCAAGACACTCTATGGATGGAACCACCAGAGTCCATTGTGTTAGAGTGACATTAGTGATATTGTTATACTTGATCCTGAGATAATTGAGGAAATAACTTAACATATTATCTTAATTCAGGATATGATGAGAGTAGTTAAGAGTAGGTATAAGAGCTACTCTCATTTGAGGTAAAGATTGGATGGATATGAGGCAGGGTAGTAGAACTTTGTTTAGGATCTTGCCTACTAAGGATATATATAGATTTGGTAGGAGAGTTAATCTCAATCTCAATCCTATGTATATTGGTCCATATGAGATACTAGGCAAATTCGGCAAGGTTGACTACCATTTAGCTTTGCTAGTAGAGTTAACCAATTCCCACAACATTTTCAATGTTTTCTAGGTGAAGAAGTACATTATAGATCCATCTCAAGTGATGCAACTAGATAACATCAAGATTGAAGAGTCTTTGACCTATAAAGAGAAACCTTTGAGGATACTCAACACCAAGATGAGGCAGGCACAACTAGGATCCATGTGAATAGTAAAGATCATATGGATTCATCGTGGAGCATAAAAGGATACTTGGGAGATAAAGATGGAGATGCAAAGTCTTCAGCTTGAGCTCTTCATAAATGGTGTGTTTTCCTTAGACTATGGTTTTCCTTTAAAGGGGTAGTATCCCTTATATTTATTTTCCTAGTGATTAGTCATAGTAAATCACAAATGTTTTCTCAGTGG
This sequence comes from Tamarix chinensis, assembly GCA_030549775.1. NCBI lineage: Eukaryota > Viridiplantae > Streptophyta > Magnoliopsida > Caryophyllales > Tamaricaceae > Tamarix > Tamarix chinensis. The sequence continues at coordinate 63,701,036 of CM060174.1, forward strand.
TTTATTTTGGTTTTTATCTTCGGGGATGAATTCTAATTTTAAGGGGTAGATATGTAATACTCCATATATTTTTTTTAAATAATTTATAAAGGAAAATGATTTTTAAGAATGAGTTTCACATCAATAAACTAGTCAATTAGTAAATTATGGATTTATGCATGCTAGTTTTATTGAACTAGTCACCTCTTACACCAAAACATGTGCACATGTTCTTCTAGAAATCATGATGCATGTTCTATATTACTTAAAATCTCTTCCAAACCATCACCAAACTTTAGGGGTCTGTTATATATTGATTAGAAATGATTTTTAGAGAGTCCTAAACCCTCATTGCAAACTAATTTTTGGATTTAGTAAAATCTATAAATATTTTCCCTTTTCCCTCATTTTTCCCTTAAGTTCTTTTTCCTTGTCTCTCCATTCTATAGTTCCACTATATATATCCACTCTAACCCAAATCCCACTTTATTTTCTTCCTTTTTAGTTGCTCTATAAACCCCTCAGCCCCTTGGTCATATCCTACATCATAGTCCATTGTTTTCACCCTTTTTTCCTCTTAACTCAAGTTTCATCCTTTCACTTGTTCCCTTTCCTTTTTATCTCAACCTATATATCCTCGTCTCTCATTTTTGTGGTTAACTGAATCCCAGGAAATCCACATTGTAACCTTACTCTCCCTTTTACAAGAAAAAATTTCAAGTGTTCTTCTTTTTCTTCCCCTTAGCTTATTTTCTTCTTCCTTTATTCTCCTCTATATTTTATTCTATTTTTAATCTATAAATTTTTTCTCTAACTCTTGATAGGTGACCAAGAACCTTACGTGTTGGAGTTTCATAGAGACTGATCTTTTTTGCTTGAAGACTTTCTTGATAGGTAAATTTAGCTAGATCTTATATATATAGAATGATATGTTATAAGATTTATATTAATTTTATTATTATTATAATGGATTCCATGATTAAATTCCATATAAAGTATATTTTAAGTGGTTAAAAGCATGAAATTAGCCTTATGAACTTGATATTTTGGTTGTTTTGAATGAGAAATCACATAGTTGAATGCAACATGATTAATGTCTAATTTGGTGGTTTGGGTGTTGATTTATTAAATACTAATTTTATGTGTGATATCTAGAGAGCTACATGAATTATGGATGTTTATAGATTTCATTTGAAAGCATGTAAACTTTAAATTATGTTTTACCTAGTAGAATTAGCCAATTGGTCTAGAATAAAACCAGTCTACTGATTTTGAGTTTTAACTTACCAATCAACTAATTCACTAAAATTTATTAGGTGTTTTGGCATGGAATTAACCAAATGGTTAGGTTTATTATTAGTATACTGGTGGCACCAATCAACTAGTTTTCCGATACTAGTCAACTTATTTGCTAATTCTGCATTATTTTTTCTTAGTTTGTTTCTCATACCATCGACTAGTTTGTATGGGATTTTTATTTTATTTTATTTGGGTTAACCTTGAGGATTAACTTCCTTGTTGGACCTTTAACCTTATTCAACTGTAATGAAAATAGAAATTGTTGGCTTAAGTGTGGATGTATGATGTAAGATTAAATTTTAGCTTTAAATAAGACATCATTCATTAAAGTGGAAGATAATAGAAATTATGTGCTAAATTCCCTTTGTGGATTAGCTGGTGATTTTAGTCTACCTTATCTTGAACTTTGTTGGCTAATTATGTTGGTTTAGTTGGTGATTTTATTCTACCTTATCTTAAGTTGTGTTGGCTATCTATATTGAGTTGCGTGGTGGTTTTAGTCCACCTCATCTTGAGTTGTGATGGCTATCTATATTATATTAGCTAGTATTTTTAGTCCACCTTACTATTGAGTTGTGCTGACTAACTATATTGGGTTAGCAAGTAGTTTTAGTCCACCTTTGCTTGAGTTGTGTTGGTTATCTATAATGGGACAGTGGGTGGTAGACAATCCACCTATGTTAATTGTATAAGTTGTGTTAATTATCTATATTGGATTAGATTATGGTAGAAAATTCACCGAATTGTTTATGGAATACGATTATAATTTTTTATATGAATTGAGAATGAGATTATGAGATGTTTGAGTATTTGTGATAGTGTATTGTATGTATGCGTGATTTACTACTTTTATGTCATGTCTATGTGTTGTATGTTGTATCCATAGGGGATGTCTTTTTTATTCACTACATTGGTGTATTGATGCTACACTAAAAGGTGACATGGTTAGGCACCTAATGAGGATGTTATTAATTTGTATGCTGATGTGTATGGGAAAGAGTGACATTATTTGGGTTACCACTTAGAGTAGAATTTTTCAGATGGTTCCTTCTAAATGTTTTGTATTTTGATTCTTGTGTTCTATTTTCCTTTTTGTTATATCTTTTTAGGAGCTGATCTCCACAACTTTTTCTTGTTATATTATTATTGCTTCTATTATTTTCTATGTTGTGACTTGTTTTATCTTGCTCTTAGAATGAAAAAGGCAAGGATACTATACTTGTGTTGAGAGTGGTGATAACACCCATGTTTTGTTTTTTTCTTCCACAAATTAGTATTTTTAAACCAAAAATTTTAGTTTAAAATTTGGAATATTACTAGTTATTATCATTGCTTTTGGTTTAATGGTGCTCCTTCCAATTTCAAAGAATTCTACTCTAAGTGCTTTGAAACTTGGATTAACTTTTGAAGATTCCGTCAAGGTAGCCTTAGTAGCCTTTAGATGACTATGTGTTGGTAGTCTTGAGTTGAAGCAAGGTAGTGAATATTACTCTAACATGGTTTTTGTTTTGCAACTTGTAATGGTTTAGAATGCTCATAGGTCATGTTTTGGGGACTACCATTACACCTATCTTGAGGATGTTTTTGTCTCTATCGTAGTGTTTGTTCAACCATAGGCTCAATATTATACAGTTTAGCCACAACCTCCTCCACCACCATTGTATTTATCATATGAAGAAATTATTGGTGAGGACACACTTACTCTCAAGGCTTGGATTTGAGATATGGATAAGACCTTTGAGGTAGTGGATTACCTTAAGGCAAGGAGAGATAGTGTGGCATCCTACTTTATTTAAACATTAGTAGATGAGTGGCGGGTTGGTCATTGTGTTGAGGGATGATGATCTATATCTTAGGAGGAATTAAAGATAGATATATGCACCCAATTCTATCCCGAGAGCCTTAGGTGGGATAAGCTATAGTAGTTTCCATTTCTCACTCAAATGGTGATGACGGTTAGGGAGTATTATGCCTGATTCAGAAAGCTTTTGAAGTTTGCCATGGATATTGCAACCAGTGTTACTGTGACTGTGTTATACTATGAGAAGGTTGTTCTTTATTATTTGAAAAATGATGGAAGTATATACTTAACAAGATCTTGTGACTATTTTTGATAAGGTATGTCATGATACCACATTAGTGAAGGAGTAGAGTTTGAAGTTGGTAAGAGGAAGCTCGATCCCTAACATAATGATAAGAGAATGTAGTCACATACTTGTCGTTAGCCTAGCTTTCAAAGGGGTTAAGGTTTTGGGAAATTATAAGAAATTCAAAGGCATGTTTGACACTTTAACTACATATGTTTTAGGGATGACCATCTAAGTAGAGATTATGGTGGAGAGTTTATTCAGTGTACAGTATGTGGCAGGATGGGTCATAGGTCATTCAAGTGTTAATAAGTTTTTGGGGATGCAACTTAGATGGTCTAGTATCAGCTTGAGGGATCGAGTTCCTTTCCATTATCCTTAGTGTGAAGCACCCATACTCTTGATAGTGCAAATAATTGGGTGAGTTAGGGTAGAGCCTAGGCACCTTGATTTGCTTTGCAAGAAGGTAGTTGTGGTCAGACTCAAGGAGCATATGGTTTCAAGTGTGGTCCATCAGCTGGGCAGTGAATGTGGTCAATTAGGTAGAGGTAAATCATTAAATTGATGTCATCATGGGTACATCGAACATTTCCTCTACATCATTGTATATATTTTTTAATATCAATGCATCAAATTAGTTTATATTTTCTACTTTTTTCTAGAGTTGGTTTATTGCCTTCTACTAGTATTATTACATTTTTTTATATTATATTCTAGAGACTATATTATTTTGTGATGTAGCCTTAATCATAGGTAGGGTGTGTTTTCTATAAATTTGATAAGGTTTAAACTATGAGATTTTAATGCCATTTACCGGAGATGTAACCCTAGGCCCACTAAGGAGGTTGTGTCCATCCTCACTATTTATTCTTTAGATTTGAAAGGTTATCTGATGTACTTATGGAATGTGTGAGATATAAATGTTGATGTTATAGTTCTAGAGGAAATATTAGTTGTGCATAATTTTTATAATTTTCTCCCAAAAGAAATGCCTAGCATGATGCCAATACATGAGGTGTACAATTCACTTAGTTTCAAAAGTAGAGCTTGTGTCTCATGTACCCTACTAGATGCCGTGCGATAGACATGAGAGAGATCAAGGTTTAATTAATGGAGCTTCTAGCACATAGCTACATACTTTCTAGTGTATTCTTGTGGGGAGCACCAACATTTTTGTTAGGAAGAAGGATGGTAATATATAAATATACATAGAATACATAGGATTTAATCAACTAATGATGAAGAATTATTAACTATTGTTGAGGATATATGGCTTATTTGATCAACTTTGAAGGGATAACATCTGCTTAAAAATTAATTTGTAGTTAGGGTGTCATTAGCTTCGTATTATAGAGTCTAACATTCCAAAGAGTGCTTTTTGTATTTCGTATGGACACTATAGGTTTATGGAGATGCCATTTATACTCATCAATGACCCAATCATGTGTTATAGATTTGATGAACATGGTTTTTTATTGTACTTTGATTAGTTTGTTATGGCATTCATTAATAATACCTTTTTTTACTATCACACTTGAGAGGAGCACAAGCAGCATCTAAGGATGATATTAGAACTCCTTAGAGAGCATAGGCTTTGCATTAAACTCATTAAGTGTGACATATGGATAAGATAAGTTACATTCATGGTGTCTACATCTGAAGTGTTAGCTGATCCAGCTAAGATTCAGGTAATGTTAGATTGGATATCTTCCACAAGTGTCACAAAATTTTGAGACTTCTTATAATTGGTAGGGTGTTATGAAAAGTTTCCACAAAATTTTTTGATAATGGCTTGTCCCTTGGTGAACCTCTTAGAGAAGATAACTAAATTTCAACAGGACAATGATTGTGAGCATTATTTTTAGAAATTGAAGCATTATTTGACTTCAACACTAATTTTAACATTTCCTTTTAGTTTATGCGGGTTCAAGGTATACAATGATGCTTGAAGCATGGGGTGAGTTATATAATTATATAGTATGGGATAGTAGTTTCTTATGTGTCACACTAGTTGAAGCTACATGAGCATAATTACCCCAATTATGATCTAAAGTTAGCAATTGTGGTTTTCTCCTTGAAGATATGGAGAAACTACAAATATAGAGATCTAGTATAAGTTCTATATTGACAACAAAAACCTCAAGTACACCTTCACTCAGTGGGAGTTGCATATGAGGTAGAGATGGTGACTTGAGTTAGTTGCAAAATGTATACCCATTCTTGTAACACAATTAAGATAATGGATTATGCCAACATACTAGGGTTAAATATAAAGTTATACCAAGAAATAACACATAAACACATGCTTTCACCAAATGTTCACTCTTCCATAATATAACACATCTATATCATCAAATGACAACAACAATATGAGTTACGAACTACAATAACACTAAGCATGAGATTGTATAAAAAAATTAACATAGCACCAAAATGCCAGCCTAAGAAATTTATCCTTAATTAAAACATCACTAGTATTTAAGCAATTATAACCCTAAGTATACTCATCCAAGACCACCAGAAAATCGCTTAAAAATAATAATAATGCATAGTTAGAACTTAGGAAAATAATTACGGAAAATGTAAGGAAAAGGAGGTCAGAAAAGAGTAAAACCCATATCAAAAGAAGAGCTCAAAGTTGTGTGGAGGTGTGCCATAAATGAGAACTTAGTTCTTAATGTATGGATGCAATTAGGGGGGTATTGTGATTATCTCACACTAGGGGTGTTGAGTAGCGTGAGGCTTACCTTGTTGCATGAGTTTTAACTAAAGGTGAGGGAGTTGCTTCGTGAAGATTGGTTACTCTTGCTATGTGAAGAAGACCAAGTATAGAGATGATATGAGGTAGCTGTGTGAGCTTCCCACACTGCCAAAAAGAAGCAACATGAGGATCTAACATAATGATAGTGGTGCAGCATGAGGTTCAACGAGCTATGCTGAGTTTGCTGAACAAAAATGGAAAAAAATAGATGGGATGAAGCACATAAAAGTTGGGAATAGAGAGAGGGAGTCCAAGGGAGTTTGGTGGAGCATTAAATTAAGTAAGTAGAGAAGGGAAATGGGTATTTATAGCGATAGATGGGGTGCAAGTGGTGAGGTGTGAAAAGGATGAAAGGTGAGGCGAGACATATGTTAGGCATGGGAAAATGTAGATAATAAGGGATTTCAAGGAAGTTTTGTGTGATAGATCCCTAGGGTTAAGGGATATGATGGTAGTGATGATAGAATTATACTTAGGTAAGCTTGAGGTTAAAGGCTCAATCAAAGGAAGTTGGTCGTGGGAAAAATAAATCACGCAGAGAAGAAGTGAACAATGGGAAGAAGAAGAAGGAAAAGAAAGACAAAGATAAAGGGAAAAGGAGGAATAAGTTTAGGGTTAGGATTAAATAATTAGGGTGTGATTATAAACACTAATTATACAAATTATCCAAGATTTACCCATATTTAAATAAACCTAAAATAATAATAATAAGGCCCATCCTCTAGCTCTCTCCTCTCCCCTCCATGGCGAACATGAGGAGAGGATCATGTTTTGTGAAGAAGAGGGTACCAAGAAGGGTTGATGCCACCCATTCCCCTATTTCTTTTGAATTTGATTCTCTAGAAGGATCGAGTAAAACTAATAAATTTCTCTTAACACCAAATATAGAGTTTCACGAATCCTAAATTAGCAATCACGCAAGTTTCGTCGGAGAAAGTTGATGATATCACATAGATTACCAATATAGATATAAATTCTCTTCCTAAATTCTAGAATCATGATAAGATAAATCCCATGAATCCACCACTTCATAATTTGAATTCTACCCCTAACCCTCAAACTAATAGTGAACATCCAAGCTGAAGAGGTCAGGTTACTAGAAATTGATCATTTCATTTGGTTTCATCATGGACTTACTCCCCCCCCCATTGTAGGTACCACTTGCTGAATTGAATTATTAAAGGATGATATCTAAGTATCCATTTTTGAGTGGTAATTTGTAATTTTTGGGTATACTATTGGTGTTAATATATCATTGGAATAGATGTAATGTTTTATTTTATTAAAATGGCCTAAGGTAGCTCCCCTAAAAAAATCTTCTGCATGATGATGGATTAATCATGTTCAAGTGTATATCAATTAAGGATCAAGGCTAGATTTTATCGTGCCCTTGCTAGACATATGCTAATAGATACCTCAAATCATGGCACAGAAAGTGACAATTTGTGAAGGAGAAGTTTAAATTCTTACCATTGTGGATAAAACTATCGAATCATTCCCTTGATTACCGGGACACCAATTTACTAAGTCGTATAGCCAATGTTGTGGGGTAACCTCTCAATATGGATGACATTACTTTACATCGACACCGAGTATCATATGCCAAAATTCTTGTAGAGGTTGATGTTATGAAAAAGTGCCTTGAAAGTGTTGAAATCCTTGATCTGGATGGAGATGTCTTATATCAACCAATATTGTACGGTTGATGCCCAACCTATTATAGGGACTGTGATTACTTGGGACATAACCCTTCCTCACATCCAAAGACGAAACCAACCCCTCAAGAGTAAGATACATCTTTATCTAAAGCCTCACAACACTTTTGGTGTTACTTTTCCCACTAAGAACCCAACTACTATGTGGCGGAGAGTGGAAAAAATGAATTCAGCAAATAACTACAAGCACATCTAGTTCAAAGTTATAATAGGAGAATATTGGTGTGGTGAATCAAATTAACTAGTTTTCAACTCTTTCAATAATTGGAGAGGAAAAACCCTTACAAGGAAAGGAAGTATGTAAGGGAGGAACCCCCTAGCCACAACTTTCTTAATGATTTCTTACCTTAATGTCAAAGATTTAAACAAACCTCACAAACAAATGGAAATAAATAAATGGTATAAAAGTAATCATATATCCTTTTTAGCCTCTTATAAACTAGAATAAAGTTTAACAAGGTTGGTAGCATTAAAAAAAAAAGATTTTCCCAAGGTTTGGTTTTTTGAATAATTATGCATATCATGATAATTGGTGTCTATGAGATACTTCTTGCTAGAAAGTTACACTCATTTATGCTTGCTCTCAAGCCTTGTAAAAACTTTAGATGTAGATATAACCCTTTCATATGTGACATTCATTTATACTTTCAATTTTGGTGTTAAACATCATAATCTTTGGTAATGGCTCTTGACTCAAAACATAACAACCAATCCTTGGATTATAATGGGCCATTTTTATATCATCTTACATATATTTCATCCTAAGGAGAAACTTCAAGGTGATGTCCCTCATCATTAGGATGTTAGTGATTTCAGGATGTGCATCCATCATCTTTCCCTTCATGAATCCCCATTCTTTTGACCACTTTTCACTTGGTGCAATAAAAAAATGGTACAGGAACAAATCATGTGTAAGCTTGATAGAGTTTTGGTTGACTTGAAATGGCTTAGCATGTATCCCCATGCGTTTGTCACCTTTAATGAGGTGCCTTTCTTAGATCATTGTGTAATTCATCTCATCGTCAAGCAATTGACCAATAACAATAAGAAACAATTCAAGCTTTTCAATATGTGTTGTAAACACCCTAATTTCTTAAAAATAGTAACTGAGTTATGGTTACTACCTCATGAAGGTATGCCATTTTCAAAATTGAAATAGAGATTTTATATTCGTACATCTAGGTTCAAGCAAATGAATAAATTGAGTTATAGTGGTATTTTTGAAAGTTTTGCTTCGCAGAAACAAGTGCTTAGTACAATCCAATATTCCCTTAGAACAAATCATTCAAACCTAGAGATGCAACAAAGAGAGAAGCTCTAAAACTCTATGGAAACCTTCCTAATATAAGGAATTTTTTTCAAATAGAAGCCAACCATTAATTGGATTAATTAGGGTGATGCTAACACTCAAATTTTCTTTGCTATAATGAAAGATAAAAAAACCAAAGTATAATCTCAAAAATTAGAGGAGAAAATAGGGAATGTATCTTTGATAAAGATAATCTATTGAAAGCTTTTAAGGATTACCACACTCATATATTAGGAAATTAGGAGTTCCATAAAGTCAAACTTGCACAGTAGGCATTACAAAGGGACCCTTTCTTTCAATTGAGCAATAATACCAACTAATTAGACCTTTGACCATAATAGAGGTTAAATAAGCTAATTTTTCCATTGATGACTCAAAATCACCCAACCTTGATGGTTTTACTTCATGTTATTTTAAGAAAGATAGGGATATTATAGGTGAAGACATACGGAAACTAATGAATAAATCTTTCCTCACAACAAGTCTTCCCATCTTCATCACCTCAATTTTACTTATTCTTATCCCTAAGGTACTTAATGCTAAAAATATTGGGGATTTTAAGCCAACCACATGATGTATTATCTTAAAAACATTCACAAATATCTTAACTTCCAGACTATAACATGTCCTTCCATCCTTGATTGATCTTTCCTAGTCAACCTTCATTAAAGGTAGATCAATTGGTGAGAATATCTTACTAGCACATTAGTTATTAAGACTCTATGGCAAAAAACACACTTCTCCATGATGCATGTTGAAGGTAGATTTATGTAAAGCCTATGACTCAATTCGATGGGAGTTCCTAGAAAAGTTCTTTTTGCCTTTCACTTCCCATATCATCTTGTCGAGGTGATTATGGTTTGTGTATTTAGTGTGAAGTATTCCATCTCAATTAATAGCTCTCTTTCATGACCCATTGAAGGGAAGAAATTTCTGAGACAAGGAAACCCCCTCTATCCCTATCTATTTTTCGTTATCATGGAATAATGCGGCTAAATGATGAAGACCCTATGGCAAGAATTAGGTTTTAAAGGTCATCTGTAATGTAATAATTTGAAAATTTTCAACTTATCCTTTGTAGAAGGCATGCTTCTCTTTTCCATGGTGACCTTCATTAAATCCAATGCCTTATGCATAAGTTTCGTCATTTTACTATTCTATCGGGGTAAACCATTAGCTTTGATAAAAGTTCTATTTTTGTTTGGAGGTGTCCCACAATAGGTAAAAAAAGACATGTTACACTACTTGAAATTCACAAAGGGGTCATTGTCGTTCAAATACTTAGGGTTCCCTATTGGGGATACTTGATTGAATGCTTATCACATGATTATACTCACAAATAAGGTCCTCTACAGAATGAATCACTAAGATACTAAAATTCTCTCTTATGCAAGTAGACTCCAACTATTGAAATCGTTTATTTTCGGTATAGAGATGTACCAGAGTTAGGTATTTTTACTCCCTAAGAATGTCCTTACCTACCTCATTGTGAAGTGTCAAAATTTCTTATGGACTGGTAATACTACTCTCACTCACAAAGCCTCTATTGCTTAGAAGTCTTTCTATTTACTGAGAAAAGAAGGATGGCTTAACATTATTTACATTAGTACCTAGAATGTTGTAGCTCTTGGAAAACATGTCTAGAATTTGGCTAAGAAGAAATACACACTATGGATAAATTGAATCCATAGTCGATTCATTAAGCAAGGCTCTATCTAGGATATTATTACCCTTATAGTTGCTTTGTGGCCTTTGAGAAGTATCTTGGGTTTAAGACCTTCACTCTACCCCATTTTCACAAGACTACAACAGAATGAACACTACAACATTAGAAGATTTTATTCATAGTTGAGACATAAAGAACCGAAATGTGATGGTGGAAGATAGTATGGAAAAACCTTGTAGCCATGGTCATCAATTCATATCTTAGCTAGCTACAATAGGTCATTAGGCCACAAAGGATTGCCTCACCAAGTACATCACCATAGCAGACCAACATTGTGTGTTCAATTCATAGTAGGAAATTGTATCCCATTTATTTTTGCATTGTCCCACTATAGGAGAGATTATTCATATCATTTATTGCATCACGAGACTTAAAGACCCTAGGCTTAGTTCGAGTATGTTGCTAACTGATTTCACCTTCCCACATGGTCGATTGAGGTCAAGGTTGCAGGTCTTAAGAGGTTTTCTCATCAAATTTCTTTATAAGGTATGGAAGACTAGGAAAACCAAAGTTTTAAATGAAATCCCTTGTAAATGGAATGTAATGATTAAAACCATTGCTACTAATATCTCTTTTAGATGCTTGTATGGCTATCAGAACACAAAGTATTGTAGCAATATGCATTTGATTGATGAATTATTGTCCCTTGGTTGTAATGATTCATAATTCCATTCAATAAAAATACTGACATTAGTTTTTAAAAAATACTAATTATCAAAAATTAATATTAGGTTGAATTTGAGGTATTATATCACTAACACCTTAAGAGAGAATTCGTCCCTAAAGGTAATAGGTCAAGATTGGGGAAGAAGAGAAGGATGTATGGAAGGCTAATCTTGGCGGTCAACTCTAAGGAAGGCAACACAACATTACTAGGCACTGCCCCCTTAAAAAAGATAGAAACCTAAAACCTAAATCATTTGTGTTGAAGAGCTCTATATATGCCTCATGCATGTCCTTATATATCACTTGGTTGCCTCTTCTACTCCATGGTAGCTTCACATAACCTTCACAAGAATAACTAAGCTTGTATAGATTTTTCATACCTTAGTGCCAAGAATATGTAAGGGCACCTCTTTATAGGATAAACAAACCATTAAGCTCAATCTCAATGAGTCTTATCACATAGGAATGATCTTCAATATACTTCATTTTCTAAAAGGTGTGGAATAGGTTGTGAACTTGAGCTAATTCTAGTGGAAGTGTTAGATTTTATGCAAGTTCAATAACTCTATAAAGAATTTTTATAAGGCTCGGTATACCTCAATCTCAGCTTGTCCTTCCTACTAAACCTCTACACCATCTTAGTGGATGATACCCTCAACAAAAACTTTCCCACCACATCAAAAGCATCACCGTGTCACCTCAAATCAACATAACTCTTATGGTTACTATGAGATTCCCTCATTTTATGCTAAATCAACCAAATATGTTGAGTCATCTCCTCCGTCATATTTGATTCTCGTACAAAAGTCTCTCTAATGTCACTCCAACACAAAGGTGTCCAACACTTAAGTCCATATCATGCCTCAAAGGGTGCCACCATGATATTAACATTATAACTATTGTTGTATGAGAACTCCATAAAATGTATACAATCCTCCCAACTTCCTTAGAAGTCTAAAACATAGGCCTATAACATATCCTATAGAGTCTGGATCATCCTATCAGTATGTCTATCTGTAGTTGGGTGAAAGATGCTACTCATCATCAACATCATGCCCATAACCTCCTACAACTTTCCCCAAAAGTGCAAAAGGAATCTTGAATCCTTGTCGAAGACTATGTTGATAGGTTTACCATATCGACTCACCACATATTTCATGTATGCATCTGCTAAATAATCCATGCTCCAGGTTCATTGGTACAAAATCTTGTGACTTGGTTAACCGATCAATGATAACCCAAATTGTATCACAACCACTATGAGTCATCGATATTTTGCTCAAAAAATATATGGAGATGGAGCCCCACTTCCATCTTAGAACATCCAAAGGTTGGACCAATCTTGCATATCTACAATGCTCTATCTTAACCTTCTGATAAGTTTGACAGCTTGCTATAAACTCTGTTATGTCTTGCTTCATGTGAGACCATTAATAGATGTTTCTAATATCCTTGTATATCTTATTCCCTCCTAAGTGGAAAGAATATGAAGTACGGTGACCCTTCTACAAATTCCAGTGCTTCAAATCATTGCAAATTTATTGTACACACCAACAACCCCTATAGTAAATGATACCATCCTCATGAATCTAAAATTCATTAGATTTACCATCCCATATATTTTTCTTAATCATTTCAATCTTGGCATACCTAGACTCACCCACTCAATCTCATTGAACACAGTCAATGCAATAATCAGAGCAGTCATCTAAACCTCTAATTTACCCTGTTGTATAATCGCTATCCCTATATCATCAAGCTCCTCAAGTAATTGGTTTGCCACCACACAAGAAATTATGGAGTGTGATGTCATCCTACTCAAGGTATCTAAAACAACATTGTACTTACCTTCATGGTATATCAATTCAATAACATAATCCTCCACCAACTATAGCAACCTCCTTTGTCTCATATTTAACTCCTTCTGAGTAACTATATATTTCAGACTCTTGTGGTCGGTCAAGAATCTACATAGGGATGTAAACGGGGCGGGTATTACCCGAAACCCGACGGATTTTATCCGGCGGATACTTAAACGGATATGGATAAACGGATATCGATACGGATATGGAGGATAGAAAAAAATACCCGTCGGGTTCGGGTACGGATACGGATATGGGATATCCATACCCGTACCCGTAACCATACCCGTATCCATATCCGTACCCATTTACCCGATATATAATTACCCTTTTACCCTTAATTTTAAAATAAATATAGTATAAATTAAGGTTAAAATTGTCATTTGGCTTAACTATAAATGGATTTATCCGTCGGGTAATGGATTTATCCGTTGGACAATATCCATTAACGGGTAAATGGATAATCCGTCGGGTAATGGATATCCGACGGATACGGATACGGATATGTCAACGGATATCCGTTCGGGTATGGGTACGGATTCGGGTACGGATTTTCTTATCGGGTACGGATACGGGTATGGTATACCCGACCCGAACCCACCCCGTTTACATCCCTAAATCTACATTATGTCCCATACATATAGTTCCTTTGAATATTTAATGCAAATATGGTTGTAACTAACTCAATATCATATGTTGGGTAGTTCTGCTCATGCTTCTTCAACTAACATGAAGTGTAAGCTACTACTTTACCATGATGTATCAATACACAACCTAATCTTTGCTTTGATGCATTACTATAAACCTTAAACATGTCTAATCTTGATGGTAGAGTAAAAATTTATGTTGTAATCATATGATACTTCAAATCCTAGAATATGCCCACATATAAGTCATCTAATTGAAATCTTGTGGTCTTCTTTAAAAGGTTTGTCAAAGGATGACGTAACTTCAATAAGTCCTAAACAAAGCATCTATAGTATCCGACCAACCCTAGAAAACTACAAACCTTAGGAACATTGTTGGGTGCCTTCTGCTATATGACCGCCACAATCTTCACCATACGCCTAGCGATACCTTCAACTGGCACCACATGACCCAAGAACATAACCTCTTGGAGCCAAAACCCGCACTTAGAGAATTTTTCATGAACCCTATACTCTCTAATGAGTAAATGGATAGTGAGAAGATGTTGATTATGCTCCTCTCTACTCTGATAGTATACCAATATATCATTTACAAATATCAGCACAAACTAAGCAAGAAAAAGTCAAAAGATTCTCATTACCAAATCCATAAATACGACATACACCTTGGTAATCCCAAAAGGCATCATTGTGAACTCACAGTGCCAATACAGTGTTCTAAAGGTCATATTCATGATATATACCTCAACGATGTGTAAATGATGATAACCCAACCTTAAATTAATCTTTGAGAAATTGCAGCTTCCTAAAGTTGGTTAAAAAAAATTTCAATGCTTAAAAGTGGATATTGGTTCTTCACTATCAACTATTTTAGACTTCAATAATGAATACATAGATGAAGACTCCCATACTTCTTCACAAATAGAACCTATGCTCCCTATGGATACATTCTAAGGGTGATGTACATATGAGTTACCCACTTTTCTAGCTATGACTCCAACTTTCTCAATATTATTGGTGCCATCTAGTAGGGTGATTTTGAAACTAGTTTGACACCTAGTACTAGCTCCATGGTCAAGTATATCTCACTTACCAGTGGTATACCTAGTATCTCCTTAGAAAAAAATGTTAGAAAAGTCTCGAACAACTGAAATGTCCTCAATGACTACATGATGGAAACATGTTAGGGTTTCTCGAAAGGATAGAAAGATTAATCGAGCGCAATGTTCGATTCACCGGTTCAGCCTAAGGAACAACTCCAAAGGAAGACCAAAAGATTCAGAGGCACAGTTTGTACAACAGCAGCTGAAATTTGAAGAGTGAATGATCTAGATCAATCAAAGGTGAGAGAGCATATTCAGAAGAATGAGCGAATGAGAGAATCGCTGAGAGAGAGAGAGACAAGTCGCGAGAGAAGAATCGAGATTCAGCCAGAAAATTCAATCAATAATAATCGTTGTTACTGTACATATTTGACCCAGCTATATATAGGCGTATTATAAACCGTATGTCGACGTACAAAATACACAATACAGACCTTCTAATACACGCTATACTTACAACGGAAATGCCGAATGGCCTGCTTGTTTTGGGCCACAAAATAGTCGATCAGCCCAATCGAACCCCACAATAAAAAATGTCCCAAATACAATTAAGTTTAGGACTTAATTCCCATCAGCTAAAATAACACTTTAGCTAATCATGGCTATTAAGGATTGATTAATCCACAATCCTTCTAGTCTAAATTAAGGACCGGGTGGCGGATTATACAACCGACCTAATTTCCATTAGCCAATTTCGACCGGCGAATGCATCATATGGGATTACAATTTATTAACAAAAATTTACATAATCTGCACACTTCAAATACATAATCTGCACATCCCAGCAACTGCATCCAAAGTTCCACAGAATCCATATGCTGCATTACACTCCTATTTATTCACCAAATAAGACAAACAATTATAAGTAAATAATTCACAGCAATTTTCAAAATTAACTAAATATAAATTCTTAAGATTCACATCATTCCCCTCTTCTTGGAAAGGTTTCGCCTCTGAAACCTGAATAAGTCCCAGAAATGGACTAAGATCAGCCACATTAAAAGAGTTACTCACATTCCCAAATTTAACAGGTAAATCAATTTTATAAGCATTATCATTAATTTTCTCTAATACAGTAAATGGTCAATCTCCTCTAGAGTCCAACTTTGACTTTCTAAAATTTGGAAACCTTTCTTTCCTAAGGTGAACCCAGACTAAATCTCCAGGTTTAAAAATCAGTTTTCTCCTTCTTTTATTAGCATGTTCAGCCATCTGTTGCACCTTTTTGCTAATCTGTTGGCTTACAGTCTCATGTAACCTTTTCATATTATCAGCTCTAGATTCAGCATCAAAATTTTGCAATTCAGCATGAGGTAAAGGACTCAAATCTAAAGGAGTTAATGGATTAAAACCATACACAATCTCAAATGGAGTTTTGTTAGTTGTAGAATGTAAAGTCCTATTATAAGAAAATTCCACTTGAGGTAAAACATATTCCCATTGTTTAAGATTCTTTCCAAGGACAGCTCTTAACATGTTTCCTAATGTTCTATTTACTACCTCAGTTTTTCCATCAGTTTGAGGGTGACAAGTTGTAGAAAACAATAACTTAGTTCCTAATTTTCCCCACAAGACCTTCCAAAAATGACTTAAAAACTTAACATCTATGTCTGAAACTATAGTCTTAGGAATTCCATGTAATTTAACCACATTTGAAAAAAATAGTTCAGCCACTGCTACAGCATCATTTGTTTTATTACAAGGTATAAAATGAGCCATTTTACTGAACATATCTACTACAACCATTATTGAATCCTTAGCTTTATTAGTCCTAGGTAATCCTAAAACAAAATCCAAAGATACATCAACCCAAGGATGTTTAGAGACAGGTAAGGGAGTATATAAACCAAAAGGTTTTGAAGTAGATTTTGCCTGCCTACAAGTAATACAATTGACACAATGTTTTAAAACATCCTTTTTCATGTGTGGCAAGTAAATATGTTCAATTAAAACATCTAAAGTTTTCTGAGATCCTAGATGTGCCATTAACCCACCACTATGGGCTTCTTGAATTAATAACCCTCTGTAAGAGCATGCAGGAATACACAACCTATTTTCCCTAAACAAATATCCTTTATTAATAAAATACTTCCCTTGTGAGGAAACTTCACACCTTTTATAGATTTCTTTAAAATCAGTATCTTCTAAGTATAATAGTTTAATACTGGAAAAACCTAATAAAATAGTATCAGCAGCATTTAATAAAGCATATCTCCTAGATAAAGCATCTGCAACTATATTATCACTGCCTTTCTTATATTTAATTATGTAAGGAAAACTCTCAATGAATTCTATCCATCTACCTTGTCTTCTATTTAATTTTGATTAACTTTTTAAATACTTAATAGCTTCCTAATCAGTATTAATTACAAATTCTCTATGCCACAAATAATTTTGCCACACTTCCAAAGCCCTTACTAAAGCATACGGTTCTTTTCCATAAGTAGAATAATTCAAAGTACTACCATTTAATTTCTCACTAAAATAAGCTATTGGTTTTCCCTCTTGAGAAATTACATCCCCTATTCCAAACCCTGAAGCATCACAATCTAATTCAAACATCTTTTCAAAGTCAGGAAGACTCAACACAGGTGTTTGGGTTAATTTAGTCTTAAGTGTCTCAAAAGATTGTTGTTGTTATAATCCCCAAGTGAACCCATTATCCTTCTTTGTTATGGCAGTCAAGGGAGCAGCTATAGTACTAAAGTTTCTCACAAATCTCTTGTAAAAAGAACACATTCTATGAAAACTTCTTACTTCAGTCACACTCTTTGGTACATGCCATTCCTGAATAGCTCTAACCTTTTCTTCATCTATAGATACACCCTCTTTTCCTACCACAAATCCTAAGAAAACCACACTTTCCAAACAAAATCTAGACTTAGCTAAATTAGCATAAAGTTGTTCTGTTTTTAAACACATTCAAAATAATTCTCAAGTGTTTCAGGTGTTCCTCTAAAGATTTACTATATATAAGTATGTCATCAAAATAAACAACCACAAATCTCCCAATAAATTCCCTCAACACATAGTTCATAAGTCTCATAAAAGTACTAGGAGCATTTGACAACCCAAAAGGTATCACTAACCATTCATATAATCCAAAATTAGTCTTAAAAGTTGTCTTCCACTCATCTCCTGGTTTCATTCTAATTTGATGATGCCCAATTTTTAAATCTATTTTTGAAAATATAATAGCACCATGCAATTGATCCAACATTTCATCAAGCCTAGGAATTGGATATCTATACTTAATAGTTATTTTATTTACTGCCCTGCTATCCACACACATCCTCCAAATACCATCCTTCTTAGGTACTAATAACATTGGTACTGCACAAGGACTCATAGACTCCTAAATATATCCTTTACTTAACAGTTCAGAGACCTGTCTTTTTAATTCCTTAACCTCTTCAGGATTGGCTCTATAAGCAGGTCTGTTTGGTATAACAGCTCCTGGAATAAAATCTATTTGATGTTCTATTCCCCTTAATGGAGGTAATCCACTAGGAATATCCTCAGGAAACAACTCACTATATTCTTCCAATAACTGTTTCACTGTACTAGGTACTTCTTCAATTATTCCTCTCTAACACTCATAACAGTCCTTAAAAATCATCAAGTACACATTATCATTTCTTTTCATTGTCTTTCCTACATCCTTACCTTTAGCATAAAATCCAAAAGTTCCTTTCATGTCCTTTGAACTAAGATCATTCTCCAAATTAGGCTTAGATAAATCCTTATAATCAGATTTAATTTTAGTTTGATCCTCAAATATTTCTTTTGGAGTCATAGTTGCTAAGACAATCTTCTTATCATCCTTTTGTACTGTATACCTATTTTTATAGCCATCATGTATTACCCTCCTATCATATTGCCAAGGTCTACCTAACAACAGGTGAGCAGCATGCATAGGAACTATGTCACATAAAACAGAATCTTCATTTTTTCCTAGTTTTAAATTCACTAAAACTTGTTGACTAACTTTAATGTCTCCCAATTCATTAAGCCACTACAATCTATATGGTTTTGGACGTTTAGTAGTGGTTAATCCTAATTTAGACACTAACAGGGTACTAGCAGCGTTAATACAACTACCACTATCTATGGCCATGTTAAAGCACTTATCATCAATTAAACATCGGGTATGGAATATATTTTCTCTCTGTATAGCATTAGAATCAAGTAATTTATTACTATTTAAAGCCCTTCGAACCACAAAAAGATCCCTACTCACTGGTAATTCTACTTCTTCTTCTAGGTCACTATCATCCTCTCCAACTATATTGACCCCTTCCTCTTCTTCTTCAGATTCAGATTCTATATCTCCAGACTCTCTAATTGTTTCGACATTCCGAAGCTATATGTCTTAAGCCCCCACATCTAAAACATATAATATCCTTAGTCCTGTTTGATCCATTTACAGGATTTGTCATCATAGTCTTACCCCTTTCAAACTTCTGTCCTACCTTAGCTTCATTGTTTCTACCCTTAAATTCAAACTTACTATTATTTTTCCAGTTTCCAGAAGTATTTCCCCAAAATTTCTTCTTACTATAGTCTTAAACCCAATCCTAGGGGGTTTATATTGCCTAGATTTCCTTAATTGAATCTCTATCTTAGTAGCTATATTCACCATTTCATTCAAGGTTCCACAAGGATACAGTTCTACTTTATCAGTTATCTCTGAATTTAATCCACTCAGAAACCTAGCCATGGTAGCATCATCATCCTCAATAACTCCTGTCTTAATAATCAAAACTTCTAGTTCCTTATAATAATCATCCACTGTCCTCACTCCTTGACTAATAGTTTGCAACCTCTTATGCAATTCCTTATAATAGTAACTTGGTACAAATCTCTTTCTCATTAAGGTTTTGAATTCTACCCAAGTCTGTATAGGTAGTTCCCCACACCTTCATCTAGTTAACACCAAATTATGATACCAAGAGGACGCATACTCAGTAAATTCTACTACAGCCACCTTAATTTTCTTTTCTTCAGAGTAATTATGACACTCAAATACTAGTTCTATT
Source organism: Tamarix chinensis (assembly GCA_030549775.1). Taxonomy (NCBI): domain Eukaryota; kingdom Viridiplantae; phylum Streptophyta; class Magnoliopsida; order Caryophyllales; family Tamaricaceae; genus Tamarix; species Tamarix chinensis. Next base: position 63,721,229 of record CM060174.1, read on the forward strand.
TTCTTTTCCCATTCAAAATAATAATCAGGGTCGTTCCTGCCATTAAACCTTGGTATACTAAGCTTAAGATTATTCAAATTCCTATCAATGAACTCTAATTCCCGATCTTGCCTATTGTTCTGTCTAGGTATCCTATCACTATTGTGAGATACTTGGTCTTCCAACTCCTCTAGATTAGCTATGGGTGGAATTCTAATCCTAGGATCCATTGGAGCCCTTCCTAAAACTTCTGCTTGATTAGTTTGAACTCTGTTATGTTGCAACTCATTGATTCTTACTTCCAGTTCCCCTAGTCTTTGTTCTAGGTTAGCAGATAAAACAGCAAATTGTGCAGTCATTTGTTCTTGAAAAGTTCTAAGGGTTTCTAAAAGATCATTACTAGACACCGATTGATTAACAGACTAACCATTGTTAGACATAATGAAATTTTTAGATTTAAATAACTAACACAGCAGCAATTAATCAACAGAACAACTTATTCAAGAATTTCAAACAAACAGAACACACAGTATAGTCTCAAGAAGTATCATAGTATCAAAGATTAATAGAAATAGCAATAGTAAAGCTTACCCAAACTTATTCAATGTATATAATATTTCGACAGTAATGGTTAAGTAAAAGGGAAAGATATTACCGCGTCTGCTTAAGCAATTAATTCACTTATCTAGGGTACCCCTCTTCTTGGAGGTCTATCACTTTTTCTTGAAACCAAATGGTTCGTCGGTTATGTTACCTGTATACTTATTAACAACAAGTAATTTGCGAAGAAATTGGAAATTAAGTATAGCAGATAGTAGTATTAGACAAGAAAAATTACGAATCGAGGTTACCAACAACAATTTGTTGCACTGTCAGTCAAGATTCAAGTTCTTGACCAAACCCTAGGTCGATTAGGGTTTCTTCTTCGGACTTCGAAACAGCGGACCAAAACACTTTAATTGCCAGTTTTAGAACGACAAAAATCGAAATAGTCTTCGTCGCTGTAAACCCTAAAATTTCACACCTCAAGATAGGGTTAGCGAAATACAGAAATCGAATAAAAAATGGAAGAAAACTTAATCAGTAACAAAGAAACTACGAGCACTCTAATAATCGAGGCTTTGATACCAAATGATGGAAACCTGTTAGGGTTTCTCGAAAGGATCAAAAGATTAATCGAGCACAATGTTCGATTCGCCGGTTCAGCCTAAGGAACAACTCCAAAGGAAGATCAAAAGATTCAGAGGCACAGTTTGTACAACGGCAACTGAAATTTGAAGAGTGAATGATCTAGATCGATCAAAGGTGAGAGAGCATATTCAGAAGAACGAGCGAACGAGAGAATCGCCGAGAAAGAGAGAGACAAGTCGCGAGAGAAGAATCGAGATTCGACCAGAAAATTCAATCAATAATAATCATCGTTACTGTACATATTTGACCCAGCTATATATAGGCGTATTACAGACCGTATGTTGACGTACAAAATACACAATACAAACCTTCTAATACACGCTATACTTACAACGGAAAGGCCGAATGGCCTGCTTGTTTTGGGCCACAAAATAGTCGATCAGCCCTGTAACACCCCCAAAATTCACTACTGAAAAATTTCGTTAATTAAAAGAAATTTAGCAGAAGCGATTTAACAAACCGTGAATTTTGGGAGTATTATCGCCACACTTAGTACCAGACCGGTTCACTCATACCGTTCCAGTACTAAGTGCTAAGGCTAAAGAAGTTAAATAAAATTTTACGAGAACTTAAGCATTCGAAGATCAGAGTAGCACAGTAAATACTTTACAAGAGAAACATTCAACCACGGTGATTACAAAATGACAAATACGTTGAATTTAAAGGAGATAAATTAAAACCCTAAAAATTTCCGGACAGTACCTTACGCTCTCCCCAAGGGCCCACTGGAATAGCACCTGAACACAACCTGCAAGGGGTACTGCCCATTGAATAGGCAGGGGCCCCAGGAAGGGAATCCTTCAGTACTACGGTACTGAGTAACCCTTTAAAAACACACTTAAAATACAGGCACGCCATATTACACATGATACTACCACATTCAGATATAACCATAGGTATAAACATGGTATTCAGATCCAATTATTTGTACATCCAATAACTCAATTATACATTAATAGCGTATAAGTAAAATTCACTTTCATATATTCAATAATCCATCAACCAATATCAAATAGGCCATGATCAGTGATCGAGATATTTTTCGGGCATTGAGGCCATTAATCAATCGTCTCAATGACTAGTATCTTTCCATAACTCATTCACATCCAAAATAAATCTTATTGAGCTCAGGACCCCCACTATTATTGCCGGTGGACCAGAATATATAAAGAATCATCATCCAGGGCACAACGCTCCTGGCCACTATTATAACCGGTGGACCGGGATTTATAATGAATCATCACCCAGGGCACAACGCTCCTGGCCACTATTATAACCGGTGGACCGGGATATATAAAGAATCATCACCCAGGGCACAACGCTCCTGGCCACTATTATAACCGGTGGACCGGTACTCAATATCATATAAATCAACTGGTCCCGGCTCGTTAATCCTTCACTTTAACAATTAGTATTTTCCCTTTTTATTCAGCACAACAATTCCATTTTATTTGCCTCGATAGGGAGATCAAGAACCCGGGACACAAAGATACACCGGTCGCACTGGTGCATAAAAGCAACTCGGTACCCTTCAACTAGTAACCCAGGGACGCAAAGGTACCCTGGTCGTACTGGTGCATAAAGCTAACTCAGTACCCTACCGACAAGGACACCTAATCCTTAAGTATGCATACCCCCTAACTAGGTCCGTAGAGCTAGATAGAGTAGATGTAGGGCATGGCTGGGGCACAAAGGCACACCAGCAAATACCATAATAATCGTGGACTAAACCACGTCCTTAGGGTAGCGACCCCTAAGGAGTCACCATTCCCGATCTCAAGGTCTTTCACTTTAAGTATTAGTGTCTTAATTAAGGGTGATCAGAAAGGCACAACAATAAGATAATTATCCTCTTTTAATCGTTCAGATATCATCAAAAATTTCTTATTCAGATGGTCATCCAAAGTAACATAGGAGAATCATTAAGGCCATCCTAAACTCATCTAATTCCGAATTAAAACTCATTCTCGTGATACTTACTAATCATCAAATATTCTTACCTCGTTAATCAACACTATTAGAGCCATGTTACGAATTCCACAATCATAATGATATACTAGATACAAACTACTTATTTACCCCTTTACTTATAAAATCACTACGTCACCCTTCCTTATTTGATAAATTACCATGTTACCCTCCTTGTTACAAAATCACCAAGTTATCCCTTATTCGATTTAGGTTACTAAATTATTTATCATACTTATTAGGACATTAATTCCCCCTTAATAATTATTACACTTAATATACTTTACATTTAATTGGTTAGATTACCACTTTGCCCCTTTCTCCTTTATCATAATTAGTAAATTATCCTTGAGTTGGTCAAATTACCAAATTACCCTTCCTCCTTATCCTAATTACCAAATTAACCCTTTATTTAGTTAATTACCAATTCACCGTCCTTTATTCTCAATTACCAAACTACCCTTCCTCATTGTCACAATTACCAAATTGCCCTTTGGTTGGTGAAATTACCAAATTACCCTTGCATATGATTATAATTACAATTTTGCCCTTCTCCGTTATTAAATTTACCAAATTACCCTTTAGTTATTTAAGTTACCGAATTGCCCTTCTTAATTGTCATAATTACCAAACTACCCTACTCCATTATCCAAAATTACAAAAATACCCTCCAGTCGGTTGAATTACCAACTTACCCCTCACATTTATCATATTTACCATTTTACCCTTCTCTACTATTAATTATCAAATTACCCTTTAGTTATTTAACTTATTATCTTACCCTTCTTAATAATTATTATTTCCAATTTACTCCTTTCCAATGTTCACTTTTACCCCTTTGATTTACACAATTACCGTTTTACCCCTTTACCTTCAAATTTACCATTTTACCCCCTTAACTCCCAAAATTACCATATCGCCCTTTTACTTATAACTTTTCCATTTATCCATTAATTATAAAATTACTATCTTACCTCCTTTAATTTCCAAATTACCATTCCGCCTTAGATTGTAAAATTATCATTTCGTCCTTTAATCATAAAATTACTATTTTGCCCTTTAATTATAAAATTACAATTTTACCCTTTTATTATAACATTACCAAATTGTCCTTTTATTACAATTTACCAAATTGCCATTCTCTTTGACAAGATTACCAAATTGCCCCTTTTTATTACAAAAATTACCCTTTCATCATTTATTCACAAAGTTACAATTTTACCCCCTACTTCCAAAATTACTATTTTCTCCTTTTATTAACAAATTCACCATTTTACTCTTTACACACCCTTATTATTAAATTATTATTAATACTACATGAAGTATTAACCTTGAAGTCTCACCCATGACTCTTATAATTAATGTAATGCTTATTAGCACATGTATATATATATTAGGCCATACTTTTGTACAATATATATTAATAAAATCTCCTAATGCTAACAAAGTATTAAACATGTATTAAATACCACCATAGCATATAACCACATGGATAATAATTAACATTTTCCCTAACCACCAAATTATTACCTTAAATATTATCCCCATACATATCATCAATCTATCATGCTTCCTTTCAACAATAAACACAATAACCACATATGATATGCTAAGCAACATATATCAAGCATAATACACATTAATAATGCCTAATGTGATAACATGCGTTAATCCATGCATTTAAGCGGGATTTAACGGTTACCTTAATATCGCAAAATTATCAAACCTTACCAAGCACAATTAGCAATTCAACACCTAAAATAACATCCATCACTATTGTGTTAGAAATAAGAAATAAAAAGGATAAGACTTTATAAAAGGAATTTATTTAAATAAAACACTTTAAATAATTATCATTATACCTCAAAAAAAATTCCAAACAATTTCCAACACAAGGGAAAAAGCTCACGCTGCATGAGCAGCGTGAGTGTCATGCATAAATAAGAGGGGGAAAGAGGCTCGAAGAGAGGTGGAGGAAGAAAATGAGCCATGTTCGGGTTGAGGTCTTTGGGCTAGAAAAGAGGGTGGTTGGGGGAGGTTTGGAGGCAAGGTAAGGATGCAGGAGTGAAGAGGGGGTGTTGGTGGTGGCCAGGGATGGTTTCGCGGCGGCTGAAGGCGGCGGCAAGGCGGCGAAGATGGCTGGTGATAAGGGGAAAAATGGGGAGAAAAGAAAGAAGGGGTGGAGAAGGGAGGAAGTGTAGGGCTCAAGGGGGCGGTGTGGGGATGCAGGGCAGTAGGGGGTGGTGGCAGGAGTCGGCGCAGGGATTGGGTGCGGCGGTCGGAGTGGCGGACGGCGGCGGCGCAGGGAGAAAACAGAAAAAACAAAGGAAAGAAGGGAGGAGAGAGGAGGGAGCTCGGGGGAAAGAAGATGGCTCGAAAATGGGACAATAAACTGGCCGAATGGGAGAAGAAAAGAAGAGGAACGGCAAGGGGGCAGATGGCAGGGCATAGGGCGGCAGGGAGGCGGTAGGGTGGCAGGGAGAGGGTGGCGACGGGAAGGAGGGAGTTGCAGAAATGGATAGGATGCAGGGGTAGCTCGGCTCAAAAGAGGGGAGAAGAGGACAGGGTAGAGGGAGGGAGTAGCAGGGGCAAGCGCGGCGGCAGGCGCAGGTGGTCGGGCGGCAGCTGCAGAGGGTCGGGCTGTTATCGCCTGAGAAGAAGGAGAAAGAAGGAAGGGCTGTGGCGGCCGGTCGGGGGAAAGGAAAACAGGTGGCCGACCGGTCCAGGGAGGGGGAAGAAAGAAAAAAACGAGCGGGGGCCGGCTGGGTCAGTGTGCGAGAGGGAGAGAGGGCTGAGGGGGAGAGGGATGAGGCGGGTCGAAGGCCCAACGCACGGGGAAGGCTGGCCTGGCGAGGCAGCCCAAGGGAAAAGGAAGAAGAAAAAGAAAAAGGAAAGGAAGAAAGGGGGGAAAAAGAAAAATGAGAATGGAAAAAAAATAGGAAAATTAGTTTAATTAAATTTATAAAATCATAAAATATAATATCCCTGGTAATTTATTTAATTTAACAATTTAATTTATTATAACCTAATATTTTAGTTTATAAAGGGTAAAGTTGGTAAACTATTAGTTTGGGAAAATTATTTAAATGGAACAATATGATAATTAGCAAAATATTTATTTTTAACTTATTAAATACTCTTATCCAAATATACATACTCTAAAATCCATAAAATAATTAAAATAATAATTTTACAAGCTAATTTTTATTTCAAATAAAGTTATTTATTAAAATATGGGTTTTCAAAATTTTTGGGGGATTACAAGCCCAATCGAACCCCATAATAAAAAATGTCCCATATACAATTAAGTTTAGGACTTAATTCCCATCAGCTAAAATAACACTTTAGCTAATCATGGCTATTAAGGATTGATTAATCCACAATCCATCTAGTCCAAATTAAGGACCGGGTGGCGGATTATACAACTGACCTAATTTCCATTAGCCAATTTCGACTGGCGAATGCATCATATGAGATTACAATTTATTAACAAAAATTTACATAATCTGCACACTTCAAATACATAATTTGCACATCCCAGCAACTGCATCCAAAGTTCCACAGAATCCATATGCTGCATTACACTCCTATTTATTCATCAAATAAGACAAACAATTATAAGTAAATAATTCACAGCAATTTTTAAAATTAACTAAATATAAATTCTTAAGATTCACATCACTACACATCAATATTTGAATCCTAAATACCACATAAATACATTGGACAACCTCCCCGCACCAACAAATATAGAGTATAAGCATATATGACATTTTTTTGTTGTTCTAGGCTTGCATATCCTATTAAAGACCTTAACACCCTAAGGTCTCCACAACACCACTCACTCTTAGGCACAATATATCACAACTCACTATCTCCTCAACATATCAATCTCAAGGATTAGGTCAAAGTCTAGTAAATCCATCTCAAACATGTTCATAAAGAAGTATACCCAACCTATCTCTAAGGTCACATTCAAATAGAGTCTAGTGCAGTCCATTATATCCTCATAAAGTAAAATAATAGATATTGAAACCCTAGTAGATGGATACAGAGCAACTTTAGTAATAAAAGTGATAGACACAAATGATAAGGAATCACTTGAATCAATAAATATATGCACCAGTAATACGAGGATAGAAAATTCACAAGTTATTATATCCAATCGTCGATTAGCCTTTGCTTGACTGAAGAATTTCATTTGCCCTATATATCATCCCTGATATCTTCCATGATGCTCTCTAGAAACTTGGGCTTGTCCTCCTTGACCTTGAGGAAATGGGGTATATCCCTTTTGGCCTCCCTTTAGCCTCTCTAGGTTATACATTGGTCGGGGTAGGTGCCCTATGCTACTACTGATATGGTTGGAAAATATGTTGCTAATATGCTTGTTGTTGAGGTATAAGTGGTCACATCTATTAAAACTCACTACCTTTTGATTGAAAATGACCTAATTATTGCTGACAGTCTAAATTTTGACGGCATGTCCTACCACAAACTCAATAACAAAAAGGTTTGGCTCGCATCCCCATCCTAGATGATCTCTACCAAATTGTTGGTAAATGAAGTGTTTTTACAAACCCTAATATTTGACAAGATAACTTAACTAACTCCTTTGTGGGAAATCTAGAGGAATTCCCCTTAAGATCGGATCATATGTCTTAAACCTTACATCTTTGGCTTCCTCTTACCTATAATAGAAGCATGTTCCTGAACCATGGTAGTAGAAACATGTGCTTGCTCATAGAATGTGACCAAGTAATGGAAGGCCACAATACCCATTATCCTCCAAATGATGAGTCTTTGCTCAAACTAGAAGACCATTATTGTCTCGTTGGCTCATATACCTATAGAAAAAATCAATAACTTTGAGAGTCATACATGGTACTCCCATACCAATTCACTCCCCTAAGTCAGTATTATGAACTCTTTAAGCTTATCCCTCTTAAGGCTCTCAGGATAGAAATTTGTAGAGAGTGTTGTCTTGTATTCCTCTTGGGACATCGACAGTCCTTCTTGTGCACAATGAACTTCCTAATGTGTATTCGTAGATATCCAATGGAAAAAGGCCCATATTATTACCTTTATTGCTCCTAGACAATTAACTACCTTAGGAGTCTAATCTAAATCTCAAATCCATCCCTTTAGGATGATTGAATCCTCCTCCCTTGTGTATATTGGTAGATGATGATCGGTAACACTCTAATAACCTCCTCTAGGTAATGTAGAGGTGGTGGCGGCGGTTGAGGTTAACATGGCAGTGGTGGTGGATGCATGATAAACTCAATGAAGGCCTCAAGTGCCTCCTCTAAACAACCAACATGGCCATTTAAGGCCATAACAAGATAGTTGCAAAATAGAAAACTAGTTAGGATAAAATATTCTTACTAGTACATAATACACATAAGCATATTTAAAGGTCACCTACGCCAATTATTTTCAATTCCTCACAAGTTAATCTAGGTTTCTGAAGAATCAAGTTTTTTGAAATAAGAAATAAAATGATAAAATCATACAAGATATCACTTTAGAAATAAATTTTTTTTTAAAATACGATAAACAAAATCAAGGCTCTCATACTAACTTATAACACTCCAAAATTTACTACTAAAATTTATTATTTTAGAGGAATCATAATATCAAGATAATTGGGTGTTACCAATGTACTCAACATAAGCATGTATAACTCCACCATCCTTAAATTAAATGTAAGGGAAACTACATAGAACTTGAAAATATATAAACAGAGAATGAATGAACTTTCATAACACTTAAATAAGCATTTAAAGATTATCTCCAAGTACAACATAAATAAAATACAAAAAAAAGGTTCAATCAGAACTTAGAATCCAAAAAGATATCTAGGAACAAATTAGCTACCAAATAATATTAACTATATGTCCTAACCTCAAGAAGTGAAATCACTCATCCATAGGCAATGTATCATAAGTAGTGAAATCATCAAGGCGGACTTTTGTGCCCTGCACAAAAAGGTTTGGGTTGTCTGCTTATAAGAATAAAGAAAACCTATAAAAAGGATGCTTAATACTTATATATTGAGTAAGGTAATAATATATTTATAAATAAATGGCATGAATAACACATAAGGTCATATTAAAGGACTAATCATGCAAATTAATTAAAATATGAAAGGTTCCAAGTAGCAATCGAAAGATTTCCAAGATAGATAATTATGCATTTCTATTTATTTAATCTCTTGGGTTTGGGGACCCACTATTCATAACTGATGGAATTATTTCAATAATATATAATTGTAGGGCATAACAATCTTAGCTACTATTCTTATCTACTAGAACAAATTGGTACAACCCAAGAGCACAATGCTATTGGATAATATTCTTGTTCAGTGGAATGGATTAGTATAACCCTAGGATAATATGCTTTAGGAAACTATTATCATATGATGAAATAGATTGGTATAACCCTAGGGAAATATGCTCTTGGCTACAATTCTCATCCGATGAAATAGATTGGTATGACTAATCCTGATTCATATGGTCTTTCACTTTAAATATTAATGTCTTATGAGATTATTGATTATTTTGATATTGCCATATAAGCTTGTCAAAAATATATGCAAGACACATAAAACATAATAAAAAGTTATTTTGGTCATTCTTTAAGGTAAACAACCAAAATACCCTTATGAAACCCAAATTTCACTAGATAAGTATAACTTATTCCATATGACATGTCTAACAACTATATTGAGTACACCTTACTCATATATAAATATTGATAACATATCCAAAATTGAAAATATAACTCTAATATATTACATATGCAATAACACCCTACCTCTAGGGTTATTATTCCAAATTTAAGTCTTTTTTTCATTTCATTAGACTTATATTTCTCATAATTACCTCAATTATTCAACATGACATACTTAGCATGTTTCAGCCTAATATTAGTTCTAAAATACCAAAATTTCATATATAACCCATATTAACCAAAATATTTCTATCTTACTTAAATGCCTCAAAGTCTTATTTTAAGATAATACTTAATTAGATTACACATGTATTTAATTTTAAAATCCCTAATGCTTACCATGTCATATTTATTCCCCCACAAAATCAGGATATGTCCCCAAATACGTTTAAGATAGCAAACACATCAAATTTCCACAAAAAGAAAAATATAGGTCTCGACATTATTTACTTTTGAATTCTAACATAAATCAAAATGATAATACTTATCGATATCTATAACCCATTCTCGTAACACAATTAAGATAATTAACCATGTCAATATAATAAGGTTCAAGGTAAAGCTTCATCGAGTAACTACACACAATTACATGCTTTCACCAAATGCTCACTCTTCCTTAATATAATACATCTATATCATCAAATGACATCAACAACTTTAGTTACAAAATATAATAACACTAAACATGAGATTACATAAAAATCTACACATAGTGCCAAAACCCTAGATTATGACATGTATCCTTACTTAAAACATTGACAATCTCTAGGGAAGTATAACCCTAAGTCTCTTCCTCTAAAATCACTAAAAATCACATAAAAAACAATAATAAAACATGCTTATAAAATTAAAAAAAAAACATGGAAAATGTAATGAAATGGAGGTTAAAAAAAGAGTAAGAATCAAAGAAAAATAAGAGGCTCAAATCTACATCAAAGTGTGGCGTAAGTCTTTGTACAATGATAAGTCCCAATTATAAGGTTAAGTGTTAACTACAATAATATAATTGGGACTTATCATTGTACTTGACATAAGTCTGGCTTATTGTACTATCCTTATAATGAATGATAAGTAGTTAACACTTAAAACATGATAAAACAGAGAATGAGAGGGATTCATAAACTTAGATAAGAGTTTAGAGGTTAACTTCTAGTACAATATCCAAAATACATAAAAATAGATATATTGGAATTAAAATTTAAAAAGGTATCTAGACTAAAAGCGATAAACAGGATAACATAACTCTACGACTCAAACTCGAAGCATATTATCATCACTCGTCCCTAAGCAAAGCATCATAAGAAGCAAAATTATCTAAGGGGTACTTATGTACCTACACAACATCACCTAAGCCATCTTTTTGTGGGAGTGAGCACCACCTATAAAAAAGATGATCAGTACACTATATACCAAGTAAGCAAATAAAATAGTCATAGCAAGGCTACATAAAATATATAATGTCATATAGAAGAATAAGCATCCATACATATTTACATGATATGATGGAAGATAAGAACTAATTCTGTAAACCCATTATTAGATATATTCATAATCTATATTCTTATTTATATTGAGGTTAGGGACTACATTATTCTTAATCTTGTGAAATAGATTGAAGCACCTCTTAAGGCATAATGCTCCTAGGCTACTACTATCTTCCGATGGAACGAAAAATATGTCTACCTAGAAAACACGTTGCTGAATATTATTCTTAAATCACTGGAATTGTTTGAAACACATCTTAGGAAAAATTCTCATGAGCCAGTATTATCATTTGGTGAAATAGACACAACACCTTGATCTCGACTCATGTCTTTCATTTTAAGTGATTAATGTCTTATCCACTTTTACTTATATCAAGATCATAATGCTATCACTCATAAAAATATGCAAGACACGTAATCTAAATTTAAATTTATTATTAAAAACAGAAGAAGAAAAAACACAACTACATGAAGATAAAGAAAAATAGTAATACTCATTTAAAAATCCTATATTCACAAGGTGAGCATAACTAGTCCCATAATACTCATTTAACCATAAAACTTAGTAAAAATTGTTAAATATATTTTAAAATATAACCTAAAATGATGGTATACCTCTAATGTCCTATAGATGATATAATGACCCCACTTCTATGAAACCCTAGTTTTATCAAGTGAACATAACTTATCCTATAATAATCATTTAACCACCAAATTTTGTATATATTACTAAAATTTAATTATTAACAACATATTTAAAAGTAAAGGTTTAAATCCAAAATTTTATGTATACGATAAATGACCCCACTTCTAGGATTATTATTCCTAATTTAAGCCCTTTTCTCATTTTATTAAAGTTATGCCACTTATAATTACTTCAAGAGTTCCATATGATATACTTATCATATTTAAAACCATTTAACACATTAAAATACCAAAGATTCCATACTTAACCTATATCAACTAAATTTCCCTTAAGATAGTCTAAATGCCCATATTATTACAAAAAACCTACAAGTTCCAATATGAATGATTTTTTACCTGCAACACATTTTATCATGAAAATACATATCCACATATATATATGAGTCAAGAATCATATCCAAACTTAGATAGTGGTTCATGCCATCGACTCAACTTACAATAACTAGCTTAATTAAACAATACTCATAAACACGTGATTTCATGTATTACTCATTTTTCCACAATGCATCACAATATATCATATAGTGGCAATATCATTATAAAATAATTCATATAATGATACCAAATATTATATTTTATACAAAATTACACATTGCATACAAAACCCTATCTATAACATGTATCCTTATAAAAAAATCAATCTCTAAGCACGTATAACTCTAAGACTCCTCCGCCAAGAGCCTAATAATCAAGGTTAGTATATGGTTAGAAATTTTAAAATTAATCAAGGACAATCTAGGGTAAAGATGGTGGAAAATGGAGCAAAACTGAAGCTAATAGAACTCGACATGAAAGGAGCTACTTGTATAAGAAAGTGGCTCAACTAGGGAGGGAGTTGCGTGAGAGACTTACTTAGCTAGGGGCTTGTTGTATGAGGTCCTCACATTGATGGAGGGGTAACATGATGGTGGCACAATAGTGGGGGTGTGTACCATAGGGTTTTAGTATATTTGAAATTATTGTTGCATGAATTTATTATATTGTTGGGAGTAGGTGGTAAGTTGTGTGAGCTATGGACACAACTAATGCTAAACAATGTGAGCTACTCACTTTGTAGCTAGTTCATAGCATGATATGATCTAGGTTATGAAAAACTTAGCTGGAGAAAAATGTTCGAATGATGATGAACAAAGTACATAGGTGTTGAGAAAAGGATAAGGGAGTATAGGTGGAGTTTTTTGAGTTGAAAAATGAAGTAAGAAAGGGAGAATATGGGAATTTATGAGTGGATGGGGATGAGTTGCATGAGAATAGCCAAATAGTGCAAGGTTTGGACATAACATAGGGCTCTCTCGACAACAAATTTAGGGAAGGATGGGGACCGAGTGTGCAGACCGGATTGTAGGGAAAGTGCGGGGAGGGCAGATGTAGTGGTTGGGAATGGAAAGGAAATGAGACCATGTGAGAGGGGCATAGATGGCCTAAAGAGGAAGAAGGGGAAAAAAAGATCAAGATGGGGGAGAAGGAAAAGGAAAAGGAAAAGGAAAATGGGAAAAAAGAATTTAAGATTAGTATTAAATTAGGGAATTAGGGTAAAATTAACTTATTAATAATTTGGGGTTAGGTTTAGGGTTAGGTTAAAATATCAATCACTCGAGATTAGAATTAGGTTAAAATACTCAAAATTACGGTTAGATTAAAATTTGGGGATACTACAAGTGCTATGTAGATTCATCTCATGTGATTCGACTAGATGAGATTGAGCTTGATGAGTTATTGACCTATAAGGAGAGGCCTTTGAGGATAATCAACACCAAGATGAGGCAAACATGATCATAGGCCATACTGATGGTGAAGTTCCTATGGAGTTTAGGAGGCTACTTGGGAGACAAAGGTGGAGATGCAGAGTCTTCATCCCAAGCACTTTGTAAATGAAGTGTGTGATACCTTCAAATTCAATACTTAAATTTTAGTTTTAGATGAAGCAATTATACATATTATCAATTGTTACGCCAGAACCAACATAGAGAGTAATATGACCAATACCTAACTCATGAAAATTCCAAGGCCGAAACAAATCATAAATAAAGATAGGTGTGTTTAACACCTAATTTGAGGTTGAGATCAAAACCAAAAGAAACCAACATAAGTAAATAAAGAGATTTTAAATATAATATGAAGGTTTTTACAACATTTGAAGACTCAAAAGGGACCTTAAGAACAAAACATGAATCTAAAATAAGGGACACTAGAATAATCCTAAACTCTCTAACCTAAGGCCAATCTGCCATTAAAACCTACAATAACATAAAAGTGATAGTATGAGTACGACTTTCTATTGAGTAAATTATAATGTTTATAAAGAGGGAACATGCTCAGATCACATGTAACATAAAATAATAAGAATTATACAAAAGACATATAATGATATGTAACAACAATATCTAAAAAAATAGGATCCCACAATTCCATCAACAATATTAATCCAATTAAATCCCAAATAAAGCTCAAGGAATTCATGCTCAAAATCGTGTAATGATTACAAGATGTCAAAAAATCCTATTCCATACACAACATGGTATTTATTAATAATATCAAACAATTCAACCTTTATTAAGCCATCATAATCTAATTATTCTACAGCTATTATGGTGGTTTTCTAATCCAATTCAATCAATTAATAATCAATTCTTCAATGGAATATAATCCCATATCCAAGATAATGATCATCAATGATGCTTTAACAAATCAAATCACTCAAATTCAGAGGAAAACATACCAAGGGACCCACACGAAATGTCTACCGCCCATACTAAACCTCGGCATCCATGTCCTTAAGTACATGTACCCTCTATAGGGTTTCTAAAATACCTATAGATTAGAAGTGATCCATTTGACCTAAAGGTCCAAATATGCACTTGAAGGGCCTATTAAGAGGTACAGAATCTCTTTCCAACTCAAGTCTTTTTCTTTAAGTGATTACTATCTTATTCAATTTAATATTATTAACTAAAGGTACTAAGACCCACAATAACAAAAATTTAACCAAAAATCCAATCAAAGGACCACGAGGGTCTCTATAATAAATAAATCACCAATTCCAAATTCAAAGGATCACAATAGTCATAACATTCCCAAGTCATCACAACTTAGGGTTAGGGATCACATAATAACTCGAATGAATATCCAACTCTAAGCAATTCATTTTTTTCTTTACTTTTAATTATTTGAGTCAACTCTAAGGTTAAAGAATTAATCAAAGTCAAATTCACTACTAAGGTCAACCTAACAATCTACCATGGTTAACCTTGTCCAATTATTCACCTTGAGGCATATTTTTCCAAAATGACTAAAATATAATAATTAAAAATAATTTATTATGCAAGTAAATTTCACGACATGATAACATATAATATTACCCTTAAATACAAACATAAAATAATACACATACAAAACCCTAGCATTCATTTCTAAAAGATTATAATTTTCACACTAATCCCACAAAAGAATTTTAAATACAAATCTACCCTAATTTTGCAATCCCAAATTTTAAACTAAACTTTAACCCTAATCCTAAACCCTTTCTCATTTTCTTTTCTATTTCCATTTCCTTTTTTTTTATCTTTTCCCCTTTTCTTCTTCTCCTTCCCTGATTATTTTCCCTTCTTCCATGTAACTTCCATTACCTGTCATTTTTAGTTTATTTTTATTGAACCAAACTTCCCTAATTATCCCAACTATCACTAAGTCGTCACTCCATCATCATTACCCTACCTTAGTTAAGTAACCTTCACCCCATTCATTACCATAATCTATTCCCCAACGTAGACTAAACCACTACACCTCACATATTCACATGTATCAGCCCTCATACACACCATCTACTATTATAAATATCCTACTCATTTTCTACTTACTTTATTTAATGTCGCACCAAACTCTCCCTAGACTTCCTCTTCCTTCCCTTAAATCCTTTTTTTTTTATTCTGTGGTTGTTCACCATTATTGTACATATATGTCTTGTATAACTTATATAAACTCTTGAAACTCCGCCCTACTGGCATCAACTCTTCTTACAACATACCCTCATCTATGTCACAACCTCACTAAACACCCCTAACATGTGCCAACCACCCACCTTAACTATGTTATCAACTCAAACAACACCACCCCAACTGCATCACCTAGCCACACAACAACCCTTTGGCTATATTATCCCCACACTCAAGTCACTACCACTTGCACCAATCTCCCACACAACTTTAACTCCTCAATATGCCTTATTTCTTGCTCCCCTTTCTAAGCTCGTTCACCTTACCATTTATTTGGGTAGTTTAGTAAGTTCTAACCTTATATTATTATTATTTCTTAGGTGGTTTTATAGTGGCTTTGAAGGACACATGTTAGGGGTTTACTTGCTTAAGAACTTGTGTCAATTTGGTAAGGATACATGCTATAATTAGGAGTTTTTGAATGTTATGTGAGTTTTGTATGTAAAATCATGGTTGGTATTATTATATCTCTTAATTAATATGTTAATATCATGTTATGATAATGTTGTAATATAATATAGAAATGGGGGAATTTCATGAAAGTATGAGCTTATAGGGTATACATGTGATATATTTTATCTTGAAACCCTAAGTGTGGTAATTTAACCTATGGATTTGATAGAGTATGGAAAATGGTTAATAATTGTGGTTAATTTTGTATGGATGTAATATATTGAAGATTAGAAGCTAATAGGGATGGCAATTTTTTCCGCGGGTTCATGGCCCCGTCAGGGATTCCTCGTTCGGGTTCGGGGAGAAAATTTGGGGATCTGGTTTGGGTTCAGGGATTTTTTGGGGACGGGGCGGGGATGGGTTTGGGGTCCCCATCCCCGAACCCACCCCAAATAATTTTTTATATATTTTTATATAATTATATATATGTAATATATAAATAATTTTTTTAATAAAATATAAATCAAAAGTATAATATAAAAATAAGGTTTGAGGGTCGGGGATAGGTTCGGGGATTGGGTATAGATTCAGGTTTCAAGGATCGGGTCGGTTTTTAAGATCGAGGATGGAAAATAGATCGGGGATCGGGTCGAGGAATCCTCCAATAAAAAAAATCGGGGATCGGGTCGGGTTCGGAGATTATTTTTCTTATCGAGTTCGGGGATGAGGATGGGATCCCCAATCCCGACCCACCCCATTGCCATTCCTAGAAGTTAATGACTTCACACTTGTAGGAATTGTGGGAATTAAGGTATTATGGCTACTGTAAGGGAATTTTGTTCATTTAAAGATAATATGGAAAATAATCATGTCATGATAATATTTGAAGGTTTTATAAATTATTGATGGTTGAATAAGACAAGTTATCTAAAATGAGATTTGACGCTTTTGATAAGATAATGATATTTTGGTTAATATGAGTAAAATATGAAATTTTGGGTATGCTAAGTTAGTCTTAGATTCAAAATATTCTAAGTAAGTTATGTGAAATACTTGAAGTAATTATGAGTAACATAAGTTTAAGAAAAAGGCTACATTAGAAAAAATAACCTTAGAGGTAGGCTTATTATCGTATATGTAAGACATTAGAGTTAGAACTTAAACTTGATATATTTTTTCAATTATGATATATTAGGAAGGTATAATAAATTTAGTGTTATCAATGAGTCTTATGGAAGAAGTTACACTGATATTATCAAATTAGGTTTTGTGGGGGTGCTGTGGCCTTTTTCGTTATGGAATAACCCAAATGTATGTTAATTATGTTTTATGTGCCTTTAATATCTATTATAATATTGTATGAAAAAATAAATTGATCAAGAGTATAATAAGACATTAATATTTAAAGTGAAATATCACATAAGTCAGAACAAGTTGTACTTGTCTATTCCACCAGGAAAGAATAGTGGCCAAGAGTATTGTGTCCCAAGATTGTAATGGTCTATTTTACCACATGAGAATATTGACCATTACAAATTTTCCCTAGGGTTGTATATTATTGATACCATCCCACATACTACAAATAATGGGGTCCTTAAACTCAACCTAATAAAAAAAATGGATTATAAGTATACCTATTGTGGAACTCTTTTGGTTCCTCTCTTGAGTCATCTCATGATATAATTTTTATGCATAATTTATCTTTCTATTTGCCTTTAAGTCTTATGCATGCCCTATTTTCCTATGTTTGTATTATTACCTTATTCAGTATGTAGTGAATGAATTATCATTCTCATGGGTATTGCTCATTCCCATGAGCAAATTATCCAAATTTCTTTGTATAAGTCACTAAGTATTGTTTGGATGAATTCATTGCTTATGATGATTTATATGGGGAGGAGTGATCATTTTATCTTTGGAATTTGTATGTAGAGTTATGTTATCCAGCTACTAGTTTTTATCTTAATAACCTTTTAGACTCTTACTTCCAATGGATCTATTTTGCTTATAATTTTGTTATATTATACTTGGAGTTAATCTCCAAATATTTATTTAATTTTTATAAAATTTTCCTCATTTTATGTTTATCTTATGTTAAGTGCTAATTATTTTTTGGATTGTATTTGATGTAAGGATGGTATAGTAAATTAGACTTATGTCAAATACAGTATAAAATCCAATTATATTGTTATTAAGCTTTTGTTAAACAAATTTTTTTGTAATAAATTTTATAGTGTTACAATCACATAAATGACCGTTCCAAGGGAAGGGTTGGGTTGGTAAAGATAGGAAGGTATTGTGGTTTGAAGGTTTGTGGTGTTATACATACAAACTAGGGGAGACAAGATGAGAAGGGTAAGACTGGTTGGAAGAGTTGGGATTGGTTGTAGGAAAAATAAAAATTAAAGGGATGAAGGGGATTGGGCTTGGCATCTTTCATGGAGGGAAAAGTGTAGCACTTTTGATGTTTACGCTTGACTGCATAGATAGTGTAGACAGATCGCTCTAGGGAACTAGGATTCATGTTGGAGCTCTCACAAGGTGGTTATTGATTTAATGTCACGTAACAAAGATGGGCACCAAGAGTTTGAGCATAAAGGGGCTCGATGATGATGGTTGGTGAGATAAAAATAAGGGTGATGGTGTTGGTTATAGGTGACACAATATATGATGAAGGAGGTGTAGGTTGGCAACAAGTCCATGTATGGGACGAGGAGGAAAGGTAGGGAAAAGATACAAGTGTAAGGTTGGTTGTAGGGGAAAAAGCTAGAAGGAAAGAGAGAGAAGTGTAGACAAAGGGAAATAGGGGATAGACATAATCAAAATAAGGGGGAAGTTAGGGGATTTAATGGGTTTGATAATGTAAAATTATAAGGGAGAAAGACAAGGGCTTTAACTAAACAAATAATCCAAGCCGAACTCTTAATTAACTGAGCTCATGAGCCCAAGTTATAAATGAGTCAAGTAAAACTTTTTAGGGATTGTGCTTATCTCATTTAATAAATGAGCTTAAAAGTGAGGCTTGAGCTCTACTTATTTAACTAAATGAACAAGCTAAATTGAGTAACTCATGAGCCCTCCTTTTACCTTTTTCCACTTTTCCCCTTTATTTCCTCTTCCTTGTCACTCCAGCATGTGACTATGTTGTAGATCACCTCTCTCTTTTTTTCTTTTCTTCCTTTTTAGTTGATGTATGGCTCTTTAACCCTTAGTTATATCGTACACCATAAACCTAACCTTTTCTCCTTTTCACTTAAGTTTTAATCCTTCACTTGTTCCCTTACCTTTTGAGCTCAACACATACCTCCCTCTCTCTAATTTTTGTGGTGAGTTAAATCCTAGCAACCTAGATTGCAACCTTGCTCTATTTTACAAGAAATAACTTTAAGTGTTCTTCTCATTCTCCCATTTAGCTTCTTCTCTTGTTCCTCTCTTTTCCTCTTTTAGCTATTTTTTTTATCTCTAAATGCTTTTGTAGGAGAAAAATAATCTTAGGTGTTGGAGTTTCATAGGGAGTGGTTTTCTTTACTTGAATACTTGCTTGATAGGTAAATTTAGATAAAACTTCTAGATGTAGAATGATTTGTTATATGTTATGTGTTAATTGTTTTATAGCATGAATACCATGATTTAATTATGTTAAAATCATGTTTTTAAGTGGTTGAAACCATCAAGTCATCATTAGGAGCATGATAGGTTTGATTGTTTTGGCTGAGAAATTATAGAGTTGAATGTGGCATGATTAATGTGCAATTTGGTGGTTTGGGTGTTGATTTATGAATTATTAATGTTATGTGTGATTTATGGAAATTTCATGAGTTATGGATGTGTTTAGTTATTTTTTGAAAGCATGTAAGATTTGAATTATGTTTTGCCCCATAGAACTAGAAAACTAGTTTAGGACAAAACCAACTAAATGGTTTTTTACTTACCAATCAATCGGCACACTAAAAGAAGGTAGGTGTTTTGGTAGGGTATCAATCAATTGGTTATGTTTATGGCCATTATGTTGGTGGAATTAGTTGATTGGTTTTTCCATACTAGTTGATTGGTTTTCTTATTTTACATTATTTTCTCTTGGCCTATGTCTCAAACCAATCCAGATCAATTAACTAGTTGGCACGAATTTTTATTGTCTTTTGTTAGGGTTGACCTTGAGGGTTTGCTTCCTTACTTGGCCTTTTAACCTTATTGAATCATGGTTAAAATGGAAATAATTACCTTAAGTGTGGATATATGATATGAGATTAAGTGTTGGCATTAAATAAGATATTCTTGATTAAAGTGGAAGATAATAGAAATTATATTTTGAATTCCCTTTGTGGATCAACTGGTGGTTTTATTCCACCTTATCTTGAGTTTTTTTGACTATCTATATTGGGTTAGATGGTAGTTTCAGTCCACTCTACTATTAATCTATAATAATTGTCTAAATTATATTAGTTAGTGGTTTTAATCCACATTTACTTGAGTTGTGATGGATATCAATATTAGGCCAGCTAGTGGTCGATAGTCCACGTGCGTTGATTGTATAAGTTGTGCTAATTAATGATACTACTTTAGCATGTGGTAGATAATCCACTGAATTGAGTATAGAATATGGTTAAATAATTTAACAATAGTTGATAACGAGAGTATGAGATGTTTGAGTATTTGTGATGACATGTTGTTTGTACACATGTTTTACCACTTTTATGCCATACTCTATGTGTTGCATGTTGCCTCTATAGGAGAGACCTTATTTATTCAATACATCGACATACTGATACTATACTTATAGGTGAATTATTGTAAGTACCCATTGATGATGATATTAATTTGTATGCTGATGTGTTTAAGAAATAATGATGTTATTTAGGTTAGGACTTAGAGTAAGAGCTTTGGGATGTTTTATATTCCGGATATTTTGGAATTTTATGTCACATTTCCCTTTTTATTGTATCTTTTTGGGAAATGATATCTACACCTTTATCTTTTTAAATTATTATTGCTTTCATTGTTCTTTATTTTTTAACTTGCTTGTGAACTATTTTACTTTTCTTTTAGCATGAGAAAGGTAAATGTATCATACTAGTGTTGGAGTGGCAATATTATCCATATTTGGGGTTTTTCTTTCGCAAATCAGTAGTCTTAAAAAACGTTTGGTCTAACATTTGAGGTTTTACACATATTTTAATCAAATATAACATAATCCAATCCAAATTTGGTTTTTGAAAACCAAAATACAAGTGAAATGACCACTTTTCCCCTAAAACACTAGAAGATTAAAAAATTAATAACTTTCAACACACTTGGATTTAAATCTTGAAACTTTGAGCATACATGAATTTTATCACGAGGAACACCATAGAACTCCCAACATTTACAGAATATCACAACACACAAGTATTTTACCAAAAATTTCCTTAATCATGCTTGAACTTTCAAAAATATAATAAACCCAACATATAAGATATCAAATTTGATGTTAACCATCTAATAAACATGATAAAATCATCAAAATAACTTAAAATCAACACAAACATTGTGAATCCCCATAAGGTCGAGAGACATCCTTAAGGTTAAATCCATAATCCCAACACTTTCAATTATACAACCCATACGTACTTTAACAAACACAATCCAAATAATCTCTTGCTTTCATACTCAAATGAAGATGTTCATAAACATGTTAAGACCACATGCTTGATAAAAAAATCATAAGCATATTTACAAGATCAAATACACATGGAAAAACACATAATATCTTATAAATCTATTTAATAAGAGCTTAGGAGGCTTACCCTATCAGGTACAAGATTAGGGGCCAAGAATAACCTCTACTAATCACCTTCTTGAATCTTTAAAATAAAGAGAAATGATATAGAGATCTATGCTTAAAGTTTAAACATAGTAAATTAGATTAAAGAGAAGAGGAAGATGAACCTAATCTTCAATTTGGAAGAAATAAAATTAAAGCTTCAACCATGGAGGTATAATGGCGGAGATTGTGGTGCTGAGTAGAGGAGAATAAGATAAACCTCATGCCATGGAGAAGATGAACATACATTTAAGAGATAAGGAAGAAGGAAAATAAGGATACGGGTGAAAGGTTAGATGAATTTAATCTTTACATTAGTTTGCATCATATGTACGTAGTATGTGAAGGATGGTATATGTGAGGAAGGCATTACACACCACAAAATGAAAGGGAGGGGGTTGTGTCATGGATAAGAGGGCGTGAAGTGAATATGAAGATTTTGTAACATAGGGTAATCATTAGAGAATATTTGGTTATAGTGACTTGTGCATGAAGGGGAATGATACTTGGATGGTTCGTAACTTAAATCAATTGCCTTGATTCATCCATATGATAAATATATGGCTTAGATTGAATCTCAAAATTTTTATATTAGATCTGAGTAAGAAAGATACATTTCAATAAGTATCTTTGTCTACAAATAGCAAATGAGCTCTAAAATTAGGAAAAACAAATTATATAATTTTTAGAGGACCAATCATTTAAAAATATCAATTTATAATGATCTTCAAAGTTTTACAAAAGTTAAATGGTCTAAAGAGCCTATGTGGAGTCCAAAATGTAAGAAAATCTTAACAAGAAAAGAAAAGTCAGTAAGAGCAAGAGAGCTCTAAAATTAATATAAAATTAGGTTGATGTTAAAAGATATTAATTTAAGCTTACATGCAAATTATTGTGATTTTTTTGTTGAGGAAAAAAAAATATTAAATGAGGTTCTAAAGGTAGAGATCAAGTCCAAAAAAAAAATTCAAAAATAAATAGCAATAAAATTTCAAAAATTATAAACTAGACCAAATTAGTTGGGACCCATAAATATAATTTTTGTGACCCTTCGATAACAAAATGAATATGTTAAGTTGAAACTCCCAAACATGAATAATAACTTTATAAAAAGGTACAAATAAATATGCGTTTGAGTGCAAAATAGAATATACTTTTTACGGAAGTTATCTAAAATATCCTAAATAACAAATGAGAATGCAAAGAAGTGATAATAACTATGATGGACATTTTATAGGAAACTATAGAAAGTTCTGCAAGTTTAAAATGGCTTAAATAATATAACGAAGCCTAAAACTATAATTAATATTTTGGATTACTTAAGGAATGCAATACAATATTCAAATGAGACCACTTTATCTCTTAAAAGATACACATACTAAATTATTTTTTTTTTCAAAAGACAAGGTATTACGCTAAATTAATGTTTTGGTTAATGTATATCATAAACTTGGTTGGTGTTTATTTTTATTTGTTTATTTTGGGCTAAAACGTCTCTAACTATCATCTTTTAGGCTGATATTCATATGTTCTTTGGGCCTAAGTTGACAAATATAAATGTAAGTATATAAATGCAACACTTTTTAGTTATATAAAAGTAAGCACACAAACTATTATAACATAACACTTTTTAGTTATAATTGTTATGTTGCTGTTTTATAACCTTTCTACCACGATTCATGTCAGCAAACTATGTCGTTCTGATCCATACTGAGTTATTGACTATTACATTCCTCTCTCCTTAAGCAGCAATCAAAGAATAATGACGACTATAACTTTTACAATGGCATAAGAGATGATAATAGCTGAAACGATAATTAAGATAAAAATAGTATGAATACCGAACATGGCCTTAATCGAATCAGAATGCCCCAGTCCCCGACAGTTGAGTACGCCGGCTAAAAGGGTCGGTAAAGTATCACGTCTTCGTCATATTTGACCGGACAACCTCCTTACCATCGTGCGTGTTGGCCCTCTATCTAAAGTTTTATTTCAGGACAAATCCGTATTCTTTCAAAAATCAAATTTACTTCCTGGTTAGTCTCATTGATTTCTCTCTTTCGGCCTTCTTCCGAAAGTTTGGATTAATGTCATTGTTGTAATTATTATAATTATAATTATTTGCGGATGAATATATCGTTGCTGCCATTATTAAGCAAGTTTAGATCAAGATCCGCACTGTTTGGGGTTTGAGCGAAGGAGGAGGTGTGGGAGAAGGAGAAGATAGATCGAACGAAGTAGAAAGGAGGAACGAAGACTCCCGGTGCTAGCATTGGCTCGGAACTTCCTACCATTTTTTGGAAATATTTCTGCTCAACGGCTTTATTGTAGCTGAGGTTTGGGAGCTCCAACATTTTGTGATCTTCTCCTTCATTGAGTTTTATTAGGATCCTAACTCTCCCCGCTTCCTTATTGTTGTCGGAAATTCGACGTTCATTATGAATCTATCGAAGTGTTTCTCGTATTCACTTATATTTTTATTGGGTGTGCGTGGGGTGGGGGGGGGGCTCGTTGTTACTGGATCTGTTTCCGTTCCTGTTGAATCTTGTTCAGGCTGATCAGAGAAATTTGCCATCTGTTTCCTCTAATAGGATGATTGTGTTCCTCTTTCTATTCTGTACCTTTTGGCTTTTGCGGCTTGCTTTGTTATCCTGCTCCTGAAATTGGGGTCGCCGATTTTTTGATTAACATTTGTGATTTTTGACCCCCTTTGAATCGACTCCTCATGGCTTCTTCCCGTGAAATGCAGTAATTTATTTGCATTGTGCCACATATTGATCCTGCCAACATAAAGTTTTCCCATTTCTTTGTACACTACCATGTCTAATTTTATGTGAATTTTGTTCATGTTTTGTTGACTCCTCAGATATAATTAGTCAGACATCATTTGATGGTCAGATCACAAGCACAAAAATGTTTCTGTTCTCATGCGAGGCTTATCTCTTGGGAGTGGCTTGTTGATGATGGAAGCTGCCTTCTTTTTCATTCGATTTGAGGAGGGAACTTATTTGACTCTGCTTGGGTCAGCATCGACCTCTTTTTATCAGTGAGGGCTTTTTGTTGAAGATGGGGGAATGGGTTATTGGAGCTTTCATCAATCTCTTTGGAAGCATTGCAATCAATTTTGGAACTAACCTACTTAAACTGGGTCACACTGAGGTATGTTAAAACTCCGATATTCCCACCTTTTTATTTTGTTGATATATTTATGTGCAGCAGAAGAATATTTTTCATTTCACACTTCTAAAATGTTTGAGCTGCAAATGATATTTTTCATTTGGATAGGCATGTGAGCTTAGTTTTTATTTATCCCTGTCTGTTCCTTTGTCTATAATGCTATGCCTGTAATATCAAAACTTCCCATGCATCGGGCTGTTTGTTTCAAAGTGCATCATTCTTGCTTGATTATACTGTTTAGGCAATTTGGGATGAGATGACATATGGCAAAGCCGGATGCAATAACAATTCCTTAGGGCTTGTTTGGTATGGGGGTAATAGGAGTGGAAAAATTTTCCCTCTATTTTGTATCTTTTATATTAAGTATTTAATAATAACAAATATATTTTTAGAGAAATAGCCATTTTAGATCAAATTAAAATCTAAAATGGGTATTCATTAGAATAAAAATATTTAATTTTAAATAAATTATATAAGATATATAAAATATGGGGGTAATTTTTCCACCCCTATTACCCCCATACCAAACGAGCACTTAATGGGATATATACTTTGCCTAAAGAGAGTAGTCATTGGTGACATGCATTTCAAATGAGAGACTAATCTGTTTCCACCACATCTGTTGTTATGAATGAGTTCCCATCATTGTTTGCTGAATTTTAGGTCCAGAAAATATATATTTGTCAATGTGCTCCTTGATTTTATATGCCGCTGATAATTAGTGATGCTATGTTCTGCTCAGCCATAAAACTGGATTCTCAGGATATCAGCATCTAACATGTTCACGGCCTTTGGAGGCCCACCTTCTATTATTTGTGGTTTTAAGCCCTATCTCCCTTTTTGGTGCCCATCGACGCAGTTTGGAATTTTAGCTCTGAATGGTTGTAGGGAGCCCTGTGCTATTGCAAATCAGCTGCTTGATGGACATTTTAGACTTGGTTGGATTCCTGTTTGATGTCAGAATTCAGAAACAAATAAAAAGGTGCTTCTGCAATTCCTTAACCAACTCTCTATAAGCTCTAAACTATAACTCAACTGCCTTTTTGGGCTGGACTAAATGATATACCTCTGGTATATAAGGAGTAGGGGGCTTCAGAACATTCTTGTTTGGGTATAAAGTTCATCTGTTTGCTCTCAATGGTTCCCTCAGAAGATTTTTTTACCGTGCAAAGTAATTGGAAATGTGGCGCACTGCTAGAAAAATCTTGATATGGTGAAAAACATCGATCTATTTCTTATTCTTGTATATTTGTTTCTGGAAACTTATATTTCTTCTCTCTCTCTCTTTCGATCTCACCTCTCTATTTAGTGCTGAGTTCAGATTATCTAAAGCCTTGACCCTGGTGCAAGGCTACTTCTGTTATCTGAATTTGTACTCCATATTGCTGTGGAATAACTTTGGCTTGTGCTGTGGTTTGCTGGTTCATTGTCAATTTTGTTTATGAAAGGAATAAATGCCTTTTTCCTTTTGTTTGATGTTTGTTAAAAGTTAAAACTTGTTTCTTACAATAGAAAACGGTTGACTTGCTTTCATGCAAAGAAAACTAAATGTTTATGATTGAATAATCCATTGGCACTTCAGACTGTCAGAAGTCTGAATCAAAGTGTGCTGCCTAGAATCCTTTCCCTAAAGTGGAAAGAAAGTGCTAAAGTTTAGAGAAGTGATGTGAGAATTAAGAGATGAAGAGGAGAGGAAGAAGCAAAGAGAGGAAAAAGAGAGTGAAAGATGAGCTGGTGAGAGGTGTAGAGCTGAAACTATTGAACATAATATTATTTCTCTTGCTAAAAGCTGTTTCAAAATAAACTGAAGTAACCAGTATATATAGTCCCAGGCCCTAGCCTGGGAGAACAAGTAAGACTAAAATATAGGCCCAAACACAGAAAACTTACAGCTAACAATACCAATCCCAACAAACTGGTAACACAATGATACCATTTCTAACAAATTGGAAGCAAATATTAAAATTAATCCTAACAAACTGGAAACATATTAAAATAAAGTTTGCTCTATTCTTATCAGATAGCTAGAGGAATGGCATTGTCAGAGCCTGTAGAAAAGAGTTGACTGGACATGCATCATTGACAAGTGACTGTTGCATTCTCACATCTTGCTATATGTTTCATAAATATATATGTTTAAACTTTATAATCAGTCCTTGTTGGTCCAATTTCCATTTGAGCCCCAAAAAATAGTATTCAGTCTTAGTGATGACTTGCAGAGGGAAAGATCTGTGCTAGACAGTAATGGGACCAATGGGAAGTTTGTGATGAAGCCTATTGTTCACTTCCAGACGTGGAGAGTTGGTAAGTTATTATAAATTAGATTCCTTCTTGTTGGATCTATTTCCTGTATGATCATAATGTGCTGTACTTTGATCTGCAGGGCTTCTGTTTTTTGCTTTCGGAAATTGTCTAAATTTCATCTCCTTTGGGTATGCTGCCCAGGTAATTAGACTGTATTCTGGACTTGTGTGTATCCTGATCTCCATATTTCTGGATTCAGATTTCCATGAATAACATACATCTATTGACTCCCCGTAAGAACTTGCATGTAGTTAAAAATGTGTACGCCTCTCTAACTTACTTTTCCGTATCCTTGCATACAGTCCCTTCTTGCAGCTCTAGGGTCAGTTCAGTTTGTATCCAACATTGCTTTTGCACACTTCGTGTTGAGCAAAAGGGTCTCTGTTAAGTAAGTGATAAGATTAACAGATTATTTATCATTAATATTGTGACATGGTTGCGGCGCATATGAACACATTTTGGATATTGTCACAATGGATGAAGATCAATACGGTTTCTTATTCTGCAGGGTATTGGTCGCAACAGCCTTTATTGTTCTTGGGAATATATTTCTTGTTGCTTTTGGCAACCATCAGTCACCTGGTATATCCTCTTTTCCATTGCGACTCAAATTCAGTTATATGTTTCTTGCCAATAAAAATCACTATTCTTTGTTGTTTTGGTATCTTGTGGGTTAAAAATTGTTATTGCACGCTTGATAGCTCCTATATTTCATAGAACTACTAAGCATGTGCTAAAGTAAAAATGCGAACCATTCCGAAGCTGAAAATGAAGAACTACAAACCTTTTGATCTTAGAAAGTAGGAAATTTGTAATGAAACATCTTATTCTAAAGATCACATAGGGGTGTTCAATTGAAGGAAGCATGAAATAGAGTTGATTTCTGCTACTTGGTCCTGGATTAATGCTATTCTGTCTCTGGTTCATACTTCATGAAGCCAATCATTCTATCGCTCCCTGGATCTCAAGCTGATGAAGCAGCTGTGCAATTTTCGATGGTCAATGATACTTCATTCACGTATATTGATCATCAAAAGAAGTAAACATTTATCTTGTAATGGTATTATCATTTGTTTTTTTAGCATCATTAAGTGAGGACGTAGAAGCAATTTTTACCCATATGCTTTCTGTAGTTTCTCCTCAGAGAAAGATTAATGTTGCTGTTCAAATGGTCCTGCAAATTTGCACAGTTCTTTATATTATTTATTCGTTTGGTGGGTGATGTAGCATCCCCCTTTTATTCCTCCGCTACAGCTTCTCCCAAGGAAAGAAATATGACTCTGGCTGTTCATGTCAGTGGGATATGCAACACTCAACACTCTTTGAAATTGATGCCCAGTATCTGAGGGCACATTGATTAGTTGCGGATGATTACATGAAACTTTGGCTTGTAAAATATTCCTGCTGGTTGGGCGATGGAAGTACTTATTTAGTTAGTCATTACGAAAATGTACTGCTGTACATGATACATTTGTTTTTGGAATATTTCGGTCATTACAATTTAAGTATACCATTGTTTCTCTGGCTGTATTTCAGTTTATACTCCCGATCAATTAGCTGAGAAGTACAGCAGCATTACCTTTGTATTGTATTGCTTCATATTGATGATCATTGTTGCTGTACATCATTACATTTACAGGTTAGCGAACTTATCAATCCTCCAGCTGTTGTTTAGTTCCTTCTCTCTGCATTCATGAGAAAGTGGCAAATAACATGCATCTGCTTCCTAGAATTTAAAGTTAAGATAAACGATATGGTGATTGCTTCTGCCTTTTGTTGTATTTTGTTTTATTTATTATATTATGGAATTGCAGGAGAGGGGAGCTACTTGTTGCTGTTCCTGGGCATGAACTTAACAGCTATTGGCACATGCTGCTTCCCTTTTCCTATGCAGTTGTTTCTGGTGCTGTGGGGTCATGCTCTGTGTTGTTTGCCAAGTCCCTGTATGTTTTCTTTTCAAGTCTGTGCAAACTGTCTCTGAGTAATTTGAAGCTGAGTGGATGACATTTTGTTTCTTCCAGCTCTAATCTTTTAAGATTGGCAATGTCTGGTGGCTATCAGTTGCATACATTGTTTACATACTCCATGCTGCTCTTGTTCCTCAGCACGGCTGGTTTCTGGGTAAGAACTAGGACACTTCTTGTGTTAATGTATCTTTTTAATTTAGTATTCCCATTTTAATAGCATCAGCATTTGCATATGAAGATATGCTAATTTCTTCTCAAATTGTCTAGATGGCACGGTTGAATGAAGGATTGGCTCTGTTTGATGCCATCCTTATAGTTCCTATGTTTCAGATCGCTTGGACACTTTTCTCCATTTGTACAGGATTTGTATACTTCCAGGAGTATCAGGTACCCTCTTGCTTATTCTTCTCCTCTCTGTGTGTGCATTCATGCACGTATCATGTTTGTACACAGAGAGAAATTACTTGGTTCATGGAAAATGAGATAACTGCCGCCTAATGTGGACTGAAAATATAAATTTTATAACTGTTGAATTTTAGTGCTATATTTGATCTGATGAAAGAATGAAAGAGAAAAGGTGATTAGAGCCATGTATACCCACAGTAGGTTTATGCATGTGTATATGTATGTGCGAGAGAGAGAGAGAGAGAGAGAGAGAAGGAAAAATGGCTGAGGCGTTGAAATTTCATACGAACAACCATCATCATCAGTAGTTCCATCAGGAAAGAGGCTGAAAACCCGAGGCTTGTCGAAAAAGTATATGGCTGAGAGAAAAACCATAGGTGTTTAGGATCTGACTTAATTCCAACCCAAAAAATTTACAAACATTTTATTACTTGACTTGAAACTGATGTGACATGAAACCTGGTATAAGACAAAGTTGGGCCAACTCAATGGTCTACCTGATGCCTAATTCTCCAAAAAATCTATGCAAGCTGAATTGAAGATTACCCATGGTTAGATGCCATCCAAAGTTCCAAACCCAATTAAACATGAGCCAGTTATGACTCCATTGAATATAAGTTGCACTAATAATATAAATTGATAACCTTTGAGTTAGGGAATTGAGTTGAGATCATACAAAGTTGCTATAAATTAACAATATTAATTTAGTCAATTGCATTTAATTATAGTTGGTAATTTATGTCGTCATATATTTATGGTCATTTATTTCTAAAATCATATTTCATTAGCTTTCTAGTTTATGCTGTTATATCACTGCAACAACTTACTGGGAAAACAAATATATAAATCAAGGATATAAGATATATACAAAACGATGCCATATAACTAACTTCATTAATTATGACAAAGTAGGTAGTAGAACATATATGTCATTATTATATAATTGATATAAATTTCAAGAATCAATGATTACAGTTTAAATGCCAGATTGAATCCCTGTAGAATTATGTAAAGCATCTTTAAGCTGATACACACACACACACACACACACACACACACTCACAGAGTTAAAACACATCTTGAATAAAATGGAAGTTGAAACTTCATTAGGCATTTAGTTAGTGAATCAATGTATGGACTGTCACATGAAATTGAACCAAACTTACTGAATAAAGTCAACTGGATTTCTCTAACTTTTAAACTTATTTTGGACATCTCTAATTATTGAGGCAAATCCATTTTGATTGAAACTAACCCAACATGGGTCTTAACTGAATCCTCTCTGAACCTGTTTCATATCAATTGGACCTGGTTAGCTTATCTGTCAAATTGAATATTACAAAACAGAGTGTAAGTAACCAAACAAAATTGATTAAAACCTGGCTCAAAACATGCCTGGCCCAAAACTGAAATGATCTGAAGCTAAATCAAACTGGAATCCCTGGCGACTACATCTAGGAATGAGTGATGAAATGCATGAAGAAAAAGATAACCAAGGACTAAGGCATATTAGTGATACTTCATTTTTCCATATAAAAGTAGTACTGCACGAAAGTAGTTACTCATGATGACAAAGGTTGATGAGCAGGACCCAACTAGCGGGTTTAAACTCGTTGCTGCCAAATGGGTTTTCGTAAACATACTTGTGCCCTTCAAAATCAAAAGTATTCTTTCGATCTGTCGTGATACTCGACAATTTGTGGGAAAGTAGGCTTAGCCACTATTTTATATCATCTAATACAAGCTTGTACAAACTGGAGCCCCAGGATACATATATATAGGCAAAACCAATCCTTTGGGGGGAGGATCTTACAGTAAAAAAGGGGGAAGGGAGCTAAGTTAAAATAGTTAAATAATTAGATATGGCCTCAGATTTTTAATCTGTGAATATAACTTGCTCATGGGAAAACAAAAAGAATGGGAAGCGATGGAGAAGGAGATAGACCTAGCCGAGGAAGGTGAGAAGGAAGAGAGATAAGAGATTAAAACAGGAGGGGGTTGGGTTCTTTTAGAAAACACAAGAGACTTTAAAAATGAGGTGGGCTAGGCTGTTGGTCTGGGCCTAAGCTCAAATCTCGGTTAAGTCCGCAAAAAAAGAAAGAAAGTAGAAGGGACTATTTTAAAACAGATCATTCAAAATCATTTTGGTTCAAGGGAGGCAGTCGGGTTATGCCTTTTTTAGTCCAATGGATGAGGGGATTGATTTAATGCCACCAAAGTTTGAATCTAATGTCAATGGGGTTTTAAAGCATTTATCATCATCCACCACAAATACCAATCAAAATCAAGCATAGTATCCGTGAATAAGCCCTAAAAGGGAAAAAAAGTTAGAATATGAAAATACTTTCGATCTTCAACCCAGCTCTTGATTCTGCAGTGTCATCCAAAATTAAGCTCAATCAAGATAATAATATTCATAAAATTAAGTAAAAGTATTAGTAAATGTAAGACATATCCAAATATTAACATAGAAATTGTAGGGCTTGAGGTTTGTACCATCCCCATCTCTTAGGAGGTTTGTCCCTGAAACTTGAAGGAACATATTGAAGTAGCATGCAAGTAGGTTATTGGGCATCATACCAATAAGTTGATGTAAAAGCAAGGAAAAAGTTTTAGGAATTAGGTAGAGGTTATTAGCATGATCTTGAATAAGTGAAGTGATTGACTCAATCCATAATTGTACAGAATTAGAGTCGTAATCAAGTTATCATCCTACAAAGACTAGGAGTAAGCACTAGGAAAGTGATAAGACCCTCTAGGGTTAGATGATTGAAAGGGATTGATTGGTGTAATTATCTAAAACAAATAAAAACATAAAAAGGAAATAAGGAACTAAAGCAAACAATGGGATTTTGTTTGGATTAAAAGTTGGCTAAGGTTCTGGCCAATTCCCTTAATCTAAAATGTACCAAACATTTTATCAATTCTAGGTTCACAACTCGTGAACTACGAGCCAATACACTTTCTCAAGTCACAATAGCCTATCACTAGCTACGATTTGAATATCTCTAGACTGAAATCAAATAGCATGCAACAGATTAACAATCATAAGAACCTCCCTTTAGGTTGTAGAAACCCAATCAACTATTCTAGTTGTATTGATGGATCTAATATTGACTTGTCTCTTGAGCTCAATATTTCTCAAACAATAATAAAAAAACTTGCTAAATTCTCGATTACAGCAAATAAAGACAATCAAACAACACACAAAGTCATGAGCAAAATTGGGATGATAACAATGTTCAATGCATTTAGACAAGAGAATCTCTCTTTACCTTAGCACAAAAGCAATTAGCAATTCATATTTTTGTTAAAGCACAAAACCACAATTACAAGAGCATTCATCAATTGAAGAGATAGAAGAAATAGAAGATGCAATGATACAATACCTTGGTATTGCGAATCGGAAAAACTCCAAGCTATCTTGATTTGGATTGCAAGAGGATTGATCTTAGGGATGGAGGAAATGGGGATGGAATGTGTGTGGAGAAAAGGAACCCTGGATTGCCCTCTAAGTTGTCGAAAGCTGTGCAACGAAAAATTATCTCAAAAAGGACAAATAAAAACATCTAAAAAAACTCCACTGGCCATGTTAGTCAACATGGCTTGTCCTCGGCGACTTTGGGCTTGGTTATTGTTGGGCAGCTTTGACAATGTTTGATATTTCGGCCATAACTTCTTCATTAGGCTTTCGATTGAGCTGATTCTAGATATGTTGGAAAGCTATCAAAAAGATTTACAACTTCTATCATTTCTCCAAAATCAGATCACATCATGGTTAAAATTCCAGTCTTTTCATACTTGCATACTTCGAGTACTTATTCTTGCTTTTGTTTTAATCCAGATGTTATGTTTTAGCTCCTTTTGATCTCCTTTTTTCAAATACCCACAAAATTGATCAAAAGCAGTAAACAAGAACAAGTAGACCAAACCATGCACTAGAGTATAACGAATTCATATCTAATAAAGGAAATCATATCCCAAATTCATATCTCAAATCATACTTATAATGAAGAATTACACATGTTGCTTGTAGGGGTGATAGGAGCTAACCAAGGAGCTTCATATTGTAATTTAGAATGAGGGTCATTTTTTTTCCCCATAAATAACATGGACAAATCTTCAAGTTAGTGCTTATCTATAGTGGCATAAGTAATGGCAAGAAAGTCAATTTAGTAGGCCTGATCTTGCTCAATTTGAAACTTTTAATCCATTAAAAAAATACTTGTGAACCTTGCCTAATGTTTTGCATTATGTTAGCTATCTTTCCCTCTTTACTAGGTGAAGGCCAAAACAAGGAAATCTGATATATACATATATATATATATATATATATATATTCTTCGAAAACATGAACACAAAAATAAGGGCAAAAAAAAGGTAACAAAAGAAACCACAAGAATTAGAAAAAACATAGATAATGAAAAAATAAAATAAAAAAATAAAACAACAAAATAGAAAAGTGAAATAGCAAAACAAAACAATACAAGGAGATAATGGGGGAGGGTATTAAGGATTATGAACCAACAAAAAACCACAGGAGTTAACCTAGTTAGTACAAGCAAAATGGAATTTAAAATCCAAAATTAAAACAAAAAAATTCAGTCAACAAGCCTTTTGTCCCTACTTATTAGCTCAGTAGATTTTTGTAACCTGACTCCTATCCCTGATTGTGTTGCTATTGGGTTGGATTGAGTCAACATTGATTCACCAACACAAAAATTTGGCACCTGGGTTATAGCAGTAATTTATAGGGGTCCTAAACAACACCCACACAACAAAATAGAACAAAACCAAACATGCATAGATTGAGGGTAGTATAGAGATTGCATGACACCTGAATCATATGCCGGTGTGAAATTAACCAATATCGGAAAAGATAAGAAAGGGAACCAAAGCCTCAAGTAGTGTTAGCACTCGTGCTCTGCTAGAGCCGCCGCTTATTGCCATTATGCCTTGACCAAGTGTGTTCTAGCAAATCCCTATCAGAGAAATATCATACAGAGCCCAAGTAAGCACATATCAAACCAAGCATAGTGGAAATCGAACAAAACAGGAACGATAGTGCCAAACAAGCAACCACGTGCTTTGATACCAAATGAACATAACCCAACAAGCGGGTTCAAACTCATCACCACCAAATGGATTGCCAGAAAATTACTTGTTTCCTTTGAAATTGGAAGTACTCTCTCGATCCTTCGTACTCAACAATTTGTAGGGAAAATAGGCTTAGCCATGCTTTTATATCATCCTGAACAAGCTAGTACAAACCGGAACCCCAAGGTACATTTATATACCCAAAATCAATCCTTTGGGGGGAGGATCTTATAGAAAGGAAAAGGGGAAGGGATCTAAGCTTAAACAGTAAAATCATTAAATGTGGCCTTAGATTTTTAAGTTGTGAATTTGATTTGCTCATGAGAAAACAAAAAGAATGAGAAGCTAAGAGGATTTTTTAAAACAGGTCACTGAAAACCTTTTAAGTTTGACTAGCAGTTGGACCATACCTTGGATAAAAGGATTGATCCAGTCACCAAAGCCCAAATTTAATATCAACAGGGTTTAAAATGTTTTATCATCATTGTCCACAAATACCAATCATAACTAAGCATATTATTTGTAAATAAGGCCTAAAAGGAAAATGAGTTAGTTATTAGGCCTGATAATTTCTATTCTAACTAAAAAAAATCCCAAAACATAAAAATACTTCTGATCCTCTATCCAGCTCTTGATTCTTGCAATGTCATCCAAAAATTGAGCGTGATCATGCTAATAACATGCATAAAATTAAGTAAAATAAGTATTAGTAAATATAAATAAGACATCCAAATATTGATGGAGAACTTTAGGGCTTTAGGTCCGAATCAGAGTTGGTGGTTGTATCACTCCCTGAAAATGGCAGCAAACATTAGCAGGTGTTTACATAAAATGAAAGAGTAAGCTGCTAATTACAACAGGCAATCAAGACATTTATCAACTGGTATTACAGTTAAGTGTAGAGTAGTCAATAAACCACATTGAATCAAGTGCTACAGCCATTTGTGAAAAAATAGGCCTCCTGGACATATGTGAGGGAGATGATTGCTTATTACTTTTTAACATATCACTGATTGGTGAAAAGAAGATGACAGAAAATTAGATTTGAAAAGGAAGAAAAGAAAATTGGAGAAACAGGAGAATGAGTATGAGCTGGAGGCTGTGACATGCTCCATGGTCTGTGTATTGTACATAGAGGGGTGTGTACTGTGTTCCCTAGAGAAGAAAGCTGCTAAGAACAAATTATATCTCATACTAGATTGAGAGGCAGATAACGCCGGCTAATGGATAAGGCACATATGTCTCAGCTGGATGTGTTGAGAAGGCTGTATCTATTACTTGAATTGCATCCTTTTGCGAACCATCATCCTGTCTTTCTGGCTCATGTCAGAGTCCATCTAGGATGAACAAAGGCTTTGGGTAGCTATCTATCTATTCATTTGGAAGAGAAAGCTGCTTTGATGTGATGTGTCTGACATTTGAATGCATTTTTCGGAATGAAAAGTTGGGAAACTTTTCGAGGTAGCTGTATTTCCTCTAAAATTGAAAAAAGCCGTTGGCTTTATTTGGTGTACTTATTCATCTTCTATAGTGAGAGCTTTTAGAGGGTGACAATATTTGTTGGAAGTAGGTGGTTGATGGAACTTCATAGTTAACATGTTGCATTAGAATTAAAGTTTGTAATTTATTACTCCATCCGTGTCATAATATAGTTCACTTTTTCTTCAAAAACTTGTTTCAAAATGTACGCCATATTATGGAAATTCATATTAATTAAATGACACATTTCCTACCATAGCTTATATTTTCTCTTTATTAATTAATGTTCAAGTTGCCAAAAGTATGCATATGTGAGTGTATATTAGTCATCTTATGCATTTTTTTTCCTTCAATTTATTATTTCTTAGTTAGTGTATCCAAGCATGAAGTGACCTATATTGCGAAACGAAGGGAGTAACTCTTAATTAGCATCATGGGGAGCTCATATGAAGGTTCTGATATCCAATTGGCATCAGGCCTCTCTTGAAATTAATCTTCTACATTTCTTCTTCTTCTTCGTCTTGAGCTGATGTGGAGGCTGCAGCAATGACTGTTACCTAATTCACTTGTCCCTTGAGAACCGTGACATAATTTACCCATACTGGCCCGTGGTTCATTGGTGTTCCAAAACTGAAGAAAATGTTAACCATAATTCACAATTTGAAGAAGAGAGAAGCAAAGCAAGGGAATTAGGAAAATTACTGTCAAAATCCAAATCCGATGCCCTTAGTTGTTTGTGTCAACTAGAAGTGGTATCTTGGGGTGCGCGGTGCTCTTTCATATCGGTCTCAATGTTCACTCTCTCGTCCATGGAATAAAATATTATCCGATGCACTGAAATATCCCTGATATAGATTGGACTTTGGCTTGCTGATATGAGAAATGTTCTATATGTGATGTAGAAATGAAATCACACTTATTGACTGGTACAATACATTTTGGCCAATAGATTTCAATATTTTGTGATATGTCATATTCATTTATATCTACCGATATTTGTTGCAGAAAAAAATACAAAACTGTGTTGTGAAAATCACGACATATAAATATCACTTGCGGCACCTCGATACCGCAACATCATGACCACAACTGTGGTTTTATTGCTTGCTCTCGTCCTCCATCTTTATCTTGTCTCAATTTCTCATGCCTCAGCTTCTCTTTGTCTCACCTTTGTCATTAGTGTGATCTGTTTTCTTCCTCAAATTTGTCTCACACTGTGCATAAGAGAGACTTGTTTAAATTTGATCTTTTATTTTATTTATTATTTTTTTTGTGTTTACTTTTATTTTCACATTACTTCCCCTCATTTTTGTATTACTGAGACAGAACGTTTCACTTATTTTGTAACTTTTATCTTTTCTCTCAAATTTTATATCAACTCTTGTCTGTATAAAAATTGAAAAAATGAAAATGTAATTTTATACTGATTCTTGTTTATTATGTAAATTGAAAAAATGAAAAAATGTATCAAAATTCTAGACAAATTACGTGCAAGAATATTACTGGCATCACCATCCCAGTTATAGTGAAACTATTGGTTTACACAAGATGTATTGGATTTTCTACCTGCCAATAATGTTGCTGATTTGCAACACGTCCAATATAGCAATATTTACATATAAGCAGCTGATACCAATAAACTCAAAGTGCATACAAGAAAATCATACTGACATCACCGTTCTAGTTATGGTTAAATTATTGGCTGATATACAATGTATTGGATTCTTTACCTGTTGATAATGTCACTGATATGCAACACGACCAATACAGCAAGCTGATACGACGTGCCAATATAAACCAATATTTACTACCAAAAATACTTGACAACCATAATTCTCTGATATCGCAACACTCTGATTGTGACTGCAATTTTGCTTCCTAGTCCTGTTGCATACCAGTTGAACCTGCCCCCACATACCGCAAAACAAGCTGGTGATCCAAATTTCAGACTGGTTCCAAGTACCAGAACATCCTGCATTCCAGCTTACCCTGAGTGAAGATTAAGGTTTTGAAAGAACTTTGCAGTTGCTCATGGTCATTCTCTCTCTTCGTTGGAAAACAAAGCAGTTTTGCGTTTTCTCTATTTGGTTTTATGGAATGAACTTTTTCATCTTTATGCAAGTTTAGTTGGGTCTAAAATTCTGCATGGGCATGGCAAAGGAGGACTGAGTGAACTTCTGCATGAGCATTTTAGCTCTGTTTTTAGTCGGTCAGATAATAAATAGGGTGCTTATGTTAACTTTGTGGTTTCTTAATAAATTGAGCAGGTTTTTAATACTCTGAGGACAACAATGTTTATTCTGGGAATGATGTCTGTGTTCATAGGCATCTATATGTTGGCACCAGATGACTCGAAAGGTAATATATCCAGGGACAAAGATTCGTGCCAATCTCTTGACACTTGGAGTAATTAATGTGGACTCTGATTTCAGGTGGTGAAGTAAAGGATAATTCATTGGATTCTACCACATCTTCGAAAATTTCAACCGAAGGGGATAGGTGAACATTCTCCCTCTCTATCTGTCTCTCCACAATCCCCTTTTCCAGTCAATTTGCTCTGGTGTTGATGGCATCTTGTTATTACCTATGATTTTGTGTATTTTCTGATGCTGTCATATAGCATCTGAGTCCTTTTTTTTTTAAACATAAAAACAAAATAACCTCAGAACATTGATGAAGGTTAGTGCTAGGTAGTGTTTTGGAGTATGAGAGGATGGGTGAGCCAATTTCATTTATCATTTGATTGTCGCAGACTGGTGATGGCACCCGAGGAAAGCCAGAGTAGCGTGAATAATGAATCAAAACCAATAATGCAAACCATGTTGATGAAGGCTACGGATCTCATGGTGAAGGCAAAGGTACTGCATACGGACTTTTGGCATGCACTGTTTGTATCAATTGAGGAAAAAATTATGGATACATGCTAAAAGGAGAAGTTGATTATTTTTGTGAAGTATGGAGTTTGTGACGAGATTTTATTAATGCATGGCAGAGTGCGTGCTTGATGTCATTGGGGTTGGGAGAGGATTCGCTGAATGCGTCATCGGTGTTTGTGATGCCAATGATGTCATCTAAGATCACAGGATTTAGAGGTAACAGTCTGGAGAAAGCCAAGCTTTCGTCAATGAGAAATCCTGGTGGGTTTACTAGGATCCCTGTAAATGAGGAGGGGTGCCAAACTGCTGGAGACAAGCGCGATGCTCTCCACGCAGGCGCATTTATAGTGGCTAGCTTGTCTGAACTCAGTGTTTACTTCAGTGTGCAGCTTACAAGTTTGGGTCTCTACGCCATTTTGTTTTCCATTTCTTTCTTGAGATCTTTCTTTCAATATTAGCTGTTTCAGAGAAATGAATTTACATGGCTAAATATTAGGTGTATTTAATTCGTCGCGTGGTCGGCAGTATAGAATTAAGACGAATGAATGTCTTCTTGTATATACACACCCACTTCATATTTGATGATGGAGGCATCAATGTCTCTTCAGTTGATCATTTTGTAAGTAAAATTATGTTCCGCGGTTCCCAGTCTCAATGCAAAAGAACTAGTGGATCTGACTTCTTAATGTCTTTAGAAACGATAAGATTGATCGTAGTCCATGGAGGAGAGTAGCTCTGAGTGCACGTTTTGTATAAGTTTAATAGAGATAAAAGTATATTTTTGAATTTTCCTTCTCTATGATAAAAATATTTTTAAAGAAATTTCTATTTTAACCCATACTAAAATTTAAAATGTGTATTTCTTTGATGTCCCCCTCCCCTAATTCAAGTAATTGTATAAAATATGTATAATATGATAGTAATTTCCCCCCTCCTATTACCTTATGCATAAGTTAAACAAATAGTTTAAACTAGTAAGGAAGAAAGGAGAGGGATTCGGCCACCACCAAAAAGATGAAAATGATGAAGAGGCGTATATCAAATACTTACATTAACCATCTTATGTATTAACTCTATAAACGAAGAGTGAACTTTTGAATATGTAAGACTAAACACTTCACTTGAGTTTTAAATGCAATATGAGATTAATACTCTTTAATTTTCTATCAATGGGCATCTAATTTGATTCAAGTGGGAGCTAACACATATAAGGAGGTGTAAGGCTCTTTGAGTTAAAAAAATGAGTATCCTACCTTCCATGGTTGACAACATTACAACCCAACTATCTAGTTAAGAAAATCAAAATTAGCTCCTACAAGCTCAATATGATTTTGAAAATGGAAACAACAAAAATATCAAATGCCTAAGCCCCAAGTCAACCGGTATGGGGACTTACAAGGCGAACAAGACAATCACTTAACTTTAGATGACAACTAACTAAAACTAGAAAAAGTGAATAAAGTAAAAATGGATTAAACATCTATTAACCAACCTAACACCTAACCTCCCTAATTACCCAAAGATAATGAGATACATGCTGCCAACTTCCCACCTAATAATGCCAATCAATCCATCATGTCCATTGTCTTCCATTTTGTGGCCTAAGGATGTAAAATGGCTACTGCATGGTTGACTTTGCATGGCTTGGATTTTCAAAAATTGCTGGCTAGTTCTTGCATGGGTGGGATGGAATAACATAGTTTCACTTTGCATGGGCTACATTGAATTTTTTTTGGGCTGAGAACGAGCTATGTTGGGATGACATAATCCATGATAAAAGGTGGTGGCTTGGTCAGTTATGCATGGCTTGCTTCCTTCGCCAATTGTCTTTTTCCAAGCTAGTGTTTTGACACTTTCTAATTTAAAAACTTAATCAACATGTTTGTATCATTTGTGGGGGATGCTTTTGCATCATTACCCCATATCAAAGGGCCTTATATCAAAATTTGTGAAGTATATCAAATGAGCCCTAGATCGAAATGTGTTAAGTATGTGAAGCTCTTCATTCACTTGTGCATGAGGTTCGCACAACTCCACCTTCAAACAAGGTCTACAAAACTACCTTTGCACATTGTGTATGCATAACTAAAAATTTTCGACATGTAGCTCTCAATTCTCTACACTATGAA
Organism: Tamarix chinensis; assembly: GCA_030549775.1. NCBI lineage: Eukaryota > Viridiplantae > Streptophyta > Magnoliopsida > Caryophyllales > Tamaricaceae > Tamarix > Tamarix chinensis. Next base: position 63,762,910 of record CM060174.1, read on the forward strand.
AATGATGACAATACCTAATTATATAGTTAAAGCAATATAAAAATTAAACTAGTTTGTATAAACTTTAATTGTCGAATTTAGTTGTACTTTACATAAAATTGTGGATCAAATTTGAATATTGAACCCTCCTTCATTGGTGAACTCACAAGGCTTTCAGCCTTCAATAAGCATAGAGGTGGAGAATAAGGAGAAAACATAAGAGGAGGAGATGATTGTGCTAGGGTAGATCAATATATATACTATAAGACCTATCACATGTAAGAGGTAAATGCAACATGGTAATGTCATTTTTTTTAAAAAAATTATAACATCATTCACTAGCATTATCAAAAAATAAAATTATATTATAATATTTTGATTTTTTTAATAATTTTATACCCATATTGATATACTTTTAACTTAAAAAAATAATTTATGTACGTCTTTTACGATTTTTGTAACAATCTTTCATCATTTCAATTCTACTACATATTTCACCACAACTACTCATATATTTCACCACTATAAAAGATATTTTTCATAACTAATTTTCAAAAAATAAAATAAAAATCTAAGCATATATTATCAATCATGCGTGTATTTTTACCATAATTACACATAAATTTTACCACACATTTAAGTATCTTTCATCACTGTCAAGCATATTTCATGACTATTTAAAAAATAAACTATAATCTAAGCATGTATTATCAATTATTTGCGTATGTGAGTATATAATATGAATGTGAATTTGTATTAGATTTCTCTCTTTCTCAATTTATTTGTAATATAAAACAACTAGCAATAATAATAGGGAGTGAGAGCTAATAAAATGTTCTCAATATAATATATGCGAAGATATTGTGTACCTAATTGAATTAGTGTAGCTTAGCAAAAAGCTTGAAACTAGACCAACCTCCCCCTCTCTCAAATTAAGAGTGTTTCAAAATCTAGGAATTAGTTTTGAGTGAAAGTCCTTCATGCATGGTCTTCACAAGCAATGTTGATTTTTTTCTTATTTAGTTAATGTGGCATCTATTGTATAGTATAGAACTGTGCAATACGTTGAATGGTATAATTTTCCAAGGTAGATTCACAAATGATAGAAAAATTATACAATTGAAGGAATGAGATAAGGGTTTGCATCAGACCGGGCAATGAAAAGAGAGCTTATAAGAAAATGTTATACTCATATTTTCCTCTTCATATAATGCTCTGACAATTTGGTGGGTAGGATCACTGTAATACCCCATATAATGAAACCTTGATTTATTCAAGATCTATAATTTTCATAGATAAATATACCTAAGTTTAATGTTTTATTATAGCTACTCAATAATTTAACACCCTAGTTATGTGTTTCAAAACATTTTGTTTAGGGTTTCTTAACCTTTCTCACTATTTTCACTTATGTTAGACTTTTGAGCCACTTTTAGTCTCTAAAATTTTGCAAGAATCAATTTTAATTTGGATATATGAAATTTTCATTTTTTTTGAGTCTCCTAGTTTTAATTTTTTTTTAAATTCCAAGCTAAGTTTTTGACAAAAAAAATGCTACTCATAACTTCGGTGTGCCTTATATAACGTTTTAAAGCTTTAAATAGGTCTTTTCACTCATCAAAAATTTATGGAGCTTTAGGAACCTTTTATTTTAATGTGCTTGTAGTAGAAATAATTTAAAGCATTCATTCACTCATTTTTGTAATTTTTGAATATGTTTAGCCATTTTTTGTGCTTTAAGTTCACAAAACCAATTTGAACACTCCTAAGTACTAACCTTGTCTAGAATTTCTTCTAACCTCTCTCATTCACTCATTTACCTTTTGATAAGTGGGAATATCTAAATTGTGCGCCACAAGGGGTGTCACCTTTATTATTTTTCTTTTATTATTTTGTTGATAATTTTCTAAATTTAATGCTTAAGTATACTAAAATATCATACTCACTTTTAATCCATTATTTTTGTCTTCTAACCTAAGCTTGATCTCTCTTCTCCATTTTCCAAACTCTCCATGACCACCCACCTTCATTGTCCTTGGACTATTTTTATAATCTTTCTCCTACTCTCCTTATAATTTGATTTAAAGTAAACGAATGTTAGCTTGAGGAAATGGTTGAAGAGTTTGGGTTTCCATCATCCTTTGGAATTTGAAATTTTGGTATAAGGGTTCTCTTGGGTTCTCTCTCTCTCTCTCTCTCTCCTGTTCTTTTGGCTTGATTTATCTTAATATTTTATAATTTTTCTTAATTTTAAGGTTTTTTTAATAAAGCTTTGATTATAGCCTTTGGAGACTCTTTTATTCTTCTCTATTTTTATTTTGAAAATATAGCTAAACCCTCCCTACTCTTTAAATGATAGAAGAATGAGTCTTTTATGCTTGGATGTTGTTTTAAGACATTTTTGGCCTTTTGGCTCCTCTTGATTTTGGGTCTTCTTAGTGGGGTTAACCTTGTGTGATGGATTGGATATTTTTATAGCATTCTTGTAAGATAATTTAGACTAACTTTGATGCATAACATGTTAGGGTTATGTTTATTTTGGTTGAAACTTGATCATGATTAGGGGTCAAATGATCAATTTATATGTTCGGTGTGTGTTTTCTGGTATTTGTGGGTTCTAATGTGTGTATCATGATTAGTATTCTAGGAATCTAATGTTTGGTGGTTTCATTCCAAGTATATTAGGTTTTCTAAAAAAACTCACGATTAGGCCTAATTAGGGGTAGAATTATCATTCTACATGTTCTATGTTTTATTTGGCTAATTTCTAAGTTCTAATGTTTTATAATCATGCTAATAATATTAGTATTTAATTTTCATGAATTTTGGTAATTATCTGGTATTTTTAACTAATTTTCTAAGTATTAACATAAGTAGGTGAATAATAGGAATAGTATGAGTAGTTAAATTTTTTAATATAATTGAGAATAGGGTTAATATAGTAATTATATATAAAGGTTTAATTAGAAATATATTAATGGTAATTGGAAATCATTAACCAAAATCGTTAACTTTGACATTTAGAATAGTGACTAAACCTAAACAATTCATTAATGCGAATAATAATCAATTATAAATAGTAATTTCTAGTACTAAGAATTGCTTAGCTTTTTCCATAATGAATCTTGATATATTCTGATACTTTTATCCAACTTAAATAGTATTTAACTTTTGCTTTTGTGTGTGTTCCAATTTTGTGACAACATGACTTATTGTATTTGAATTTTCTATTAGATTATTATAATCAACATATTTCCTAAGATCATAATAATTGGTTAGGAAATTGTTAAGTGTTGGGGGTTGTGGCTTGATGCCTAACCCTAGGTATTTTGACTTGATTGTTTATGACCTTTACTTAATTTGGTTGTTGTTTGGGTCTAAGGATCCTTGGTTATCCTCGAGAGCTAAAGGCATTTGGTTCAAAGGGTGATTTCTACTAGCATAGCTAAAATCACAATAAATTATGAGGGTTATGCATGCTTAAGTAATAAAACACTATGTTTTGTGAGTAGTTAGTTTATTGCAATGGCTTCCTTTATAGATATATTATAAATATGAGATAAGTAGCCTTAAAGTTTGAGCCACACATGAGATTGTATTTCCTCTTGAGTTGAGTTTAGATCTATGATTTAGGATTCCCACAATAAGATGGTTGTGTGGATCTCTTTATTATTTTGCCTCAGAATTAGGTTGGAGTTACATTTGTGTTATGCTAAAGCTATTTTGTTAGATAGAGATGTTGCATTGCACGAGTAGTTGAGATGGATTGTTGATATATCATGTGATTGTGGTCTTGTTCTCAAGTTATGAATGGTTTAAGGTTTTACATATGAAAGCATGCATTTTTTTCTTCAGAATATGTGTTATATGAACTTGATAGCTCTTTAGAGGATTTGCGGTTTACTCAATATGAGGAATTCATGCACCATTTTAGGGGTTTTCACTCAAAGTAGGAATCTAACAGTTAGAAGGATCAGAGGGCCAATAACCTTTGCATTTGTGATCTATATAAGATTTACCACTAATTATAGTGGGATGAGTCCAAGGGCTATCCTATGTTCTAATTTTACTATTTTTTCCTGAATATCTTTTGGGTTCATATATCCTTTTTCCTTTTGTACTTAATTCTATTCCTAGATTTTGATACCCTACATATTGTAAACTATTTTGGTATAAATGTTTATGTATATTATGGTTTGTAAAGATAATTAATATTTTATCCTTGTATCTAATAAATTAGGTGATGTACACACATTTCACTATGTTATATACAATGATTTTATTCTCTTTCTTTATTTTACTTCTACATTATATCTTCTAACTAAATTTAAAAGTTGAGAAAAATTGGGGGGGGGGGTATTAAAATCATTATGTGATTGAAATCACATGGAATTAGGGGCATGTTAGTTTCTGATCACATTACTTCTCAAATTAAGCTAGGTTTGTTTTGATTTATTTTGAGTTTGGTCAAGTCTTCGATCATTTTAACCAATCACATCAAGGTGGATTTAGAATGGGTAATTTTGGGTTGGAGTAATTGTAAAATCCCCAAATTTAATACTTAAAATTTTGCTTTATCAGAAGCAATTATTAAAAAAATAAATGGATATTATTGCCACATCTGACACATAGAGAGGCACCACCAATACCTAACTCATACTTGATGTAAGGATCAAACCACTCGAACACAAATATTTAAGTGTGGTAAGTACTTATTCCAAGTTTAAGATAAAATCAAAGAAAAATAATATGGTAGAAAAAAAAACCGATTTAGATACAATAAGCAAACGTTTATACAACACTTGATGTGCCAATAAGGGAAAAAAAGAACATAACAAATACAACTAAAAAGATACATCAGATATCTCTAAACAATGCTTTAACCCTACCCAATCTACTACAACTATTAACACGATTTGCAAGGCTAAGATTTCACATTAAATAGGTAGGATACCATAAATGGAACACATTAGTGCAATGGTATTGAGTAAATCACTACACAACACTAAGCATGTAAATATCATATAGAGTATATATAAGATAATACAAATTATAATGGTATACCATGATAAATAGTACATACTATAGCTAAGTGCCACATCTATACCATAATTTATGTCATACCATATGTCATGTGTTTATCATATAAAAATTAGCGATATATGACTATTTCATTAATATAATTATAATAAGGGTGCCCCACAAAAGGAAAACACCAAACCATTATAAAATCCTTTTCTATTAACTACCTTTATACTACTCATAACATGATGAGGGAATCACTAAGACAGTTGCCAACTAATATACCAAATCCAAATAGTATATGAAGATAACTATCAAACTAATGTATCAAAACCAAGTAGTACAAGGAAATAACTACCAAACCAATAAACCACAATAATCCATTTAAATCCTTATATAAAAATTATTTAAACTTGTAATTACTCAAAGGGATATAATAATAACCCATAAACATATAAAGTATACCATTCATACCAACACACTAAGGTAACACGGTATCCTACCAACTTATAACCCAAAACATACAACTACTTCGGTTATACTTTTGTAACAAGGCAACACAATATCCAAATATCCTAGGACACCTATTTATTAAATATCAATATCCCCCTACAAGGCTCATAAGTCACTTATAGAGTAAACTAGAGCCCTAGTCTAAATGTTGAAGTACTTGATGAAACCACTAAACCAAATTGAAGGCTCCTACATCATCTCTAGGATAACTAATCCTAAAGAGCAACCATTCCCAAATCTTAATGTCTTTCACTTTTAATATTAATATCTTAATGTGGTAATCATAAAACATTACATAATGCACAATAATTACAATTCCATACTTAACTTTTTTATTTCCAATTATTCAAGTCAACCCCTAAGGTTAATGATTTAAACCAAAGTTAAAGTCAACAATAAGGTCAACCAAGAAACCCATACAGTCCATTATAGTCTAATTATTTACACTTTTAGGCATAATAGGTCATAAATGACTAAAATATTCATATATGTTATTTTCTCAATAACCTCCCACTTTAATATAAATTATCATTAAAATTAAGTAAAATTCATGGTATGGATATGTATAATTAAAATAGGCACTTTAATATAAAATTATACTTTTGGAAAATTTTACAAGTGGATAAATTACCATTTTGCCCCCAAAACAAAATTAAGCTCATTTAGTCAATAAAATCCTAATCGTGCATAATTATTTTATCACAAATAATCCTATTATAGAAAGCTATCATATATATATATATATATATATATATATATATATATATATATATATATATATATATATATTAAAATACATAAATTTAATATGCACTTGCATAGAAATACATGGTCACATACTTAGAGAAACTAATAGCAATACATGGTGCATGCATACTTTTAATAAAATTACAAGGAAACATAAATTACACTTAAGCATAACATAGGAAACCTCAAAATTATATCACATGATTTTTACATATTTAGTTGGAGAAAATAGAGATACTTACCTCCTAAGAAAAATAGCAAAAATAAGAATAAAGAAGCAACACAAGCCCTGTCTCCTAACCGCTCTTCCTTATCCTTAAAAGCCCAAGACCCATTAAAAATAATTAGAATCTCACACATTTTTTTTATAAAAAAAATAACAAGGCACCACTATAATCAAAATCAAAAGGAGGAGATTTATACCCAACAAGGATTGATTCACCACAATAAGAAAAAAGAGAAGGCAACTCTCTAATTTTTTTCCTAAATCCAATATTTTATATTTAAGAAAATATAACAATGCTAGATAAGGAATCAATAAAAGAAAAACCAACAAGGAGGATAGGGAAAATAGAGGCGTGGGTCTTATTTAGGCTCAATAAGTTTAAGATTATTTAACAAAAATAATCAACATGAAAAGATAGGTGGGAGCAACCAATATAAGAAAATGAGATAAAGTTAATAAAAATAAAGCAAGATAATTGAGATATAAATAAGGGAGGGAGGATACTGAAATCTAATGCCAAGAGAAAAGGGGAGCTTGTTTGTTTAACACTTGAATGAAGGGGTAGATTGTGGAGTGTGTAAGAAAAAGTATGGTGGGTGTGTAAGAGTTATGACAATCCAAAAATTAGGCCAAATTAGTGACAGAGTGTAGGTGTGTCTAGGGGGTAGGAGAGGCAAAATTTAAGTAAAGGAAATACAGGTGAAGAAGGTTGGGTGTAACAAAAGTTTAAATGGCACAAGTAACATAAGTAGGAAGTGAAAAAAAAAATGACTTTGGCTCAAATTTTGGATGAATGAATGGGAAAAGGGTCAACTTGAGGTAAAATATGATCATGTAAGTTTAGGGAAGGAATTTTATGAGTGAAAAGTAATTTTAGGATTTATAGATTATTTTGAGTGGTGGAAATATCAATAAATATGATAAAATAAAGGAAAATGCCAAAAAACCTCAAACAATTATGAAAAATTATGGTAATCCTTAAAATGATATTCTAAACTCATGTAAATTTTCATGAATTTTTTTTAGATATAAAATATTCATATGATAGTCAACTAATATGCAATAAGGTAATTATAAAAATAAATATCAAAGATATTCCTAAAATCACAAAACTTTTAAGATCATTATACTTACCCATTTAAAACCTAAATGTAAGTTTTCAGAATTTTAACACATATTTGATATTATTTTTAGCTAACATATCTTAATTACATATTTTATGTATAAAATTTAAAGGAAAAAAAATCAAATGTACATAAAATTAAACCAAAATTTATAGATTTACAATTAAACTCATTTAGTATCCAAACTTTTTTTATAAAAATATTTTATAAGGTGTGACTTAAAAGTTAATAAATTTAAATAGTATTTTATAAGAAAAGTGTATCTAGTCATAACATCATAATTACTACATAATAAGCCAAAATAATATTAAATTAAAAAATATCCTACAATCATTAATATAATTAATTATACATAAAATAATACACTTTCATATTAATACACATATCTAGTGTTAGTTAAAAATGGGGTATTATAGTAATTTTAGGTTTTCTATTCTTTTGGATCGAGTACATGTCAACTTTAGATCATTTGGCCGTGATCCATAATGGTTTGTTTTACCATGTCAAGTTAGGATTAGGTTGTGTTACTTTTTGGGATTATTTGATATATTTTAGGGCTTGTGTCTATATTTTTTTTCTTCTGTTGGATAAGATCTTTTCAACTATTAGTTATTTTATCTTTATTGTTTAATCAATGATGGATTGAGTAGTTGAGCAATGATGATAGACGAACAATAAATAATTAACTAATATGATCAATTAAAGTTTTTTTATCATCAATTTTGAAATTATAAACATACATAAGCATATATGATATGATAAAATTGATTGATCTTCATAGTTTTCGCATTAATAAGTTAATGATATTAGTTCTCTACAATTTCCTTTCCCCTTAAACATCGATTTGGTGTTTGGTGTAGTGATATGGATTGAGTATATGAAATGTATCCACCATTTTCATAATGATAGTATCAGACGCGTGTGTATTGATCTTACATGCCTAATAATAATAATAATAATAATAATAATAATAATAATAATAATAATAATAATAATAATAATAATAATAATAATAATAATAATAATAATATAGTATTAGATTATATAGATGTCGATATATGTTTTACTTTTGTTCTATGCAAAGTAAAGCATAAATCTATGACGACTACTGTATGTAAAATATTCAAATAAGCATATACAATAAAACAAAACAAATTATATAAAGATCTATGGTGAAACACTATCTCAACTCTTGCATAAGATTGACACCACATAGTTGTGTTTATAGTTTGTTGTATTATATCATGTCTTAAATGAATTAATTTATGCTAGTGTTTGGTATAAAGCTTGTAGGTAATGTAAGATATTAGAAATTGTGTAATTATTATATATGTTATTGATTTATAATATCTATTGCTAAATTGGGCGCGTAGATAAACACCAGATGGAGTCTAGGTTGGACTGATTTAGTAGTAAATTGGATCAACTTTAGGGTAAATTGGATCAACATTGATCATTTTTCTCAAATTATATCAACCTTTATCATTTTCGCTCATAAGAATGTATGGGTATATGAGCATATGATTAAATAATAATATCAAAATTGCATATCTACTGCAATCTTATGGTTTCTAGTTCATCCATGAATTTTTTTTATAAAATGTGATATTTGAAAATCACATATTTATTACTGCTATATTAACAAAATATCACATATTTGTTGATATTTATTAATATTTGTTGTAAAAAAAACCATGACATGATACCCTGATATTGCATAACGACCTCAACCATGGTTTTATTAGTAGTTTATTAGATGAGAAAAATATGAATAAATTTTTTTTGGGTTTATTCTAAATTAGAAATAAATTTTTTTAAATAATTTTTTTTTAGTTTTTGTTCTATTTATGAATATTTTATCCAGTTTATTGCTTAAGCTTATTAGAATATATTAAAAATTAATATTTTTTTTATGTTTTATGCTATATAAAACAATCTATAAAATATAAGCTACACATTATACATATTTATATAATTTATGCTAGTTAATATGTCATTAATCTAAAATTTATAAACCAATGCATATATATGTCAACCAAAAATATGACTTAATTAAATTAAACAACAATCAAGACAAATTAAAATATATAGAATCAAACAAACAAAATAAATTAAAATTTGAGTTAGTTAACATGCAAGCCAAACATCCTACCCTCTTCACCCAAAAAATAAAATAAAATACATACCTATTATTTGGAAAACATATGTTTACTTAAAAGGAAACACATGCTTACTTAAATACAAATATTACATCTTTACTCTTTAATACTCTCTAGTGTGTGCTTAGTTCAACATTGTTTGGTAGGGTAATTGTAATAATGGAGCACAACACAAAAGTGTAAGTATACATGGTCATTCCAAGTAATAAACTGATGAGAGGATGACAATCCCATAGGGAAAAGATGAACAAAATATGCTCACCAAAGTCAAGTGCTATCTGAGCCTACTTATGTAATAAAAGTTGGTAGGGTGATGATGAACATAGAAAGAAGTGACTAAATTCTCAAGAAGTTACTAATATCATTATAAGATAGATAGGAAGGAAATTAGAAGATAGAGTCATGAGAGGATAATTATTAACACCAAGTGCATGTACCCTATAACAATTCATAGCATGTTAGGCTCCATGGATATTAATAGTTTTAGACTCACTGGGTTCCACTTAGTGGTGAAACATACTCTCAGGTCACCCCCATCATGATTTATGGGCCTCCACAATGTCACGTAGTGAGAGTTGGAGGATTAATAATAAGTTTTCTTTACCTTTTAGTGCCAATCATATCATCATTTGTCATCATAAATTCTGCACATTATCATAGTTGATATAGAATTCAGATGAGTGCCTAATGTGGCCAACATTCAACACTTCAACAAACACAACTCAATAAAATGAAATATCATTTAACCCAACATTACTAAAATGATAACAATTACAGCAACAAAGGTTTCCAACCTTTCCTTTCACTAAAGAGTTTAGCCAATGCTAAAATCCTTCTAGCCAAACAGAAAATAAAGAACAGAAAGAGGGGAAGGGCTGGATAGATCATGGTAATCCAACCTCTATCTATCCTAATCACTTATTTTTTCCTCTCTCACTTGAGCTTTGTTGGGACTCTTCTTCTTTTTTTCCTTTCTCTACTACTCTTCCATTGATATTGTTATCTCTCTCTATTGATGATAATGATTTGTTGATGATCCATCATGCCTTTGCTTGATATCTTCATGGGGTATTTATAATGTGCAATCGTGTAGATAGGATAAATGACCTCTAGTTCTACGATGGTCAACTATACCCACGTGTTAGGTGGTTGTAGCCTATGTTATGTGACAACACCCTGCAATGATCCCCTGGTGAATGCTGCCAACTTTAGAAAAATTGTACATTCTTCTTTTGTTGGTGTGCATACTTGTGATGGAGACTTGTGCGATTGCTCTTGTAGTCTTGACAGGGTGCATATATGCTTTGATATGCTGGGATATTGTCGTTCTTACACATGACTTGAAAGTAACTGAGTAAAATTATTAATCCTATGAGGTGTCATAAGAGTGAAAAGTGTTGTCAATTTATAGGATATAAGAACTATTTTTAGGGTAAACTCAAGCAAGTCATGTGAGATCTCAAAAGATGAAAAAATTGTTAAGAAACACACCTTATAACTCCCTCATGTAGTAAAAATTATAGATATAATGATACTCGTAGGGACTTTTAATTAGCTCAAATCCACTCATATCACTTCCCTCAAACTTGAGCTATTGCTTGTCTCGAGAAACATTATGACAATATAAATGGATACCCCTATGTAAAATAAGGAATCAATTCATATCATTTAATCATATGTAGGAGATAAATCAAAAGGGTCAGCAGTGAGTTGTGTGTGGAAGGAATTTTTATGGATTTCTCTTTAATGCCTCCTACTATACCAATAAGGGTCATCAAGGCACTTGTGAACTCAACATCCTCTTCCATTAGTCGGCCTGCTCACAACCCCTAAGTGAGATATATATATATATATATAGATTGCAGCAAGATAGGGTTTCCTTAGGTTGTCATTATCTTTTTACATGAGTGTATATCTGGGTCTCAAACAGGTTACCCTGGTTACTCCACCCAAACACCTATTCTAGAAATGTTCAAGCAAGCTTGCTACCCTACTAAACGTTTTAATGCAAGTGCACACATGGTTCTCATGCAAGTGCCCCTAGTTACTAGGTGTTTCAGGTAAGCTCCCCTCTCTACTAGTAATATGCCACGATAGGCTCTTAATTTTTAAGTTCAATTCCCCCAAAATTAGTAAATTACCTCCTTTAATGGGTGGTCATGGCAGGCCTTCTGATATTTTTTCTTGAGGATGTCTTAGTTAACCAGTCTTTCTCCTAAGTGCAAGGTTTGATAGGTGCTCTTGTGAAGATAGTCCTCATTTCCTTATGTTTGAAGTATTTTCATGTTGATGGCTTTAACAAACCCTGCTTATGTAAGGTAACAAAAATAGGTATGGCCAAGAGGTCAACATGCCTCATAAGGCTTTCTCAAATTAGCTCAATTATTTCACAAATAAGGTATTATGGTCTCAAGTAATCAGTACTATCACTGCTAATGTATGCACATGTATTATTATAGGGATAATTACTCAATTAAGATAGAATTTGATATGATAAGTAATAGGGATACCTTTAATGCTGAGATTATGCACAAGATTCATCATCAAGAAAAAAAATTGAAAGATCTATGCAACAAAAAAACATTCGAGGAAAAAGTCAACGACATTAATTAGTACTAGGTAACAAAGATAAAATTGAAACATACTCATATATTACCTAGGATAGGCCCTCTTGTGGACAAAAGTAGAGAGTATCCACCGTTAGGGTGGGAGGGAAGGAAAACTAAAAGATAAGATAGGCATGCTGCTAGGATTTGACATAAATAAATAAAAAAAGGAAAATATCCATAAAGCAACTAGCTACTTTTTTATATTGACATGAGTTATATGGACTTTAATGGTATGGTTGTGGGTGGTGTAATAGTGATTGGCATGTGCTCAAATTCTTCCTTTTCACTACTATCCAGGTCCATTTCTTGTACTAAGATGTTAACCTGGGTGCCTATTGCTCCTTTACCTTCTAATAAGGGGACATATTTGACCTTATTATGCTGTTGTGCACATGCAAACTTACTCGATTGCCTTTCCTTGACCTACCTTCTGAGTGTCATAATTTTGGCTACGCCAAAAGAGTGATTGATACCGTCATCCCTGGCTTAACCTTTTTAGATTCTAATTCGATCAAACCAAAAAATTCTAGTGTAGTAAACAACTTTGTGATAATTGTGATTATCTCCTCTTGCCCTCTTAACAAAATGTCTATGTTGTCCTTCAGTGCCTACATCCTTGCCTCCAACCTTACCTGATGTTTCACTAGATGTGGTGGTGGTGACTTGGCCTTAGGGGTGGGTAATGGAATGTCAAAGAAGAGGTTTATAACTATTTAGTTTATGAAGTGGGGATATTGACTTTTTCTTTGTTGGGCTACCAAGGGTACTTTTGCCCTGACACAGAGGCCATCAACTAAGGCAGTTTTGAAGATTAGACCCTACAGCTATGTGGCCACTAGCTATAGTTAGTCTGTTATAATTTTCCTAACATCAATAGTGAATTTTATGAGGATGTAGTATAGTAAGACCATACGGTTAAAAGAAATTGAGAAATCATGAGTGGTGGGTAATAAACAACTTTGAAGGTACCAAACGTTTGCCTAAGGTAGGAGCTACGAGCGGTCATAGTGGATAGCACCATTCATGGTGACTCTCCATTGTGTGCTAGGCTTGGTTATTGTGGTGAGAATGTCTACTACAAAATCTTTGGTAGGTTGTCAAAAGATGTGGTCAATTGGGTAGGCTATAAAGGCTACTGATGGTAGTAGACAAGTAAGAGACTAACTTTCCACAAATGCAACCTATATTCATCTTACATTTTGTGTTGAGGTTACTATAGAACTTTAAGATTATGAGAGGAGATATTTTAGGGGTGTTGACAGAAAGTGGCCCAATGATGTGGCCAATTAGATTGATGAGGTAATGGGGGTAGGTAAAGCAAAAACCCTATAAAAATAAAAATCACGATTTGCTAAGTTATTAAAAAGTTCCTGGATAGTTTTGGATTAAAAAAATTGCAAGTGAGTTGGTTGAGTGCTTGATTGGGGTAGCAGAGAAATAGGTTTCCTCATCATCATTGGTGGAGAAAAACCCGTTCGAGGAGATTGACAGTGCTAGATATTTTTTGAAGGACATAAGTTTTTTAGAGGAGGTTTAGCTACTGCTTTGGCTACAAAAACCATTTATTTTTCATGGCATTGTGGGGTTAAAGGCATTCAGTGATGATGAAATGGGTGTAGTTATTCACGGTGGTGTATATTCTTGTGAGGTGGTGGCGATGGTGGTGTCATCTTTTTTGCCAAGAAGGGTGTGGTGGCTAGATAGTCGTCAATAAGGTGTTCCTCCTATAATGAAAGACTTTGTAGAATCTTCTTCGACATTTGGAGCAGGGAAGGTTGGGGTAGGGTGTTGAAATTGGGCAGATGAGAGGCAACTTAAAAAGACAAATGGGGGAATGGATGGGATTCACAAAAATCAAAGTTAGATAGGTAAGACATACCTGGGGGAGAATGCGAGGGACCATTCATGTACACTAATCAGCCACCTGGCACATGATACAGCCAAATCATTCTATAAGATTAGGATCGTCAGCATCCTTTATCTTTGTGACACGTGGAACACACCTCTCTACCCCTCCTTTCACCTACTCATTAACTTGGTAATTAAAGCACTACAAAATTATATAAATTATAGTTGTTCATTTTTTAGAAACTATAAAAAAAATCAAAGTAAAGCGTATATAATACGAGTTAAAATAAGAGATAAAAATTATAGGTTGCCTCCTCTGAGTGCTTAGTTTAATGTCCTCAGCTTGACAACTTGATGTGACTCTATGAGGTTCTTAAGAAAAGCATCTAAAATTCCTTGTTAAGATTCTCAGTCAGATATGGTTTTACTTAGTGGCCATTGACCTTGAATGTTCCTACTTTCTTTTGGTCCTTAAGATCCACAACCTAGTATGGATACACCTTGACAATTTCATAGGGGCCATACCATCTTGATTTTAACTTCCCAGGGAACATCTTTAACCTTGAGTTATAGAGCACCACCAACTGCCTTGGATACAACTCTTTTGGCTTTAAGTGTTGGTCATGAAATTTTCTGGTCCTTTTCTTGTATAACAAAGCACTGTTGTATGAAGCATCCCTTAGCTCTTTGAGCTCATTCAACTATAATTTTTGTGCTTCTCCTATAGTGGCTAGATCAAAGTTGACAGTTTCAAAGGCCTAATATGATTTTTGCTCTAACTCAATAGGTAGGTGACAAGTTTTTCCAAATACAATATGGTAGGGTGACATTCCTATGGGAGTTTTGAATGCTATCCTATATGCCCATAATGCGTCATTTAATCTGGCTAACTAGTGTTTTCTAGTAGGGTTTACTATTTTCTCCAAAATTCTTTTAATTTCCCTATTAAAAAGATCAGATTGACCATTAGACTGTGGGTGATAGGCTATAGCTACCCTGTGATGAGTTTTATATTCTTGCAAAAGTTGTTGAAATAGCTTATTGCAAAAGTATGTGACACCATCACTGATGATTGCCTTAGGAGTCACAAATCATGTGATAAAATTTTGTTGTAGGAAGTGGATCACCACTTTAACATCATTAGTTGGCCGTGTAGTGGCCTCTATCCATTTGGATACGTAATCCACCGATATCAAAATGTATTAATTACCAAGGAGGATGGAAATTGTCCCATAAAATTAATTCCTCCTACATCAAACAATTACACTTCCAAAATTCCTGTTTGAGGCATCTCATTCTTTGCCAAAATGTTCCTAGTCAGTTAACATTACTAACAGTTTTGGACCTCTTCCCTAGCATCTTTGAATATGGCGATCCAATAAAATCTACTCTTTAGAACCTTTGTTGTAGTCCTTATTCCTCCAAAATAACATCCATAGGCTGCGTGGCAACAAGCGGCCAAGATTTCCTTAGCCTTATATTCTCTTACACACCTTCTTATTAGTCTGTCAGCACATTGGTGAAATAGGAATGATTCATCCTAGTAGTAGTACTTGAGGTTATGGAAAAATTTCTTCAACTTTTGGTGAGATTTGTCAGGGGGTGGTATTTTTCATGCCAGGTAGTTGGCAATATCGAAATACCGGGGTGGTTGACCCTGCTTGACTTTTTGGAGTTGTTTATTGGGGAAGTTCTCTGTAATCTAGACTTGTTTTTTATCCTCATTATACCCTTCTAATCTTTAGAGATGGTATGCAATTTGATCATCCTTTGATAATGATCCTTGATCTCAACATCAAATTCCTATATAAGTAAGATCCACCTTAGCAATATAGGTTTGGCCTATTTTTTTAGCAAGTAAAAAATGAATAACAGAATGCTCAGTAAATACAACCACTTTAATTCCTACGAGATAAGATAAGAACTTATCAAATGCAAAAAAATATTGCTAGTAATTCCTTTTCTGTAACAGTGTAATTCAATTGCACCTCATTGAGTGTTTTATTAGCGTAGTAAACGCTATGAAAGAACTTGTTCTTTCATTTCCCTAGGACTGATCCTATAGCATAATCATTGACATCACACATTAGTTCAAAGGGTAGAGTCCAATCAGGTCCTATAATAATAGGGGCTTCGGTGGGTGCTAACTTTATTCTCTCAAAGGTTGTCATTAATACCCCATTTTTAGAAATCTTAATAATAAATTAATAATAATATGATTAGCTATAATTATTATTTTAGGAGGTTTAATTTTAAATGTGTGATTATTTTTCATATTATTTTGACGGTTTAAGTATAAATTTAATTAGGTTAAAATTTTGATAGAAATTAGGTTATTTAAATTAATCCTAGTTTTTACTTGTAAATTTATTTTAAATTATTTTATTAATAATTAATCTTTTAATCCGTAATCTAAAAATAATTTCCTAAGAAGTATTTTTGATTATTTTACTCTTTCCGATTATTTTTAAAACTTATCCTAATTCAAATAAATTCTTCCGAATTATTTTCTACCAAATTAAACCTAAAATTAAATTAATAAATTCCTATCCTATTAATTTATCCCCTACTCTACCCTCTACCGTACCCCAAATATCTTCCTCAAATATTTTTCTGTCTCCCTCATTTTCTGACTAACCCATCCTCTGCCTTATATACATATGCATGCCTCATCTCTACATTTATACACACATATACACGCTACATTTACACATTCTGTGCACACACACGCATACACTCCACCAACCAAACAACCCCTCCCCCTCTATTCTTTTTGGCAACCCCAACCCACTATTCCTACCAGTAGCCCCCCTCCTAATTCTTTAGGCTAAACCCCCCGAGCAGCACACACATACACTGTGCATTCCCGCATAGCCTCAACCTCCCATTCTCCTCCCCTTTCTCTTGTTCGGTTTCCTTCTTCTACTCCCAAAAGAACCACCACCCTCCAGCATAGCCCCCCAGCAACCGTCCACCATCGCCAAAAAACCCCTAAACTAGCAACCACACATGCATACCCTACCCTCTCCATCTCGTCGCCAACCATGCACCCATCTCCTTGCTTCTACCCCAGTGCACCAACTCCACCATTTCCCTACCTTCCCTATAGCCACCAGCCTCTAACAGCCCCATCAACACTCCCCGTTGAGCCAGCCTTTGACCACCATCGCACCAGCCTCCTCCCTCTTCTTTTCTTCATCTAGCGCCCCTGCCACTTCCATCACCATCCACCGAACCCAGTCCACCATTCTCCACTCTCCTGCGCCATATGTAACACCCAAACAACCACCATCCCACCATCCCATCTCCTCTTCATTTCGTCCGCCTACCCGCCCATCGCATGCAGCCCCTACCCCTTCCTTTCTCTGCCCCTTCGATCCCTAGCTTTGCACCCCGACCGCACGACACCCAGCCACCCTGCTTGCACCATCCTTCCCAGCCAACCACCACCGAGCCACCCGACCAACCCTTGCAGCTCTCCCTCCTCAAGCTTCGTGTATGCAGTGTGAGTGAGTGTGCGTGTTTTAATAAAATTTTGGTATATATATTAAATGTAAGGGTATTTTAGTAATTTTTGAAAAATAAATATTTTATTATTATAATTAATATTTTACCTGATAGATATTAATTCGGTAATTTCAATATTATTTTTAGGTACAAAAGTTGATTAGCGGGATCCGATAACTTTAGTAAGATACCGCTATTTTTGCGTTTTTACTAGAATTCAGGTAACCGTTGTACCTTACTAAAATTATAACTATTGCGTGATAGCACATTAGGGTTTTTGGTGTATAAAATATGTTAAATATGATTTGTTATGTTATAATTATGTGTTAATTATTATAATCATGAAAATAGAGAAAACGAGTATATTATTTGATGTAAATTATGTTGGATTTGAAAGTATGATTAAAATGATTCTAATGAAAAAAAATAATTTATATAATAATTATGTATAAAATAATAGGTTGAGTATGCTTAGATATAATTATGGATTAATTATTATGGATATGTGCCCTATGGGAAATTTAGTCATTTTTATGTATTATGATATTTATCTTGAAAATCATGTATAATATGTATTAGCTATTGTTGAGTATGTGAGTATGTGTTTTGGATGGATTAAAGGTGTGAAAAAGGATTTTATGTGCAAAATTATGTACAAGGGCAAAATGGTCATTTGACATATTTGATAATTTAAATCGTGTAATGAATAATTTATTTATGGTGTTTTAGCCTTTTCATGATAAATGAATAAATAAAATGGAATTAGTATTTAAATAGATGATAATCTAAGAATTTTAGTCTTAGGGTATTTTGGTCATTTTCGTCCTAAAGTTATCTGCTCCTCGTTAACCCTGATCATCAATTCTCCCTTTTACATGTCTATTAGGGTCATATCAGTGGCCAATAAAGGCCTACCCAAAATGATAGGGACCTCCTTGTCGGCCTCATGGTCAAGGATTATGAAGTCTACTAGAAAGATGAACCTATCTACCTTTACTAACACATCTTCAATCTTTCCTTCAGAATGGGCATATGATCGATCAATGAGTTGTAGGGTAATAGTGGTAGGCCTTGATTCCCCAATACCTAGCTTCTTGAAAAGGGGCATATGCATCAAATTGATACTAGCACTGAGGTCACAAAGGACCTTACTATAATACTTGTCATTGATGGAACAAGGAATGGTGAAACTACTAGGGTCCTGTAATTTTCTAGGTAGTTTTTGTTGGAAAATCAAACTACATCCCTAGGTCATCGCTACCATTTCATATTCACATAGTCTTCTCTTTCGTGTTAATATGTCCTTTAAAAATTTTGCACAATTAGGCATTTATTAGAGGGCTTCCACCAATGGTATGTTTATATGCAATTGATGAAGAATCTCTAGGAACTTATCAAATTGCTTATCCTGTTACTGTTGCTTGAGTCATTGAGGGAAAGGTGGTGATGTAATAAAGGGTTTAGGAATGATGTTCGACAACGGTTTACTATTCTTTTTTGGCTCATGTGTTGACATAGTGTGTTCTTCTAGGTCTTTGGTGAGGTTTGTCTGTAGTTGGAAAGGTGTACAATTTGACTTTTTCTTCTGAGTTGCTGTCTTATTTGTTAGGTTAAGGCTCATCCTTAACTCCATCCTATTAGTAGGGAGGTGTAATTTTCGTACCCATTATGAGGGTAATGGCTTTATACTACTCCTTACCTTCTCTTATGGGGTTCTCAGTATCATTGAGTAGAGTGCCATGGGGTTTTCTACTCAGAGCTGTAGCTAGCTGCCCCATTTGTGTTTCTAGGGTTCTCAGGGAGGTTGTG
The DNA here is from genome assembly GCA_030549775.1 of Tamarix chinensis. NCBI lineage: Eukaryota > Viridiplantae > Streptophyta > Magnoliopsida > Caryophyllales > Tamaricaceae > Tamarix > Tamarix chinensis. The sequence continues at coordinate 63,782,453 of CM060174.1, forward strand.
TTGCTTTGGATTGCAACATCTGTTTTCACCATATTCTTTTAGGATATTTTCATGAGAGTTGGATTTATTACGTTGGGTAGGAATTTGGTGAGATTGTAATTGTTGAAGGTGTAGGGGTTGAGGTTGGTAATAACGCTATTGGTTGTATTAGTTGGCCAGGGTTCGCACATTATTTTGGTTAGACCATGAGAATTTAGGATGTTGTCTCTAGATTAGGTTATAATGATTATCATAAGGCGGTTGAGAGTTCGTAACCTTGTTTCCCATGCAATTCACCGATGCTGGATTTGCTGGACATTGCTCAAACAAATAACCTTCTCCATAGTGTACACATAATAAGGCATTTGTTGAAGTAGTGGAATGCTCCTCTCTTCTGTGTACCTAATAGTTAGCGGGAGCAATATTTCTCAATAGATTAGTCATAGATGCTACCTCAGCTCATAGGGCTGTGATGGCATCGACTTTAAATGCTCCCATTATTCTCACCTTAAGAATGCTTATGGCACTACTCCACTGCTCGTTGTTGCATGCTATTGTCTCGATAATCTCATAAGCTTGGTCATAAGTTTTACTTAGTAGGGCACCAATGGTTGAGGTGTCTACCAAGTTTGGTTTAGTCCATTATAAAATGTTTCTATTTGCAACCAGTGAGGGGTTCTGTGGTTTGGACATTTCCTTAACAATTCTTTAAATTTCTCCCATGCATCGTGGAGTGTCTCCTCTTATTCTTGCAAAAATGTTACATTGCTATGTCTAAGATTGGAATTTTTATTGGGAGGGAAATATCACATAAGAAATTTTTGAGTTAAGTCATCCCAAGATGTGATTGAACCATTTGGTAGGGAAGTCATCCATTCCCCAGCATAGTCTCTAAAGGAATAAGGGAATAAATTAAGTAGTAGGGAGGTTTTTGGAACTCCCTACATTTTAAAAGTGTCATTAACTTCCATGAATGCTCTAAGATGAAGGTGTGGATCTTTAGTAGGTTGGCTATTAAATTACCATATGGTTTGTAGCATGAGGAACATGACAGGTTTAAGCTCAAAATAAGGGGCTTGGATTTCTAGATGGGGTATGGTAGGGTCAAGGTGGTCTTGAACTGGTAAAACATAATCCCAAATGGCTCGGTTACAATCATCTTCTATGGGTGGAGCTTGCATTCCCATAGGGTTTATGTTGATGTGAGAGGGTAATATAGGTAATCCTTCCCTTTGGTTTGGTTGTGGTACAAATAGTCCGTTGTTGCCATTGTCAAGCTTTTGTGGGCCCAAATGACTCATGTTGCTAAAAATTTCTAATGTTGATAGCTACAACTACTAGCACTTAAAAAGGCTTAGGTTTGAAGGGCGCTACTGAAAGCTTTTTTTAGGTCGTGTAAGAGGTGTCAGCCTCGAAATTGGCGGTAGAGCGAGTAGCCCAAAAAACTCTATACCTTCCACTATTTCTGCATTTCATTATTGATTTGGCCCGCTTCAAAAAAAATGAGAAAAAAGGGGAGGAACAAGCAACGTTATCCTTGATGTTGTTCATGGTGCAGGGCTACCCGATTCCTACGTAGGGTGCACTCTATCTCTACATTGATAGATACTAGGGTACCTTGATAAGTTCTATTCATACGAGGGTTAGTCCTTTAAAAACAAAAGAAACTAACATTTACAAAAAATCTATTATTACCTATGTATGATCAAAATTCAAAGGATGCTATCTTTCAATATATAGCAATTTTTAAAATTCAATATGTTTCCCAGAAACAACGCCGAAAACTTGGTGTGTACTTAGTTCAATATTGTTTGGTAGGGTAATTGTAATAATGGAGCACAACACAATCGTGCAAGTATACACAATTGATCCATATAATAAAGTGATGAGAGGATGTCAATCCTATAGGGAAAAGATGAACAAAATATGCTCACCTAAGTATTCTATGAACCTACTTATGTAACTAAAAATTGTTAGGATGATGATGAAAATATAAAGAAGTAAACAAATGCTCAAGAAGTTACTAATATTAATGTAGGATAGATGGGAAGGAAATCAAAAGATAGAGTCATAAGAGGAGAATTGTTAATACCAAGTGCATGTACCCTATGACAATTCATAGCATGTAAGCTCAACGAATATTAATACTTTTAGACTCACTAGGTTCCACTCAGTGGTGAAACATACTCTCAAGCCATCTTCATCATGGTGCATGTGTAATACTTTGAGTTAATACGACCATGTGGGGGCTACCCTGGAGTGCTTTTGGATTGATTGGATGACCTTATAAATGAACATGGGTCCACTCAGTATGGTTTTGCCTCACTCATGCCCTTCCTAATAAATTTTCAATTTTTTTTAAACTTCTCAGGAGGGTCAGCCATCCTAAAAATTACTCCACAACTATTATGCTTAATTGTGGATTTCTTAATATAGAATAACTAAAAGTATGGTATACCATGTTAATATAAATATCCAGATCAATTATAACACTCCACTCAATTTGGGGTTATTACATTCACCCCCGCTCAAAGAATACAATGTCCTCATTGCACCTCAACCATTAACTGTTTCAATAAAATTCATCCTAAGAATCATCTTGCTAGGTGGCTAACTAGCTTGTCCAAGCTCAGTTCATGATTTTATTTTCTCTCTGATACTATTTGTAACATCCCGAGTCAATATGACCATATAGGGGCTACCTTACAATACTTCTAGATTGATCGGCTGGCCCCTACTAGCCATTATGCCACCCTCCTCCTACACCATACACCCCCTACACAGTCCTAAGCCGCTAGCACCGACCACCCTACAACCGACCCCTACCTTTTCCTTCCTTCTTCCATTGAACCCCTTACACCACCACCTTATCCACCTCTCTTCCTCCCTTCCACTGCCACCTCAACCTCCTCTCAGCCACCAAACACCACCCCAACATCCTCCTTGCACCACCTACCTCTCCCCCTTCCATTTTCTTCTTCTTTCCCTTCCTTCCTCTTCTCCCTCCTTTTGCTACACCCTCTTTCTACAGCCATTGCCACCATCTCTGCCACCCCTAAGTCACCACACTCTGACTTACAACCACCTCCTACACCCTACCTTACCCCTATTGTAATACCCCAAAAATTTCAAAAACCTATATTGTAATAAATGACTTTATTTGAAATAAAATTTACTTGTAAAATTATTTATTTTAATTATTTTATGGATTTTAGAGTATATAAATTTGGGTAAGATTATTTAATAAATTAAATATAAATATTTTGCTAATTATCATATTATTTTTATAAATTCCCAAACAAATATTTTACCAACTTTATCCTTTTTAAACTAATATATTAGATTATAATAAATTAAATTATTAAATTAAATAATTTATCAAGAATATTACATTTTATGATTTTATAAATTAATTTAATTTATTTCCCCTATTTTCTCATTTTTCCTTTTTCTTTTCCTTCCCCCTTTTCTCCTTTTTCTCTTTTTCTTCTTCTTTCTTCTCTTCTCTTTTTTCTCCTTCTTGGGCCGCCCGCACCGGCTTGCTTCCCTCCCCTCCCCTGTGCGTTGGGCCTCAGCCCACCTCTCCCTCTCCCCCTCAGCCCCTCTCTCTTGCGCACCTGACTCGTCCGGCCTCCCCTTTTTTTTTCTTTTCCCCATGGACCGGTCGGCCTGCTGCTTTCCTTTCCCTCGACCAGCCACCACAACCTCCTTTTTTTTCTTTCTTCTTTTTCTCAGGCGACAACAACCCGACCCTCTGCAGCTGCCGCCCAACCACCTGCGACTGCTGCCGCCTGCCGCTGCACCTGCCCCTGCTACTCCCTCCCTCTACCCTGTCCTCTTCTCCCCTCTTTCGAGCTGAGCTACCCCTGCACCCTATCCATGTCTACAACTCCCTCCTTCCCGTCGCCGCCCTCTCCCTACCACCCTACCGCCTCCCTACCGCCCTATGCCCTACCATCTGCCCCTTGCCTTTCCTCTTCTTTTCTCCTCCCATTCGCCCATTTTCTTGTCCCATTTTCAAGCCATCTTCTTTCCCCCGAGCTCCCTCCTCTCTCCTTCCTTCTTTCCATTTTTTTTTCTGTTTTCCCTCTGTGCTGCCGCCGTCCGCCGCTCCGACCGCAGTACCCAACCCCTGCGCCGACCCTTGCCACCACCCCCTACTGCCTTGCACCCCCACGCCGCCCCCTCGAGCCCTACACTTCCTCCCACCTCCACCCATTTCTGCTTTTCTCCCCATTTTTCCCCTTATCACCAGCCATCTTCGCCGCGTTGCCGCCGCCGTATCCGCCGCCTTCAGCCGCCACGAAACCATCCTTGGTCACCACCAACACCCCCTCTTCACTTCTGCATCCTTACCTTGCCTCCAAACCTCCCCGACCACCCTCTTTTCTAGCCTAAAGACCTCAACCCGAACATGGCTCATTTTCTTCCTTCACCCCTCTTCGAGCCTTTTCCCCTCCCATTTATGCATGACACTCACGCTGCTCATGCAGCGTGACCTTTTCCCCTTGTGTTGGAAATTGTTTGGAAAATTTTTGGAGGTATAATGATAATTATTTAAAGTGTTTTATTAAATAAATTTCTTTTATAAAGCCTTATCCTTTTTATTTCTTATTTCTAACACAATAGTGATGAATGTTATTTTAGGTGTTGAATTGCTAATTATGCTTGGTAAGGTTTGACATTTTGCGGGATTAAGGTAACCGTTAAATCTCGCTTAAATGCATGGATTAACGCATGTTATCACATTAGGCATTATTAATGTGTATTATGCTTGATATATGTTGCTTAGCATATTATATGTGGTTATTGTGTTTATTGATGAAAAGGAAGCATGATAGATTGATGATATGTATGGGGATATTATTTAAGGTAGTAATTTGGTGGTTAGGGAAAATGTTAATTATTATCCATGTTGTTATATGCTATGGTGATATTTAATACATGTTTAATATTTTGCTAGCATTAGGGGATTTTATTAATGTATATTGTACAAGAGTATGACCTAATACATACATATATATATATATATATATATATATATATATATATATGTCCTAATAAGCATTATATTAATTATAAGAGTCATGGATGAGGCATTAAAGTTAATATTTCATGTAGTGTTAATAATAATTTAATAATAAGGGTGTATAAAGAGTAAAATGGTAAATTTATTAATAAAAGGAGAAAATGGTAATTCTGAAAGTAGGGGGTAACATTGTAATTTTGTGAATAAAGGATGAAATAGTAAATTTGTAATAAAAGGGGCAATTTGGTAATTTTGTAATAAAAGGGGCAATTTGGTAATCTTGTAATAAAAGGGGCAATTTGGTAATCTTGTAAAAAAATGGCAATTTGGTAAATTGTAATAAAAGGACAATTTGGTAATGTTATAATAAAAGGGTAAAATTGTAATTTTATAATTAAAGAGCAAAATAGTAATTTTATGATTAAAGGACGAAATGGTAATTTTACGATTAAAGGGAAGAATGGTAATTTGGACGTTAAAGGAGGTAAGATAGTAATTTTATAATTAAGGATAAATGGAAATATTCTGAGTAAAAGGGCGATATGGTAATTTTTTGGGAGCTAAGGGGGTAAAATGGTAAATTTGAAGGTAAAGGGGTAAAACGGTAATTGTGTAAATCAAAGGGGTAAAATTGAACATTGGAAAGGAGTAAATTAGAAATAATAATTATTGAGAAGGGTAAAATAATAAGTTAAATAACTAAAGGGTAATTTGATAATTTAATAGTAGAGAAGGGTAAAATGGTAAATATGATAAATGTGAGGGGTAAGTTGGTAATTTAACTGACTGGAGGGTATTTTCGTAATTTTGGATAATGGAGTAGGGTAGTTGGTAATTATGACAATTAAGAAGGGCAATTCGATAACTTAAATAACTAAAGGGTAATTTGGTAAATTTAATAACGGAGAAGGGAAAAATTGTAATTATGATCATATGCAAGGGTAATTTGGTAATTTCACCAACCAAATGGGAAATATGATAAGTGTAGCAATTATGAGGAATGAACGGTGATCTAAAAAGCGTAGGACGTAATTTGATAACCTAAACCGGATAAGGGGTAATTCGGGAATTATGTAACCTAAAGGGTAACAGGGTAATTTGTTAATGAGGAATGGATGACTTGGCGATTACATAAGTAAGGGGGTAAATAAGTGATTTGTACCTAACTTGTTGTTGTGATTGTGGAACCTGATAATGTGATTTAAATAAGGCTGATTAGCCGAGTAAGAGTACCTGATGATTAGTATGGCCTTGATGGTTTCTCTGTGATAGCTTGGATAACCATCTGAATATGAAACGACTTATAATATCAGAACGGTTGAGAGTAAATAAATATCTGATTGTCGTGCCTTTGTGATCACCTTTAATTAAGACACTATTACTTAAAGTGAAAGACCTCGAGATCGGGAATGGTGACTCCTTAGGGGTTGCAACCCTAAGGGCGTGGTTTAGTCCACGATTATTATGGTATTTGCTGGTGTGCTTTTGTGCCCCAGCCAGGCCCTATATCTTACTCTTTCTAGCTCTACGGACCTAGTTAGGGGGTATGCATACTTATGGATTAGGTGTTCTTGTCGGTAGGGTACTGAGTTAGCTTTATGCACCAGTACGACCAGGGTACCTTTGCGTCCTTGGATTCGTGGTTGAAGGGTACTGAGTAGCTGATGTGCACCGGTATGACCGGTGTACCTTTGTGTCCCAGGTTATTGATCTCCCGTTCGAGGAAAATAAATATGATTGATGTGATGACTAAAGAAAGGAAAGATACTATATTTGAAAGTGGAATATAAATGAGCCGGGCCTAGTGATTTATGATATTGAGTACCGGTCCACCGGTTATAATAGTGGCCAGGAGCGTTGTGCCCTGGATGATTATTTATATATCCCGGTCCACCGGTTATAATAGTGGCCAGGAGCGTTGTGCCCTGGATGATGATTTTATATATATTTCGGTCCACTGGCAATAATAGTGGGGGTCCCGAGCTCAATAAAACCAGTTATGTATGTGAACAAAATTATGGGCAAGTACTAATCACTTATAGTGGAGCAATGGCTTAAGGCCTGATTGTTTGAGTTTGCGTTATGACTTGGCTTAAGACCGTAAGTACCGATTGTTTGTAAGGATATATTGATATGCTATGTGAACGTTAATTATGTGAATGTTACATATGTATGTAGCTTGTTTCATGCATGTGTTACATTGCGGGCCTGCTTTTAAGTGGGACTTTAAAGGGTTACTCAGTACCGTAGTACTGAAGGGATTCCCTTTATGGGGCCCCTGCCTATTCAATGGGCAGTGCCCTTGCAGGTCTTTTTAGGTGCTACTCAAGTGGGCTACGGGAAAGAGAGTAAGGAGTTATCCGGTATCGTTAGGGTTTTCCTCCTTCTTCATTTAATTTCATGCTTTTTGATGTTATGTTGTTACTTTAACCACCATTGGTGGATTTTATTCCTGTAAACGATTTGATGAGCTACTCTGATTTAAGTATGTTGAATTTCTTACAATTTACTCTGATTTATGCATGTTGAATGTCTTTCAAATTGTATTTCATTTTTCTTAGCCTTAGCACTTGGTACTGGAACGGTATGAGTGAACCGGTCTGGTATTGAGTGTGGCAGTAATAATCCCAAAGTTCACGTTTTACTTAATTTGCTTCCGCTAATTTCCTTTAATTAACGAAATTTTTCAGTAGTGAATTTGGGGGTGTTACACCTATAGCTAACAACCACACCCAAAACTTCTCCCTCAACCTACCCGAACCCTCCTCTTCATTCCCATTTTCCTCTCCTTTTGTTCGGTTGCATGACTCATACTACATGGCAGCATGTGCTAAGTCATGTAAATTATGGGTATATTTAGCCCTTTTTAAGGTATTATATATTTATTAATTATATATATATTTAATTAGTAATTTTAATAAAAATAAATCCTTTATTTATCTAATATAAATATTACACTTGTGACATTATCTTAGATACATAATTTCATTAATCGAAGCTTAAGAATCTTAATACGGGATACCCGTTAAGGTTGGCTTTGTTGGAAATAAGGTTACTATTATACTCACTAAAATGTATGGATTATTATATACGAGCACATTAAGATTTTTGGTATGTGATTTATGTAAATATGTGTGTTACTTTCCCATTCCATGATTATTATGTTGTCTTATATATGGTTTGATATGTGTGAAAAGGGTGACTAAGAAAAAGGGGTTGATGTTGATAATGAGTGTGCATATACATGCTAGGCTAAGAGAGTATGGACATTTATAAAGAAATAGAACAAATAGGAACCCTAAGGCCAATTTGGTCATTTGGACACCTCTAGGTATTTAAACCTAAGTGGGATGCCAAATGTGTTAGGAATGTTGTTAAGAGTGGATATGGGGGTTTGGTGGATTGTAAATGTATGTGATAATAGAAATATCAATATTTGAGGGTCTAAGGATTAGTAAATTTTAATGTATAATGGTGATAATTATAATAAATGTTGTGGTTAAGAAATAAGTAGTGCTAAGAATAACAATAAGGTTTTGAGGTGTGGATAATGTATGTGGGGGTATGACTATTCATATTTTGGGTTCTAGGGGTATGCTGGTAATTTCTCATGCAAAGTGGAGTATGCATAAATGAACACACATAATAGGTGATAATTGGTGCTAAGACTAATACAAGGGTTTTGTGGTATTAATAGTACGTGGTTGGGTATGATTATTAGTATTTTATAGCCTAGGGGCGTTTTAGTAATCTGACATGTGTAATGGAAGTCAACTTAATAAGTATGCACGATAAGTGGTAATGGGTGCTATGAATGGAAATATGGGTTTTGAGGTGTTTACAATACGTGTTGGGTATAAATGGTGATAATATATGAAATAAAGGTATTTTGGTAATTTTGGAGGTGCAGGGGTGATTATACTAATAAATGTACATGCTAAGTGTTAAAGGGGTAATTAGGTGTGGAAATAAGGCTTGGTGGTATTACTTATTCATATTTGGTATAAATGGTGACAAAATATGGAATAGGGGTATTTTGGTAACTCTAAAATTACAGGGTGATTATGCTAATAATGTATATGCTAAGTGTTAAAGGGTGATTAGGGGTGGAAATAAGGTTTGATGGTATTAAAATTTCATGTTTGGGTATAAATGGTGGTAGTATATGGAATAGGGCTATATTGGTAATTTTATAGGTATAAGGGTGATTAAACTAATAAATGTACATATTAAGTGTTAAAGGGGTAATTAAGTGTGGAAATAAGGCCTAGTGGTATTAATAATTCATTTTTGGGTATAAATGGTGATGAAATATGGAATAGGGATATTTTGGTAATTCTAGAGGTGCAAGGGTGATTATACTAATAATGTACATACTAAGTGTTAAAGGGTGATTAGGGGTGGAAATAAGGTTTGGTGGTATTAATATTTCATGTTTGGGTATAAATGCTAATAGTATATGGAATAGGGCTATTTTGGTAATTTTGGAGGTACAAGGGTGATTATACTAATAAATATACATGCTAAGCATTAAAGGGTAATGATGTGTGGAAATAAGGTTTGGTAGTATTAGTATTTCATGTTTGGGTGTAAATCGTGTTAATATATGGTATAGGGGTATTTTAGTAATTTTAAAGGTGCGAGGGTGATTATGCAAATAAATGTTCATGCTAAGAAATAATTGGTGTTAAGTACAAAAACAAGGTTTTGTGGTATTAGTACTATACAATTGGGTATAAATGGTGATATGTGGTTTAGGGATACCTTGGTAATTTAAAGGTGTAGGTGTGAGGTTTGCATGGGGGTGTGTACTCTGCATAGGAAAGATTTATGTGGGAAAATCTTATTTCGAGGTTAACCATAGGGAGGGAAGTGTGTTTTGGGTGGTTGGTGTACTTGGGAAAGTTTTAGTTCATGGGTTGATGGAAAGGTGCGTGGGAACATAAACTAGGGTTTTGGGGAAATAACCCTTAGGATAGGGGTGTTGTGGGAAAATATTGAAGAAGTTGGTTGAACATTAATGTTGTGATGAGAGGCATACCACATAGAGGGTGTGAGTTAAGCCAAATGGAGGGTAGAATTGTGTAAGAGAAGGGCGTATAAAAGAAAAAGGGGGAATACTACGGCTTTTGAGGGTGACCCACTAGGATGTCATTATCACTTGTGGGAATTGAGGAGTTGGACTATGAGGTTGGAGTTGGGGTGAGTATGGCGATGGTGTTTGAATCAAGGGAGATGTGGGCTCAGTAAAAAAGGAGAGGCTAGGGCCACATAGGCCAAATTAGGTTTTCAAGGGAAAACCCTAGTGGGAGATGGTGAGCATAGGTGGAGAAAACAAAAGAGAGTAGACCTTGACCCATGTATATGAGATTCCTAAGTTCATTATGAGGTTAGTGGAAATATGTTTGGGGTCCCTGGAGTCTTGGAGGATGTAGATGTTCCAGGTTAAGGGATAGAGTTTTTAGGAAGTCTCGGTTGGTAGAGTGGTAATAAGTTGAGGGTGTCCATTGGGTCATGCATGTCTGGATGGGTGTTACTTGGCAAATAAGATATAAATAAAATACTAATCATTTAAAGTGAAAGATCATTAAGCTGGACTAAAATACCACAAAACCCTAATTTAAAAAATTATGTTATAATAAATATTTATTATGGAAATTAATTAAATATATTATGTTATTAAACTAAAGGGAGTATTTCAGGAAAAAATAAGAGGAAAATAATAAAGAATTTAATTAGGGAAGATTAGAGTATTTGGCTAGTTAAAAATTGAATTTAGGAAAAATTATCTAAAATATCCTAAATTAATATAAAAAGGAATTTAATTATTATTTTACTAACTTTTATTACTTTTAAATACTCAAAAATACCCAAATAATACAACTACCCCAACCAACCTATTTTTTCCTTTTCCCTTTTTCCCCTTTTCCTTTTTTCCTTTTTCCTTCCTTTTCTTTTTTCTTTCCTCTTTTTCTCCTTTCTCCTTTTTATTTTTCTTTCTTTCTCACTCAAATTGGGCCTGTGCCCCCTTGCATTGTTCTTCCCAAGTGCTAAAAGTGACTTGACATCTAACATGAGAGTGACTAGTAGCTGATTTGTGTGGCTTCCAAGGGTGTTAATGGACTATGTTTTTAATGTATTTTTATGGAAAAAATATTAAGGAAAAATGTGTAAAATGATGGAGAAAATTTTGGTATAAAATGTGGCCTTAGGTGCCTTCTTTTTGGTTGGTTTGTGGACAACACAAAGAAGGTGGTTGGCATGGTTTACATAGCTGGTATGACTTGCATGGCTAGGTTTTGCTAGATAATTAATTTGTTCAAGTAATGAGAGTTTTGTAGTCTCAAACTTAGAAAAATTAATTGCTAGATTATGATCATCAAATCAAAATGCTCATACATCAAATACGGAATGTGCAAATAGATGCTCGCATATTAAATATAATTCCAGCTCACTTCAATATCACTAAAAATAATGATTTTCAATCACCATAATCATAACATGATATAAAATTGTTTGACCATTTATCTTTATAGACCTAAGCTTATGTCAGGCATTATGAATATGCCATCTCTTACTTATATTTCCTTTAAATTATTTTTGAAGAAGTAGTCTGATTTGTCATGGTTTTATGTTAATTATGATAAGTTCGTTAACAAATTAGACTTTATTTCTATCAACTTACCTAGAGCAACATGCCTTTATTCATAGTTTTTAAATTTGCGATTGTATGTCCTATTTCTAACCACCACTTTCCATCCTTATTATTGTTTTCAACACCAACAATAATAAACAGGACAATCAATCTTCTTAGAACTTATATTACATGCACTTTCATTATTTATGGGTTTAGTATACACGTAGGTTCCACTTCTTTTACATCTTATAGAGACTCTACCTGCCCCCTATACTATTTCCTTTTCTAGAACCTTTGATGATCAAAATCATCATATGACTTCTACCTATTTTTTTAACCCATGATACAAGTTCTTATGATTAGAGAATAATTGATCTGTTGTTAAAAAAATCTCTAATAATTTTGTATCGTAAAACATATATTCATACATTCCATATCCTAAAAAAGAGTTGTCTATAATAATATAATAAGAAGACGTATTAATTTCATCAAACCAAATTTGTTGATGCAATTTACAATAATAAAAAAATTATTTAACCTATTCGTCTAAGTTGTAATTAACGTTTGAAAAATCTATTTGTATTTATTTTGTATATCCACATCTTTTCCATATTCTAAATCTATGATTGTAGTATGTCAGAGTTTTAAACCTATCCTCGTAGTTTATCAGGGGTCCAAACTTGTCATAGCATGTCAAAATTTCAAACTCATCATAGTTTGAAAGGATTCTAAATTCATTATTTATTGTGAATGTTTAAAATTAGTAATTTAAAATTTTATAGGAAGATTGAGCTATTAAATTAGTTTTTGAACAATTTATATCGAAACTTATTGGTTGATTTCTCTACAATGAACAATGAAAATGAAATAAGCATATATAAGTACTTGGATGGTACAAAGTGGAGCGATTAATTTGTATCAAATGGTATATATTTTTTTCTACACATACTTATGTCCATACCTTATATCTATATCCTGTATCTTCGCTAATAAAAGTTATGTGCCTCATACCCTACAAATATTTATCATGTTTACTTGTACCCTACACATATTTATTATGGCTACCTTGTAAATATTTATCATATTTCAAATGTTTTTTTGAAATATGTGAGGATAAATATAATTGGAGAAAATGTCAATGGGAAGGGGAGAATGGATGGAAGGATGGAGAGGAGAATGACACATAATGGCAATATAATTCTATATACCCATATCTTGAATTTGTATCATAAAAAATGTGTCCCATGCCCTTTAAATATTAGTCATTTTTATTTTTTTTTAAATGCCCAAGGATTGGACAATGAATTTGTTTAGCAAAGAAAATGCTGGTGGGAAGGGGAATGATACATGCTACCATGGGGCCATAACAACAACAAAAATTATCAGAAAACATAAAAGAATGAAACGGTGGAAATTAGTGGTGTTCAATGTATCATTAGAATTCTTAACTTGTTAAATGGAAGTTACACATTATTTAATTGCCCCTGGAGTTATTTCCATAGAAGAATTAGTCATATTTGACTATTTATTTACTTCTCTAGGAGTTTCACATATTAATTAGAGTTGAGACTTTTAATGGAAAATACTAGAGTTAAGTAACGGTGGTTCATATATTCATCTATAAATACCTTTTTTTTGAAGAAGGTAGGAGGATTCATAAGTTTTGAAGAATATCTAAACATAAGTTGTGAAGAACATCCACAACATAAGTTATGAAGAACATCCACATTCATAAGTTGTGAAGATCATCCACAACACAAGTGAGAGATATCTACTTTTAAAGTGTGAGTAAGAGAGCTATATAAAAAGTGAGGGAGATTATTACATCCCACGATATATCTTTTTTGGGTGAGGTCATTTGATAGAAATCCTCTAGTTTTTACTAGAGATGTCATTTTTATAATCCTACTATATTATAGTGGAAGTTTTACAAGACCAAAGGTCTTATGGTTGTTACCTTCACTTTGAAGGGTTTTCTACGTAAAGATCTTAGTGTCCTAATCTGATTTATTTTAGCATATTTTAAATTTTACAAAGAGGAAAAGGCTATAATGTAAATTAATCCATTTTTTCTATTAGTGGTATCAGAGTGTGGGTTTTTTTAGCCATCATATTCTTGTATGGTTTAAGATGGAGTCGAGCATCACTCATGTTGGTGACATGTTCAAAATTATAGTGAAAATTTATTCTTATAGGAAGCCTATGATGGAAGACCACTTATATTGTAAATATTTGCACATGTCGATCACGATTGAGATGCAGCTAATGGGTATGACCGATGAGGAATGGAAACTTCTAAATAGAAAGGTGGTAGCCATGATTTGCAAATTCATTAATCAAAGTTTATTTGAGTACATTTATACCTACTCCAATTCCTATTAAGTGTGGAAAAAATTAGAGTCCATAATTCAAAAGAAGATGCCTTGAAATAAGGCTCATTTGGTGAGACGCTTGATGAAGTTGGAGTATAAAGATAGCCAAAGTATGACCAAACATCTAACCACCTTCAAAGAGATTGTCAATAACCTTGGGAAGATCAAGATGAAGGTTGATTATGACTTGCAAGCCTTGTTGCTCTTAGCTCCCTACTTGAGAGTTGGTATACTCTCATTGTCACTCTTAGTAACATGGCCCCAGAAGGTAAACTCATAACGGATATCATCTCCAGCAGCTTAATGAGCGAAGAATATAGGAGAAAGGAACATGGAATCTCTATATAATTTGAGGCTAATGTTATGGAGAACAGGGGGAGAAATGAAACCCATAAAGGAGGTAGAATTATAGGTCTTGAAAAGTCAAGAGGGTTGTCCAAATCACGCCCAAGGATCACTTGCTACTATTGTGGCAAGCCAAGTCACAAGAGGTTGGAATACCAAAATCTCAAGAGAGATCAAATGGCTAGGAATGTCAAGCCTGACCAAATCAACCTAAAGAAAAAGAAAGAAGAGAACATCATAGCCATTGTAGCGACAAAGGGTGACATTGATGATATATTTCTATTTGGGGAAGATAATTATCTTAACCTTACTAAAGATGATAGCATATGGATAGTTGATTTAGGTACCTCTTTCTATGCCACCCACATGGAGAATTCTTCTCAACCTATCAAAGTGGTAACTTTGGTAATGTCAAGATGGGAAACAAGGTGACAAGCAAGATCATGGGCATAGACAACATCGCCTTGAAGACCATCACGGGATGTGAGATTGTATTGAAGGATGTAAGACATGTTTCAGATATTCCCTTCAACTTAATATCAACTGAAAAATTAGATGACGCCGGTTACCTAAACTAGTTTGGTGCTAGGAAATGAAAACTCATAAGAAACAGTATGATAGTTGCTAGAGGAAAAAAGGAAGGTTCATTGCATTTTACTCAAGTAAAATTATGTAAGAGAGAAGCTAAAAATGCCCATGATAACTCATGCTTAGACATGTGGCATAAGAGGCTAAGGCATAAGAGCAAGAGGGGGTTACAAATCCTCACCAAGAGAGGAATCCTCCTAGATATAAAAGGTAAAATATTTGAACAATTCACTCATTATTTAGTTAGAAAACAACATAGAGTTTCATTTAGCAGGCCTAGCCAGCCTCGTAGAAGATAATATGTTCTTGATTTGGTGTACACTATTATATGTTCTATGACTGAGAAATCTCTTGGTGGTGTATTATATTTTTCTACTTTTATTGATGAACACTTGAGAAAGTTTAGGTTGTCTTCATTGAAAATAATAGATTAAGTAATCAAGGAATTCCAGGATTTCTATGTTAGGGTAGAATGAGAGATTGGCCAAAAGCTCAAGTGTATTTGTTTTGATAACGGTGGAGAGTATTGTCACCCTTTCAAAGTCTATTGCAAGTCTTATGGCATCAGACTTGAGACGACACCACCTGTAATACTCGATAATTTTGATAATAATAATAATAATAATAATAATAATAATAATAATAATAATAATAATAATAATAATAATAATAATAATAATAATAATAATAATAATAGGTCCTGGTGGGATTTGACTAATACAAGGTTGTTATAGGTTTATCTAATAATATTTAATTTATTTACTAATATGTTACTGTTGGTACATTTCATTGACTAACTAATTATAGGGTATAATAAAATTACGTATGAGTTAGAAATTATAAATTAGCTTGAAAAAAAATTAATTAATCCATAACCCTAATGGCTCCCTACCTTATAAATACTTACCTATTTCCTTGGATACACCATTCGGCCGCACTAGCAACGAAAGATAGGTTTTGCAGTAAAGATTAAGGAGGCACATCGACACTCTATTCCGCGTGACCCTCTACCCTCACCCAACCTAACTGATACGTTGCAGGTAATTCTCGACACTATGCTAGTAATAAAACATAGTTGATCTAGTTTTGTCGAAGGGTAATTAGAAGTGGACCTTGATTCTTATAAATATAAAAATAATACTACAATCTAATTAGTAGAGAATGGAGGGTGGGGTTTTACGTGATGTAGTTTAATTGAGAATAGCTTTTTCAAGCTTTTGCATTACTCGACGAGATGCACTTTCCGCATGCATTTATAAGTATTTCTTCTCCGCAGGCATTCACAGCTAATTCTTATATATATATATATGCATGTCCGTATCAATCGTGACGATATTACTTAGGTAGTACTCAAGTTTCGCAAGCCTTGAATGATTACAAATATTTTATTTTTAATTTTTTTTAATGAATCAAACTAATGAAAGTACGTTACTAGTAAATTTTATGTATTGTTAGTACTTGTGTGTGTGTGTGTGTATATATATATATATATATATGAGTAATCATATAGTTATATAATTATTTTATGATTTGGGGTTTATATATAAATATTAGGCGGTAAATTAAAATTTTGGCAAATGTAAGAATTTTGATAAGTTGCATCTAAGCCCTTTATAATATGTTTACCTAATATATTTCGTTTAAAGTTAATATTATTGGTGTAATCTATAGGTTTAGCGACTAGTGAACATTTGTGATCAAATTGCATTCCAGGTAACATTATTTTCAACCTTTTATATGTAGGTATATATGTGTATGTGCGTTCATGTATATTTTAATTACGCACTCGTTAATATAATGGCCTTATCTGGCTATGTGACCTTATGTGAATATATAAGATTTTATATAATTAGGCCCCATGGATGATATTCTATTTTTATTATGAATTTAATACAAATATGGGTTCCCGATGGATTTTATATAAACATTGTCATTTTATAGTGGTGTTATTTATTTGAAGTGCTGGTTATAAAGAGTTGATTTTATGCAAGTGTTCCTTTATTATGCATATATCACAAGGCTTATATCTTATATGAGCAAATTAAATTTTTATTTATGTTAGCGTATAATTGGACCCTAAGAAAATTTAACTATTTATTTATTTATTTATTTGAAGTGCTGTTGGATAATTATTTTATTCTGTTCTATACCAACTAGTGAATTGAGTGGTGACTCCAGGTGGTATATTTCTATGTAATTTGAGAAAGCTAACTAATATAAAAAAATGTATAAAGTGATGTTTATATGGTGGATTTTGTGACTTTATTAAATTAATATACCATAACTTAAAGTGAAACATAAAGTGGGCTTTGGATCCTTCAGGTTTGGCCTCTTGAAGTTGGGGATTGGCAATAGCCTTTCCTTTTCTATTTTGGATATTTATTTATTTTCCAGCCGTGTCTGGTTAAGGCTCCTTGTCTACTCTATAGGCTTCTCCGGACCCTATTAGGGGGTGTGCACACTTAAGGACAGGATGACCGATGTGGTAGGTCTTCAGACTTTTGTTATCTCCTTTGGACTATGTCCATTGGGATGGCCCAGGTGTGATTTGTATTCCTCTTGTGGTTGGTGGTAGGTCTTCGGACTTTTGATTTTTCAGGTGACCCCCCGGTTGGTTTTCCCACTTACAAAAAACTAAATAAATAAATTAGACGTTACGATCACCTAAATAAAGATTAATAATGGGATGGTTTTCTTATGTGATTCGAGTGTATGTCTATACATTATACGCTTATATAAATGTGAATATATAACTTTTTTTCCTTCATATGTACATGTTACTTAGTTGTTCCCCTGGTTAATTTGTTATAAGTTTTAAATGAGGTTGTGATGATCCATGATGTGCAGGTTGGGTACGAACCTACTCAAGGTGTTGATGACATGCATGCTGGGAAATATTGAGAGTGGTGGTGACTTTCAGATTTTTATTTATTATATTTATTTTAGTAGATACCTTTCATGGTTCCATTTGTAGTAACATTTTCAGTTCGGTTAGTTTGAATTAATAAATATGCTTGTGTGTTTTCTTATTTTACGTAGCCTTAGCGTCTAGTGTGAATGGGATTTGGGTGCCAATTTACACTAGATGTGGCAGTGATGCCCTCATTGTTTTTAGCTTCCGCGCATACTTTTTAATGAGTTATTGGTTTTGAAAATGGGGGTGTTACACCACCAAAGACACCACAACTAAATGGTGTGGCCGAGAGTATAAACCACACAATCGAGGAAAGAGTTCATTGCATGATCTCTCATGCCAAACTCCCTATGTCATTATGGGGAGAAGTCGTTAAGACATCCGACTACATTATTAACCATTCCCCCTCATGTCCTTTGGATAGAAATATCCCAAAGGAGTTATGGATGAGAAGAAAGGTCTCATATGATCATTTCAAGTTGTTTAGATATCGGGAATCCATTCACATTCCTAAAGACAAAAAATCAAAGCTTGATTCAAAGACCAAGCAATGCATCTATCTTGGCTCACCTCAAGATGAGTTAGGATATCGCCTATGGGATCCTATGACTAAAATGATCGTAAGAAGTTGAGATGTTATGTTCTTCAAAGACTAGATTATCAAAGACACTAGGGAACCAGAAAAGCCTAGAGTTTAAACTAGACATAAAGATGACTCATCCCCTATTGCACATGACGAGTTAGTGGAATAAACCGGCGAGAATAATGATGATGAAACTGATAATATGCTTGATCAAGATGAGCCCTTGACACAATAAATACAAGATTCATCGAAAGAGACTAATGATGATGAGTCTGTCAAGTCTAGTGAGGAAAGGGAACAACCCTCGTTTTTGAGATCAACTAGAGTGAGATGATATTCCACCAGATATCCTCTAGATCAGTACGTGACACTCACGGATGAGGGAGATCTTCAAAGCAATGATGAGGCCATGATTGATCCTCATAAAGAAAAATGAAAAAGAGCAATACAAGAGGAGATGTAATCATTGAGAATCATACTTATGATCTTGTCAAATTATCCAAAGGAAGGCAAGCCTTGAAGAAAAAATGGGTTTACAAGATCAAAGCTGGAGAGAACAACCCAAAACTGAGTTACAAGGCTAGGATAGTGGCCAAAGTGATACCAACAAAGAAATTATGTGATTGTTATGAAGCTACCAGTGTGGTGATGCACCTCAAAATAATTAGGAAGGGGGGATTGTTAGGGGTTCCTACTATTTGGTGGGGCCATAAAAACAAAAGAAAAAAATATATTATAAAACATAAAAGAATAAAACGGTGGAAATGAGTGGTGTTCAATACACCTTAGACTTCTTGACTTGTTAAATAAAAGTTACACATTATTTAATTACCTATGAAGTTATTTCCACAGAAGAATTAGTCATACTTGACTATTCAGTTACTTCTCTAGGAGTTTCGCATATTAATTATAGTTGAAACATTCAATGGAAAAGGCTAGAGTTACGTAACGGTGGTTTATATAGTCACCTATAAATACCTTTGCTTGGAGAAGGAAGGAAGATTCATAAGTTGTGAAGAATATCCACAACACAAAGAAGATATATCCACTTTTAAAGTGTGAGTAAGAGAGCCACATAAAAAGTTAGGGAGACTATTATATCTGATAATCCATCCTTTATGGGTGAGGTCATTTGAGAGAGATCATCTAGTTTTTACTAGAAATATCATTTTTGTAATTCTACGATATTATAGTTAAAGTTTTACTAGATCAAAAGTCCTGTAGTTGTTACCTTCACCTTGAAGGGTTTTTCATGTAAAAATCTTAATGTCCTCATCTACTTTATTTTTGGTAATTTATTTTAGCTCATTTTAAATTTCACAAAGATGAAAAAGTTATTCCGCAATTTATTTCATTTTTTACAACAAAATGCTAGTGAGGTGAGGGGAAAACAATAAAGATTGTCGTTTGAGGGGGAGGGAAAAGGACATATGGTGTCGGTGGGGGAGAGAGATGAGGAGGGGGTGCTACACAGTTGGGTATTTTGGAAAAAAATCATATATTAAAAATAATTTCTCCAAATACCAAAACCTAAAAAATATGAGACCAGCTCTTCAATCAAAGGTGTATTCTTCATCCATCTTCTTCGTCTCTCTCTACCTCCCTCTATCTCTATCTCTCCTCTTTTCCTCTTCTTTTGGTTTCTTAAAAACTTACTTGATTCTTTCAAATCCAATTATTCCAAAGAAAATAGAACTTCAAACACCATGATAATCTACATGTCCCAGCGTAAGCTACCTTAATTCATAGAATATTGAAATCAAACTTCAAGATAGTTTGAGAGCATCAGAGATGAATATCGAGTGGAAAATTGAAAAGAAGAAAGTGAGGGATAGACAAATCGAGAGGGGAAGGAGGATGAAAGAAGGAATCAAACTCAAATATATAAGCACCCGAGGAACCTATGCTATAGTCCCTCAATTAGTGCACTATAGGAAGATTGAGAGAGAGAGAGAGAGAGAGAGAGAGAGAGAGAGAGAGAGAGAGAGAGAGAGAGAGAGAGAGAGAGAGAGAGAGAGAGATGAGCCTTAGGTACTAGGAGTAATTTATTAATTAGAAATTTTGGTAGTTATAATCTGTCAATTTGTTAATGAGTAGATGAAGGATTTCTCTATGTGCATCGAAGAACAAAGAACATATATTGAAAATAATTAGGCCAAAACATGAGAGGGTTGACATCTATTAAAATGGAACCTATAGTGGAAGGTTTGTACCTAGATCTATGCTCATGGATCTTGAGCCTGGTATTATAGATAGTATTAGATTTGGTACTTATGGTAAGATTATTTACCCTAATAACTATGATTGCTTGCTAAGTTTGTTTATTTCTTGTGTCAATTTATTGAAGGTTTGAATTTGAATAAGTGTAGGTTGTTGTGTTCTTATGATGATTTTATTTTGGTGATTTGACTCTAAGATATGTGGGGTTTCATGTTTATCATTTACTTGAAGGAAGAACGGGGCTTGGTGTAAGTATAATCTTGATTTCCATCATTAGGGAGGAATACCTAGATAGGACAATGCTTACTTTGTCTGTCTTCTTTATTTATTTATTTATTTATCATTTTTTATTTTTTTTATGAGTGGAGATATAATAGATTTCTTATTGTTTTTTAATTAGCTCAATGTTTTTTTTAATTCTTTAGATTTTAATTTGTTGTGAGTATTCTCCAATTTACACATATGCTTGGTTGACGTATAGATTAAGCGTTTTAAATTTGAAATTAATGATGCATTAGTCAGTAGAAAAATATAAAATAAGTAAAATGGATAGGTTACATTATACACATTATTTTATAAAGTATAAAATTTAAATATATTTTTTTTATAAATATTAAGGTGAGCAGAAGCAATATACGACCATAATATACTTATTTGAAATATTATTTTTTCTTAACTGAAAAATCAAAACTATTTATTCTTGAATTGAAACAAACCCCCAAAATTTTTTTTCTTTATTCACATGTTTCTGTTTACAAGCCCATATGATCATTGGGGCATTGCTAATATGTGGTAGGAAGTTTCGCTGCTACTAGCAAGTCGATGACAGGTTCAGGTCCCGTTTTCTGTTTACAAGCCCATATGATCGTTGGGGAATTGCTTGTCTGTGGTAGGAAATTTCGCTGCTACTAACCTATATTGGAGTCTTAACCCTTAAGTACCAGCGAGACAGTGACAGGTTCAAGTCGCGTATTGGTTCAAACAAAATGACAACTTACAATAATTCCTCCATTCTTATATCGACCCACGACTCCCAAATTTCTAGCCGGGAAGGAAAGAAATTATCAAGAAGATGGAGTTTGAAATCAATGTAATGTCATGTAAAGATCTTCAGTCATTCAACTTCTTCCAAAAGCTTCAAATCTATACCGTCGTCTCCATCACCGCCGATAATAGTATCCATATTCAACAACGAAAAGAAGAAGAAATCATAAATCTGACCGCAGAAGAAAAACAAGAGCAAAGAACACCTGTAGATTACGAAGACGGAGATGGAAATTCAGAATGGAATCACACCATGCGATTCAATCTTTCTCTCGTTACTAATAATAGAACTAATATCAAGAAGTTATTCCTCCATTTCCAACTCCGTCACCATGGTCAGTTCTTCGGTGATAAAGTCATAGGCAATGTCTTTGTTCCATTCAGTGATTTGATCCCTCCTCGCTGTGATGAAAATAATAATACAACGGCGGCGGCAGCAGCAGCGATTAATGGTACTGGGATTGTTCGTTTTGTGGACTATCAAGTCAAGAGTCCCGAGGGCAAACCTAATGGTGTTATCAGATTTTCTTATAAAGTCGCTGGCATAATTGGGCATGATATAAATCATCAACATCAACCGATGAATCCAATCGTAGGTATCGCTGGATATCCTCTTCATCAGGCAATTCATCAGGATCAGGATCAAAATCAACCGATGGAAATGGAAGCATGGAAGAATCAATACCCAACCATTTATCCACCGCCACCACAGGCGGATTATACCCATACTGCCATCACTCCTTCAGCGCAGCCAACAACAGCAGCAACGGAAAATCATAACAACAGTTACAATTATTCTTCTCATCATACCAGTGGTGAATTCCATGAACCAAACTTGATGCAACCTATTTATCCACCACCCCCACCACAACCACCACGGCCTTTATCGGTGTGGGAGCCACCTCCGAACACGTTTCCTCCACAACCGTACTTTCCTCCTCCGTTCTCACACTACCGTCCTCCACCACATCATCATCACCGTCCACCACATCAACATCACCACCGTCCGTTTCGTGGTCCTCATCCTCGACCTTGGGGCTAGTTCTTTAAGTTGACTGGTAGGTTACTAAGCAGTAATCATTAGTACTTTAATTCATTAACTATTTCCTTGACTGGTGGCTGTGGGTTAGAATTTGTTTGGAATAACAAGCAAAGTTACGTTGGAACTGTTCCAGTTTTTCAATTGGGCTGAGGGGTATCTTAGTATCTATCTCCCTGCCTAGCTTGGGGCATGATCGGGCATCTAGTAAGATTTGACTACCGAATCCTTGCACGCTGGAAAGAGAACTGAGGTTGTGTCACGATACTATTTGGCTAAACGGTGGCTTTTTTCTAGGAGTTTGAAATTTTGAACGCATTTTACCATGTATATGAAATAATTGAGGACGTGTGATACTGTTTGGCTAAACTTTTCTCTTGGAGTTTGAAATTTTAGCACATTGTCCAATGCACACAAACATATATATTTCAACATGCTATGATTTTTATTCGCATTTTTCTCTTGTAAATGGTTCATTTTAAATTACTAATAGGGATGTGTAATATTTTTAATTTTTTACTACAAAAAAAAAAAACTTTGTTTTTAATAAAGATTTGATGAGGTAAAATATAAAAGTAAAAAGTTACTACCGCATCTAATATATTATAGATATCTAATATTTGTCTTATATTAGATCTAAGATTAAAATTTAACTTAAATAAACAAAAAAATCAATAGATAAAGAAGTAGTGTTTATATAAAATTCATTACAACACTATCAAACATAGAGGAAATGTAGGATTACAAAACTAAGAGTTTTTGTAAATTTCCCAAATTACCCATTAATTGGAAGGTGCCACACATCACTTACTATATGATGAGACAAATTCCAACAAATTGTATATAACAACTTGCAAGTTTAAATACAACAAATAATAACAATATACATTTCAAAACTTTATTAATATTAGAAAAGAGTCCCCATGAATTACTATAAGATCCTTCTCAGTTACATGACCGATGTAAACAAACATTACATGCAATGCCTTATAGGTTTTCCTAAAACTATTTTTTAGATGATTAGTCTCTTAATCCTTCTTTAATCTTATATTATATATAAACCACCTTATCTTAATCCTTAAACCACTCATTTAACCTTAATCACATCCAAAACTCTAATCCTTGAATTTTCTCTATTGGCGGTTGATCGACCAAGCTTTTTAAGTAGCCCAAATTGGGTGATTTTTCCAAATCTTATTTGTTTTATTTATTTTTTGTTTACTTCAAACAAATTTTATATTCAACATTTTTATATATTTGGGTTCTTAAATTAACTCCACACAATCGCCCTTCTTTTTTATAAATTTTGGGAATAATTACATTATTTTTCTAATTTTTACATACTGGACTTTCTATCATACCTATATTATTTTTAATTATTGTTGACTTTTCTTGGCCCTATTGACCACAAAAATCAGACCCCTATACCTCTAATAATCTCATTTTTCCTTTCCTTTTGTCATTCAACCAAATTCTTGTACATAATTTTGTTCTTGCACTTTCTACCCACTTTCTTATACTCTCTTACCACTTTAATATATTTACTCCTACCACCCTCTAACTTGCAAGTAACCTTGTAATTAGATCTGTAATACCCCCAAAATTTACTACTGAAAAATTTTGTTTAATTAAAAGAAACTTTGCCGGAAGTAATTAATAATCAGTGAACTTTGGGAGTATTACCGCCACACTTAGTACCAGACCGGTTCACTCATACCGTTCCAGTACCAAGTGCTAAGGCTAAAAGAGTAAAATATCATTTTACGAGAAACTTAAACACTTAAAAATCAAAGAAGCGCAGTAAACAATTTACAAGAGAAAGATTCAACACCGGTGGTTACAAAATAACAAATACATTGAATTTAAAAGAGACAATTAAAACCCTAAAATTCCGGATAGTACCTTACGCTCTTTCCTGAGAGCCCACTTGAATAGCACCCGAATACAACCTGCAAGGGGTAATGCCAATTGAATAGGCAGGGGGCCCACGGAGGGAACCCTTTAGTACTACGGTACTGAGTAACCCTTTAAAAATGCACTCAAAATACAGGCACGCGATGTTACACATGAAATACTACTACATTCATATATAACCATAGGTATAAACATGATATTCGGATCCATTTATTCGCACATCCAATAATTCAATCAGATACTAATAGCGTGTACGTAACATTCACTTTCATATATTCGCTTACTTAACAAGTCAATCAAGTATTAATGGCCATAATGAGTAATCGATACTTTTTCGGGCCTTAAGGCCAATAATCCATCATTAATCAATCATCTCAATGATCAGTATTTTTCCATAACTTATTCACATCCAAATCAAATTTTAATTGAGCTCAGGACCCCCACTATTCTGGCCGGTGGATCGGAATACATACATATATATATATATATATATATATATATCATCCAGGGTAAAAACATCCTGGGCCACCATTATATCTGGTGGATCGATATTCATGAACATCATCCAGGGCAAAACATCCTGGGCCACTATTATTTCCGGTGGATCGGTACTCATCATACAATCAACTGGTCCCGGCTCATTAATCTTTCACTTTGACAATTAGTATTTTCCCTTTTTATTCAGCACAACAATTTCATTTATTTGCCTCGATAGGGAGATCAAGAACCCGGGACACAAAGGTACACCGGTCGCACTGGTGCATAAAAGCAACTCAGTACCTTTCAACTAGTAACCCAGGGACGCAAAGGTACCCTGATCGTACTAGTGCATAAAGCTAACTCAGTACCCTACGACAAGGACACCTAATCCTTAAGTATGCATACCTCCTAACTAGGTCCGTAGAGGTAGATATAGTAGATATAGGGCCTGGTTGGGGCACAAAGGCACACCAGCAAATACCAAATAATCGTGGGCTAAACCACGTCTTTAGTGTAGTGACCCCTAAAGAGTCACCATTCCCGATCTCGAGGTCTTTCACTTTAAGTATTAGTGTCTTAATTAATGGTGATCACAAAAGCACAACAATCAGCTAATTATCTAATTTTAATCGTTCAGATATCATCAGAAATTTATTATTCAAATGGTTATACAAGGTAACATGAAGAATCATTAAGACCATCCTAAACTCATCTAATTTCGAATTAGGATTCGATCTCGTGATACTTACTAATCATTAAATACTCCTACCTTGTTAATCAACCTTATTAGAGTCATATTACGAATTCCACAATCACAACGATATATTAGATACAAACTACTCATTTACCCCATTTAAAATTATTAATTCATCCCTTCCTTACTTGACAAATTACCATATTACCCTCATTGTTACAAATTACCAAGTTACCCCTTATTCGATTTAGGTAACCAAGTTATTATTCATACTTATTAGGTCACTACTCCCCCTTAATAATTATTACACTTAATATACCTTCCATTTAGTTGGTTAGATTAACACTTTGCCCTTTTCCTTTATTATAATTAATAGATTATCCTTGAGTTGGTCAAATTACCAAATTACCCTTCCTCCTTATCCTACTTACCAAATTAACCCTTTATTTAGTTAAATACCCAATTACCGTCCTTTATTATCATTGACCAACTACCCTTCTTCATTGTCAAAATTATCAAAATACCCCTGGTTAGTTAAATTACCAAATTACCCTTTTATATGATCCTAATTACCAAACTACCCTTCTCCTTCATCAAATTTACCAAATCACCCCTTGGTCATTTAGATTACCCAAATTGCCCATCGTAATTGTCATGATTACCAAACTACCCTACTCCATTATTAAAATTACCAAAATACCCTCTAGTCGGTTAAATTACCAAATTACCCCTCACATTTATCATATTTACCTATTTTACCCTTCTCCATTATTAAATTATCAAATTACCCTTTAGTTATTTAAATTATTATTTTACCTTTCTCAATTATTATAATTACCAATTTACTCCTTTCCAATTTCCACTTTTACCCCTTTGATTTACCAAAATTACCGTTTTACCCCTTTACCTTCAAATTTACCATTTTACCCCTTAACTCCCAAAAATTACCATATCGCCCTTTTACTTATAAAATTTCCATTTATCCTTGATTATAAAATTACTATCTGACCTCTTCTAATTTCCAAATTACCATTATGCCCATTAATCACAAAATTACTATTTTTCCCTTTAATTACAAAATTATGATTTTACCCTTTTTTTATAAAATTACCAAATTGCCCTTTTATCACAGATTACCAACTTGCCCCCCTTTTTTTACGAAATTACAAAATTGCCCTTTATTACAAATTACCAAATTTCCCTTTTTGTTACAAATTTACTATTTTATCCTCCTTTACTTCCAAAATGACCCATTTACCCCTTACTTCCAAAATTACCACTTATCCTTTTACTAACAAATTTACCATTTTACCCTTGCCTCCAAAATCACCAACTTATCCTTTTAATCAAGAATCACCATTTTACTCTTAATACACCCTTATTATTAAATTATTATTAATACTACATAAAATATTAACTTTAATGCCTCATCCATGACTCTTATAATTAATATAATGCTTATTAGCATATATATATATATATATGTATTAGACCATACTCTTGTACAATATACATTAATAAAATCCCCTAATGCTCACAAAATATTAAACATGTATTAAATATCATAATAGCATATAACAACATGGATAATAATTAACATTTTCCTTAACCACTAAATTATTACCTTAAATATTATCCCCATACATATCAACAATCTATCATGCTTCCTTTACATCAATAAACACAATAACCACATATAATATGCTAAGCAACATATATCAAGCATAATACACATTAAAAATGCCTAATGTGCTAACATGCGTTAATCCATGTATTTAAACGGGATTTAACGATTACCTCAGTTTTCGCAAAAACGAACCTTACCGGTATTCCAGTTAAAGGTCCAAGCTTTGATTATAAAAACCAATACCTAAAAATAATATAAAGATTTATTGCATTAGAAATGATAAATTCAAGTCATAAAACATTATAATGCTTAATTAATCAAATAATTAAATTAAAATATTATTATACCTCAAAATTTTTACTCAAATAATTTAACAAGGGCAGCAGCTCATACTGCTCGTGCAGTATGAGCTGCATGCAAGGAAAGTTGGAAGGGGGGCTCGAAGGTGGTAAAGGGGGGAGAAATGGGTATTTTCGGGTTGGCAGTTTGGGGCTAATAAAGGAGGGGGTTAGGGGAGGATTTAGGGCAAGGGGATGGTACAGAGGTGGAGAGGGGGTGTAAGTGGTGGTTGGGGATGCGTTGGAGGTGGCTAAAGGTGGCGGAAGCAGTGGCAGAGAGGCCACGAAGAGGGGTTGCCGAGAAGGGGTCGAGATGTAGGCTGGCGAGGAAGGAAAATGGGGAGAAAAAATGGAGGCTTTCGGGTGATGGTTTCGACCAAAGGAGGATTGGGAATTGTAGAGGGGGTTGTAGGGAGTAATAGGGTGGCTCAAGTGGTGGCGGAAGCGGCGGGACGGCGGCGGAACGAGGCGTTGCAGGGCGGTTGCCGATAAGGGGGGGTAAGGAAGAGAAAAAGAGGAGAGGAGGAAGAATGGGCTGCGGGGTGGCTTGATGGAGGCTGTGATGGCTCGAGGGTGAGGTAGAGGGTGGCTGGAGGTGGCGCAGGTGGTGGTTGAGGGGAGGCGGAGAAGGGCGGCGAAACCAAAAACAAGGGAAGAGAGGGGAGGAGAAGGAAGGAAAGAAAAGGGAGAGTTGGGGTGCATGGAGGGCTCGGGAAAAATACAGAATGGGAAAGCAAGTAGGGAGAAATAGAAGAGGAAGAGAGGGGAAGGGATAAGGCTCGAGGGGTGGCTATAGGTGGTAGGGATATGGGCGGTTGAAGGGAGAGGGGGAAGGAATGGGGTGATGGCTGGGAGTGGGGAAGGTCTCGGTATGGGGCAAAGAATGGCGGGAGAGAGAGAGAGAGAGTTAGGGAGGTCAATAGGGGAGAGGGAGTTGCAGGGAGTGGCCATGGCAGGGAGTGGAGGAGAAGAAAGAAAGAAGAAGAAGGAAGAAGAAGGATCGAGGGGCTGGGTATTGGCTGCTGGGCATTGCGTGCGACAGCAAACCGGCCGAAGAAAAAAGCCGGCCCGGTCGGGAGAGAAAGAAGAGAAAAGGGGAGGGGCGGCCGGCTCGACGCACGGTAGAAAGAAGCTGGGCCAGGAAAGGAAAAAGGGAAGGAGGGAGGAGGGGAGAAGTGGGTCAGCGGCCCAAGGCGTAGGAGGAGGGTGGCGGGCAGCCGAAGCAGGCCGGTGGCCCAAAGAAGAAAAAGGAAGAGAAAAAGAAAGAAAAGGGAAAAGAAGGAAAAAGGGAAAAAAAAATAAAAGGGAAAGTTGGTTTTAATTAAAATAATTTAATTTATAAATAATAGATTACAATATTTTGGGTAATAAATTTATTTAATATTTTAATTTAAGATAATTAAAATGTAAGGGTTAAAAGGATAGTTTTTGTAAACTAAGGGTTTAAAACTTTGATTTAAATAATAAGAGTATAATAAATTAACAAAATATTTATTTTAATTTATTAAATATTTATACCCAATTTTATTTACTCAAAAATCCATAAAATAATTAAATTAAATGAATTTTAAAGGCTAATTCATTCCAAATAAAATTTATTTATTAAAATATAAGCTTTTAAAAATTCGGGGCATTATAAGATCTCACTCCCCTCTCCATTCTCTTTGTTATTTAACATGGAGGCTCAATGCCCTTTTGGTCATGTGATACCATATTTGTAGAAACCCTAATTATAAACTAGTAATTCTATGTGATTAGTTATAATAATTATATTAGGATGTTTTATATTAAATATATTCTTTTTTATGTACATTAGTATGGCATACTATATATATAAATTTAATTAGGTTAAAATTTGGATAGAATTTGGGTTATTAGTATTAACCATAGTTGAAACATTGACCCGCATATGTTTTAGCCAAGAACCCTAATTCTACTAATTAAATATATTTCCTCGGTTCAGCTTTCTCTATCTAGTATCCCCATCCTATTATGATTTTATTTTCTACTTGTAGATCCTACCTCCACCTTCCTTAGAACATTTATCTCTCTTACACCATCATCTACTTCATGTTTGCTCTGCCAATGTTCTCCTTGCACATGTCTTGATTAACTTTAACCCAAACACACACTATTAGTCTTATAAACCTCCCTCTCCTCTTAATTTTGATATTTCTAATTAATCCTAACAAACCATATTCTTCCTATTCTTCTCCTCCCTTTTCCTGCCTCTAGTTATCATTCAAACTAGTACCGGCCACCATTATCAACCTTCACTGCAACACCTTGCCATCAACTATAATACCCCAAGAAATTTTCTTAGCTTAATCCCGCATCATTAACATCCTAATTTGATTATAATCTCAAGAAATATTATTTTAACCTTAACCTAATTTATTAATCTCAAAACTTCAACTAAAATCTTAAACCTTGACTTAGATAAATCATAAATCGTAAACTAAAATCAAAACCCGTTAAAATTTCCACTAATCTTAATTACTTGTGACTAATCTAAATCTTATAAACTAATTTATAAACTTTCTCCTTTTCATTTCCTTTATTCTTTTCTTTTTTTTTGTTTCTTCTCTTCTTTCCGTCAACCTTGAGCCCCAATATTTGATTTTTTTACAACTTGCACCTGTAACTTACCTTACCTTTCCCATTTGCACCATCACATCCTACAAATATCCATCACCCATCACCCATTACATTACTTCCTTTCTTCTTTTTCTTCTTCTCTTTCTACTTCCTTATCCCTGCCTGACCTACACACTCCATTTTCCATGTCATTTTACTTTTCATGCAACACACCTACAATAGGTATTCAAGTATTATGAAAAGGCGTGAACGTGAAAGTATGATATTAAACAATTAGCATGTGTTGGACTTATTATTTAATATGAGATATATGCATATGATATATATATATATATATATATATATATATAAAGGTTAACTTCTGTCTGCCTAGGGTTTTGTTAGGGTATGTCACCTTATTAAATTATACATCAACACCATGTTAAGTGTTCCACAATTATCAATGCATATTATAACTAGGGTGAAAATATAGAATGTTTGTACGCAAGCTTAATTATTGTTAATCTATGATGATTGTTACTTTGAATGTGGAATCATGCTATAAACATGTATTTATGTATTGTATGGAATATATGACATGTTGGAAATACATGATTAGGACTTGGATAAGTAAGTTGCAAAAGTGCATGCAAGATGAAAAATATTGTCAATCATTAAATCTTAAAATTTTCCTATGTACTAGAATATTGTAAATTGTTATCTTTTATAATTTTCATAAATAATTCTCATAGCAATAATGTTTGGCATGAAATTGGATATTAATGGTGAAATTATGGTTTTGAGGCCATTTTGGTTATTTTCAACCTAATGTACCTAATGTGAATAATTTAACATAGGATAACCTTATATTATTGATAGGTTGACCTTAGTGTTGACTTTGACCTTGACCTATATTGTTAACTTTAGGGTTGACTCAGATAATTAGATATAAAGGAAAAATGGTGAAGTATGGAAATTAAAATTATTATGCGATATGTGATGTCTGTGATCACCTTAAAAAAATATATGTAAAGTATAAGATATCAAGTTTAGAATTTATTACTCTATAAGGTTAGCTATCCTAAAGAAGAAGTAGGAGCCCTTGGTTTGTTTTGGTTGGTTGGTGTGCCGTTGTGCCCTAACAAGGTCCTAGTCTACTCTTTAGGTGACTTATGTGCCTTATAAAGAGGATTGATACTTAAGTATGAGATATCATAAATTTTAAGGGCACTGTGATATGTTATTCACTGGTATGACCATAGTGCTCTTATGCCTCTTGATTTGATGATTTGGAGGGTATTGTAATGCCTTGTTTGTCGATATGGCTAGTGTACTTTTACATCTTTAGGTTATTATTATATCCCCTTTGAGTAAATAGTATGAATGGTGTATTTTTATGTCTCTAAATTATTATTATATCCTCCTCGATAGTTAACAATGAAAGTAACTAATGTGTAAGAATATAAATGGATTTTTTTGTTAATCTTTTGGTAGCTACCATTAAGTGCTACTTGGTTTGGCATGTTGTTTAGTAGTTGTCCTAGCACCCTACCTTAGTAATTAGAATTGATTTAGATTGTTTGATTCAGTAGTTACCTTAGTGCCTAACTTTTGGTATTTAGAATTAATTTGTTTTTGTTAATTTTGTTCATCTCATTATTGCACCATTTCCTTGATGTATCTATGTTATGTTACTACCTATGCGCCTCATTTGATCTTGAATGTTAGTATCGTGTTTTGTTTCATGGTCCCCTACCTATTCAATGGGCAGTGTTTAACTTGTAGAAATACTTTGAGGGTTCATCTTGATAACTTTTGGTAGGGGTTGAAAGTTAGGACT
This sequence comes from Tamarix chinensis, assembly GCA_030549775.1. Lineage (NCBI taxonomy): Eukaryota > Viridiplantae > Streptophyta > Magnoliopsida > Caryophyllales > Tamaricaceae > Tamarix > Tamarix chinensis. Next base: position 63,814,673 of record CM060174.1, read on the forward strand.
ATTCAATGTTTGTCTTGGCATATTTTGATCTAGATATTCCTTGGGCTATTATGTCCTTACTAATTCTCTTTTTGTCATATTATAACTCATTTGCCTAATCTTTTTATTTGTTAGTAAAATATTAATCTATAATTAAATCACTTTTTTTCTTATGTTATATATGTTAATTTAAGTAAAGCAACAATTTAGCCTTAGCACTTAGTATAATAATGGGAGAGGATTTCAAGCTTATACTAAGTGTAGCAGTAACACCCATTATTTTTATAATCAACGCTTCTGTGATATAAAATTTTTAGGTAGTTATTTTGGAGGTGTTATAAGTTATTATCAAAGCTTTTAATTTTAAATCTTCTTTCTTATTTTTGAAACATCTATTCCTACATGTTTTGAAATCTGGGTTAGTCTTGTGAGGAACTATGGATTAGGTTTGGGCTTAGCCTTAAAATTAGTTGTGGTTACATGTTGGCCTTGGTGTGAGAAGTTGTTTAGCACTTCTCTAGGTGGCCTTATTATGTTGTATTTTCTATGTGGTTGCCTTGAAGCATGTGTTAAACCCTTCTTTACCCTATCTTAGAATATCATGACTTAGAACATAAGACTTCCATGACCTAGAGGGACTTACATTCATCATTGCCTCCACTATCATTTCATATACCTATCCACATTCTTACACTAACTCCACAAGAATAGTGGTTGCAAAGGAAATGATCACATTCACCTCTGAATTTCATAATTACTGGATCCATTGGCTTTAGAGCGTTGGATTCAATAATTTGAAAAAATATTTAAAGCTCCAGAGTTTTGACCCAAGACTAGGGTGAAGGTAGATGCATACTTCCTAAAGGGTCATGCTAATGAGTGGTAGGGCACTTAGCAAGTTCCAAGTGCACCTATTGGGACTTGGGAGCACATGCTATATAGGATGAGGGCCCTCTTTTGTTCAACCAATGTTAGGATGGGACTATATGTAATATCCCCACATTTTTGTAAGTAGTTGAATGAGAATGTTGATAGATTTTTGGACCTTTGATCTAAATACAATGTTATGATTGGTTTGGGGCAAGGTTTGATTTAAAATCATGTTGAAAATGGAGTTTATTGAATTTTTTAGGCAAATCAATTGATTGGTTGTTTGAATAGATCGACTAGTTTGTCAATTTAGCAAAATGAATTTTATCGGATAAACCGATCGATTGGTTAGGGGAATTGATCAACTGGTTTGTAAATCACTTAACTAGTATACCAAAACCCATCAACTGGCTGGTCGAGTTAGTCATATTTTTTGAGATTGATTTTCTAAAAAATCTCTTGCACTAAAAAGGAACCTTACCAACTCATGCCATTTGTTCCCAAGTTATTTCTAACCATTTTCATGATGCATTTAACTCAAAATATTACCTCGAATTGATCTGGAGGTTGATTGGAACAATTAGGGGGGGGGAGGAGATGATCTCAGCATTGTCTTCTTCCACCTCTCTCCTCTACACGTTTTTGAGATCAATGCTTCCATCTTAGATACAATTTTGAGTAGTTGGAATATTCCTTCTACAATGACCTTCCATTACTTCACTTGTGTATGCTATTTCTACCTTAATTGACCTAGAGACACCATTTGAGCTCTAGAGAATAGGTCAGCAAGTCTTAGATGAAATATGTCTATGTAAATCAAATTAAAACGGTCAATTATAGGGTTTCGATGTAACACCCCTAAAATTCACTACTGAAAAATTTTGTTTTATTAAAAGAAAATAGGGGAAGCAAAGAAAACAAAACTGTAAATGTCAGGGATATTACTACCACACTTAGTACCAAATTGGTTTACTCCTACCGTTCCAGTACCAAGTGCTAAGGTTAAAAGAATTTAAATCAGAGTAGCACAAACAATTTCATTAAAAGGATAGAATCCACTAATGGTGGTTACAAGAACAAAGATTACATTAAAACTAGGAATTAAAAAGGTGAAGGAGTGAAACCCTAAAGGCTCCCGAATAATCCTTATACTCTGTCCCAAGCCCTCTTGAATAACAGCTACAATGGACCTACAATGGACATTGCCCATTGAATAGGCAGGGGCCCACGAATGGAACTCTTCAATACTATAGTACTAAGTAACCATTTAAACAACCTTGAAAGGTAGGCCCGCATGCAACACATCATGCATAAATAGTATACACATATAATAAGAAATACATGACATAGCATCCACACACTTAGCAAGTCCATCATATACCAAAGTAGGGACAAGCACTGAAGCTAACTTATGTCATATCAATAGATCATAATGTGAAATCAATACTTTTAGGCCTTAAGCCATTAATCGATCATTATTCAATCATCACCTCTCAAATTATATCAATGTGAGTTGGTGGACCGAAAACATACAGGGTAGAACGCTCCTGACTACTATTATTTGCCCGTGGATCGGTCTGGCCTCGACTCACATGTTGTTCCACTATAAGTTATTAGTATTTTTCATTGATTTACTCACATCCAATATTTAGTTTATTAAGCTCGGGACCCCCACTATTTTAACTGGTGGACCGAAATACACACACACACACACACACACACACACACACACACACACACACACACACACACACACATATATATATATATATATATATATATATATATATATATATATATATATATCTTCCAGGGTAAAACACTCCTGGGCCACTATTATAACCGATGGACCGGTATACATATACATCTTCCAAGGAAAAATGCTACAGGGCCACTATTATGGCCGGTGGACCAATACTCATAATATAATTCATATGGGTCCGACTCAATCGTCTTTTACTTTCATGATTAGTGTTTTTCCTTTTTAATTAGCATAAGAGTTCCATCTATTTACCTTGAGGGGGAGATCAAGAACCCAAAGATGCAAAGGTACACCGGTCATACTGGTGCATACAAGCTACTCAGTACCCTTCAACCATCAATTTAGGGACACAAAGGTGCCCTAGTCGTTCTAGTGCATACAAGCTACATAGTATCCTATTGACAAGAACACTTAATCCATAAGTATGCATACCCCCTAAATAGGTCTAAAGAGCTAGATAGAGTAAAATGTAAGGCCTGATTAGGACACTAAGGCACACCAACAAATACTAGAATAATCGTGGGCTAAACCATGCCTTTAGGGTAGCGATCCCTAAAGAGCCAACATTCCCGATCTTGAGGTCTTCTACTTTAGTTATTAGTATCTTAATAAAGGTGATCGTGAGAAGCACGCCAACTACATACTTATTCACTTCCAATTGTTTCTCATATCATTAGGTAATCCTTATTTATACAATTATCCAAGATAACTTAGAAGAATCATTAAGGACATCATTGTCTCATCTAATTCCAATTTAGGATTCATTTTCATTTGTTCACATGCCATAATGATTAGCATATCATAATCACATTATGGTCTTAGAGTCTGGTTAGTTCACATCGAAGGATCATGGCACACATAACCCTAACATACCCTTAATTCACACCCAACACACAACACCATGCGTGATTAATGGTTAAGACACTTCTTTTATGAATATAAGAATTACACCATACCACAACCTTAATTATCCATCTAATCGTAGGCCATATTCTTGTAATACTTACTGATTGTTAAATACCCTTATCTTGTTATTTACTTTTATTTGAGTCTTATTATGAAACTCCATTAACCTATTGATATGCTAGATACGAGTTGCTGATTTACTTCTATCATCTCTACAAAATTACCAAAATACCCCTTGCTTGTATAATTATTAAGTCATCCCTCTTTACTTGCCAATTTACCATATTACCCTCTATGTCGCATAATTACCAAGTTGCCCCTTACTTGTGTTAGATTACAAAATTACCCTCCATACTTATTAAATTACCAACTTTACCCCTCATACTTGTTAAGTTACAAATTTACCCTTCTAGTGGACTAAATTACCATATTACCCTTTATACTTATCTAAATTACTAAATTGCCCTTAGGCTTATTAAGTTACCAAGTCATCCTTCATACTTGTTACACTTGTCAGATTTTCTATTTGGTTAGTTAGATTACCAAATTACTCTTCTTTATTATTATAATTATCATTTTTCCCTTCTTCATTATTATACTTACTAAGTTTCCCTCTTAGTTAGTTAAATTACCAAATTGTCCTTCTTTATTGTTATAATTACCATTTTGCCCTTTTGATTGGTTAACTTACCAAATTGCCCTTCTCCATTATTATAATTACCATTTTACCCCTCTTTCTACAAATTATCCAAAATACACTTCATTTATACCAAATTACCATTTTACCCCTTTACTTACAAAATTGCCATATTACCCCCTTTTATTTACAAAATTACCATATTAACCCCTTTAGTTACAAAATTACCATAATACCCTTTCCATTATATTTTATCCACCAAGATACTTTCCCACATCAAAAAAATTTCTAAGTTATCCTTTTTCCATGTAAAATTACTAAAATACCCTTATTATACCACTTTTACTAAAATACCCTTACTACATAAAATATCAATATTAATGCTCCATATCCATCATTCAAACTCCACCAACTTGCTATTTATCATAATACTCATTAGCAACCACACTTATTTAAGCCACCCTCTACATGAGAAATATTACTAAAATGCCCCTAGGGCCCATAATAACAATATTTATGCAACAATGGCTACATTAACATAACATATCATAGATAAGCACTTAACATTTTTATTTACAACAAAGCTCCTTCCTGAAGCATTATTTCTATACATGACCCATAAATTAGCATGTTTTCCTTTTTATCAATCAATACAAGCAACTAAATACATTATACTTAACAATATATATCATGCATATAGCATATTAAACACCCTAATGTGCTAGCATACGTATATCCATACATTTAAGTAAGGTTTAATGGTTACCTTATTTTCTAAAAAAATCAAACCTTACCGATACTCTAGTTAAAGATTCAAGCTTTGATTAGTAAAAATCAATCCCTAAAAACAATATCAAAATTAGCAGAATAAAAGTAAGAAAATCAAAGGAATAATTTTTTTATATCAAAATCTTAATTAATACATAATGCATCAACTATTTTTATACCTTAAAATTAATTAATGATTAGGCTAAAATTAAGGTAAGACTTATGTTGCTCATGCAGCGTGAGCTGTATGCAAAAATAAAGGGGGAAGGGGTCGAAGGAGAGGTGGAAGAAGGGAGGGGGTGTTGGTTTGGGTTGGGGTTTTGGGGGCTAGGAGGAGGGCAGGTGGAGGAGATTTAGGGCACGGGTTAGGTGTAAGGGTGGAGTAGTGGTGTAGGTGGTGGTTGGGGATGGGTGATAGGTAGCCAAAGGAAGAGGAGGCGATGGTTACCGCCTGGGAAAAGTGGGTCGAGGGTTGGGCAGAGGAGGAGAAGGAAGGAAAAGAAGAAGGAAAAGGAGGGGTTGTAGGGTTAGTTTTCGGCCAAAGGAGGTAAGGAGGTGGTAGGGTAGATTGCAAGGAGTAGGTTGGTGGCCTAAGAGGTGGTGGAAGCAGCAGAATGGCAACGGAGGGCGATGGTGCAAGGAGGAGGTTGAGAAGGGAGGGAAAAGAAAAGAAGAGGAAGGAGGGTGGTTGTAGGGCTTGAGGGAGTGGTGCAGGGTGGTAGTATGGGGTGGCAAGAGGTGGTGCAAGTGGTATGTAGGGCGGTGGCAGAGGCGGAATGGGGGTGGCGAAGAAAAATAAGGGAAGGAAAGGAAAGGAAAAGAGAAGAAAAGGGTGGAGAAGGGGTCAGGAGAGGGAAAGAAGGGGCTCGAATGAGGTAGGAAGAAGGTGAAAGGAAGAATAAAAAGAAGAGGGAGGAGAGGGGAGGTAGGTGTGGTTAGTCGGGGTAGGTTGCTGGTGGTAGGGGTGTTAGGGTGTAGGGAGAGGGAAGGGAAAGAAAGGGAAAGGAATGGCATGCAGGCTAGGGGTTGTAGGTCAGGTTAGTCCAAAAATGGGAAGAAAAGGACGGGGAAAAGAGTAGGGTGGTAGGCTGTAGAGGGAAGGTGGTAGAGGTGGCGATGCACGCTGCCATGATATAAGTGACGTACCCTACAATTGGGGAAGGAGGAAAGAAGAAGAAAGAAAGGGATGGGTAGGAAGCCAGTCGGGCGGGGAGAAGAGGAGAGATGGGCCGACCCGTGCGAGAGGGAGAGGGTAAAAAAGAAAAGGAGAAGTGGGCTGGCTCAGTCAGGGAGAAAGGAAGAAATGAAAAGAAAGGACGAAAGGTTGAGCTGAGGCACCACGCGGGAGAAGGAGAAGGGAGGGTGTGAGGGGAGAAGGCCATAGGCCCGGAGAAGAGAAAGAATAGGAAAAAAGAAAGGGAAAGAAGGAAAAGAAGGAAAAGGAGAAGAAAAAGGAAAAAAGGAAAAAGGAAAATGGGGAAAAAAATAAAATAAATTTTGAAATAATAGAATTTAATATTTTTGATTGATAAATGAATTTAATAATTTAATATATTAGTTTAAAAAGGAAATTTTAGTAAAATATTAGTTTGAAAAATTATTTAAATAAAATGAGTATGATAAAATAATAAAATATTTATTTTAACTTATTAAATATTCATATCCAGTTTTTTACACTAAAAAATTCATAAAATAATTAAATTAAATAAATTTAAAAACTAACTTATCTCAAATAAATGTTATTTATTAAATTATCAGTTTTTAAAATTTTAGAGTATTGCATTCGACTTGATTCTTAAACCCTTTATGAATCCCTTTGATTGGTTGGCTATAAATAGCTCCAATCATCCCTTATATGTACATTTTCTTTAGCCACTGAATTCTCTAAGTTTGATATTCACTCCCTTCTTTCCACACTTCAAAGTTTGCAATTTATTTTCTTACACTCTTTTGATCCTGTCTCTAACTCTCTCTTATTTCCATTGTTAATCAAGGAGGAGCTAGATTCTGGAAGAAAGGTTGAATAGTTTAACGAAGCTTTGCCCTTTTTTTTTACCTTATGTGGTGTGTTCTTATTTCCTTCTATTTTAAGTTAAAAAGTTAATAAGATTTTGGTGTAAACTTCTTAGTTTAAGATTGTGGTTTTTAAGGTTTCAAAAGTTGAGAATGTTCACAATTGGAATTTATAGGTTTAAATGAGATTTTGCCTACATCAAGTAAGTGACTCTTGGTTCTAAAATGTTTATTAAGTATTCGTAAATGTTATGTACTACCTTAATTTGATTTATTCATGTTATTATTAACGGATATAGCATGCATAAATTTTTCGGATGGTTAGATGGCATGATTGTACTAAAAGCATGAAAAAGGGATAAAAATGGGATATGATGATTCCATGTTGTGAAGTACTTTTTAATCTGGTTTAAAATATGCTAGAATATGTTGATACATGTCTTAATGTGGTTAAGAATGATTTATATGTAATAATCTACATGAAATCTAATGGTTTGGTGGTGTGTTAGGGAAAACTAATTTATTGTTCCTAGAGTAGTTAACTGGTTAACCCAACTCATTGACTGGTAAGCCTATAGAGACCTTGGTATTTCTCTCTACTTAAACCCATTGACTAGTTGGATAGAAATGATTGACTGGTCTGTAAATAGTCTATTAGTTTTTCCAAACTGATCTACCTATTTGAGTAAAAGCATGGTCTAATTGATTTAAATTGATTAACTAGTTGGTACAATTGATAGACTAGTTCGACTGATTTGCATAATTTTTTTCCTTTCTATTTGGTTATGCTTTTAAGTTATGTTTGAGATTATACCATGATTATTGATGGGATAAAATACATATTCTATCATGGATCATTAGCCTAATGAAAGGATTAAAATGGATTATAACTTATGATATACTCCATGAGTAATGTAAAGGCTAAATGGGTGTCTCATTTATGATAAGTGATGGTATTGAGAAAAGAATAATGAAATTTAGCATGTGCTTAAAAAAATGATTAGATGGATATGAGTACTATGGTAATAGGATAGATGGAAACCCATAAGGTTGCAAAAATGGAAAGAAAAGGATTGATATAGGATAAACATGGAAATTACCTTGCTTATTTTATATTGGCCTTATATGATCACTTACCCTTATGAATAAAATACTAAACACGTAAAGAAAAATACATTCGAGTTGAGTATGGGCCTAGGTAACCCAATCCTAGATTAGCTACAAGGGGTTAGTCTATCTTCGGACATTTTTGGTGCCTTCGGAAGGGATCATGAGAGGTCCCGATGCTTTACCTACTCTAGACACTGATGATATACTAGGGGTATAAAGGGTTTGGTTACCTAGGTGATTGGCTTCAGATTAGACTTATGCCCATATTTGTTGGCTTTAATCTAGACTTATGTCCTTTCTAGTGATTGGACTTGGCTTGGACTTATGTTCATTTGGTGATTAGCTTTGATTTGTACTTCATGTCCCTTATTTAGACTTACATGGTATATGAGACCATGGGATAGTGCATAGTCCATCGCTTAATGATAATAAAATATGGATGATAGGTAATTAAATGATGAATATGAATGGTGACCAAATGAATGGTTAATAATTGGATAAGGATGAAAGTAATGGTATGGCTGACCAAAATGGATAAAAGCTAGCTTGCATATTTGGTAATGGCCTAAATGATTAACTAGATTATTGAATGGTATGCCGGTTGGATGATTGACCTGCCTTATATATGGATAGGAAAAAGGTATAACCTGAAAGATTGAGTAGTTAGAAATAAACCCTAGAGGTTGCTTGGATTCTCTTTGCCATTACATGTGTGAGTGCTTAGGTGATGAGGATGTGAAACCAAGCATGATATATTTTACTTTGTTAGGGTTGTGAATGATTTCATATCCTTATACACTTTTAATTTTATATACGGATTTATCATGATGCATGTTTTATTTCATATTCATGTACGATAGATTGGCATACTTGTGTTTACATTGAGATAACAACTTGGTTTACTTAGTATTTAGCATACCAATGTATTCATTTGCTCTATCACCTGCTCATTCCCACAAGCAGAGGGCCATGTGTAGATATTTGGGGATGGCTAATAAAGGGCCTACCTTAATTGGGTTAGGATTTTAGAGAAAGGACATCCAGAGATTTTTGGTGGGGTTCATGGTGGACCGAGATTATAAATTTGGTGCCATACCCTAATTCATTTTATTATTGCCATATTCTTTATCCATATGTGTTTTGTAATGTTTTGGTCGAGAACCATTAAGGTCCTCTAATGTAAATGATCTTTCAACTTATTTATGTAATCTTTAATTGTGCACTATGTTGTTTCAATGTTTTGGTTTTTTTTTAGCCTCGTATCTAATATGAGATAGGCGGCAGACATCTAACTTGTGTCAGGTATGGCGTAACACCCCATTCTTCCAAGGTGTGTTTCTATTTCTGCAATGTTTTTAAACAAATTTTTTTGATAGTGAAAAATGGGGGTATCATAGGTCGGTATCAAAGCTTTTCTTAGAAACTTTACACATTTAGAAATTGTTAAACTAATACCATAGGATTTTATCAAAGCATTTTACTGGAAAGTTATTACCTTCGAAAATAATTTTTAACCTGATACCATAAGATGGTATTACTCTTGATTTGAAATCCTTTTTCATTTCTTTTTCCAGCAAGATTAATTATTTACAAATTCGGAGTTTCCGTGAGTGAGAGTGGGGTTAGGAATATTCTATAGATTACTTTGTAATAATTTTTGTGTGAGTTTTAGTACTTAATAGATTGAATTATATCCCTAACTTCTTCTAGTCTTTAGGACATGATTGAAATGCTCCGAAATTTTCTAATTTTAAAGATTATATTTAAATAAGGTTTATTTGAAAATTTAATTTAATAAATTATTTTTACTAAAATAAAAGGAAATTTATTAGGGCAAATTAATAAGAAATTTTATACATATATTAATTAGAGGAAATTTTAGTATATTAACTAATTAAATATACTAATTTGGGAATTTATTTAAATAAATTATTTTATTTAAATTAAGAAAGAGAAAATAGTTTCAAATTAATATGAATTTCATAAATAATTTAATTTGAGAAAATTAGAGTACTTTGATAATTAAAATGTAATTTATGAAAAATCCTTTAAAAATCCTATTTTAGCTTAAAAAGGGATTTAAATATTATTTTATTTAAATATTATTATTTCTAAATATCCTAAATATTCAGATTAATTTAATTGGCCCTAACCTAATTATTTTTCTTTTCCTTTTTCCCTTTTTCCTTTTTCTTTCTTCCTTTTTTCTTCCTTTTTCTTTCTTTTTCTTTTTTTTTTCCTTACCTTCCCGATTTGAGCTTGGAGCGGCCCACTTTCCTCCCTCCTTTTCTTCTCCTACCACGGCCCACGCCCATCCACATATTTTTCTTTCTTTCCCTCGGTAGCTAGCGCACCGAGTTTCGCCTCTTTCTTCCCCAAAACGCATCGTATCATTTAAACGCCTTAACCCCCGCGCCGAACCGCCTGGTTTCCTCCCTTTTCTTTCTTTTCTTTTTCCTTGAGCCGTCGGCTCATCCCTTTCTTCTTCCTCCCTCCTCCGCCATTGTCAAACCTGCAACCTCCTTCCCCCGAAAATGGCGCCGCCAGCCACACGTGCCGTGACTGGCCTTTCTCCCGCCCATTCTCTTCCTCTCAACACACTCTTCAATTTGAATTGCCCCACTTCCCTTTTCTTCCCCATGTTTGCCCCCATTTCCCTCGCGAAGGTCGGGTAAAAATTTGAAATTGTGCCGCTCGATCAACAGCATAACCACCCTACTCTCCCACCGACTTTGACCTTCTGGTAACCTCCAGCACTCGAGCCTACCCTCCACCACTATAAATACCCCTCTTATGGCCTGGTTTTGAGATTTCTTTCCCCGAAACCCTAAGCACCAGTCTGTGCGCCACCACCCCTTTAGACACGCTGTCCTCCAGTGTTAACCAACCTCAACACCGCCTCTGCCTCCCAAAATATTCCCTGCAATGCCCTCTAGCTAACTAAATCATCTACATCCTTCTATTCTCCTTGCACGGGCCTCCATAACCGTGCAAAGTTTGCTGCTCATCTCGCCAGAATTTTCACCCCAAAACCTTAAACCACCGTCCACAACCACATCCACCACTTCTGCCACCCTCTAAACTACCCAATATCTCCTGCTAAGTCTCCTCCACCGACCCATAAACTTATTTTATTTTTCTCCTTTCCCCTTCCATCTTTTTCTTCATTTTCACCCCTCTTAGATCACTTTTCCGGCCACCTTCGAGAACCACCGCGGTGCCACCCATCCCCTCCAACTCAAGGTGAACCCTAGACCTTTTCAACACTTCCTTTCGATATATTGATAATTATTATGCTTTTATCCTAATTTTTAATGTTAATTCAATTTTAATTATTATTATTATAATAATTATTATTATTGTTATCAACTGTATCCTAATTGCTAAATTTTGTTGACAGGTTTGGGAGTATTCTTGAGTTAGATAAATTATTATTTTCGAATTTTGGTTATTTAATGAAATTATTACATGTTTACTATTATTATTAATAATATTATTTTTAGTGTAATTATTTATTTAATATTGTAATTATTTCAGGAGGGGTAGAAACCTAAAATTTTAATTAAGTCTCGCACCTTTGCTTTTATTACTATTATTAACATTTTTAACATTATTACTAATTATATTATTATTATTATTATCTTTATTAACTTTTATATTATAAGTATATATATAATATTAATATCATTATTACATTTTCGAATAGTATTATTATTAAATGGGGGTGGTTTTGAAAGCCACCTTGTAATTTTAAGATTTATGGTATTATTAATATTAATATTCTATGAATAAGAGTATTATTAATAATGTTTTAATTTATTATTATTATTATTATTATTATTATTATTATTATTATTACTACTACTACTATTACTATTACTATTACTATTACTAATACTATTTTGGTGAAGGGTAGAAACACTTATATCACCACCCTTTTCAAATGGAAATAGTAATTTATTTGTATTTTTAAGTAATATTTTGTATAGTTAATTATTGTCTAATATTGTTTTAATTAAAAACCAAATCTTAGAATAAGTTAGAAAATAATAAAATTTTATAAGGGAGCCTAATTCTAGCATATTTTTATATAATAGGTGAACCCAGTCAAACCCCTCAAGTGGAATAGGAGCGTGCACCAAGACCGATGTCGTTTTAGGTAAGGGTTTACTAAGGCTATTTGTGTGTTTATATGCATTATGTGTTTCATATGCCATGTATTCTATGTTTATCATTATGAATTATTTCATATGCGTTATAAAGTGGAGTTGAAGTATGTTGGTATGAATAAATTGTGGATGAGAATTATGTGTATATTTATGTTATTATTATTGTATGATGTGGCCTTAAGACATGCATGTTAGGGTTGTAAAATAATGATGGGGAGTGTAACCATGTGGTGTTAAGGTTTTGCATGAAAGGGCATGGAGCTAGGGTTTTGCATGAAATGGTATGGTGTTAGAGTTTTGCATGAAATGGTATGGGTTAGAGTTTTGCATGAATGGTATGGTGTTAGGGTTTGCATGGAAGTGTAGTTTATGAGGAGTTAAGGTTTGCATGGGAGTTAGGGTTTGCATGGAAGTGTGGGTTACAAGGAGTTAGGATTTGCATGGGAGCTAGGGTTTGCATAGAAGTGTGGCTTATGTGGAGTTAGGTTTTACGTGGAGTTAGGGTTGCATGGGAACTAGGGTTGTATGAAGTTAGTCACACACGTCTGGGCAAATGTTTGTGAATGGCAAATGTTTATGATTAAAATAATTAAGACATTAATCTTTTAAAGTGGAATATTATTGAGCCGGGTCCAGACCGATCCACCGGTCAAGAATAGTGGTTAGGGTTTTACCCTATGTGCGACCGATCCACCAGTTATAATAGTTGTTAGGACATGAGGTCCTATATGAGACCGGCCCACCGGCAAAAATAGTGGGGTGACTCGAGCTCAATAAACACAAATCAGAATTTACTAAGTTTTAAAAGATATTAATTACTTACAGTGGAACACCATGTGAGCAAGAACCAGACCGATCCACCGGTCAGGAATAGTGGTGTGGACTATTGTTCCGCAAGTGACCGGTCCTCTAGCTAAAATAGTGGGGTGTTCCTATACTTACATGGATTTGATAAAAGGCATGGTGTGTATCGATCTTCGATGAAAGAAAGATTAAATAATTAATTTGGACCTTTTTGGGCCTTATGTGTGGACTTGTTGATTATAAGTTATGGATTTCACTTTATGCTTCTATGTATCATATATATGGGTTATAATTGTATGTGATCATTATCCTACATGATTTAATGTGTTATATGCCGGCCTTAGTACTCGGTCACCTTACTCAGTACGTAGTGTACTGATCACCCATTTCATGGGTGCTGCTCATTCCCACGAGTAGAAGGCACGTCTGATCTGTTGCAGGTAGGACCGTAGGAGACACCTACTTTGATGCTATCGATGTTTATGGGACATCAGGAGGGGTAGAGTGATAGCTGGGCTGGATCAATCTCTAGAGTGACATGGCCGTTGTCCTTATTAAATTTATGACTCATGTTGTCTTTTATTATGTTTGAATTGTCAAAACAATTTTACTAATGTTGTTTAATTATTATCTAGAAAAACAATAGCTGATATTTCGAATTATGTAAGACTTGTGCGTGCTCTAGTTTTCATTTTTATAAATTTGGATTTTTATGGTATCATTAATAGTATGTTCTTAGCCTTAGCACTTGGTACCGGAACGGTAGGAGTGAACCGGTCTGGTACTAAGTGTAGCGGTAACATCCCCAAAATTTACGAGCTTTAAACTAAGTATTTTAATTACTTCCATTTTCAAAAAAGAAAATGTGTAAATTTTGGGGGTGTTACAATGATAGCCACTATGAATGTATAGATTCATTCATGGAGACCGTAGGAACTTGTATGGAGGGCCAAATCCGATCACTTTAACCTCCACTAGTGTCAATAGTTGTGCTATCTGTAGAGGATTAGCTCAGGAGGGTTGGACATCATCACCCACCAATCTTTGTGGGCTAAGAGGACTCTAACATTATAGAATGATGGGTCTAGGATATAGAGAAGACTTTCACTACTTGTGGTTGGCCTAGAGACTGGAGACATAGTAGTCTACTACTTAAGAGAAAGGGTAAACGCATAGTGGCAGAGCATCCAATGTTGGGATGGAGAACCTATGGGATGGGGACCATTCTTGGAGGTATTGAGAGATTTTTTTTACCCCTACATGAAGAAGTACGTTGAGTTCATGGTGCTTCGGCAGGGGAGCATGTCCATCAAGGAGTATTATGCTCAACTCATGGACTTGGTCTACTTCTCCCTAGAGATAGAGGCCAATGAAGTGATGCAAGTTCACCGTTTCATGATTGGGCTGGAGATCCTATGCCAAGAGCTATTGTTGCCCATCAAATATGGTAGGGATGTACGAGCAAGCCTTTGAGGCATCTAAATTATTTAGGCTAGGAGTGCTCAATCGAGAGGTAAGAGAAAATTTGAGTGTCGCTAACATCTCAGTGATCAAAAGAAGGATTTTTTGAGATGTAGTTTTCCGCCTATATTTGGCTAGAGCATGGGGTAAATACCCAAAGCTAGAGGGTTGTCTAGGATTCAAATCACCTAGGGGTTAATTACAGAGGAAACAAGGTGATGTGCCATGGATGTGGTATTGTGGGACACCGGGCATATGAGTGCCAAGTTGACAATAGTAGAATTCAGAGGAGCCAGACTAGAGCTCAGAGCATATGATCTATCCAATAGTCACAACCACAAATTCAAAGAGTTCCTCCATCTCTAGCCAGTGCTACTAGCCTATCTAGTTAGCCAAGAGATTTGCACTTTCCACCAAGGGAAAGGATCTACTAGTGCTCTAGGAGTTCCATCAATGGATGCCTAAACATGATGAGTTAGGCAGAGGCAGAGTGCTAGGCCAATGTAGTGATCGATATGCTTATTATCTCTACTATTTCCACTTACATGTTATTTGATTTTGGTGTATCACACTCTTTTGTGGCATTTGCTTTTGTAGCTAGAGCTATCTTACCTCCTTCAAATAGTATTTCTACTTATGTTATGTTGCCTACTGAGGATAGAATTGCATACTCTAGGTTCTACCAAAGAGTTTTATTGGTAGTGGGATGAATAGAGTTTTCATTAGACCTCATACAGCTGGAGTTGTGGGATTTTGATGTAATTTTCGGGATAGATATGCTAGGGAGGTACTAGGTGCTGATCAATTATGTGTAAGAACACGTGGTTCTACGATGATCAAAGGGTACTAAGGTTTCATATTGGAAATGTGAACCTAATCCCTCTACAAGGATCGTGTCGTCAATCAGGATGAGTAACCTAGTATGTAATGGATATTTGCTCTACCTATATAGTGTTAGAGATACCAAAGTAGTTGTGATGACTTTGGAGCAAATGGTAATGGTCTGTGAATTTCTCGATGTTTTCCCTAAGGAGATCCCGAGAATGCCACTAGTTCAAGAAGTTGAGTTTACCGTGGATATATTGCTAGGGACATTACCGCTATCTGAAGCTCTATATAAAGATGAAAGAACTCAAGGCTCAGTTGGAGGAGCTTTTGGAGAAGGGTTATATCTGACCAAGCATATCGTCGTGGGGAGCGCTAATAGTGTTTGTAAAAGGGAAGGATGAGAGCTTGAGATTTTTCGTCAATTACTGTGGATTGAACTAGGTTATGGCGAAGAACCATTATCCACTATCAATGATCGATGACTTATTTGATCAACTCAAAGGAGCCAAGGTGTTCTCCAAAATTGATCTTTGATCGAGCTATCATCAATGGAGAATACCATAATAAGAAATTCCTAAGACTACTTTTTGTACAAGGTATGGCTATTATGAGTTTACAATAATGCCCTTTGGACTCACTAAAGCACCAACAACTTTCATTTCCCTCATGAACTAAATCTTCCTTCATTTCTTGGACTGGTTTTTCTTGGAATTTATTGATGACATCCTCATCTACTCTAGTGACTGAGAGATGCATGAACAACATTTGAGGCAGACTTTGGCCTTGCTAAGATCACAACAATTGTACACTAAACTCTCAAAGTACGAGTTCTGGTTAGATGAAGTGGAATTCCTTTGTCATGTAATCTTAAGGATGGTGTGGCAGTGGATCCTACTAAGATTTAAGTTGTCTTTGAGTGGCTAGTGCCCACTTCTGTTAAGGTGGTGCGTAGTTTTCTAGGGTTAGCCAATTATTACCATCGGTTTGCGGCATACTTTTCCAAGATTTCATGACCATTGACTTAACTATTGAAAAAGGCTACGTGGTTCTAGTAGAATGAGAATTGTAGTGAATCCTTTAAGGAGTTGAAAAGGCATTTGACTTCATCCATAGTGCTCGCATTGCTAAGTGGGTCTGATGGTTTTGAGGTGTATAGTAGTGATTATAAGAATAGAATGGGTTGTGTGGTGATGCAACATGGAAGGGTTGTGGCTTATGCCTCATAAAAACTAAAGTAACATGAAAAAAACTACCAGATGTATGAGCTCGTTGCAGTAGTGTTAGCCTTTAAGATATAAAGGCATTATCTCTATGGAGTTTATTGTAAGTTTTACACTGACCATAAGAGTCTTAAGCACATCTTCACCTAGCGGGAGTTGAACTTGAGATAACTTTGATAGTTGGAGTTGGTCAAGGATTATGACCCAGAATTGGCCTACCTTAGGGTAAGGTCAATGTAGTGGCAAATGCAATTAGCCGAAAGACATTACACTCCTTGAGCATAATTTTATTGTCAGATCACCTATGCTAAGAGATTAGAAATATGGAGATCAAACTTAAGAGGGTCATTCCCACAACTAGAGGGCCATGAGTAAGTGTTTGGGGATAGCCCGTAAAGGACCTACCTCAATTGGGTCAGGTCTTAAGAGTAGAGATACCTAGAGATTTTTTGTAGGGTTAGTGGTGGTTCGAGATTTTAAATTAGTTCCCATACCCTAACTCATTTTATTGTAGCCTCGTTCTTTATCCACATATGTTTTGTAATGTTTTGGTCGAGAACTATTAAGGTCCTTCTATATAAATGATCTTTCAACTTGTTTATGTAATCTTTAATTTCACACTTTATTATTTCAATTTTTTGGTTTGTTTTAGCCTTGTATTTGATATGGAGTAGGCAACAAACATCTAACTTATGTCAGGTACAACGGTAAAACCCCATTCTTCCACGGTGTGTTTATGCTTTTGTAATATTTTTTTTTTTAAATTTCGCTAGTGAAAAATGGGGGTATCATACAATATGATATATTCATGGCACTTCATTGAGGTTCACTACCCCAAAAAGTAGTTTTAATAACGGTTATTTTACAGTTTTAATAACGGTTTTCAACCGTTATTAAAACGCCCGTTATTAAATCTTTAATAACGGTTCATAACCGTTATCAAAAATATAAAAAAACCCGCCAATATGAGCATAAAATGAATTTTTAATAACGGTTTTTGAGAAAAACCGTTGTTAAAAAATAGGGTTTTAATAACGGTTCTAAAGAAAACCGTTATTAAAAAGTAGGTTTTAATAACGGTTCTTACGTAAACCGTTATTAAAATACAAGAGTTTTCATAACGGTTCTAATGAAAACCGTTATTAAAATGCCAGAGTTTTAATAACGATTCTTATGAAAACCGTTATTAAAATACCAGAGTTTTAATAACGGTTTTCTTCAGAACCGTTATTAAAACTTCAGTTTTTTTTTTTAGTTATTGCAGTTTTGTTCCTGCCCACATACACAGTTGTATGTTCAATAATTACCAAATCTGCATTGTAAAACAACATCAATTGATAACATATCTGCAATCACACCATAATTCCATTCAATCCCTTGTTAATACACCGGACATATATACTCAAGAACAAAATTAGTAGGCATACCACAATTTGGTAGCTCTACACACCAAAGCAAAATGTTTATAAATCTAGCTTAATTACAAGACTTAAAGACATAGACAAAATACAAGCCTGCAGAACATATATGCATGTAGATTATATAGATCTCTACCTAATACCGAATGAATGAATGCACATGCTTGGCCCATTGCTCTCTCACTTCATCAATTTCTTCAACACTGTATTGCTGGCCTTGTGCATAATCATCGGTGAAAAACTACAAATCCCAAGTTTTGATTAATATACAGTTAGCACTTACGTCAAGTATCAAACATATATGTCATGATTCATTAATTAATAGAAAAATATCAAAAAGAAAACATACATGGCTTGGATCTATGTTGACCGATCTATTTTGGACTATCAGATCCATTGATCTACATACATAGTATCCACAATCTTTGTCGTTTTGCTGTTGTGGACACTGTCATATAAATTCAGTTAGCTCTCTAACTATTAGATATTAATTTTAATTAAAATAAAATACGAAATAGTTGCCTTCCTACTTACTATGACAGGCTCGTATTGAACATTCTTTGGGTCTGGGACACCATTCCCACCTCTCCTTTGATACGCTGTCCGTAGTGCCCTAATAAATAGAGTTGGATACACAATATTGTAAGTACGCATATATACCTCAAATAATGAAAGCTAGCTAGACAAATATATGTATAAATAAGTTAATGAAGTAAGAAGTGAAAAGTATACTAACATGTCGATAAATTCCTTCCCACCACGACGAGCGACTTCAAAAGGCACGTCATAGGTTCGAAGGGAATCAAACACATAGACTTTATTAAGATCAGGTCGGACGGCGTACAAAACCCAATGTTCAGTTGCGAGGTGAGGAATGAGATAGAGCTTGTTGTGTCCCTCAATCAAAATGCGATCCGCTAAATATTTTATGTGCCTACCCTCTCTTATTGTACTACCGTCAGCTATGTAGTATGGGCACACAAACACAATAGAGGACAGCATTCCCTCCATCGCAGCTCGAGTAGCTACCAACCTATGGACAACAAAAACAATGCATATTTGTTAATAAATAATAACTCATATAAGTGGTCATAAAAATTCCAATTGTATAAGTTAAGAGTACTAAAATCTCAAAATGAAATTATACTTACGTGACATAGACGGCGACACTTATGGTTGACATCCATTCTTGATTATAAATGTCGCTTATGTCAGCCGTCGATACCATGTAAGTAGCATCGTCCCTCCCAACATACTCAGGACGACAATCAATGAAAATATAATTGTCCCTGAGGTAGTTTTGGGCATAAAAATATAATAACGCTAATGCTGGTGGAGGTTGGCTTTGCTGATCTGAAGAAGGAATCTTTTGTGGGGCAACTGATTTTTCAGATTTAGCTCTCTTTCCTTTAGCAGCGCCCTTTTTTGTGTTGCTCGTTCTACTAGTACCTCTCTTGGTTTTACTAGCAGAAGCAGTACTCTTCTTTTTTGATTCCTTAATTGATAATATTAAACAAAATATATATTGAGCATATAA
Source organism: Tamarix chinensis (assembly GCA_030549775.1). Lineage (NCBI taxonomy): Eukaryota > Viridiplantae > Streptophyta > Magnoliopsida > Caryophyllales > Tamaricaceae > Tamarix > Tamarix chinensis. Next base: position 63,834,155 of record CM060174.1, read on the forward strand.
ATATATATATATGAAAAAGGTATATATAGTGTAACTACTAAACAAGGTCTAATGAACATGTCAAATGTCAATACCTCTTCAGTAGTGAGACGTATTTGATCCGCAGGCCAAGCCACAAAGCTTCCATGAGCTTCTAGTACTGTGGTTGCCTCATCGCCCTCATTATAACAAGGCAAGTGTGCACTGCCAATGATTGGAGTGTCAATACTCACCGGCCTTGTATTTACGGCTAAATTATACCCGTGGATTGTCTGCGTTTCAATACTGTGACTAATGCGGACCCTTCCTTTCGCCAAAATTGTTGAAAGGTCATTCGCTAATAAGTCACATTTATGCAAACCCTAAACAAAAATATTACACATTATTAATAATTTATTACACCGAATACATTTAATAACAATTCATAGTTTGTAATGCTTACCTCGGGAAGAGTAGAAAGAAATGCATCAGCTTCACAACTATCTCTGACGCTATTTACATTAGGTATGTGAAGCTGATCATGGTCTACTGAATCGGATGGCTTATACCCTTGAGATTTAATAAATGACAACTCTTGCTCCATTGTTGCCATCCGTTCAAATGCCACGTTCAATTTTTGGGTGAGGATGGCGACTTGCTCATTAGTGCTACGAGAACCACGAGATCGATCACATATGCTCGTTCTCGTAACACCCAATCCAATGCCCCTGTGTCTTCCAGGGTGTTCTACAATTCCTGTAGCCTGGGCCACAATGCTATATTGGTCCACCTCCTCACCTTCTGACGTTTCAAGTTCGTCCTGTAAATTTAACTTATAGGAATAAGCATAATATAATAGTTTTCTATAAGAAAACTAAGTAGGGTTCTAGATATCTACAAACTTACAATTTTTTTGGCTGCAACATCAACATATTCATTAATATATCCATCTCTTGTTGCTCTAGCCTTCTTCCATAATGTACCAATATTGATGGACGAGGTACATGGGTCCAAGTCTTGGGCTAGGAGCTACAAATCAAAAAATATTCTTAATTAAGAATATTATTATAAAATTCAACATTTACATATAAATAGATAATGACAAAATGCATACCAACTCCTCTTCAAGGCCCGCATAGCCTTTGCGAGCCATATTATGCCGATATTTATTTTGCTTGGCAATCTCTTTATTTTGGGTACTTTTTTCCTATGTGACAAGCCAAAACATAATGACATGGTTATTTCAATATTAAGCATAATACTGGGATTGATACAAAAAGTTTAATGGTTATCTAACAAGTACCTTAAAATCCACCGTAAGACGATAAGCAATGAATTGGTTCCAACTTTCTTGATCGATGAAACCGTATCGTTTGGGTGGGTTCTGTCGTACAGAACCATCCTTCTTTCTATACATTTTTCTACGAGCTAAATATGACCTAAATGTTCTTAGACGCTCCCCACAATGTCTAAGAAGCCATTTCTTCCTACTCTCTGGGACATTGAACACTTTCTGCAAAATAAGACATGTAGATGTATACCGATGATAATGTAATAAAATTAATAACATTTGACATACAAAAATGATTACATAAAATAGCATTTTTACCGTGATTTCCTGCCAAATATGCTCCTTATGACCCTGTGGAACCTGCTTCCAATTATTATAGGAGATAGGAACACGGTTACGGGTCACAAGGGAAATGTAGGTCAAGAACATATCTGCGTAAGGGCCGATGGGAAGATTGTAAGTATTCCATCCCAAATCGACTACTTCTCCTCTATTCCTCATGTCTACGATAATTCTCATAATCGTAGGTCCCCTCTTCCCTTCTTCATCACTGCTATCCCTATCAATGTTTTTGTTGGCCATATCTCTACAAAAAATAAATAAATAAATTATGTTAGAATGTTATGTATTGAGCATAATAATGTACCATTATATTATCGATACGAATCACATGCTTAGAAAGAATTAATCTCAAATGTATCATGCTATTCTATATATATATATACGAATCATGTTAACACGTTTCCAAAAAGATATTAATACTAACCCTAACCCTAACCCTAATTAACCCTAATTAACCATAATAAACGATAAACCCTAACCCTAACCCTAGCTAATTAACCATAATTTATTATAATAAAACCTAACCCTAAACCACAAAAAAAACCTAATCCCTAAACCTAGCTAAATGTAATTAAAGCATAATATATAAATCATATTATTAATTATTATTATTATTATTATTATTATTATTATTATCATACACAATTATTTCTCTCTATTTAATTAATCTCAAATGTATCATGCTATTCTATATATATATATATATACGAATCATGTTAACACGTTTCCAAAAAGATATTAATACTAACCCTAACCCTAATTAACCCTAATTAACCATAATAAACGATAAACCCTAACCCTAACCCTAGCTAATTAATTAACCATAATTTATTATAATAAAACCTAACCCTAAACCACAAAAAAAACCTAATCCCTAAACCTAGCTAAATGTAATTAAAGCATAATATATAAATCATATTATTAATTATTATTATTATTATTATTATTATTCTTATCGATCATATACAATTATTTCTCTCTATTTAATTATTCACTTTTATATATTCCTTATTCTCTATATCTATTTAATCCTCATCAAATAGCAATCATTAACATATGCATATATAAAATATATTTGCATTTCATTATATGACATTTCCTATATCTTATTGCTAGTGATCTCCTATACTTATTAATGAAAATATGTGTGTGTGTGTGTATGTATATATATAGTTTTTATGAGTGAAAATGTATATAATTCTACACTCACATTCATATTATATATATATATATATATATATATATATGTAAAGGTCTCGGCCAACACATGCATTTGTTAATATATAACAATAACGCAACAAATTCAACCAAAAACAGCAAAAGTTTCAGCCAATACATTAAACAACCCATTTTCGAACGACAAACCACAATCTTTCAATAACGTACAAACAAACGAAACCCTGTACCAACATGCATGCATTTATATATATATACATACATAAGTAGATAAAATGTTACGAGAAGAAGAACAAACACATACATAAAGTGAGCTAGCTACAAACACGACAGTGAAGGTTGAGAGAGGCAAGGGGCTTCAAACACGACAGAGGATGGTGCAAGTGCTAGATAGCTTCGGAACAATGACAGCACGCACATGCAGAGCCGGCAATGGCGGAGGCGTGGTGGAGAGTTGGCGGTGCGAGGGTTTCCTTACTTGAGAGGAGCCGGCCGGTGTGGTCGTGCGAGGGTTTGCAAGGAGAAGGAGAGCAAGAGAACGAAGGTGCAGAGAGTCTGAAAATTTTGGCACGAAACAGAACTGAACGAAATATAAGTTTGATTTTGGGGTTTTAATAACGGTTCCTGAGAGAACCGTTATTAAAAAGATGATTTAATAACGGTTCTCTTAGGAACCGTTATCAAAACATATTTTAATAACGGTTTCTGGAAGAACCGTTATTAAAATATTCTGACTTTTGACAACGGTTCTAATATAAACCGTTATTAAAAGATGTTTTGATAACGGTTTACCTGAAACCGTTATTAAAACATCCGTCCAAATTTTACGTTGCCCTTTTAATAACGGTTTTTAAATAGAACCGTTATCAAAACTTCCCGCCGATTAATTTCCACGCGTTTGACAACGGTTTTCGAACTACCGTTATTAATGTCCCGTTATTATAACCCGTTTTCGTAGTAGTGGTTCCTCCATAATTGAGCATCACTACTTGAAGTTCCCTAATTTGATTTGTTTCACACTTAATGTTGGGGTAGATGAGGGGATGAATATGCATTGGTTTGATATGGGCTTAAATGCTTGCATCTAGGATTTTCTCATGAGTTCTTCTTTCTCCACCCTCTTTGACATATTTGAAAATTCAATTAAGGTCGCAAAGGTTGTTCAAATCAGGGTTAGTGAGACTTAAAGGACCAAGAGGAAGCTGGAGGTTCTAGACAGTGATTGCATTATTCAACCTTGAATGGGAGGTCTAGGTGGCCAGCATAAGGGTAGTCAGGGTGGATTTATGGCAAAGAAGCCTAGGGACACATAGAACACTTTCACTACAAGTGTTGCGGATGATACCACCTATGAAGAACTTGTGAAGGTTAGCTAGTCTAATGGTATAATTGTGGCAAGCATGGTATTAGAAATTCTGAGTTTTTTTGGGTACCATGAGATGGATTTTAGATGATACAAATGCAACCATTAAAGTTGGTTACGTACTAGTAGTAGCCAACATAGAGGACCCCACCACCATAAAACAACCCACAGAGTAGAGACAGTAAAGGCAAGGCTTCGAGGTATTGCCTGCTGTTGTGAGGTAGCAATATGGGTCATGGATTCAACATTAGGAGTGTTAAGAATGATCCAACATTTGGGGAAAACCTTCTTATTAGTTGATAAAAGGAAGATTCTTAGGATAAAGGTTTGGAAAACTCTCCTCTCGATATTTTAACCATCATTGCTTTAACCACTTGAGTTGTTAACTTTAATGTGTTACATGTTGGATTATGCTCGAGGTGGTTGTGATAGGGTTATTCTATGGGAGTAGTGACCCTTGTGTGTTATGTGGGCCTTATGTACTTAATATGTGTGGTGGGGTGTGAACTTTAGGAACGAAGTCTTCTTTTAAGGGGGTAGTAATATAATACCCCATTTGTATAAACCATAATTATAAATGAATAATTATGCGTAACTAGCTCTACTTATTTTAGGATGTTTTATACTAAATGTATTATTTCTATGTATATTATTATGGTTTACTATATATATAAATTTAATTAGTTAAAATTTGGATAGAATTTAGATTATTATGTTTAACCATATTTGGGACCCCGATCTATATGTATTAACGAACCTTAATTCTTCTAACAGGATGTTTTTTCAAGGTTTAGCTTTCATTATCTAGCATCCCTACCCTATTATGATTTTTTTTTACTTATGTATCCCAATTCCTCCTTCCATATCTCTCTTTTATGCCACATCATCTCCTTCATGTCTGCTATTCCTGTGTTCCCCTTACCCGTGTCATGCTTGACTTTTCCCTAGACACATGCCATCAGCCTTATAAGCCTCCCACTTCTCTTGTTTTAGTGTACCTAATACAACCAAGCTGAACATCTTCTTCCTCTTCTTTTTATCCCTTCTGCCTACCTTTGGTTATCATTCAAACTAGTGCCACCCACCATAATCAACCTTCACTACAACACCTTGCCACAACCAACCACCAAAAACCACCATGTTTTCCATCAAATCATAAGGACTATATGCCCATCAATCCCTCTTATCGTCACCCAGCCATCACCACCTCAAACCATTTCTTTTCTTTCACCTATCATGTCCTATTTCATTTTTTGTTGAGACGCATGGATGTGCACCCCTTACACAACATATTCGTGTCTCTATTGCAAGACTCATGCATGGCTTCCCGCATAGCATGTGTGTGCCTTTTCTTCCTTCTCTTGCATATCACGCACATCTTGTGCACTTCTCTTCTCAATTTCTTCTACCAAGTCCATGTGCCTCATGCACAGCCTATGGGTGCTCTTCGTCCTTGACCCATGCATGCTCTATATAAATGAAAGTGCCTTTTGGTCTTCTCCTAGCACACTACCATGCTTCCCCACACACTAAACATCGTCGGCCATCCTTTATGTGACCTTATGTTGTTATCTTTCCCTTGCTTATGTGAACTCCTACCGTAGTCCTCTCTTTTTTGATTAAGTTCTTGCCTTCTTCCTTAGGAAGTGGTAATCTCACACAACTTAGTATGATTGAATGTTGTAAATTAGTTGATGGTTTCGAATTATATTACTAATTTGTTTTGTTAATATGAAGAAAGGAGTTTGAAGAGGTTGCATGGAGACTAGTTGGGTGGATCTTAGTTATTTATTTGGCTTCAATAAGAGGTAACCATACCCTTCTACTAAAATATGAAACCATATAGTGACATATACAAGTTGTTATGTTTCTTAGGGTATGATTTATGTATAAGCTTTTAAATTATACGCCAATATTTTTAATAGGTATGTAAGTGTTATGAAAAGGTATGCATGTGAAAGTATGATATTAATTAATAAGCATTTGTTTGATTTATTATTTATTATGAGATATACACATGTTATATATATATAAGGTTAACATGTGCTTTTTTTTTCGTTAGGGTATGCAACATTTTCAAATTATACATGAATACCATGTTATGTGTTATGTGATTATCATTGCATGTTGTAACTATAGTGAAAATATAGCATGTTTGTACACAAACTTGATTAGGGTTAATTTATTATAATTATTACCTTAAATATGGAATCATACTATAAACATGCATGCATCTGTTACATTGAATATATGACATGTTAGAAACACATGATTAGAGCTTATGCACATAAGTTGCAAAAATGCATGCAAGATGGAAAAAAGTATCAATTACTAAATCTTATAAATTTCCTACGTACTAAAATATTGTAAATTATTATCTTTTAGCCTTTTCATAATGAATTCTCATAACAATAACTTTTGGTATGAAATTAGATAATAATGGTAAATTTTGGTTTTGAGGGTATTTTGGTTATTTTCAACCTAATGTGCCTAATGTAAACAATTGGATATGGGATGGCTTTAGACTATTGATAGGTTAACCTTAGTGTTAACTTTAACCTTGAAATTTACCATTAACCTTGGGGTTGGCTTAGATAATTGGAAATAAAGAAAAACTTCTTAAGCATGGAAGTGAAAATTATTGAGCAATATCTGATCACCTTATAAAATATTTATATGTAAAGCGGAAGACCTCAAGTTTGGGAATGGATGTTCTCTATGGTTAGATACCTTAGAGAATGGTAGAATCCCTCCATTTGTTATGGTTTGTTTGTATGTCGTAGTGTCCCAGTAAGGCCCTAATATGCTGTATAGGTAATTTATGGGCCCTATAGAGGGTACCGATACTAATGGATTAGGTGTCCTAGGTTTGAAGGGTACTGTATCACCTTGTGCACCAGTATGACATTAGTGTTTTTATGCCTTTGTGTTCAATTGTTTAAAGGGTATCATGATGCTTTATGTGTCGGTATAATTGGTTTACTTTTATGTCTCTAGGCTATTATTATATCCCCCTTGAGTTATTAAAAATTAAAGTAACTATTGTATATGAATATAAATGTATTACTCTGGGTTATTCTTTCGGTAGTTGCCATTGTGAGCTACCTAGTTTGGAATGTGATTTGGTAGTTAACATAGCTCACCACCTTGGCATTTGAAATTGATTTGGATTTATTGATTTGGTAGTTGTCTTTGTGCCCTACCTTTGGTACATGGAATTGATTTTATTTTCTTAGTTTTAGCCATCTTATTATCGCATGATTTCCTTGATGTATCTATGCCATGTTACAAGCTATTAGCCTCACATGGCCTTGCATGCTAGTATCGTATAATAGCTCACTCAATATCATTGTACTAATAGGTTCCGTTTCATGGTCTCCTACTTATTGAATAGGCAGATTTTACCTTGCAAGACTACATTGAGGGTTATGCTTGGTGATTTCTAGTAGGGATTGAGAGTTAGGATTATTTAGTGATTACCCAAACATGTTTTGATCTAGATATTGCTTTGACTCCTATGTCCCTTACTATTTCTCTTTTTATCATATTGTAACTTATTTGCTTTATCATTTGTATATATTAGGAAAATGTTAATCTGTAATAAAATTACTACTTTATTCTTGTGTTGTAGATGTTAATTTAAGTAAAAAAAAAAACACTTTAGCCTTATCACTTAGTATAAGAATAATAGAAGATGTTAGACTTGTACTAAGTGTGGTAGTAACACCTATTATTTATTAGTCAATGCTTCCATAAAATAAAAATTTTAGGTAGTAAATTTAGGGGCATTAAACATTTCATTTTAACACTTAAAACATTTTCATCTCCAAAAATTTTCTCCCCACTTAATCCTCTTGCTTTCCTTCATTTTGTTATTGGGATATTCTTGGTCCCTTGAGCTAATCAAGCCCCTTCCTCTTCTCATCTCCCCTTTTTCTTCACTTCCTAATTTCTAAAATCTCGAACTTTAACCCATTGGTGCTTTAGCTTAAGCAAAAGAGGGTTAAAATTATTAGATTAGTGGTATTCTTTTTGCTTATGCCCTTTTTTTTATCAAGGGTATTTCACTACTCTTCTTAATTATCTTCTTTTTTTATTCTTGTTTCATTAATATTGTTCTTATTTGCTAATTTTATGAATTTTTTTAGATGACCTTAAAGTGATTAAATAAGGTGGTGCTTAAGAGTATTTTTCATAGGTAATAGTAATGTTATGTACATCTATAGATTAGGAATTCTTGATGACTATGCTTTATTTTGATTTTATTGCCATGATAGCATGTTTTATTTCACAAAAGCATGATTTTGGATTTTATAGCTTGTATTCATGTATTGTGTATGATTTCATGTAAATTATATGATTTTATGTGAATAACTAATGTTGAGGCCATTATAAGGTTTTATGAGAGCATGAGAGGTATGGTGTGTTATTCTTAATAAGTATGTTGTTAATTGTTTTATCATGTGATTATGTATTTTTGTGAGTAATAAGTCAAGTCTTGGTATTTTGGCTCTATGGGTGTCTCAGCCTTTTGACCCTTAGTGGGATTTTGGACTGATTTAATTTAAATTAATTACATAATTTGGTGTTTAATGATGTGTGGGAGTTTGTGAAAATTTTTAGCGAAGTTTGGAGCATGTTGAATTTTGGGAGATTTTGGGTTAGAATTGGCTGGGGAGCATAATAATTATTTTTTTTTGGTGAAATCTAAGTATGAAATTTTGTGTTTTTTTCTTAGGTTATTACTTAAATTTTAATTTATAATATGATATGCTTTTGTTGAGTATGGGCTAAGTTATGATAATAGTAAGATTTGAGGTGATATAGGCAAAAAAAGGTATTTTGTTCAAATCATATTTTTTTCTAGAAATTGGATGTTGTTTAAAACATGATAAGTACAATATGTGATTATTTTGGGTTAATTATGATTATCAAAAGTGTTAATTTTATGTGAAAATGACTAAAATAAGTTTAGAAATCCCAGGGTATAATCTATATTTTATGTATAAAATATCATAGTTTAATTATGTTTTTGGTTTGGTTGTACTTAATATGATATGGTTTAAGTGTTGTATTAAGAACGGTGAGTTGTGGAGTCTTGTAGGCAATTTTATGAGTTAATTGGATATTAGAGTTTCCTATAGGTATTTTTGTCTTTTCACTATTAGAATGCCTCAAATTATCGTTGTTTGTTTACCATATTACTTGTTTATTATTTCCCGCATTTATTGTATCTTTATCTAATAAACTATAGCATAGTTCTAAATGCATGATTGTTAAACAATTTTTGTTATAAATTCATTAATAAGTAGCAAGTGATAGGTGGTAAGAGGCATTCCAAGTGGTAAGTGCTAACTGACATCCTATGTGATAAGTTATAAGTGGTAATGCAAGTGGAAATGTTATATTAATGAAACTAAATCAAGTGGTGAATTACTAAGTGTTAACTACTCAACTAATGATCTAATTAGACATTAATACATAAAGTGAAAGATCACATGAACAAGGATCAAGTAATACCGGTGATAGTAATAGTGACCTAGTTTTGTCAAAACTAGAGTGATCTTACATCTATTCTATATTTGTCATATCCACTAGCTTATAGGGGATATACATAAGTAAGGACTAAGAGGTTCATGTTAGCAATACCTAGGAATGTATTGCCTTGGAAGGCCCTACACGACTTACTTTGTTCCACCGAATATTTATAATGGTCCCTAAGTGTGATATGCCTTGAAAGGTACTAGATTCTACGATAGTGTTCCACTATTATGCATAATGGGTTTCTCATTCTCAATTGACTAAATGAATGAAATATTGAGATCACCTATGTATTAACTCTAATATAATTATGTATTAAGTCATCTTATATCATGAGTAGTGTATACATATATAATACTTCTATTTTATACAATCTTATATGCCATACGTGCCTTGTTTATTAATGTGTTTATTATATTACTTCATACGCAAGTACGAGTATGTCTGTTTTATAGACACCTACTTATTTCCATGATCAGATCATCTAATTGTTGATGTGAAGATGTATGACGACTTCTTAGATGACTTTGACATCTGGCCTATGGAGGAGCGATATTGTCTTCTTTTGAGTATTGGGTGTAGATTCTTGGTTATTTAGTTGTTAATATTTTTGTTCGGATACCCTTATGGACTCTTAGTTCCATAATAATCCTTTTTATTATGTTTTGTTATTGCATTCTTAATCTCCTCTCCTAAATCTTGTCTCTATTTTATGAAATATATCACATTGTCTTTTTATCATGTTTAAATTCATAATCATTTTGCCTTGTATTTGATATGATATTGGTTTGTTAAACTAAAATTATACTAAGTATGGTTGTAATGTCCCAATTTTTTTTTTATAAATTGCCTTTTATAAAAAAAATAGTAGTAAATTTGGGGGTGTTATATCACATACTTATTATTATTATTATAAACTTATAACTATTTTAACAGGCTAGCCAATCAGCTAAAGTGGTTTTGAACCTTCAACTATGTCTCAAGCTACTAATCTAAAATGTTGGAAATAGGTGAGAAAAACCACACCTCAATAATTAATTGGTATACAAACCAAAACATAGGTTAAGCTGTTAATATAAAATATAACTTATTAAAAGTAGAAACCCCATAATAAATAAATAAATAAATAACTCTTAACATATACAAAGTTAGTATAAGAAATCACTTAATCATTCATACTTGGTAAATGATTTAGTACTGAAATCTAATAAAATGGTCAATTATAGTAACACAGCAAAGTTAGGAGCAATCCAACACTTCATTAGCCAAACCATAACAAATAATAGAAACATATAGCAATCAAACAAAGTATGACCACAAAGGGTCCCTATAACTTGGGCACATAAAATCCAACTAATCAATAGTCACTCTGTTGCTAGTCGAGGGTTAATAGGATGTTCTAAATAATACACAACAAAACAAAAGCAATATTGATTGGCGATCCCACACTTCTACATGTAATAAGAAGGGTATCCTTCTTTGGGAATAATCACAAAATTTTTAAAATGTTCTAATAATAGAAACATGATGCAACAACTTATAAAGTAGAAACATTCAACAACGATCAAAATAATGATTGATATCACTTTTTCTTCAAAATATTTAGTAAAACAAAATTTTTTGAACATAGAAACGGATATATTTTATAAAATAGGCAAATACTTTATAAAATAATATTCCTATTAAATGGAAGGATCAATAAAATAAATACTTACCTAAAATTGTGATCCAAAATAATATTGGTTCTCTAATCTGATAATTCTATAGATATCAATAATAATATGCTATTATTAGTATAAGGAGAGATATATGGAAATACATGAACATATGTACCAAGTTAACCCTCAATAAAAATATTCTAGTCAATTAAACATTAAACTAATGGAACCAACTCAATGCTCTTATATAACTCTAAGGCACTCACTTGTATAACTGCATTTGTATATATGCAACTAGAATTTTAGGCCCCATCCATCCTCACATGCATGAAGGACATCTCAATGGTCTTAAAAGGCAAGACTTAAGAGAAGCTATAAATTAGGAAGTAAAAGGTAGTGGTGATGAATGAGTCTAGTGATGGGTTACTCGATAGGATTGTTTACATTATTTGATATTTGATAATTTAATTTGGTATTTGAATCGATATGATTTGAAAAGTAAAATAATGATTTTGATACTTTTTTTTTCTAAATCAAATAACTAATTTGGTTAATAAAAATTAAATAAATTAAATATTTGATTTGATAAATTATATATATGCATACAGTCTAAAAATATTTTTTTATAACATTTTAATGCCTGTTGTAGATGCTTACCTCTTGCTTCCTTGTTCCCTCTCGAACTTTCAAAAAAATGTTCAAAGTGGCTAGTAGTTGGTAGATGATGGGAACGAGTGTATGGCTTGGTGTAGGAACCATATTTGAGATGTATAAGATCCAATCATAGCAGTAAAAATGGATGTCTTGTATGGCTAAGCAACTCAACTTACTAATTTTATCTAAGGTATAAGAGTCTTAAGTTATCCTAACTTAGAAAAATTAATAAATTGATTGGTGTGGTGATTAGGGGATGCTCTTACATCAACAACATTCTTATCTTTAAAGTAAAAAACCCAAAATTATAAAACACTAACCATAAAATAACAAAGACAAAAATAACAACAAGAGCAAGATAACTTAATAAAATAAAGGCATACCCATCTATGAGGGTTGCAGACCAAGTGGGAAAAGAGAAAGATAAATATTCAGCTATTTCTTAATCTCAACACCCTTATATTTAAAGATAATATATATGGTATGATAAAGGATTAAGGGAAGAAGGTATAGTAAATAAAATGTAGAAGAAGAGAGGGGGCATGTTTTGGTCACTATATGAAGAAAAAAGGATGAAGTCTTCAAACACATAGGAGAAAATACAAGGGGAAAGAAAGGAGAAAGCACTTTGTACATGAAGGTTGAATGAAAAGAATGTAAAGTGAAGATAAAAAGAGGGTAACGGAGTTAAATTATACCAAGGAGAGAGAAGGGAGAGCTAAATAGAGGTTGTTTAACCCACACTTGATTGAAAAATATTGATTGAGAGAGTATGGTGTGCCAAAGAGTTGCTAGGAGGTATAGTGATGTGACTTTATGCTAAGATCTTGATTAAATGAGGCAAGACAAAAAAAAGATTGGATCAAGGAGAAGGGAGATTTTGCGTTAGACCTCCATGGTTGAATAGTTGACCATGAAATTCCTAAGGTTAGAAAAAATAGATGAAATGACCAATAATCAAGGTATAAATTGGGAAAAATATCAAACTAATCCCAAAACTTATGAAATATTAGGGAAAAGTGTGGAATGAGCTAACAGATTCAAATATATAAAAATAATGGGCAAGGAAAATAATTAAAGAAAAAATAAAAATTATAAAATAAGAAATACCCGCTAATGGTCAGTCAATCGCCGAAACCCCTAGATGTACCTATTCTCTACCAATAGTCGTGGTGAACCAACCAACACTTTTAACCAACTTCTAGTCACCCAAAATCATAATTCTACTATTCTAAACCTAATTAATATAATTTATTTCCACCTCAAATTAAACACACATAAAATAATACACCAATTACACATTATCCATCTACAATTTTTTCGATTGAAATCACATAAAATACCAAGTTACACTTAGGTTTCTCAATTAGGATTTATGGAAGATAGGTATTGCTAAAAATTAGATATTTAAAATATAAGGTATTATATCCTCATGTAAAAAGTCACACCCAATATTAGTTCTCTCTCAATCCGAACATGATGTTAGAAATTATAGGCTAGAAGTGGTTTTCTTCATATACTAATTACTCACTGTCAAGTGTTTATTAAAGAAGATTATCAGTTTCCTCCATGACGCTTGACTCATTGAAAATTTGTTCACCAGATCTAAGTCTCAAATTGATGATTTTATTTCTTCTACAACTCCTAATAATTATCATGATATAAAATATTTTAATGTTTCTATCACTGAAGAACGAATTTTCCATCTTTGCTTTGGTGATCCAAAATTCTTCTTCCATAAGAAGATAGTGTTCCTATTCATTCTGAATGTCAAACTCCCTTTCAAAGTTAGCATAGGGGTTACTTATTATAAGATGCTTAGTACCCAGTTGGGATTCATACAGTTGTTTGAGACGATGAAATCATTCTTTAGCCTAAGTATACACTCTCTAGATTATCCTTCTCTCCAGATATCTCCAACCAATATGTAGAGTTCTTCTTATATCTAATGAATACAAAATACCTCCTATTTTATAGTATAATACAGGACCTAGAAAAAGATAGGCAATGTTTTAGAAATATGCTATAATATATTAATATTAGGTTTTTACTTTGGTTTAAATTATTAATATATAAATAATTTTGGAGGCTGCTAAAAAAAGGGTTAATCACTACTTAAAATTTAATACCTACATCGAGGAGTAAGATATTTTTGATATCTTGGATCCTATAGTACATCATATAATGCACTTCAATTATGCATTCTATGATTGCAGTTATAAACACCAATCAGATGAAACATTACTTCATTGCTACACTTGGATATTCGTGCATAATCGAAAGAAGCATTACTTCACTACCTTAATTTTATTTCTTGTGATTGTATTTTATGAAGCATCGTGGTGTTTACTTTGGTGCTAATTTTGAACCTAGTAATTAATTAAATTAATTACGAAGATACAGGACTTTTAAGAGAAAGTATTTTTCAATTTATCTCTTGGTCCTCTATAAATAGTTAGCGAAGTATGAATTGAGACTTAATTCATTTTTTTTAATCCCTTGGTATATTAACACAATATATTGAGAAAATCTTGTGTGAGTGATTTGTTGAATCATGGGGGTAAATTGTTGTGATAATATTATCTTTAAGAGAGTACTTCACATGCCTCAAAGCAAATGTAATCCATCCTAGCTTTCTACTTTCCCTAATAATAAAATGATATTTTATACATTTTATAGAGGATAGTTTGGAGAAGAAGCATTTAGTGAATTTAAATAATATAAAATTAGAGTTGAATATCTTGAATTGAAATAATTTAAGGATATCCTTCCTTGAACAACCATAAAGTATTCTAACTCTTCCCATGTTGTAAAGTGACTCAAATAGATGTCTCCATCAAAGAAAATGAGTGTGGTTTAGGGATTGAAATAGGTCATGTATGGTTCAATTCTGACCAGATCTAGACCCCTTAACAACACCTAAATCTAAATTTCAATCAAGATTTATTGGGTCTAGAAAATAAACTGGTCATAAATAGATCCTAAATGTGTGCGGTTATATTTCTATAAAATAAATAATTTATATAAATACTAATACATTTATATTTTATATAGTGTAATATATAATTTTTGTTAGAAGAATTCCTCTTTTGTAAAGATAAATATTTTAAAACAATTAATTTAATATTTCAAATAATATTGTAATACTTTCAAAATAAATTGCCTTATAAATTGCTTATAAAGTAAAAATAAAAATAATAAAGAGGAATCTCAAATAAGATCATGAAAAGATGATAAATATAAAATTAGTGTGTGTGTGTGTGTCATATGTCAAATCTAGGTCTAAAACTATTAGACCCCAAGACAAATTTATTTAGGTATATATAATTTCGAACCTAAATCAATTTAGATATATATCGACTCAAATTTGCTAAAAATAAACCTAATATGACATATCTCGTTTGGATTGAAGGTCAAGTGCCATCCCTAGCAGAGATGTATAGTTTGAATCACTGTTGCACTAATCATGGGTGCTTTATAAAGTACTAAACCGAAAAGGTGGGATGTAGTTATTTTATGCATTTCTCCCTGCGAGAGGACTAATGCGCCGGATAAAAGAGCCATTAAGATATTAAAGACTTGAATTCGCAAAATTGTTAGTTGATGCTGACTTATCAGAACGATGTGCATCCATTTATAAATCTTTTATAGATGTTAAATCACTATTGCTGATGAATTGGAAGTAGGTGCATGTAATCTTTACTATAAAAGATGTGAGTTTTCTATTTTTATAGAATTTAACTTTTTTTTTAATAATTTTTTTTATTAGGCCAATAATCTCGTATAAATTAGGCCACCATCTCATAGAAGCATAAAAGACGAATTCACATTTAATTGAAGCGATCAATGGAAAAAAAAAATTTTGAACTTTTGATTTCAATGGAAAAGTAGCACTTTGCACCGAAGAAATTATACTTAGGGGGTGATTGGTACGGATCAATTATAAGGTGGAAGATTTCGTCATTTAAGTCTCTTAGTTATGGACTGTATCAGCAGTCAGCGGCTACTCGATTCAGTTAACTAGGGATATTCATGCTATGGCTAAACCACTCATCAAAGCACAATAAATCAAATTTTTGCAGTTTGATTTAGTTTATGATTAAAAAAAGTATGGCTTGATTAAAAAAAAATTAAAACATTTAATTAACAATTAACAGTTTGATTAACGTCTAATTGATGAGAGCTTACCAAATTTAGTGCTGCATGCACCACTCACACCAGGAAAAAAAAATTATTAAACAAACAAGAGAACAAATGGGGAATAGAGGTTGAGAGGAAAGAAAAGGAGTGGAAAGGCGAGATAAGGAGGTAAATGAAAGAGGTGTAGTTGTGACTCATATTTGACTCAATAAAAAAAAAGTTTAGTTTTATTACAAAAAAAAAATCAAGGTATAGTATATTGTTTTCTTCGTTGATCGACTCTTATCTATTTAAGTAGAATCAGATGGTTAAAAATGATTCCTATATTTGAAGTTTATGGGGTGGTTTGTGCCTTAACATTCTCATATATATATATATATATATATATATATATATATATATATAACCCTATGGTTATTAATTAGTCTAACTTGTAATATCCCCCCTCTAGTGTATATTAAACTTGATCTCTTAAACAAGGAGCTCATGAAGATAAAGCTTGCTTGTGGACACTATTTTTTTCTTTTTAGTTTTCTTTTTCCTTCTAAATATTAGCTAATAATCAAAAACCTACCTTACTATATTCTGTTCATTATTTTGGTTGAGACATTTTTGCTTTTTTTGGTCGAATAAAAAATATTCCAATATGTTTTTACACAATTTTGTCAAAAATAAATAGTAGTAAGCATAATTTGGTCAACCATTTAAAATTATGATTTAGTTTGGTTAAGATAATTTTAAACTATAATCTTATCTGGTTATGAAAATAAAATTGTTTGCAAAATTAGGGCTTGATTTGGTTAACACACTAAACTACCATTTAACCAAACAATAAACATATCTAAATTTAGTTGATTTTAAAGTCGATATTATTAGCAAATTATGTAAAGTTGTTTGTTAAAATTACCTTATGGCGGTTAGTTTTTAGTATTTGAATATATAAAATGACAAATGAGGACTCTAGTTAATTGTTTATTCTCATTTTTAATTAATAATAGAATTATTTTTTGAATTAAATTTATTATTTGAAGTTATATGATTTTTTTTGTAAATAAGTAGAGGTCAATGTATTAAATAAATGGGGAGACAAATACTATATTATTTTTTATATTAAAAATATACAATTTAATCTATTAGACAACTATAAATTATGTATAATAATTTTTTATTCAAAATTTTGAATAATATTTGTAACCGATTTGTCAAAAATACTTTAACGTTCACCTATTTATTAAAATTATACGATTCTCTTAGTATGCCAATTTATTAGCTCAAAAGCGAAGAAAAATAAATTTAGAATCTATCTGACAACACATCTCAACTAGTTGAAATCTCTTAGACAAAAAAATATATATATAATCTTAAATGAAGTTTGTTGCTATTTGGATAATATGCTCAATTTTATTTTATTTTATTTTTGTCAAAAGTTTGTTGGAGTAGATTATGAAATAAGTTCAAACTTTCACCTCTTAACTTTGGGCATTCACTTTTTCGCTTAAGTTCTTAGCTAACTTTTTAAGTAATTTTTACCAAATATACCCTCAAAACATGTAACGGAAGAGGATATAGACTTCTTTTTACCCCAAGTATAAATTAATAAATGAATCGATTAATTAGCTAAATTGGGCTTTAATCCACCAAATTTAGGGTTACTTCTCTTCACCAGACAAATAGGGCCATAGAATATATGGAAGGGAAAATTAGTTTGAGGGTCTTTTGGGAGAAATTTATAGGCGAAAAATCAATATGGTCCAAAAACATATAGTTCCAAAGTGTAAAAATTTATACACATATAACTATATCAGTATATACACCTAATTATTTACAATGTACAAATAATATTATAGTATTAAAAATCGAACCGAATCTGTCGATCCGACTGATAAACCGGCAAAGCAATTAGGTCATCGGTTAAATTCCATGTACCGGCTATCAGACCGATTAAATTCATGTATAGTTTAATTTTTTTTATATATTTAATAGTTAATTAATTTAATATATATCACATGTCCGACTAGTTCAAACTACTGGCTCGATTACTAAACTAATGAACTAGTTATAATACCAATTTGATTGCTAGTTTGATTTTTATAAATAATATTATCTATATATATATATATATATATGAAAATTGGATACTCCTGAAAATAAACTAAATACTAAAAAAATTATTCAACTTTATATAGTTTGAATTTGTTGAACCTCAAACCATTTTTTCCCTATATGAAATGGATAAGAATATTTATAGGAAAATAGCAGTTTCTACGGTAAGTTTTGACTCAAGGGACGAGTATAAGGTATGTTTGGTTTGCACCACTGTTAACTCCATACCAAACTCAATATTAAGTCAGTAACCAATGTTCTGTAGCAAGCTTGTGGAGTAGGCGCTAAGGATTTGGATCGTCTCTTAGCTATCTGTCGGTTAGCTCAGTACCAATGATAGTTTCTTTTCCACAGTTAAATTAGTTGCGGATACGGTAAAGACAAGAGGCATGGTAGTAGCTACTACAGTGCATGGATAATGTTCAGTATAATGAGATGATGAATGACCAACCGATATGTTAGGGGCTACGGTTGCTAGACAAGTCTACAGATCCGGATAGCAAGCAAAGTGGGGCATGTGGCTATTAGAGTCACTATTCCCAGATTTCTTGTTAGGAAAGCATCGGGGAGACATTTATTTGATTGTGATGTACCAAATCACAAGTTGTATTGAGATTATTTATTGACGATAGATAGATTCCCGTGAGTTTGATAGTTATTTTGATATTCTCGATCGACCATGTATCCTGGAATTAGCTTCATCATTATGTATTAACGATGTTCCATTAATAACAACAAAATATATATATATACCAAGGCAAGACAGAGAGAAGTAAAACACACCTCTTAATTGGAATATTTTGAATATATGCCAAATAAGAACTAAAAAACAATTACGAACCAAATTACAACATTAATGATATTAATCTCATCCAATGATTCTTATTTATCACACAAAATTGGGTCACCTAACAATTAGTATTCATTACACTAATTGAGTCTCACCATAAATCCTTAAATGTACTCAACCGGAATCAAATCAATATGGACCTTCGAAATATATATCTCCAGCATCAATAGAATCGTATTCGTCGGAAAAAAATAATAATCTTATTCCACTTAAAAGCCAGCTCAATAGTAGAATTGACAAAATATTCTCTCCACTTTTGATATAGGATCACATCATTATTACTTCATTGAAATTAGACTCTAATTCCAGATTATATGAACCTCATATAATGTAGACCAATTGATATAAATCTCCCATATGTACTCATCTAGAAAGAGTGATAACTTATAAGTTTGCCTAAAAGGTATCAAAATAGTGGATAATTGACCCTCAATAAATCATTTAAAGATACTATCGGTTTTTTATATAGGATCACATCAATTGATACACACCTAAAATACTGAAAAAATAGGAATCATATTTTGCTTGTTGCTCTAGAATTTATATGCCTATTTGTTAGAGATTGATTAGTTAAGAGAGTTAGTTAGTTTAGTTAGTTTCTTTAAAAAACGTGTTGTAATTGTAATTAGTATGTGTACGTGTATAACAAAAACCGATTTACAACTCTGTGAAATCAGTTATATACAAAGGAATTCAAGATTGTACTTCTCATTCAAGAAAATAAAGATTCTCATCATTCTTGTTCCTTTTTTGGATATCTATTATTCCCTTCAGACATTAATATTGTATCAGAGTAGTAACTCGATCCATTCTTCCCATTCTTCTCAATTAATCTCCCTGTCTGTCTTTGATCACTATAGGCTTTTACTCATCAAATGGATGATGTAGTCAATGAGATTCTTCCAACCCAAAATCTTGATATCTCTTCAAATCCCTATTACCTAAGCTCTTTAGATCATCTAGGATTTGGTCTAGTTTTAAAAATATTTCATGGAACAAGGTACACTTCTTGGAGAAGAGCTATGCTCATAGATTTCTCAACAAAAAGAAAATTAGTCTTTATTAATGGATGAATTAAAGAACCAAATTAAGATGATCCTTTATTTGAAAACTAGCATGCCTATAATTCCATGTTAATTTCATGAATTATTAATACCCTAAGTAAAGAAATCTCAAATAGTGTTGTCTTTATCAAGAATGCCAGTGAAATATGGTCAGATCTTGATCAAAGGTTCGGAAAATCAAATGGAATATCTCGATTGCAAACTCAAAAGAGACATTTTAAATATAGTTTAAGGATCTAATAGTATATCAAATTACTTCATAAGAATAAAAATGTTATGGGATGAATTACAATCGGTTCATCCTTTTCCTATAACACTAGAGAGACTTAGCAATATTTCAAAGAAGAACAGCTATTACAGTTCTTAGTTGATCTTAATGACAGTCATTCCAGTGTAAAAGGTGCAATTATCATAACTAAACCCCTTCACATTGTCAGTCAAGCCTATTCGATGCTCTTGCATGAAGAAAAGCAGAGAGAAATTAGTGCCCAGCCCTTTTCATTCCAAGAACAATCATCTTTTGCTGTGTAAAGTAAGAAGAATGCAAGATTTGAAGGAAAGAAGCCTAATATGTGTGTATATAATGCAAAAGACAGGTCACACTAGAGACAAGTGTTACAGACAAGTGGGGTTCCCAAGTGATTTCAAATTCACGAAGATAAAGAAGTTTTCGGGTGTTGTTCAAGGAGAAACTGATATGAATCTCCAAAATTTGTATTTAAATAATTCTGTTAACTGTTATAAATCACTTTGTGCTTATAATTTTTTTTCTTATTGTGTGCTTGATTAGGAAAATTAATGCAGAACATGGGGAATGGAATCAAAGATTGCTGTAGCTGCTACGAGGAATAGTTGCAGAAATTTTCTTTTATGTTTAGAAAATCCCATGTGATGCATTCGCGGGCAAAATTGGCTAATGGGGATTAAGTTGGTTGTATGACCCGCCACCCAACCCATGATTAACTGGGTTAGTTAGACTGTGGGTTATTTGTCCCTTGGTAACCATGATTAGCTAAATTAATTTCTAGCTAATGGGAATTATTTGTATCATTCATTCCTTGTATTATTATGGCATGTAATTTTTGTATTTGGACTGTTAATCCTTTGATTCAGCCGACGATCCATTTCTGTTGTGCTGGTTGATTCTTGGGTTGAATTTTTGGGCTGAATCGTGTATGCTGATTGAGAGACCTGCGATGTATTTTATACGCTTACCTTTTAGTGTATACGCCATATAAATGGCCTCCACCGTATGTACTGAGGCACTTTTTGGTCGAATGAAATTTTGAGTTCTGGAATTCTCTCTGTTCTCTGCTCTCTCTCTCTCGGCTCTCCCTCTCTCTCGCGCGATCTTCTCGTTCGCATTCTTCTTGCTTCTTCTCTTCGATCTATTCTTGATTTTCTTTACTTCATAACTTCAGCAGTCGTTGAATCAACTGCGCTCTGAGTTTTTGATCTTCCTTTGGAGTAATCCTTAGGCTGATTGTCGGCGAGTCGAACCCCACGCTCGATTACGATCCGGTGAAATTTTTGCGAAACCCTTCCAGGTTTCATCATTTGGTATCAAAGCCTCGATTATTCGAGTGCTCGTGGTTTAATTTGCTTGTTATCAAGTTTTATTGTTTTAATTACCATTTTCAACTTCGCTAACCCATATTTCTGAAGCGCAAAGCTAGAGTTTGCGATTGACGAAGGAAATCGAAGGATTCTGTCTCGTCTAAGTCGGCGACCAAGAGGGTTGTGTTTTCTGCTTCGAAACTACTTGGGAAATCCTAAGTAGCTTTGGACAATTTTTTGGCTAGGGTTTGGTCAAGATTCTTGAATCTTGACTATTCTCAAGGAATACTCCTCGATTGGTAAATTCGAACCTTATCTTGCTACTTACTGCAATTTGTGATAATCAATTTGCAAATTATTACGAGATATTGTTTCTGTTCACAACTAAATAAGTGCACAGGAATGGTTGACCGACGAACCTTTTGGTTTTAGAAAGGAGTAAGGGCTCCAAGAATAGGGGTCCCTATTTAGTAATTGGGTTAATTGCTTAAATTGCTCGCGGTAATATCGTTTCTTTCTTAAGCTCTCGGTTGTGTTCAATTTAATAATTATCCGGAAGATAGTGTGTAATCTGTATGTGCTGATATATCTTAATATTGTCTGGTATTGTGATATCTTTATAATTATGAGTGATTAATTTGTCGTCGGCTTGATTTCTTGATAAAGTAAATTGATTCTAGATTGTCTGTTAATTGTGCCTTATCTTGAATGTCATAAGATAAACTTAATAATGTCTAACAACGGTCAATCTGTTAATCAATTTGTTTCAATCTCTAGTAATGACTTATTAGAAACCCTTAGGACTTTTCAAGAACAAATGACTACCCAACTTACTGTGTTGTCTGCTAATTTAAAACAAAGAATAGGAGAACAGGAAATAAGACTTAATGAATTACAGAATAATAGGGTAGATACTCAACATGCAAGGGTATTAGGAAGGGCTCCTATGGACCCTAGAACTAGGATTCCACCTGTGACTAATTTAGAAGAATTAGAGGACCAAGTAACCAATAACAGTGATAGGAGGCCTAGACAGAATAATAGACAAGAAAGGGATTTAGATTTAGTTGATAGGAACCTAAGTAATCTTAAGTTTAGTATACCTGGATTCAATGGCAGAAATAATTCTGATTATTATTTTGAGTGGTAAAGAAAGAGAGAATTAGTATTTGAATGTCATAATTATTCCGAGGAGAAAAAAATTAAGGTAGCAGTAGTGGAATTTACAGAATATGCTTCTTCTTGGTATCACAACCTTTTTTAAACTAGACGTAGGTGTGGAGAGCCACTTATACAAACATGGGAAGAGTTTAAGATTTTAATGAGGAAAAGATTTGTTCCAAGTTATTATTATAGGGAATTAAATAAGAGGTTGCAAACATTAAATCAAGGAATTAGGTCAGTGGATGAATACTTTAAGGAATTAGAAGTATTGATAATTAAAACAGGAATTGTTGAGGATGAGGATGCTACCATGGCTAGATTCTTAAGTGGATTAAATTATGAAATAGCTGATAAAGTAGAATTATATCCTTGTGGGACTTTAAGTGAAATGGTGAACATAACTACCAAAATAGAGAGTCAGAAAAAGAAGACTAGGCAGTATAAACCCCCTGGGATTGGGATTAAGAGTACACTAAGAAGGAAATTTGGAGGAACTACTTCTGGAAATTGGAAGAATAATGGGAGATTTGAACCTAGAGGTAGGAATAATGAGGTTAACGTAGGAAATAAGATTGAGAAGGGTAGGAATGTAACAACTAATCCTACTGGTGGTCCCAACACAACTAGGGATATCAAATGTTTTAAATGTGGAGGATTAGGGCATATAGCTTCTAAGTGTCCAAACAAGAGGAATATTTTAATTAGAGAATCTGGGGATATAGAATCTGAATCTGAGGAGGAAGACTTGGAGACTAGTTTGGTTAGGGATGATACTAGTGAATCAGAAGAGGAGATAGAACTTCCAATAAGTAGAGATATTTTTGTAGTACGTAGGGCTTTAAATAGTAACAAACTACCTGACTCAAATGCAATACAGAGAGAAAATATATTTCATACTAGGTGTTTGATTGATGATAAGTGTTTTAACATGGCTATAGATAGTGGTAGTTGTATCAATGCTGCTAGTACTTTGTTAGTATCTAAGCTAGGATTACCAACCACTAACCACCCAAAGCCATATAGACTACAGTGGTTAAATGAGTTAGGAGATGTTAAGGTTAGTCAACAAGTTTTAGTAAACTTAAAATTAGGGAAATATGAGGATTCCATTCTGTGTGATATAGTTCCCATGCATGCTGCTCATTTATTGTTAGGTAGACCTTAGCAATATGATAGGAGAGTGACACATGATGGTTATAAAAACAGATATACTTTACATAAGGATGATAAGAAGATTGTCTTAGCACCTATGACTCCAAAAGAGATTTTTTATGATCAAATAAAAATTAAATCTGATTATAAGGAACTATCCAAACAGAGTTTAGAGACTGAGGTTAGTTCAAAGGAAGTTAAGGGGACATCTAGATTTTATGCTAAGAGTAAAGATGTGGGAAAGGCAATTAAGAGACAGGCAAGTGTGTATTTGATGATTTACAAAGAATGTTATGAGTGTCAATTAGAATTAAGTGAGGAAGTATCTACTGATGTGAGACAATTGTTGGAAGAGTATAGTGAGTTATTTCCTGAGGACATACTTAGTGGATTACCTCCATTAAGGGGAATAGAACATCAAATATATTTTGTTCCAGGAGCTGTTATACCAAACAGACGTCCTTATAGGGCTAATCCTGAAGAGATTAAGGAATTAAAGAGGTAGGTTTCTGAGTTATTAAGTAAAGGATATATTAAGGAATCAATGAGTCCATGTGCAGTTTCAGTATTATTAGTGCCTAAGAAAGATGGAAGTTGGAGAATGTGCATAGATAGTAGAGCAGTAAATAAAATAACTATTTAGTATAGATACCCTATACCTAGGCTTGATGAAATGTTAGACCTTCTACATGGTGCTGTGATTTTTTCAAAGATAGATTTAAAAAGTGGATATCATCAAATTAGGATGAAACTAGGAGATGAATGGAAAACAGCCTTTAAAACTAACTTTGGGTTATATGAATGGTTAGTAAAGCCTTTTGGATTATCCAATGCACCCAGTACCTTTATGAGACTTATGAACCATGTCCTGAGAAATTTTATTGGAAAATTTGTGGTTGTTTATTTTGATGACATACTTATATATAGTAGATCTTTAGAAGAACATTTGAAACATTTAAGGATTATTTTGGATATGTTTAAGATAGAACACTTGTATGCTAATTTAGCTAAATCTAGGTTTTGTCTGGAAAGTGTAGTATTCTTAGGATTTGTTGTAGGTAAAGATGGTATATCTGTAGATAAAGAAAAAATTAAAGCTATTCAAGAGTGGCCTGTACCTAAGAATGTAACTGAAGTGAGAAGTTTCCATGGTTTATGTTCATTTTATAGAAGATTTGTTAGGAACTTTAGTACAATAGCTGCTCCTTTGACTGCCATAACAAAAAAGGATAATGGGTTTAAGTGGGATTTAGAACAGCAAAAATCTTTTGAAACTCTTAAAAATAAGTTAACCCAAGCACCTGTGTTAAGCCTTCCTGACTTTGAAAATATGTTTGAATTAGATTGTGATGCTTCAGGGTTAGGAATAGGGGCTGTACTTTTCCAAGAGGGCAAACCAATAGCTTATTTTAGTGAAAAATTAAATGGTAGTACTTTAAATTACTCTACTTATGAAAAGGAATTATTTGCTTTAGTAAGAGCCTTAGAAGTTTGGCAACATTACTTATGGCCTAGAGAATTTGTTATAAATACTGATCAAGAGGCTATTAAATATTTAAAGAGCCAATCAAAATTAAATAGAAGACAAGGTAGGTGGATTGAGTTTATTGAAAGCTTTCCTTACATAATTAAGTATAAGAAAGGAGGTGATAATGTAGTTGCAGATGCTTTATCTAGGAGACATGCTTTATTAAATGCTGTAGATACTACTTTGCTGGGTTTTTCCTGTATTAAGCTTTTATATCTGGAAGATCTTGATTTTAAGGAAATTTATAAGAAATGTGAAATTGCTACACAGGGAAAATATTATATATCTGAGGATTATTTGTTTAGAGAAAATAGGTTATGTATTTCTGAGTGTTCACATAGAGGGTTACTAATTCAAGAAGCTCATAATGGTGGACTAATGGCACATTTAGGATTTCAAAAGACCTTAAACATATTAGTTGATCATTTTTATTGGCCTCATATGAGAAAGGATGTATTGAAATATTGTGTTAATTGTGTGGCTTGTAGACAGGCTAAGTCCACATCAAAACCTTTTGGGTTATATACTCCATTACCTGTGCCTCATCAACCTTGGAATGATGTTTCTTTAGATTTTATTTTAGGCTTGCCTAGGACTAATAGAGCTAAAGATTCAATTATGGTTTTAGTGGATAGGTTTAGTAAAATGGCTCATTTTATACCTTGCAATAAAACAAATGATGTTGTGACTGTGGCTGAATTATTCTTTTCTCATATAGTTAAATTGCATGGAATACCTAAGATAATAGTTTCAGACAGAGATGTTAAATTCCTGAGTCATTTTTGGAAGGTTTTGTGGGGAAAACTAGGGACTAATTTATTATTTTCCACAACATGTCACCCTCAAATAGATGGACAAATAGAGGTAGTAAATAGGACCTTAGGTAATATGTTAAGAGCTGTCATTGGAAAGAATCTTAAGCAGTGGGAATATGTTTTACCTCAGGTAGAATTTGCTTATAACAGGACCTTGCATTCTACAACTAAAAAGACTCCATTTGAATTGTGTGTGGTTTTAATCCTTTGACTCCTTTAGATCTAAGTCCTTTACCTAATGCTGAATTACATAATTTTGATGCTGAATCTCGTGCTAATAATATAAATATATTGCATGAATCTGTGAGTCAACAAATTACTAAGAAATTTCAACAAATGGCTGAGAATGCTAATAAAAGAAGAAGAAAAATGGTTTTTAAACCTGGGGATTTAGTTTGGGTACACCTTAGGAAGGAAAGATTTCCAAACCTTAGAAAATCAAAATTAGACCCTAGGGGAGATGGACATTTTACTGTGTTAGAAAGAATTAATGATAATGCTTATAAAATTGATTTACCTGCTAAGTTTGGGAATGTTAGTGACTCTTTTAATGTTGCTGATCTTAGTCCATTTATTGGCATCAATCAGGTTTCAGAGACGAAACATTTCCAAGAAGAGGGCAATGATATGAATCTCCAAAATTTGTATTTAAATAATTCTGTTAACTGTTATAAATCACTTTGTGCTTATAATTGTTTTTCTTATTGTGTGCTTGATTAGGAAAATTAATGCAGAACATGGGGAATGGAATCAAAGATTGCTGTAGCTGCTGAGAGGAATAGTTGCAGAAATTTTCTTTTATGTTTAGAAAATCCCATGTGATGCATTCGTGGGCAAAATTGGTTAATGGGGATTAAGTTGGCTGTATGACCCGCCACCCGACCCATGATTAACTGGGTTAGTTGGATTATGGGTTATTTGTCCCTTGGTAACCATGATTAGCTAAATTAATTTCTAGCTGATGGGAATTATTTGTATCATTCATTCCTTGTATTATTATGGCATGTACTTTTTGTATTTGGACTGTTAATCCTTTGATTCAGCCGACGATCCATTTCTGTTGTGCTGGCTGATTCTTGGGCTGGATTTTTGGGATGAATCGTGTATGCTTATTGAGAGGCCTGCGATGTATTTTATATGCTTACCTTGTATTGTATACGCCATATAAATGGCCTCCACCGTATGTACCAAGGCACTTTTTGGTCGAATGAAATTTTGAGTTCTGGAATTCTCTCTGTTCTTTGCTCTCTCTCTCGACTCTCCCTCTCTCTCGCGCAATCTTCTCGTTCGCATTCTTCTTGCTTCTTCTCTTCGATCTATTCTTGATCTTCTTTACTTCATAACTTCAGCAGTCGTTGAATCAACTGCGCTCTGAGTTTCTGATCTTCCTTTGGAGTAATCCTTAGGTTGATTGTCGGCTAGTTGAACCCCGCGCTCGATTCCGATTATGATCCGGTGAAATTTTTTTGAAACCCTTGTAGGTTTCATCAGAAACAATAGATGATATTAAAATAATCTTCCATCTCAAGTTGGACAAGGAGGACTCCAATTGACTAATGATCGTTGTAAGAAGTTACTTGCTTCTTAGCTAACAGAAATGCTCCTTTGAAAATAATTTCATACCGACCCATACTACAGGTAGTCACATGTCCATGTCTTTCTTGTCTCATGGTTCTTTCTCTAATAGTTACTAGATATTGGATACTGGTGCTTCTAATCATAAGTGTGCATGTAAATCCTTTTTCTCTCTTCTTTTGCCTTTGAACACACCATACAACATAACTTTACCTAATGGATATTCTATCAGTGTAAAGTTAGCAGGAACAATCCATTTACTTATCTCACCCTACTATCTGTACTCAACCTAGACAACATTGAATGCCTTTTTCCCATAGCTCTATTCATGCTAAGTCTCCTTTTGATCTCGTTCACATTAACATATGGAGACCATACCAAACACCAATTTATAATGGGCATAAATATTTTCTTACCATAGTGGATGACTTTACAAGACATATATGGGTTCATCTTCTCAATACAAAAAGTAATGCCTTTCTTATTCTCAAAGCTTTCATTGCTATGATTAAAACCTAATTTCAAACCACAGTTAAAATTATCAGAAGTGACAATGCATATGAATTAGGCTCAAGCAAAAAAGCACATACCTATCTCAGTTCCCTTAGTATTATTCATCATACATCTTGTCCTTATACTCCTCAACAAAATGGGTAGTTGAGAGAAAGCACATGCATTTGCTAGAAGTTGCTCATGCTCATTAGTTTCAATCCAAAGTACTAGCTCAATTTTGGGGGGATTGTATCCTTCATGGTATACATCTTATAAATCATCTGCCATCCACTGTTTTACAAAACAAATCACCTCATGAAAAACTTTTACATATACCACCTTACCTTTCATTTCTCAAAACCTTTGGATGCTTATGTTATGCTTCCATGTGCCCTAAATCTCATGACAAATTTTATCCCAAGGCCCATCCATGCATTTTTCTTGGGTATCCTACTGAAAAAAAGGCATACAAATTCTTTAATCTCACAACACAAACTATTTAAATCTCTAGAGATGTAATCTTTCATGAACATCATTTTCCTTATCAACATATAAATCATCAAAATCTTCCTGATAACTACTGTCCTTTTCCAATAGCAAATCATCATGTTGCTGAACATATAATACACCCTACTTCATCATCTCCTACCCATTCCATATCACATTCTTCTTCAATACCATCCTCTTCTTATATTCCTCCAAATGACTCCATACATCAATGCTTTCCTACTGATCAACCTCTTCCGCTCAATATATCATCACAAATAAGTGACCTAGAGTCTAATGTAGACCTAAACCTTCCTCCTTCAACACCTCTTCAACGTTTCACAAGACAGATTAAGCCACCTTCACATCTTCATAATTACATATGCAATAATGTCTTATCACTCAAATCTGATAGTCATACTTGTTATGATATCTCATCCCCTCTTACCGATCATTCTTCTTATTCTCATACTATCACTAATTCCCTTATTAATCTCTATTTCCCTCATTTTTTCCTAGTTCTTTCTACAACTTCATATCCACTCAACCAAATGCACACATTTTAGAACCTTCTTCTTATAACCAAGCTGCTAGTGATCCTCACTGGCATGTAGCTATGGATAAGGAATTCACTACATTAGAGGATAATGATACTTGGGACATTGTAAAACTCCCCAAGGGTAAGAAACCCATAAGTTGCAAATGGGTATACAAGTTAAAGTATAATGCATATGGTAGTTTGGAAAGATATAGAGCACATTTAGTAGTCAGGGGATTTACTCAAAAGGCAAGAGAAGACTTAACTAATACATTTTCACCAGTTATCAAAACAACTACCATCCATTGCATCGTTATGACTGTTGTTAACATGGGTTGGCACTTTTATCAATTTGATGTTAATAACACATTTCTTCATGGGAATCTCCATGAAGAAATCTATATGAAGCCACCCCCTAGGCTTTCTCTTTTCTCACCCTCTCTAGTTTGTAAGCTCAAGAAGTCTATATCGACTCAAACAGGCATCTAGACAGTAGTACGCCAGACTTTCTGAATCATTATTATCCAAAGATTTCACTCAATCCCTCAATCATTACTCCATGTTCATTAAATCAACTTCTAGAAGCCTGATTATTGTGACAGTTTATATTGATGACATTTTAGTCACTAGGAACAATAATTTAAAAATTAAATGTTTGAAGACATTTATGGATAACACCTTCAAGATCAAAGACCTTGGCTAACTTCATTATTTCTTCGGAATGTAATTTCTACTAGTTCCTGAAGGCATGCTTATCGCCCAACAAAAGTTTATAAATGAGATTCACTAGACGTATGGTATAAATGATCTTTCTCCAGTCAGTAGCCCTCTCGAATTGAACATCAAGCCTCACCGTGTTATGGATCAACCCATGGAGGATTCTTCACTATATAGGCAACTTATTGGCAAGCTCAATTTTCTTCTTCACACACGACCTGACCTAGCTTTCTCTGTTTAGTTTCTCAATCAATTTATGTAGTCTCCTTCTCAAGCTCACTAGTCCACTGCAATACACGTTATTAGATATCTTAAAGGCAAGTGCTCTCAAGGATTTCTTCTCAATTGTTTAAAGGATCTCGATTTACTCGCCTATTGTGATTCAGATTGGGCATCTTGCCCTTTTACCCGACGTTCGGTCCATGGTTTTCTTATACTCCCAGGAGGGAGCCCTGTATCTTGGAAATCTAAAAAACAACAAACTGTCTCTTTATCATCAGTTGAAGCTGAATATAGATCCTTAAGGCATTTGATTATTGAATTAGCATGGTTAAGTCGATTGCTTAGTAAGCTCTCTGTTCCCAATATATGTCACATCCCAGTTAAATGTGACAACCGAGAAGCTATTTATATAGCTAAGAATCCGGTTTATCATACATCCCAGTTAAATGTGACAACCAAGAAGCTATTTATATAGCTAAGAATCCGGTTTATCATGAACGTAGAAAAACATACAGAACTTGATTGCCATTACATGCGTGAACAGCTTTATGCAGGTCTCGTATCTCTTTCTTATGTTCCTACGGCCTCCCAATTAGCAGATATCTTCACAAAATCCCTTATTGGGAAACTGCATACCTCAGTTCTTCCTAAGCTGGGAATGGTTTCCCTTTCTTTAGCTTGAGTAGGGGTGTTAGAGAATGATTAGTTAAGAGAGTTAGTTAGTTTAGTTAGTTTCTTTAAAATACATGTTGTAATTTTAATTAGTATGTATACGTGTATGGTAAAAACTCATTTACAACTATGTGAAATCAGTTATATATAAAGGGATTTAATATTGTACTTCTCATTCAAGAAAATTAAGATTCTCATCATTCTTGTTATTTTTTGGATTTCTATTATTCCCTTCTGACATTAATACTATTGTACTAATTTTAAATACCTAAAAACATTGAAAAAAAATGAAAGATGAATATAATCGAGACAAAACATGGGAAAATGCCTAAATGAAAATCACATCAACGGGTCAATAATGATAATCAAACACACGAAAATGAAAAACAAAAAAAAAAACAGAAACAATATAAAACTAGTGGTTGACTAATATACAATTAATGATTCAATATTGAAGCAGCTGAGTACGACTCTGAGTCCTCAGTTGTTCATAAAACCTCTTAATGAACTCCTCTGCTTGATAATCAACTTGATCATTACCAATCACATCACCTTCACTGTCCGACAAGTAATCCGAAACCTCGACATGAAAAGGCGATAACAAAGAACGGCTACAATACTGATCTCCTTGAGCTAAATCGTATCCATCATCGAAATGAAAGTTAAATTGGTACTCAGGAGTCATAGGAACAACAGCAGCAGCAGCAGCATCATTATGATTATTAGTAGGAGCATTAACAGTAGCAGCAGCCCCAACCCGCTCGATCAGGTCGTGGTGCTGATCGACAACGAGGGGGAAGTTGATACAAGGCAATAGATTGTGATGCTTGCGCAGCTTCGAAGAGGCATAGGAAAAAACAGGACAGTGAATAGGGGTGTCGTTGCAGGAGAACTCGTAGTCCTGTACGCCATGCATCTTTAACGCTACCGATTCTTTTGAGTGAAGCTGGAGGAGTAAGTGGAGATTGGTTAGTGATTTACGGATGAGTTTTCCTCGTTTCATCATGATATTCAATTCCTTGATCAACTTCCTTTTCGAGATCAATTCCTTCCTTAACATCAGCAAGGCTATCCTCACCGCATTCAGTAGCTTCTTCGCTATCATCGATCCGCGAGCAGTACGTCGTACCCCCGTCATGTATTTATCATGTATTGGCGGATGGAGAACCCGATCAAGGGAATTAGCTACAACCAAACAATGTATTAGGGATACACGTTGCGGTACAAATATATATTATATACATAGAATATTGCTTATAAGATGACGAATAAATTCTTAATCGAAGGGATATATTCACTCCTGCGGAGGCATTAATCCCTCGCAGAAGAGAAGATATCCCTTTTTCTGGGAATTCAGGACGTTTGCATCCTTGCTTGAATTTATAGGAAGGACGGGGAGCGGAAAGAAGGGCATCATTGTACTTCCACCCCAAAATGCTGAAAATGCAAGTAGAGTTAAATCTAAGCAAGCGGGACGACATCTGCAGTTGAGGAGGAAAGGAGCAAAAAGGGATCGAGGGCGGTGGGGGGTAGGGACCCTTCGAGCACAAATCACTAATATTCAAATTGGTCACAACAAACGACCGCTCCTCCCCCTCACCTTTCTTCCCTCTCTCTCTCTTTCCCCTCTCTCGTCACTCATAACAGCTACTTTAGAATTCAAATGGAACATATAAAATATGGTTGGTATGTCTGTTCTTGTACAGAAAATATTATTCAATCAATGTCATGGGGTATGGCGCAACAACTAACAGACTACGGGGCGCGTGCGTGTGTGTGGGACTCTCTGGTCGGAGGCGGTGTTGGTCCTAAGAAAGCTTCCAGCCTTCCACTTCCTTATGATCTGCCATATTGAGATGGCTTCCACTTTCCATCGCTCCTCCGGCGTCCAGCGCTGACACAAACACATAGTCAGTGTGTTTCAATTAAGTAAAAGAAAGCCAGATGATAGATCCACCATTTCATCCATCGTTAAAATAAATTATGCTCCGATTTATTCTTTGCTTCGATTTCGTGCTTTCCTCTATGGTGGGCCGCGGCGCGACCGTCGCAGTCGGTCCGCGGGTAATTAAAAGGTAACCCCACTCTACCTGTCAAGTGGAAATCGAGCCATAGCCCCAAAACAGGGCTTTTGTCGGTACGACGTTTTACATTTTGACACTTTTTGATTTTTCTATTTTCATCGTTATTTTTATAAAATATACACGATATAATTTTAAAAATTTTCATTTCCCAAAATTATCATTAATAGAGGAACCTACCTAATCTTGACTATATTAATGATTCTTAATTTAATATATACCTCACCTAATTTACCAATAGAAACTATTTAATTATTTTTGTATTAATAATTACTTTTAGGATATTATTAATTATTATTGTGAATGATATTATTTATTAGTAGTTACACTCACTCATATAGCATAAAATCATTATTAATATTATCACTTACAATTTAAATAAAAAAATATTATATTTCATTTTAAAAGTGTTATTGTTAGTAAACAATGATAATAATAATAGTAATAGTAATAGTAATAGTAATTTATTATTAATAAATAACATTCATAATTATAATTACTAATGAATAATATCAATTATTATGCTTCTTAATAACTAAAATTAGTAAATATTATTTAATAGCAAAAAATAATTAATATTGTAATCATTATAATTTACTGGTTAAGATTAACAAATATTGTAATTGATACTAGTAACAAATAATAATTATAATTAACAGTAATAAGTATCGTGAATAATAGTATCCATTAGTAATCACTAATTCAATAACTTATTAATTAATGTACATGTTAACATTAACTAATGATGAACAAATAGCTCGTGGGAAATTTTAATAGATTAATATATTTTTCGAGGCAAATATCTATATATATGGAATATGTTCCTATTGCAAAACCTAAATACATGGGTTCCTATTTTTATTTTTATTTTTATTGACATATTAGAACCTTAATGCATGGAGTCTAAGGACTCCATGGGTTCTAAATTTTGTTTAGAGTTTGATGTTTATGGTGGAACAACACATACATTGAACCAAAAAAAAAAGATTAATTTGGGGTGTTCTCAATATATCTATTTTCAAAAAGGGAAGATTTAAGTCTTATGTGCAGTATGAAGAAAAATCAGTAAGTTGTTGACATAATTGAGGTGAAAAAGTGGAAGGAATTAGAGAGGTTAAGATCAAGATTTATAATTAACAATAAATTAGCCAAGATATTATAATACCCCATTTTCTTAAACTTTTTTTCCTAGGATAATTGATTTCGTAATCTCTTGATTATCCTAAACTTAATTATAATTTTCTTCCATCCAACATTTGGACTTTCCATCCTTTATTACATTAAATCGTATAAAAATTCTCTTATACAATTAGACCATTTTAGTCCATCTTATTTCATTTGGGATTCAAATTAACGTTGATGACAAATATTTTTACTTTTTTTGGGTTTCTAAAACTATTCTACACATTTTCTTAATTTTTCATAATTTTTGAAACTTATTTACTATTTTTTCTAATAAATAATTATTATTGAAATTTCTTCACAATTTAATTATCTAAATTAATTGAAATCAACTTCCTAACTATATCTTTTAATCATGAAAATACCCTAACTAGATTCCAATTATATTTCCTACTTAGTTACCTTCATTCAGCCAAAATCTTGGTTAAAGGTCCATTAATCATGTTTTAATCCTTTAATCAACTACCCGCTCCACCTTCTTACACACTCTGTCATCATGGTTGCTCATTCAAGTGTCTTGCAAGAAAAATTACTCCTCAACCATTCATACCCTCATCCTTACTTTTACATTTCATTTGCAACATTTCACATAATTTCCTAAGTTTTTCCTTTCCTCTTTTTTCTCTTTTGTTGCTTCGTTCCCAACTAAGTGTCACTAACTTTGGGGGTATTTTCTTCTCTTTTGTTGCTTCGTTCCCAACTAAGTGTCACTAACTTTGGGGGTATTTTCTTCTCTTTTGTTGCTTCATTCCCAACTAAGTGTCACTAACTTTGGGGTATTTTCTCTTCTAATTTTTCTATCCTTCAACCTCCCATTACACCTACCCATTTGGCCTCTTTCTCCTTGGTGTTTGGTGTGATGGTTTTCGGTTGTGTTTTGTGGCAATTTTTTGTGCAATTTTCTACCTTCATCTCTTTTCCCCTTCTTATTTTGAAATTATTGCAACTACCCAAAATTTAGTAAGTATACAACGTATTAGGTGTTATGTTACAACCAACACAAATGTGAGATATAACTAATACCTAACCCATGCTAGTCGCAAGGCCAAAATAACTTGGTCACAAAGATTAAATGCATTTAGCACGTGATCCAAAGTCGAGGAAAACCCAACAACAAACAAACAAAATCATAATAGAGAGACTTTAAATACATTTAAGTAATTTTACAACACTTATGCCCCAATGATGATAATTAGAATAATAAAAATACTGCTAGAGAGAGAGAGAGAGAGAGTGAATATCCCTTATAACTCTTGAACCCAACCCATGCTACTAATGCCAATAAATCCTGTAAGGTTAATGTTGCCCATTAAATAGACAGTGGACTATAAAACGGAATCCATAAATATAATGATACCAAGTAAACCCACTACATAACACTAATCATGTAAAGATCATATGGAACATATAGAGGGTATTATGCGTGAGCAGGACATAAACACATCAAAGCATACATACGAGAACATGGCACAAATAAGTTGAATAATACACTACAAACTAATTCACTTATACCAATAGGGAATTATCAGTTGTCAAAAACCATTTTTTTGTTGGAAAATTTTTTACCAACATAAAGTTTTATGTGATAAAACTGTGGGTAAAAACTTTGCATTTAAAAGTTTTACCCCATATATATGTGATCGATTGGGAATAATTGATAATTCCCACAGATATTTATCAATTTATAAAACTTATACCCACAATTATATCTGTAAGTAAAAGTATTAACCACAAAACGATATCTTTAACTAAAAGTATTTCCCACAAAACAATATGTGTGAGTGAAACTACTACCCATAAAATAATATTTGTAACTAAAAGTATTATCTACAAAATCATATTTTTTTGCTAAAACTGTAATCCCCCAAAAATTTTAAAAGCCTATAATTTAATAAATTACTTTTATTAGGGATAATTTAACTCTTAAACTTATTTAATTTAATTACGTTGAGGATTTTTGCCTTTTAAATTTATTTAACTTAATTATTTTGTGGGTTTTAAGTATACCAAATTAGATGTGAGTGTTTAATAAATTAAAATAAATAAATTGCTATTTTATCATACTCATTTTATTTAATTAAGGTCCAAACCAATATTTTTCTAAAAGCTACCTTTGTAAACTAATATAATAAGATATATTAAGATAAATTACTAAAATTTTAATTATCTACCAAAAATACTATAACTCACCCCATAAGTCATTTTAATTATTTTCTTCCCTAATTATTTTCCTTAATCCCTTTTTCTCCCTTATTTTCATTTTCTCTTTTTCTCTCCCCCCTCTTCTTTCTCCCTTCTCTCCCCCATTTCCCCCGACTGGGCCAGCCCAGCGCCACCCTTACTTCAGACAGACACCCCGTCACCGCCGCCCATCGCCGCCGCTTGATCCACCCCCGAAACACTTCCTTGCATCACCCTCCACCGACCTAGGCCTCCCTCACCCCTTGGTTTTCTTTGCATGCGCCACCCTGGCCGTGCAAAGTGACCTTCCTGATCAACCCAGCTTCTCACCGCCACCCACCGCCGTGCCGCCACTTCCAGCACCCCCTCTGCCTTCTAAAACCACCAAGGGAGCTTCCCCAACCTCCCTAGACCCTCTGTTTCCCCTGCCAACCTCTCTTTTTCCTTCCTCCCCCTCCACCACTTCTCCACCTTCCTTCTCCCCCCATCACCGCCGCCGCAGCCGTGTGTCGTGCACCGCCACCTGTGCCACCAGCACCCTAGGTGGCCCTCTAAACTCCCCCAACCCTTAAACCTTTGTTGTTTAAGTGTTAATTATTTTTAGTGGTATCATTAATATTATTCTGAAGGTTATTATCATTGTTTATTATTATTATTATTATTACTACTACTATTATTATTATTTAACCTGAATTCGAGATAATCATAACTATTATGACTATTAATATTAATGACCTATAACCTTAGTATTATTATTATTTCAACATCATCATCGTTATTACTTTTATTATTATTATTATTATTATTATTATTATTATTATTGTTATTGTTACTATTATTATTATTATTATTATTAGTATTATTATTCTCACTATCATCATTAGTAATATTGCTATTAGTAGTATTAGTATAATACTAACTGTAATCCCCCAAAAATTTCGAAAACCTATATTTTAATAAATTATTTTTATTTAGAATAGAATTGCTTTTAGATTATTTATTTTAATTATTTTATGGATTTTAGAGTATGTAAATTTGGATAAAATTATTTAATAAATTAAAAATAAATAATTTGCTATTTATCATATTGTTTTATTTAAATAACTTTTCAAAACTAATATTTTACCAACTTTATCCTTTTTAAACTAATATAATCCCCCAAAAATTTCGAAAACCTATATTTTAATAAATTATTTTTATTTGGAATAGAATTGCTTTTAGATTATTTATTTTAATTATTTTATGGATTTTAGAGTATGTAAATTTGGATAAAATTATTTAATAAATTAAAAATAAATAATTTGCTATTTATCATATTGTTTTATTTAAATAACTTTTCAAAACTAATATTTTACCAACTTTATCCTTTTTAAACTAATATATTAGATTATAATAAATTAAATTATTAAATTAAATAAATTATCAAGAATATTAAATTTACTACTTTATAAATTAATTTATTTTATTTCTCCCATTTTTCCATTTCCTTTTTTTACCCTTCCTTCTTTTTTTTCTCTCTTTCTTCTTTCCTTTTTCTTTCCCTTTTTTTCTTCTCCCTCGGGCTGCCTTGCCAGGCCAGCCTTCCCCGCCCGATTGGGCCTTCGGCCCGCCTCCCCCTTCTCTCCCTCGTGCACCGCCCAGCACACCCCTCCCTCTCTCCCGCGTGCATAACCCGGCCGGCTCCCCTTTCTTTTTTCTTTTCCCCTGAGCCGGCCAGCCTTTTCTTTCCCTTTCCCTGGACCGGCCAGCCTTTGCTTTCCTTTCCCCCGACCGGCCGCCACAGCCCTTCCTTCTTTCTTCTTCTTCTGCGTCCCGACCCAGCAGCCATCACCTTCCCCGACACTCGAACAGGCACGCCGCCGCCTGCAATTGCCGCGCCGACCTGCTGCCACCGACATCCCCTGCTACTCCCTCCCTCTACCCTGTCCCCTTCTCCCCTCCTTCGAGCCGAGCTACCCTGCACCCCTATCCATGTCTGCAACTTCCCCCTTCCCCGTCGCCACCCTCTCCCTGCCACCCTACCGCCTCCCTGCCGCCCTACGCCCTGCCGCCTGCCCCTTTACCTCTCCTCTTCTTTTCTTCTCCCATTGCCCATTTTCTTATCCCATTTTCGATCCATCTCCTTTCCCCCGAGCTCCCTCCTCTCTCCTTCCTTCTTTCCTTTGTTTTCTGTTTTCTCCTTGCGCCGCCGCCGTCTGCCGCACCCAGCCCCTGTGCCGACCCCTGCCACCGCCCCCTACTGCCCTGCATCCCCACACTGCCCCTTTGAGCCCTACACCTCCTCCCTTCTCCACCCCTTCTTTCTTTTCTCCCCATTTCTCCCCTTATCACAGCCATCTTCGCCGCCTTGCCGCCGCCGTATCCGCCGCCCTTAGCCGCCGCGAAACCATCCCCGACCACCTCTTACACCCCCTCTTCACTTCTGCACCATCCACTTGCCTTAGAACCTCCCCCAACTATCTCTTTTTCTAGCCTAAAGTCCCTAAACCGAGCCACCCTTCCTCCCTCCCATTTCAGCCCTCTTCGAGCCTTTCCCCTTTCTTCTTCTGCATGAAACTCACGCTGCTCATGCAGCGTGAGCTCTCCTTTATGAAAAAAAAAGAAAAAAGAGAAAGAAATGATTTGGCTAATTTCTAAGGTATAATAGTGTTTTATATTAAGTATTTTTACTAATTAAATTTTATAAAGTTTGATACTTGGATTTCATTTCTAACGTGTATATGATGGATATTATTCTTAGGTGTTAAATTGCTAATTGTGCTTGGTAAGGTTTGATAATTTTGGCGAGATTAAGGTAACCGTTAAATCCCGCTTAAATGCATGGATTAACGCATGTTATCACATTAGGCATTATCAATATGTATTATGCTTGATATATGTTGCTTGGCATTATCATATGTGGTTATTGTGTTTATTGTTGAAAGGAAGCATGATGGATTGATGATGTGTATGGGGATAATAATTAGGGTAATAATTTGGTGGTTAGGGAAAATATAAATTATTATCCATGTTGTTATATGCTATGGTGATTTTTATCACATGTGTAACATTTTGTTAGCATTAGGGGGGAGATTTTAAAAGAAGGTATATTGTATATGAGTATGGCCTAATACATGGATATGTGCTAATAAGCGTTACATTAATTATAAGAGTCATGGGTGAGACTTCAAGGTTAATACTTCGTGTAGTATTAATAATAATTTAATAATAAGGGTGTGTAAGAGTAAAATGGTGAATTTGTTAATAAAGGGAGAAAATAGTAATTTTGGAGGTAGGGGTAAAATTGTAATTTTGTGAATAAAGGAGAAAAGAGTAATTCTTGTAATAAAAAGGGGCAATTTGGTAATCTTGTTAAAAAGAATGGCAATTTAGTAAATTGTAATAAAAGGACAATTTGGTAATGTTATAATAAAAGGGCAAAATAGTAATTTCATGATTAAAGGACGAAATGATAATTTTACAACCTAAGGGCGGAATGGTAATTTGGAAATTAAAGGAGGTAAGATAGCAATTTTATAATTAAGGATAAATGGAAAAGTTATAAGTAAAAGGGCGATATGATAATTTTGGGAGTTAAGGGGGTAAAATGGTAAATTTGAAGGTAGAGGGGTAAAACGGTAATTGTGTAAATCAAAGGGGTAAAGATGAACATTGGAAAGGAGTAAATTGGAAATAATGATTATTGAGAAGGGTAAAATAATAATTTAAATAACCAGAGGGTAATTCGATAATTTAATAGTAGAGAAGGGTAAAATGGTAAATATGATAAATGTGAGGGGTAAGTTGGTAATTCAACCGATTGGAGGGTATTTTCGTAATTTTGGATAATGGAGTAGGGTAGTTTGGTAATTATGACAGTTAAGAAGGGCAATTCAGTAACTTAAATAACTAAAGGGTAATTTGGTATATTTAATAACGGAGAAGGGCAAATTTGTAATTATGATCATATGCAAGGGTAGTTTGGTAATTTCACCAACCAAAGGGCAATTTGGTAATTTTGGACAAGAAGGGAGGGTAATTTGGTAATTTGACCAACTCAAGGATAATTTATTAAGTATAATAAAGGAGAAAGGGGCAAAGTGGTAATCTAACCAATTAAATGGAAAGTATATTAAGTGTAATAATTATTAAGGGGGAATTAATGTCCTAATAAGTATGATAAATAATTTAGTAACCTAAATCGAATAAGGGATCACTTGGTGATTTTGTAACAAGGAGGGTAACATGGTAATTTATCAAATAAGAAAGGGTGACGTAGTGATTTTATATGTAAAAGGGTAAATAAGTAGGCTGTATCCAGTATATCATTATGATTGTGGAATTCGTAACATGGCTCTAATAGTGTTGATTAACGAGGTAAGAATGTTTGATGATTAGTAAGTATCGCGAGAATGAGTTTTAATTCGGAATTAGATGAGTTTAGGATGACCTTAATGATTCTCCTATGTTACTTTGGATGACCATCTGAATAAGAAATTTTTGATGATATCTAAACGATTAAAAGAGGATAATTATCGTATTGTTGTGTTTTTGTGATCACTATTAATTAAGATATTAATACTTAAAGTGAAAGACCTCGAGATCGGGAATGGTGACTCCTTAGGGGTCGCTACCCCAAGGACGTGGTTTAGTCCACGATGGTTTGGTATTTGCTGGTGTGCCTTTGAGCCCCAGCCAGGCCCTATATCTACTCTATCTAGCTCTACGGACCTAGTTAGGGGGTATGCATACTTAAGGATTAGGTGTCCTTGTCGGTAGGGTACTGAGTTAGCTTTATGCACCAGTACGACCAGGGTACCTTTGCGTCCCTGGGTTACTAGTTGAAGGGTACTGAGTTGCTGTTATGCGCCAGTGCGACCGGTGTACCTTTGTGTCCCGGGTTATTGATCTCCCTATCGAGGCAAATAAATATGATTGATGTGCTGATTTAAGAAAGGAAAGATACTATAATTGAAAGTGGAATATTAATGAGCCGAGCCCAGCGATTTATGATATTGAGTACCGGTCCACCGGTTATAATAGTGGCCAGGAGCGTTGTGCCCTGGGTGATGATTCTTTATATATCCCGGTCCACCGGTTATAATAGTGGCCAGGAGCGTTGTGCCCTGGATGATGATTTTATATTCCGGTCCACCGGCAATAATAGTGGAGGTCCCGAGCTCAATAAAAATTTAATGTGAATGAGTTATGGAAAAATACTAGTCTTTGAGACTGTTGATTAATGGCCTCAAGGCCCGAAAAATATCTCGATTACTGATCATGGCCTATTTGATATTGGTTGATTGATTATGGAATATATGAAAGTGAATTTTACGTATACGCCATTAATGTATGATTGAGTTATTGGATGTACAAAGAATTGGATCTGAATACCATGTTTCTACCTATGGTCATATTTGAATGTAGTAGTATCATGTGTAATATGTGTGCCTGTATTTTAAGTGCGTTTTTAAAGGGTTACTCAGTACCGTAGTACTGAAGGGTTCCCTTCATGGGGCCCCTGCCTATTCAATGGGCAGTACCCCTTGCAGGTTGTGTTTCAGGTGCTATTTAAGTGGGCCCTTGGGGAGAGCGTAAGGTACTGTCCGGAAATTTTTAGGGTTTTAAATTGTCTCATTTAAATTCAACGTATTTGTTATTTTGTAATCACCGTGGTTGAATGTTTTCTCTTGTAAAGTATTTACTGTGCTACTCTGATATTCAAATGCTTAAGTTCTCGTAAAATTTTATTTTACTCCTTTAGCCTTAGCACTTAGTACTGGAATGGTATGAGTGAACCGGTCTGGTACTAAGTGTGGCGGTAATGCTCCCAAAATTCACGGTTTATCAAATCGCTTCCGCTAAATTTCTTTTAATTAACGAAATTTTTCAGTAGTGAATTTTGGGGGTGTTACACTAACCTCACTAGCACTAATATTGTTACCATTATTATTAACATTGAAACTATTACAGTTAATAATAAATACTATTATATTTGCTTTAAATTATCGTAACTATTAAGACCTATTTTGATTAGTAGTAGCATGATTAGCTACCTTAAGAATGAAACCCTACCTTCTTTTACATATAAAGGCATTATTAGTATTGATAGCCCTAATAGTAAGTTAAAGATAAGGGTAAGGTAGAAAGAATGATGTTTTGGTCAGAGGGAAATTAACCTCTAGTTTTTCCCTCTTAAAGGCGAATCAAGTCGAAACCCGAAGGAGGTGTAGGAATGTGCTCCAAGACCGGTGTCGTGTTAGGTAAAGACGAAGCTATGGCCTTGTGATATGTGTGATGTGATGTGTTGATGAATGATGAGTATGCCATGTTAATGTGTATTATGCATGTGTTATGAATAACCTGTTTTGTGTAGCGCAGCGTGGATAATGAGGTATGATGTGTGTGCCTTATATCATACGAGCACGACATGTTCCATGTTTGATGTTTGATGATGTGACATGATATGACCCTCTAGGACCTGCATGCTAGGGTTTTGGATAGCATGAAATGATAATAAAAGAACAACGGGAAAGTGGACGTTTGGAAAGTTTGCATGGGGGGACTAGATCTTGCCTGGGTGTGATCCTTACGTGGGAAAAGTTGATTTGGGTTGTAAGTAAGAGTTTTGGAGAGCCTTAGAGTGATTGGAGACTTGGTATGAAAAATAGTACGTGAGTTGGTGCATAAGAGACCTAATTAGGGTTTTGTGAGTAAGTGGGTGTTGGGGAGTTTGCAGGGAGTATTTAAATTCCGCATAGGGATGAATCTTACGTGAGGAAAGTTGTTTTAGGAAGTAAATAAGATAATGTCAAAGTTATGGGTCCATTGGAGATTTGGGTGCAAAACTTTACGTGGGTCGATGTAAGGGTGTCTAAGGGACCCAATTAGGGTTTTGGGAGAAAATGAGGAATTTAAAGGGTACAAGGATAAAAATGATCAAGGAAGGATGGAGTATGGGGTTGAGAGTAAGAACTCACTTATATAAAGGATGAGTATGGGTTTTCTAAATGAGAGAAGAGATGTTGGGGTGAAAGAGGGAGGTTACTTGTTGAGGAAATAAAGTGCTAGGGTTTGGCGGGGCCAACTAGGGTTGGCGTGGTCAACTAGGGTTTTGATGTGGCCTACTAGGGTTTTGCTGGTCACATGAGAAATTGAGGAGTAAAGTGATATGCCTTGGGGTTTGACCTAATGAGGGTGAGATGTGGGGTGAAGAATAAATAATGGTAAGGTAAGTGAGAAGGGGTTGGGCCACATAGGCCCAACTAGGGTTTCCAAGGGGAAAACCCTAGAGGTGAGAATAGGCGAGATCGATGTCATAGGGTGTTGGGTTTAACCTACGCTTCCAGGAGTTGGTCTCTCATTATGTGTGAGCTTAAGGGGAAAATAATGTCGGGGTGTGATTAGGGGTGCACGAGTCTCAACATATGGGACGGTCCCTCTTGAAAGGAGAGCAATAGAATGTAGTGGGCATGCATGTTAAGGGTGATGTGTGATTTAATAAGACACTGATAAGACATTAATCACGTAAATCGAAAGATGTTGAGCCGAGCCCATGATCTGGTCCACTGGCAATAATAGTGGATCAGAGGTGTTCTGCCCTGTGCATTTATTTTCCGGTCCACCGGCTATAATAGTGGATCAGAGGCGTTTTGCCCTATGCGTTTATTTTTATTTTCCGGTCCACCGGCTATAATAGTGGATCAAAGGCGTTCTGCTCTATGCGTTATCTTCCGGTCCATCGGCTATAATAGTGGGGGATCTCGTGCTTGACAAAACAAACGAATAAGT
This sequence comes from Tamarix chinensis, assembly GCA_030549775.1. NCBI lineage: Eukaryota > Viridiplantae > Streptophyta > Magnoliopsida > Caryophyllales > Tamaricaceae > Tamarix > Tamarix chinensis. Next base: position 63,878,427 of record CM060174.1, read on the forward strand.
TAATCCATGGGAAAGATACTAAGTACTTAAAGCGAAACACCATGTGAGTCGGGGCCATGATCCAGTCCACCGACTATAATAGTGGATCATTGGCATTTTGTGTTGTGCGTTTATTTTTCGGTCCACCAGCTATAATAGTGGATCAGAGGCGTTCTGCCCTATGCGTATATCTTTTGGTCCACCGGCTATAATAGTGGGGCTCCCGCACTCACATGGGCTATTGAAGAATATGCGTGAAATGGACATATTATTAACGAGGATAAAGAATAAGTCACCGGAGAGTACTCAGGCCTTATCTTGTGTGTATCACATGACTTATATGATTGTGCTATGTGGGCTATGTGGTATGATTTTATGCTTGGCCTTAGCGCACCTGCGTCCTTACTCAGTATTGGACCCGTACTGATACTACCTTGATTGACTGGGTCCTGTGATGATCCACCAATGGTGGGGAGCAGACCTCCGATGCAGATTTTGATCGGTTACTAATTTGGGGTGGAAGGCTTGGCTTGAGTGAGTAGGCAATCCGGATATTGGTCCCTTGGGATCTGTTTCATTTAGTTATATTTTGTACTACGCTTCTTGTTTTAAAACCGTACTCTTAAGTTGTAATCTTAACGATATTTTAACTACTGTTGACTCGTGGTTTTCATGAATGGTCTATGTTAACTATGGACCTATGTTTTGATGATTCTTACTTAACGATTGTTTAGTTTAGCCTTAGCACTTAGTATCGGAACAGTAGGAGTGAACCAGTTTGGTACTAAGTGTGGCGGTAATACCCCCAAGTTTATGGTTTTAATTCTTTCACTTCCGCTAAACCTTCTGATTTAAACGAAATTTTTCAATAGTAAATTTGGGGGTGTTACAAAAACTATTAACAACAAATATATATGTATATATATAATATCTATTAGTAAAACTACAATGATGTCCATAATACCTATTGTTGCAATACTTACCCATAATAACGACTTATCCTTATATACAATTAAGTACACTATACAAAATGATCAGTGTTTAGTTTATTTTTCAGAGGGATAATAGTCTTGTAGGTACAATACTATATATACAACTTGTAAAATACGCTAACATACAAGATGTCATCATTAACACATCAAACATCATCCAAACACCATCCTCTTCATTATCATCCTATTTAGTACCTCCAACGACTTTAGTGTCTTCAACATTCTCTTTGATAATCATCAAGATGTATTCCCTAAGATAATATGCATGTAACTTAATCAGATTAATATAATTTTTACCCAAAAGCCAAATAATGAAGGTAGTTTTAAAATTTTCTCAAAAATAATAAAAATCTTTAATTAATAGAGAGAGAAAGTGCAAGAAAAATTAATTGTTTGGAATAAAACTTAAAATGGCTCTCTAATCTGCATTATTCTAGGGGAGTATTCTCAATAGTTTTATAACTTCATCACAAAATGGTAAAATAGAAAGGAAAACTAAAAATTGAATGGAGTTTGATTTTCTATTTACGTGTAATAATGTAGAAGCCTATGCAGCTTGTAGCAACCGATTTCAATGTTTACAAATTGTACTCTTGGAAACATAAATCACAAGTTTGAAACCCTAATATTTTATAGGTCTTTTGGAATTAGTATGGTGCAAATATATATGTGGGTCATGATGGTGTGTACATCTAGACCTCCCTAGACTATATCAATGATAGGATTCATATTTGGGTGTTACTTTATTCTTGGAAATATTAATTAGAAAGTAATACCTTCTAGGGTGAGCAACAATAAATAGCTTCAAGACTTACCATTTAATCTTTTTGGTTTTTAGCATGATAGAGTCGATCTATTCCACAAGTTTAAGTCTTTAGAGCTCCCATTTATGGTATCCCAGATGTGTGGTTTCTAGAACTCGTATAACCAAGTCCATGCTTCAAGCCCAAACAAAGTATGCACAAACAAAAGAATGTTAAAAGTATAAACTCATTAATCAAGCCAAACCTAAAAACTTAAGCTTTTAAATTCATTAGTTTAAATACCTAGTTTAAAAAAGGCACCATGTGACTACTTATCACTTGAAAAGAGAAACATCCTAAATGAATCCTCCCTTTAGGTGTACTCTAATTAAATTTAAATATAATTGATATAATAGTTTATCTAACTATTTCCCTTAGGCACTTGTTAAGACTTTACTTTCTTTTCATAAATAATTAATGTCTTATTAAATATCAAAGTTCTTTCTATTATTAATGTCTTAGCATGGCCACCTATTAGACTTGATTTCATTCAATGAATAAAACAACATTTCATAGAAAAAAAATGCTTGGTAGACACCAAAATAATAAATAAAATCGAAAAAAATAAAGAATCTACTGGTATCCACATAAACCCCAAACAACATTAAAAGAGTATAAAAATTATTTACTTACTATCAAGATCAATGAATTTCTCTTTTACAAGCAACACTATAGGCTAGTAGAACCCATAACTTCACTTTGCTGATAATACTAGAACTTAAAACCTAAGATTTGTGAAGCATGAGATTGCAAAAATAAAAGGCTAAATATAAAGTGAGAGTAACAAAGTAATATAACTCAACATGAAAAAACTTTCCACTTGAGCCATGTCGGACTAATCGCATTTTAAAGTCTATAGGTTTTGCAAATATCAAATTTATATAATGATTACTTCCAATTTCAATCAATTCTGCACAAATTTCTCAAATTGACACTTCCAACCTACAATTAAATACATTTCAAAGCATCTTACAAAATAAATTGGTAAAAATAGCTTAAAATTAGGCCGACCAAGTTATGTAAATAAATCTAGGTTAAAAATCTAAATTTCATAAACCAACCATATACAACACAATAAACCCATCAAATCAATCATCTGACTCATATATACATAATCTAACAACCAATTTAACTTACCATAAGCTAATTCACAAAAATTCAATAAAAAAAAAATAGATTTAGGATTTGAATATTATAACAAGCAAAATTTACCTTTACAAGCCAAGAGGAGCTCAACCAAGACAAGGAGGAGCAACAGTGGTGCTCATGTGGTCAGACTAGAGCTTCAATGGTGGTAGTGTGTTGTTGTGGTGTATCAATGCAGGTTCATTGTTGATGCATGCTACCTTACTACTATCAATGGTGCTTTATACCCGTGGTCAGCGTCTCAGTGTTGTGGCGGTGGTTTTCTAATTGCTATCAGTGCTCTGGTGGCGGATGTTGTAGTGGAGAATGGAGCGAATAGGAAGAGCAAGCATGCTAGGGTTGAGCATTCATCCCCTGGTTGATGGTTGTTGCTCCACTTTTGGTTAGTGCATTAATTGTCGTTCACGGTTGGCTAAAGGTGGAGAAGGTAGTGGCTTGATGGTGGCAACAAGATTTGGTGGTTGAAGTAAGATAGAGGTCGAAGCCAGGGGTGTAGGGGGTCATGACTTGAGGTGCTGAAGGTACGACGTGAGAGATAGAAATGGAAAAGAAAGAAAATAGGGAAAGGAAATATGGAGGATTCGAATAGCTTTTTTTTTGACAATACATGTATAAAACAATTACAAAGAAATAAATCTAAAAATAAGATAGGTAAAATAAATTTTTAATTAAGTCAAATTTTTATAGAAATACTCATAAAAAATGTATACACTTTTCAAGAAAAATAAAAAATTATCTAATTAAATGATATAATTAAACTAAATTGTAAAACTTATTAAAATAAAAGTATGATTTCAAAAGAAAATTGAAAATACATTAGAGGATTAATTTTATAAAAGTCGAGCAACTATAAATGATTCAACATAATTTTGAAAATTCATTTGTCGACCAAAATAGAAAAAAAAATGGAATAAAAATAATTTTGACAATAAAATCATAATTAAATTACAAAAACCCTTAATTTAAAAATTTTTAAATATCTTATCAACCTTATTAAATAAATAAATTAAATCAACAAAATATTTGTTACAAATAATGATTTTATTACTTTATATAGATTTTATAGTTTAAAATAATTGATTTTCACTAATGAAATATAACTCTACAACAAAGTTGTAATCACATGACGAAGTTATAATTGGAAACGAATTTAAAATAGTAAAACAAAAAAACACAAAAAAATTGAAAAAATATTTTAAACGAAAATCAAATCAAGTGAATTTAATAAATCATATGAATTCATCTCCAATTATCTGCAACGAAAAAACAATTAATTAAATTTTAATATGAAGTTAAAATCATTGATAAAATCTTAAAACGAATCAAAAATATTCACAAAAATTATGATTTAAATAAAATAAACTATTTAAAATAAAATTTAAAGTTGATACTCATAAACCACTTAATAACAATTATATTATATCCAAATAAGTGGAATCAGTAACAAACAATTGGTAACCCATAACAAAAATTCAAAGGCAAGAACCATAATGGTGAAATTTTTGGAAAACATATCTGAGGTTATTGACGCAAGGCCACACCTCAAGTTATAAGAAACATTTAAGATGTTTTAAATTTATTTAAGAATATTAATTGAGCAAGAATTATAGAAAGTAGGTTAACTCCATAAAAAATGACCTTAATAGTTAGGTTTAACAACAAAAATTGGTCAATCCCAAACAATTGATCTAATTGATAGGAAAGAACAACAATTAAATATATTTTAAAGTAATTCTATTAATCAATTGAAACAAACTCTATCAAAAGAAAACATAATTTTATCAATCAAAATCCGAAGATTAAGGCTTTTAAACCCAAACTACAAATTAGCCAATTCAAATCAGTTACTTCAAATTGATAGCTCAAAAGTATAATCAACCTAGTTCTAATTAAATTTGAACAAAGCTGAGTTATCCGGATAGTTCCGGATTAACAATTCAAATATTAAAAATCAATTGCATACAAAAAATTCAACCTAATAAAATTAATCATACAACTCGTATAGACATAATCAATTATTGAAATTTAATTCACACAAACCCAATTAAAATTAGAAGTTAGGGTTAGGGAAATTATACTACACAAAAATCTAGATAGAGTACCTCCACATGAGCAATCGATACTAAAGGAAGGATGGTGGCCGAACTTATGGTTGAAAGATGAGGAGGCCGGAATAGTGTGGCTTAGCTATTTGTAGTGGCACAAACTAGAGGCTAGCTATTGTTGCACCACTGTATTGTTGACATTGTGTGTTGCTTGTGTTCACCATTTGGTGTGGAAGGTTGCCAATCGATGGTTGGAAATGGAGGAGAGGATAGAGAGGGAGGACAATGGGGTTGAGTAGGGTTGACAATTGGGGGAGCAAGGGTTTGAGTTGAACAGGTCTCGTTCCTCTGGTCACTAGCTCAATTAGTCATGAATATTAAATAGGAAGGGGGAAGAGAAAAAGTCAGTTGGTTTGAGTTGAGTGTTTTTTTTTAATCTAATATAAAGACACTCTATTAAAATATCAAAAAAAGAATTTAAAAGATAATTTTTCAACTAAAATTTACTTAACAGAAAATTATTTTCAAAGATTTGGAAAAGCCAAAGATACTAAAATGATTAATTAAAGAATAATGAAAACACTTTCTTGATTAAACTATTAACGATTAAAACAAATGATATAGCTTGTGGAAAAAGAAATTAAACACCAAAATAATAATGAAAATAAATTAAAAAATATATATAAATCAAATTCTAAGGAACTGTAAATTATTTTAAAAAATTTGAAAAGGATCCTCCATAAACCAAAAATGGAAAAAAAAAACAAATTAATTTCAAAGAAAAAAATCATAAATAATTTGTATAAACCTTTAATTTAAAATTTTCTAAAGGTTTCCTCGGCCTTGTGAAAATGAATAAATTCAAAGTTGTAAATATTTTCTATATATCAAAATCATTAAAGTAATTTTTCTACTTAAAAAGTATTTTTATAAGTTAAAATAATTCATTTTGCTTAATGAAATATAACACCAAAATAAAATCATAATCTTAAGACGAAGCCATAATAAAAAATTATTTTAAAATATTAATACAAAAACACAAGACGGAAATGAAAATATATTTTTAAACAAAAACTGAGATCATATGAATTTAATAAAAAAATATATAATTATGAACCATTTTTTCAAGAATAATCGACAATGAAAAATGATTAAATTAATTCTAATATGAATTTAAAATAGTCAATAAAACTATATAAACTATCAAAAATAAAATAATTAAAGTTTTCATCAAATTTCATTAATGAAATTATTAAGTTTATGGAAGTTGAATTTAAAAAATACAAGGTATTAGAATAATTATATACATAACTATAATAATATTAGGCCAAAAAAGATCTAAGAACCAGGGGTACATCGACCCTTAGATCCTCATTGTGTCGATCAATTAGCGGAACCCCCATCCTATAGGTCATTCAAAGCCTAACTTAACTGATTATTACTTTTATTATAATATTTATTATTATAACTCATTCAATAATGAGAGTTCCTATTATTATTATTATTTTATTAAGAATAATTTTTATTAATTTAATTATCATAGTTATGTTATAATAATATTTGCAATAATTATAATGATAATTATAAATATGGTTATATATATATTATTAGTATTGCATATAAAAATTGATAATTATGATAATAAGATAAATATCTCGTGTATAAGAGAAATGAATATGTTGTACCAAAGGATATAATAATAGTTGAAACATTGGTCTTCCTTATATACTAATACCAATAGATATATGAGTAGGTATTAATTTTGTTCGTATATACTACTAATACCCACAGATATAAAAGTAGACAAAAGATTAGTTGGCATAACATATTATTACTAACAGATAAAAAATTTCTATAAGAATTTTTTTTTCATTGCCCACAAAAAAATGTGGTATTAGTAACTTTTTCCAACAAAAAAAATGAAAAAGAAAAAACCTGTCACTAATTTTTTGTTAGCACAAGTCACATATTTTGTAGTGATACATGCGATAACAAATAAGATAGCATTCCATAACATATACATTACCAACACTCATTCTCAACATATAATTATACTTAATCATTATAAAAAAATTGATAACAGTAATATACCAAGGGTGCTCCACAAAAGGAAGACACCAAACCAATCTTAACCAATTTTCATGATAATCACATTATATCTCATAATTTCAAAAAACTGTATAAATAAAATCCAAAATTTGTTAGATAGGGCGCAAATGTAGTTGTTGACCATAATTAGGGTACAAAGGCAACTACCAACCACGGGTATGGCAAGAAGGAAACTATTAACCATAGGTAGGGTACAAAGCAAACTACTAACCAAATAAATTCATTTCAATTCTAATAATCAACAGTGATTACTTCCATTATTAATTACCTGATGGATAATATCAACTAGGAGACACTAAGGTACTATGTTTATACTGACACACAAATGCAACACAATATCCTACTAACTGTTACACTAAAGTACCCTAGTTACACTGGCACACAAAGAAAGTATAATACCCTAATGACAAGGACACTTAATCTATAAGTATGCATACCTTCTAAGAAGTATGAAGAGCTAAATAGAGTAAGATGTAGCACCTACCTAGAGTACTAATCCACACTCACAAAAATCCAATCCAAATCATGGACTAAACTACGTCTTTAGGGTAGCTACACCTAAAGAGTCGTAATTCTCGATCTCAGTGTCTTTTAAATTTAAATATTAATATTTTAATAAGATAATCATAAAATATCACATAATGCATATTGAATCCCATTTCCATACTTTTATAATTTTTCATTTATTTCCAATGTCATAATTAACCATTTTTCTTTATTTTTAATTATTTAAGTCAACCCTAAGGTCAATGGTTCAAGAAAAATATAAGTCAACACAAAGGTCAACCTAAAAGATTTACTAAGGCCATTCTAGATTAATGATTCTCATTTAGACATATTAGATCATAAATAATCAAAATGTATTTATTCATGATTTACTTATTAAATCCACATTTTAATACCATATATTTTTATAATTAAATTAAATTCATGGCATAACTAAATAACATTAAAATAACCAGTTTATCATAATCTTACAATTCTAGAAAATTAAGAAATGGTAAAATTATGATTTTGTCCCTAAAGTACATTTAGACTCGTTTAGTACATAAAACCCTAATCATACGTATCTAGTATACCATTTTTTACATGCTTCTCATGCCAAACATAATTTATCACATATTAGGCATACATGCTAGAAAATTATAGAGATCATGTAAAAATACTAAAATACCTCTAGAGAACGCAAAACTTGAATCACTTATAAGTTTTCCTAAACCTGCTCAAATCTCAACATATTACATATCAACTTTTAAGTAAAACATGTGATTAATCAAATGGTAAAATAAAAAATAAAAAAGGAAATATTGTATAGGAACATTTTTTCCTTGGTTGAGCTGCCCCTATAAATCATGCATAATTATTTTAACACAAACAACATTATTCTAGCATGCTATCATGCATACCTTAAAATACATAAAATTGATCATGATATTACACATATTTATACGGCACATACTTAAATAAAAACTATAACAATACCATTTGCATGCATGTTTTCATGGAATTACAAGGGAGCATAGGTTTTACTTATGCATATCCTAGAAACCTTAAAATATGCTATCACGTAATTTTTACACAATTAATATAAGCATATTTGTTACCTCCTTCCAATCATGAATGCAAACAGATCAAAAGAGCACGATTATCCCTAGCTCCCAAATATACCTTTTTCTCCTTAATATAAAAACCCAACAAGATAATCATAACCTACCACAACAAAAATATATAGAGATAACGATAATATTCATCAAAAACCAAAAGGAAAAAAGATCCATACCCAAATAATGGGTGGCACTAAAAGAGGATTATTATAAAGAAGAAACTATCTTCAATTTTCTCCCAAATCTAACACTTGTATCTCTAATAAAAGATAATAAGCGAGATAAAGGATTAAGAGAAGAAGAACCAATGATGAAAATGAAAAAAAGAGAGGGAAGGGATTACGATTGTAGAAAGAAAAAATAGAGTATGTGTTCTTCAACACTTAGGCAAAAATAAAAGAAAAAAAGGAAAGAAGATAAAGTACAAAACACCAAGTGTTGAAGGTCAAATGAAGGCATAATAGGGCATAAAGGGGTTTGAACATCAGTTAGGATGAGAGAGAAGAGTTGACCAAGTTTTTTCCTCCAACAATTGACCGACAGTTTCAGTATAAGTGAATTTATGGTTATGATCTTAAAGAAAGATAAAGGAACAAGTGAGCATTTGATCTAAGGTAAGGGGAGGTCAGTAGAAAATTAACAAGACTAAAGGAAAGGACCATAAAATCAAAACAACACAAAATGCATATAAAAATTATACATCTTGAAAATTAAATGAGATTTCATTGACCATTGGTTATCCACTTAAACCCTATTGCGCTTCCACCTTTGCCTCAATGCTCGGTCGTTTTGCTCATAAGCTTTGGTCGGTTGACCAACACCAAAAGCCATAATCTTTCATTTTAACCTAATTAGCTTAATCCATATTCTACCCAAAACCAAACACACATAATTAACAAATTAAATACATATTATTTCTATGATTAGGTTCAAATAACACATTAATTTTTCAATTAGGTTCTTAATTAGGGTTTACAAAAAAAATAGGGTATTATACTTGTTCTCTTGATTTTCTTTTATCTTAACTTCTAAATAGCTAAATTAAGTGTAGGTAGTTAAGGTTTTATGAAAGATGTAGAGCTATATTGATGGTTCTAGCTCAATCCAAAATATTTAAGATAAGGGTTATATTTCTTCCTTGAATCATTACTTCATTTTATTCTATTTTTCCTTTATTAATAACCTTTTCTAAAGATATTATTTTGTTTAGTGAAGGAAATCAATTAATAGGGTAAGGAAGTGGTGATTAAATGGATTATTATTCTTATTTGCTTGAAGATTGTATTTTAGGCAATATTATTACTTCTTTATACTTACATTTTGTATGCCATATGTTGTTTTCATTTTTCTTCAAGTATGATATGTATAAAATATTCATTTCTATGAGAGCATGATATTTTATTTTAAGTGTTATAATCATACCTTAATTATCATATATGAAATGTATAAAAAAACACAAGAGATATAACGTGAATTGTTCTTGCTTCAAGTCCTAATATTTCCCCTACATTTTTGTGCAAAAATATAAATATTAGGTGATTTTCATGGTACAAGTTAGGTAAAAAAATACATTTTAGAATATATATTTTACCATGCAAATTTGTTATGTTTAAAATCCTAAGTATATAAAAACTTATTGCCAAAACCATGCATGGTGTCAATTATATCCAAATGTTGAAATTATGCCTAGCTTGTGACCTTCATGGCTTTTTAGGGTGTTTTGGCTATTTGATTTTTTTAAGCATGTAATCATATATGTAATAGTATGAAAAATATTTTGTGTATATTTAATTTTTATTTTTGGGATATTTAGTGTTTTTTAACTTAAGGGTAAATTTGACTCCTAAGATATTTTATGTAAAAACTGGGAGGATCATTATGTTTGTTGGGTATTTTGCTTAAATTTTGATACATAATACATTAATATTTAGAAGTGTTTGAGATTTATTATGATTTTTTCAAGTTTGGAGGCATTTTAGTGTAATGCCCCCAAATTATTAGTTGATAATGAAGGTTCATAAGGATTAACAAAACTACCTATATCAACAAGGTATACTTTCTTTTTAGGAAATTTATCATTAAATAAATCTAAAATTAAGTGTGCTTGACTAAAAGAAATTTAAGATATGTGTCATCCTAAAAAGTTTTTTGAAATGCATGTGAGTTGATAAAAAGGACACTCAAAAGGACTTGGATTAATTTGTGAAGCTAATCATTGATCCCAAAATTTCTTTCAAGTAACTATCCATGACCAAAGTGGTATTAGAGTGAAATCGTGAGCATAAGTTGGACTTGAATGAGCTAATCACTTGCCTTGCAGAATGATTCTTGGTTTAGATTGTATTGAGAAAATTAGTGATCAAAGTGAAAAAAGGACCTTACATTCTTGAAATAAGGTGTATATAGTACTCATAAATTAGTGGTGGATAGTGTAGATTTAAAAGTATTGATAAGACTACCTATATCTACAAGGTATACCTTCTTTTGGAAAAACCTAACATTAAAGAATTCCACAATTAAGCATGTTTGTCTTTAAGCAATTTAAGGATAGGCGGTCTCCTAAAAAGTTTTATGGGATTTATGTAAATTGATCAATAACATGCTCAAAAGAAATTGTGTTGATATATGGAGCACCCGAAAGTACTACAAAGTAACTACCTACAACTCTAGTGGCGTTGGGAGTTAGATTTAAGGTGGTTAAGGGTATTTTGGCTAATTCACTTTAAGTTTAAAATTTTGAGGTGTATGAGTTCTATTTGAGGTAAAAGTTAGTTAAGGATAATAAGTGTATCATTTGGGGTAATTGTGATTAATATAAGTTAGAGTTTTAATTTTAAATGTCTTTAAATGATCATAAAAATAGTAGGGTATAATCGCAATACCCCAAATTTTAATCTAACCTTAATCAAGGTGAACAATATACTAACCATTTTCTTAATCCTTTAAATCCTAAATCTAAATGTAAATCTAATATTTAACACCTTTTTCTTTTCCTTTTTTTTTCCATTTCCTCTCTTTCCTATTTCTCTTTATTTTTATTCTCTCCTATGCAACCCTTTCCCCACCTGACGAGCTTGTTTGATCTGGTTACTCAAACTAAATTCCTAATTATAACCAAATTTTCACTCCTTCCTTTAGAGTGTTTTTCATGCAAAATCCCATCCCTATTTTCTTTCCCCTTATTTTTTATGTATCAGTTCCATCACTCAACCTCACTTTCAAAAAATTTCCATACCATCATTCCTCACATAACATACCATACAACCCTTCTCATTTCTGGTCATTTATTGCAAACTACAAAAACTATTTCCTTCTACTCTTAATTTTTCCACCTTGATTCTTAACCCATTTCTCTGCCACCTTCTTGCAAGTCATCTTCATTATCGTTGGTGCTATAAATGTTGCTATCATTGTCCTTCACAACTCACCCATCCAAAAACCACCCAAAATCCTCCAGTTCCACGCTTTTTGTTGGTCATTCATCCATCGTAGACACCACCGCCATTTTATATTTAGTCGCCTAGCCTAATGCCCCATAGCCATAATGTTATTTTCCCTCTCTCTTGTCCAAGTCACATTATTAGTCTCTTGATCTTGGTTAGTCTTATTAAGAGAGTTTTTCCCCTTAGACTCGATTGTCTTACCAAGTGAGTTGCATTATTTTCCCTTGGTCTTTGCAGATTTGTACTCTCCTTTGACTCTTGACTAAGAATTTTTTTTCCCTAACCAATTGCTCTCCCTCAACCCTTAGTCAAACTTGCTTATCCCCTTAGCCATAGCCAGTTAATACCCTCTACCAATCACACTAATCCCTTTTTTTTCCTTCCCAGCCAAACCTCTCGATCTCTCTTTCTCTCATGTATTTTCTAAATCATTTATTAATTTTCCTAAATTCTAACCATGGATTATTTTTAGCTTTTAGGGGATCCCTTTGCAGCCTTCGAGGAAAAGGCTTAGGTTCTTTTTCTTGCTTAACGATTGGTGGTACTAGAATAAGGATACAAGTTATGATTTAGCCATGTGTAAATTGTATGTAATATCATGAAAGTATACTTACATTTTGTAAATCATGTTGTTAATGGTCATGATTATGGTGTATTGTGCTACAAAAATATGAAACCTATATGAAAGTATAAGCTTATATGTTATTATTTGGTTAAGTCTTGTATTGTAACCCCAACATATTGGTATGATCTATTATCCTAATTGAGTTGTGAAGAGTGAGTTGTAGGTAAGGTAAAGTATTATCATGATGGAATATGAACATTGAAAATTAATAATATTAGGATTTGTAGAGTACTTGGGTCTTTTATGTGTTATGTGGCAAAAATAAATCACTGAGAGATTTATAATTAGCTTCATGCATATAATATGATCTATTATAAGCCGAGTAGGGCATAAGTTATCTAAAAATAGGATTTTAGGTATTTAAGTAAGATATGGGTATTTTCGTTGATTTAGGTTAAATATGCAATTTTGGTATTTCTAATGTAATATTGGATCAAAATATGCTAAGTTTGTTATGCAAAATACATGAAGTAATTATGATCAGCTATGTCTAATCAAATGAGAAAATAACCTAAAATGAAAGTAATAACCCTAAGGGAAGGCTTGTTATTTCATGTGTAGGATGGGAGAGTTAAACTTTATTTTAGGTATGTAGTTAATATTGATATTTTATATTCGTGCAATAAATTTGGTGGTTAGATGAGCGTTAGGGAAGGAGCTACACTTGTTGTGTAAAGTTAGGATTTTATAGGGTCATTGTGCTCCTTCCCCTTAGGTGATGACCTAAATTATTTTTTTTTGTGCCTTTTATATTATGTTAAGCTTTCATGGCATTAATGAGATAAACAACATATAATAAGACATTAATATTTAAAGTGGAAGATCAAGTAAGTTAGGAGTAGTTGTACTTATTATCATTTTATCAAATATAATAGTAGTCAGGAACGTTCTACCCTTAGGGTTATGTTGTTACCATTCCACTTGATAAAATAGTGGCCAAGAGAGTTATGCCCCTAAGGTTGTATTGTTATTGTTCTACTAGATATAACAGTAGCGAGGGGCGTTATGCCATGGGAGTGGTTTATGGTTGTACTGATCCACCTAATATAATAGTGGTTCCCAGGTGTGTCTTAGTGTGAAAGGGTTGTGTTACTAGTCCACTGGATATAATAGTTTCTTCTAGCTGCATGTTACCCTATAAATTTCTTTAATGCCATTATATTATTTATTAACTAAATGACTAAATAAGTGAAAATGTATAATAGCCTAAATTGAGAAATCTATTTTGGTTAATCTTCTAACACATTCCATATTATGATTATTCTCCATGTTTATTACTTCAATGTGGCCTTATGTGTTTTGTATTCCCTTACTCCATACGTAAGTATTGACTATCATTTTAGTGGGTGTTCCTTATTCCTAAGAGTGGGGGAACTAGGTTTTGATGTTTAGGTTAGTGAGGATTGTCAGGATGATTTTGCTAGTTGTGATGCACTTCCAATAGATGAGTAATTTATCTATTGGGATTTGGGTATAAAGTTAATATTATCTTGTAGCTAGTTTTTTTTATCAAGATATCTTTTAGACTCTTAGTCCTATTGGATCCCTTTTTATTGCATTTTGATTTTGTTATACTTGAAGTTTAATCACTAAACTCATGTCTAAAATTTATTTGAAATTTATTTATTTCTCTTGTTTGTATTATTTAAATATGCAAATGTTTTTCCTTATATTGATGTAAGGATGGTAGGTAAGCTAGACTCTTATCGGATATGGCAATAACACCTAATTATCTTAATAATATACTTCTACAATACAAAATTTTTCAATAGTAAATTTTGGGATGTTACAATAGTTATCCTTGTATGTAAAATTTGAGATCTAATTCTATTTTTATGTTAATTATATTTGATATTTTGTTTTCGGGTTTGGTGAGTTATTGAGATTCATTGGTGATTTTATAATATATTTGGGAATTATAGTTTTATTTGAATTTTCTCAAGTTTTGCAATGTATTTTATCCTAGTTTAGTTATAGGATAACCTTAAGAGTATTTTTAGGTATAATCCTAAGTTGGTGTTTGAATTTGTTGTTGATTGAGTTCTTGCTAATAAGTTAACCTAGGGTTTATAATGCCTTAAATTTTTATTTTATTGTGGGTGGTTTGTTGCATTGATTTACCTTAATATAAACTTGATTTCCATGTTATATTTCTATTATTAGTATGGTATGCATTAACTCTTTATTAATAACCCATTAAAAATACAAATTAAAGTGAAATATCACATGAGTGAGAACCATGAAAGTTTTGGTGTTAGTGATTTGACTCTTTCAGAACTAGATGACCCAATATCTACTCTATATGAGTTTGAACCACCGACCAGTAGAGGTATGTGTACTTAAGGATTATTTGTTTAAATATTTGATGTAATAAGTGTTCTATCTTTGGATTAGCTCTTATCTTCCATTTGCGTGGGAAAGAGGAGTGGAAGTGTTATAAGTAGGGTTCTTGTTCTCAAAGTGATTATGTAATTGGAATTATGTGCTCACTAAGTATAGATCTTAATTTGGTTTTTTCTTTTAAGTTGCCTTATATTATGAATAGTATTCACATGAGTAGTACTTATCGCTATCACATGTTGTAAATTATTTTGATATACACATGACCATATGTGTTATGCATTCCTTATCTTTTAAAGTGATTGTGTTACGTAGTATGCTTTGTATTGACTACCTTGTATGGTCACTACTCATTCAAATGAGCAGATAACTCTTTTGTTGACTCATAGGTATATGACAATTACTTGGATGATTTTTATGTACTTAATGAAGATAAATGATTATGTATTGCGAGTTTTGGGTGTAGAGTCATAAATAATAATTGAAGTATTTGTATTTTCCCATTTACTATTGTAGACTCTTAATTCCATTGTATTCTTTTTATTGTATTGTACTGTATTATATACTTAAGGTTTATCTCTAAACTCTTATGTTATGATTTATATAATATCTCATATTGTCCATTTGATGTGTTCAATGTTTAAACATTTTATCCTTTTACTTATATGATAATGGTATGGAAATTGAACTTATATTAAATATGGTGGTAACACCCTATTATTTTATGTATTAGTTTCCACAAACACAAAAAATTTATTAGAAAATTTTGGAGGTGTTATAGATATATTTTTAAACTCAATCATGTTATAAATTCTTTGTAAAGGTTGGATCGTATTAAGCATGCTATCTATATGGAAAATGGATCGATAAATGTCATAGATAAAAGATGGTGATATTTAATTATCAATAAGAAAAGGAGATATTATGATCTTAAGAGAAGGAAAAAAAATGCAACCCCTTATATTTGAATGTGAAAATGTAAAATGAACTTACATTTGAGTGGGGGAATCATTGGATTAAGAAAAACTATTAGCATCATGCTTATTAATCAAGGATGGAAGAACATGAGAACTTAATGGTAGGTTTGTTGGGATCAAACTCTATATCCATTTGCTACAAATGAATCTTGATCAAAGGACCAACACAATAAGGTGATATTTTAACCCACCACAAGTCTTGTTGTATTCTAATTCCAAAATGAATGAAACATATCCTTAAACTTATTTTCATTTTAAATATCAGACTATGACAACAATGTTTATGTATGAAGTATGGTGGAGCCAATGGAGGCTAATGATAATAGTAGCAATGGTTGGACAAGCAAAGAGATTTAGGATAGTGAGGTTTATACACTGCTAGAAAATAAGTTTTGATGATGAAAAATGTCATCACTATAGCCCCAAATATGTTGTAATAGACTACTAGTGATGACATATTATAGTTGATAAAGGTGTCCTTAATGACGACACATATTTAATACAAGTATCATACACAATAACATTAATATTAATATTATTTACATATTTCAATACCAATTTATAATAAATAATTAAATTAACACAATAATAAAAGTATCTCAGGTAAATATATACTAAAATTTCAACACTACACACATAATATTATAACAAATAAAATACACACATAAAAATATACTCACTTGTAATAAACTATCATTATTAACTTATCTATCATAGTAATTGTTGTATTATACACATATATACACATAAACATATGCACAACAAACCATCATACAAAACTTTCTATTGTACATATGTAGTATTTTACATATAAAGTAATATATAATAAACTAACATAACTAGAATTAAAAGATATTGAAGCAACATACAAATGAATTATGTCAAAATAAGCTACCGCAATTATCTATCATATGCCCATTGGCACAATAATTTATCAAAATAATTTTTAATTAAAATTATAAAATAAAATACATAAAAAATGCCAAAAGTGGAGTTTGTGGAGACTGTGGGAAGAAGCGGACAATGGGGATAACAAACGATAAGGTATAGTCTAACAATAGTGGTGGATTTCTAATAATACAATAGTGTTTCTCCTTTAAAAATAGACTTAGTTAGAAATTAGATATATTATATAACATAATAAAACCAATAATATAACCTAAAACAATAATATTAAATTAACAAAAGAGAAAATAAGAACTTTTGGTGGCAATAGAGGCATTAGATATGGAGGTTTTAAAGAAACACCAAACTAAATAAGGAAATCAATTATAACAAGATATTAAACATGAACAAACTATAATAAAAAAATTTATCAAATAAAAAGAGTGAATGAAATATTTCTTAAATGTGAAGAACAATAACAAGTTGACATTGTGGATAAAAGAGAGTAAAAGAGGAGAAAAAAGGTTCACAAGGAAAATAAGACCACAAAGGAGTCTCTTCTTCAAAGGATTTGTGGTGACATATGTCATTGGTAGAAAGACTTCTACACTCCTGTTCCTATGAAAATTTATCATGGGGCATGTATTTATCCATCTAAATATTATATTTACTTCTAGTGATGATAAAAGTATCAAAGATCTTCTCTATGTTGACTGAATAAAAAATTGTACAAAATTTTAGTCCAAAATATTTTAGCATATTAGTAGTGACCTATTCATTTCTAAACTTCTAGTGAAACAAATACTATAACTACATCTTTTTTTGTGAAAATTTGGGAAATTATTCTAATGCCTCAATGTGCTTCTAGATGAACATGTTTTGTCGTTTAAGAAAACGAAAGGTGATGTCTCAATGTTAAACGAGCGTAACACCTAATATTTCTACAAACCATAGATATAAGAGCCATATCTCTTGACTTTGATAATGAACATGTTAAGTTCTTGATTTTTGATGTTAAAAAACTAATAAGTTTCTATTATCCATACACTAACAGTTATAGGTTTGAATTTTCTTGAGAGAAATAGAATTGACGATCTAAAGAGTGGAACCAAATAGAGAAATTGAAGATGCATGAAGGTCTTAAAGTTTAGAAAGGGTCTAGAATTTAATATTTTGTGTAAGTAAATAATGAATCCTAAAGCAACTTAAGTAGCACTAAGTTAAAAGATGTATTTATAAGCATTTTGTGCTTTATACATTTGGAGAAGCTCATCTTGAGTTTCATGTTGAGTTCCTTCAAGGCTTATAGTAGATGAAGTTTGAAAAAATGGGAATTAAGTTTTCAGAGGTAAAAAGGGTTTGTTAGTAAATTATTTTTGTAAAGAATTTTTATCTAAATACCTTCTCACACATTTTTTTTAAAATTAGAATAATTATCCTTAAAAAAATTTATGAAAATCTTTGGATATTTACTTAGTTAATATTTTTAGATAAAATAGGAAATAAAATATTCTATGATCTGTTTCAGCTTGCATGTTTCGTAGGGAACACCATATAGTGAATTTAGATGTAACAATCGAGTTGTGTTTACTTTGGTAATTTTTTTTGTTGACTTGATTGCTAGATTTTCATATAAAATTTCTCTCTTAGCTTGTAATTTACTTGGAAATCAAATATAGTTTTACTTATTAAATTTTCCTATTTAACTAAAATCTTGCACGATCATTCATTATTAATGAAGAGATAATGTATTTTACACATGAAAATTTTCTAAGAGCCTATGAGATTTTGAGACAAAGAACATACCATATTTTGTCACATTTTCATAGTGTTGTTGTTGAGTTCATAGATAGTTTATTCATTATCAACCATTTTATTGAGTCATGTTTTATTATTGATCATTGAGTGTAGATCACTAGCATACTTGGTTCATTGCGTATATGTGCACCTTCAGGGTTGTTAGCTTCCGAAGTTAGAAGTTTATTCCAATTTGTAATAAATTGAAGAGTGTTTGAGAGTTTATACACAAAAGGGGTTGTAATATCGACTCCCATTCATTGTGAGAAACAATATCATTGGTTAGGAATATGGATGTATGATACTTAAGTAGACGAACCAAAAAATTGTAATACCCCACACTTTTGTATGAAGGTTGAAAGAGAAATTTTGTCAAATTATGGGCCTTTGATTTTTATTCAATGTTATGATTTGATTTAGGATAAAATTTAATTTGAAATGATGTTGGAAAAATTAGGTTTATGGAGTTTTACAAGCAAACACATAGATCGGTTCCAAGAACCGATCATTTGGTTTTTAGTTTTAGATAAATTGAGTTCCTCAACTAAATCAATTGATTGGTTTAGGAAAATTGATTGACTGATGGATGAACAACCGACTGGTAAACCCAAACCAATTGGTTAGTTTTTCTAGCTAGTCACGTTTCAAATTTAATTTTTTTTTGGAAAACCCTTTACACTAAATTAAAACCTTACTAACCCATGCGAGATTGTTGCTAAGAGATTTCTAACCATTTTGAAGATGCATTAAACCTAAAATATTGCCTTAATTTAATTTGGAGGTTGATTGGGACATAAGAGGGGAGATATAACCTCTTCCTCTCTCTTTAGTACAATTTTGAGATCGAATGCTTCAATCTCAAGCATGATTCTAAGTAGCTAGAAGATTCCTTCCATGTTAACTTCCTATTCCTCCATTCATGAATGCAAATTCTGGCCTAATTGACCTTAATTCTCTAGAGGTCCCATTTGAGTTCTGGAGAAGAGGTCAGCAAATCCTGAACAAATCGGCCCATTATGATCTAATTCAAACTGTCAATGGTAGGATTTTGAGTTGATCTCTGAACCCTCAACAATTCCTTTCTATTTGTTGGCTATAAATAGCCCAAATCATCCCTTCATTTCACCTTTCTTTTAGCTACCAAACCTCCTTAAGTCTTACTTTCCCTCTCTTCTCTCCACAATTTGAGCCTTGTTAATCTACTTCCACACACTCTTCTGATCCTATCTCTAGCTCCTTCTTGTTTTAATTCACAAGCAAGGAAGATATAGATTCTAGGAAAGGTTAAGTAGTTCAATTGGCTTTTCTCTATTTTGGCCTTAAGTTGGTAAGCTTTAACTCTATTATGATTTTTAATATTTCAAATTTTGATAAGATTTTGATTTAATTTTTGAGTTCAAAGTTAAGAATTTCCCACGGTGGAATCCCTATTTTAAGAGGAATTTTTCCTAAGTCAAGTAACTGATTCTTGCTCTTAAAATGTTTAGCATGTGTTCTCGCATGATACGTGATATCTTTAGTTGGTTGATACATGTTGGGCATGAATAAATGTAGTTATATGCATGAATTACATGCTTAAATGACATAAATTGAGTAAAGAGTATGAAATCGGATGAAATAGGCTTTGATGATATTATGGTGAGAAATGTATGATAATTTGGTTGGAAATATGTTGGTTTTTGTTAATAAATGTTTTAACATAACCAAAAATGATTTATATTAAAGGATCTACATGAAATTTATGGTTTGATATTGTTTTAGGGCAAACCCATCGATTAGTTAGGTTAAACCGATCAACTAGTTCCTATAACTGTCAACTGGTTAACCCAACCCATCAACTAATACACCTGCAAAGACCTTAGTCTTGCTTTTTGCTTAAACCCAACAACTGGTTTGGCAAAACCAATAGTCTAGTCCATGAACAGTCAAATGGTTTACCTACATTGATCAAAAGATTTGAGGAAAGCATGGTCTAGTTGATTCAAATAAATCAACTGGGCAACCCAAACTGATCGGCTGGTTGGTGCAACCAATCAACTGGTTGGGCCAAACCAATTGATCGGTTCGGCTTGTTTGCCTAATTTACTTCTTTTAATTTTGGTTATGCTTTAAGATTATTATTGGTATTATATCATGGATATTAATGGGATAAAAAAAAGATTTTATCATCGATTATGGGCCTAATTAAATGGTCAAAATGGATCTTGAATTACGGTATACTCAATGAGTAGCAAAAGGGACTAAATGGGCATTCCACTTGTGATAAGTGAGACTAAGTGAGAAAAGAGTCATGAAACTCAACTTGGGTTGGTATTAAGTATAATGATGGATAAGAATAACATTAGCGAAGGATAAATGGTAAACCCACATGGTTGGGAAAAATGAAAAGAAAATGATTGATATGGATTAACATGAAAGTGACTTGCTTGCTCTATATTAGCCTTGTATGATCACCCATCCTCATGAATAAAACACTAATCATGTAAAGCAAAAGAAATTTGAGTTGATTATAGGTCTAGGTTACCTGATCCTTAATTGGTTACTAGGGGAAAGTTTGCCTTCGAGCTTCTTTGGTGTCATTAGGCAGGATTCTGAGAGGTTCTGATGCCTTACCTACTCTAGATACTGATGATGTTTTAGGAGATATCCATACTAAAGGGTCTGGTTACCTAGATGATTGGATTTGGCCTGGACTTATATCTTTATTGGTTAGCTTCGGCTTAAACTTATGTCCATTGTGGTCATTGGCTTCAGGCTAGACTCATGCTTTGAGATTATTATTGGTATTATATCTTTTGTTACCTTAATTAATACACAAGTATTGATCATCCTTTCATGGGTGATGCTCATCCCACAAGAAAACAACCTAAGTTTTGATATAAGAATTATTGGGGACTTCCATGATGATTTTGTTGTTTAGCATGCACTTCTTATGGAGGAGTGATTTATTGGGCTTTGGGCATAGAGTCAATGTTATTTAGCAATTAGCTTTTTTTTTAATAACTTATGGATTCTTAGTTCCATTAGATCTCTTTTGTTATATTTTTTCTTATTTTGTACCTAGATTTTAATCTCCAAACTATTATCTAGATTTATGAAAAACTTTCCACATTCTGTACTTATATTTTAAGTTGTAAATACTTTTTCTTTGATTTTATATGAGAATGGTACAGTCATCCAAACTCATTTCGAGTATATCGATAGCACTCAATTGTCTTAATATTATAATTTTATAAGGTAAAATTTTTTAGTAATAAATTTTAGGGTGTTATACACTTCTTCTCAGCCTAATATCTTTTAGTGAAGCAAAGTTTGTGATCTTTTGAATGGGTCCATATAAGAGCCTTAGATATGATAAGTATCATCCGTTATTTTTTAAGAAATTTTAGGGTATTATCAAGCAAGCTTTATTTAGCTTCATCTAATATGATTTTTTCACAAGCTTTTGAATAAGATTATTAACATAATATCTTTCTCTTAGGTTGTAAAAATAAAGATAATATTGCTATGGTGTGGGAGATTAATTACTCTATACTCAAGAATAGAGGTAACATGGGAGCCATGATTATTATAGTGGACCTTAAGAAAACTGTTGATATCTTTTCTTGGCACGTCATCAAGGAGACCCAAGTCTTGGTTGGATTTCCTCCTCTTATCATTTAGCTTATCATGTTCTATATATCCACTTATGAGATATGGATTTTATGGAATGGGGAAGTGTCATATGCATTCATGCCCTCATTTCTAAAATGACCTAATAGCACCTTAAATACATTTTTATTAACTCTCTACATGGATAGGATTTCTCATTTAATCAAGTAGAGGGTTGATAAACATAAATGAAAGCTTAATTTGGCCTCTCCTTACATTTATATATCTCAACATGGATGCGCACTAAAGTATCTTCTATTTTATTCTTTCCTCCTATGACGCATCATGTGATTTAGGAAATTACACTCTTCTCTTGTACTTATTTTGATTCTTTCCTAGGAAATTATTTGAGGGTAAATTTCAATAAGGGTTATTGAAGACAAACTTTTTTCCCTTATGTTCTAGATAGTGTGAAGAAGAGAATTTTCTTTTGACACAAAGATCCTTTATTTCTTTAGTTGGTCGTTCTACATTGGTCACCTCTATGACATCCTCCATTCCACTATATGTGATATTGAAGAAAAAAATCATAAGAGGTTTTTGGCAAAAATTGATAACCTTAGTCATATGTTCCCTTTCGGTTCAACTAATAGGACTAGGAAAATCCATTCGCCTGAATGGAAACTAATCTATAAAAATAAAGGTAGAAAGGGATTGGGCTAAAAAATAACTAGACATCATGAATGAGGATTTATTGATGAATATTATTAAGGAATTGATTTTAGGCTCTTCTAGCCTTTGGGTAATGACTTTAAGGGAGAAATATTTCAAGGGTCATACTTTGTGGGCTATTAACACCCACCTATTTTCACTCTTGGTGAGCCATACTTTTTGTTTCTCAACTCTTTCATAAGGGTATTAAGTGGATTCTATGTTTTGGGATTCAAGTCTATTTGTGAACCCATTAATGGGTAGGCTCTAGCCTACTCATTGACTCTATTGTCTATGATATCCCTAATAGAGGTCCAAAATGTTGTATTAGACCATTTGCAGTAGAGAAAAAATGGGGAAATCTAATGATCCCAACACTTCATGATACTTTCAATAGCAAAAAAATAATGAATTAATTGAGGTGCTATAAAAATTTGAAGCATAGAGCTTCATTGAGTTACTTATCAAATGGAGTATTTCAAGCCAAAAGAAGACTGAAAAAGAAAATTAATAGAGGAGAATAATTTTTTTATAAACCAATATTTTACATGAAAAATAACAGAAATAAAAAATAGGTTATACGAAGTTGTGAGGTCTTCATTAATTAGATGGTATATTTTTAATATTAAACTAGAGAGCATTAATATGGAGGCAAAATAGTTGGATTACTCCATAATATTTTATTATTATTATTATGTGGAAATGTGTGAGAGTGATTCAAATTGGAGTGCTCTATTGAAAATGGTCTTAGGGATTTCTATGTCAGTGGTGTTAGACAAAAATGGAACATCTCTTCTACCTCCTCATTCAATGAATTGCTGAGATTGCTAGTGTATATCTCAATTTGGATGATTCGGGCTTTGTTTATGTTATTTGGAGGAAATATTCTAAAAGCCTATTTTTGGTTGCATATGCTTATGAAATATTTTTGGATGATAACACCACACCTAAAATGTCCTCATGAGCATTGATGTGGAAGTTGTGCATTAGGAAATGAATTAGAACCTTCTTTTAGTTGATGGCCCATGGAAAGTTATTAGCAAACTCTCAGTGGAATCATAGGGGGATCATCCAATGATTGATTATGTACTCTTTATGAATCTATTAAAGATGGTTTGCTTCATGTTCTTTATGATAGTCTCACTATACATGAAGTATGGTGCCATATTCTAGTCCTCTAGATTTTATTCACTTCTTTTCTATCCCCTTAGATGATTATATATAGGATAACCTTAGACAGAACCACTAACTACTTAACATGGGCACAGAAAATTGTGGCAGTTTGTTGGTTTTGTGGCAAAGGAGAAACAAATGACTCTTTTAGAACTTTTAAGATCATCCATGCAACAACAACAAAAAAGGCTTAGGAGGAAGCACTTACTCAAAGATGATGTAGCAGCATCTAATGATTCTCATATTCATATTGATTCTCAAGGTAAGGAAGAATTAGTTTTCTTAATATTTGAGCCTATCATATTAAATATTCTTGATAATTTGTCTATGCTTGGTGTTGAAAATAATTCAAGTTGTTCTTGCAGGTATGTTACATATTTGCAAGGAGAAGATGTTAATACACCTTAAAGTTTACAAGTATTCAAAGAATGAAACACTATGACATACATGAGATGATACTTTACAACAAGAAGATATAGTGATGATTATCATTAGTTGTATTAACTTGTTGTAAACCCTAAGTATTTTATGTAAGTTAGGGTTTGATGTAAGTTCATGTATGTATCATATTTGATTGTGTGGCTTTATAATGTTAGTCATAAATATCATTTAGATAATGATATTGTGAGTAAGATTAGGTATTATATGGGTTTAATTCAAGTAGGATAATTTAGCTTGAATTAAGGTAGGGAACCGGATTGTTAAGCTTAAAGGTGTCGGCTACTTCCTCCTTATGTATACCCTTATACATGCCTAAATGAGAAGAAGAATAGACGAAATATTTGAACAAGAAATTAACCATCCAAGCTGTGTTTTATCCTCTCTTTGGAGTCTCCTTTGATCAAGGAAAGCCCGGGGCATTCCTTCCTCCATTGTCCTCCTTCCTTCGAATCTTGAAATCATCTTCAACCTTCAAAGAAGTCCAACTAGGTCATAGCATTTGTTATAGTTTAATCAACATTAAACCAATTCTTCCTACTACATAATCTCGTGATTGACACCACCAATCAATAACAACTAATCCAACTCTTCCCTACACTTTGATTACACATCATTTTTGGTATCAAAGCTTCGGCTATTTTTGAATTTGTCGATCAAACCCCATTTTGCAGACCAGTTATTGTATGCATGGGTTCTTTGTAGAAATAACTCACCAATAGCTATTTCTTTCATTGAATTCTTGAACCTTCATAATCTGCTTAAATCTTCCTTGAGTTCTTAGTAGAAGATCTTGAAATCTTACTACAATCTTGTTGCATTTTTTTAGCCAAAGTTGAGTCCATCTTCGACCAGCAATCTTCATTTCTGCCGCAACTCCACTTGTGTGTGCGCTATTTTTTCTCCTTCGACTTTTGTTTTATCTCCATAGAACCTTTCCCTTTTATTTCCTATCCCTATCTGTACATCTATTCGACAATCATCCTCCATTGTGTTTTGTTATTTTTTTATACGTCCAACTTTGGGAGAAGGGAAGATATTCCTCGACACCCTGGTACCATTTCATCAATTTTAAAGGGTTGTGAAGGAAAAGAACATTCTGTGTTGCCTTGGTTTAGTCCATTACCTCCCCAATTATTTGCAATTTCATCAGGTTTGAAGGGTTGTGAAGGAAAAGAACATTCTATGTTGCCTCGGTTTAGTCCATTACTGCCCCAATTCCAACCCATATTCTTCTTCCTTTTCTTCTTTACATCTTATATCATACATAGCAATACATCTTCAACTTGAAGATCATCATTTTTTTAAAAGGAAGGACAACGGCAGCTCTATTATTTTATGTGAATGTTTTCACAAAGAAAGATCACCTTCCACACAACCTATGTTCATTGTGTATTTTGTGACTTTTTGTGGTTACATTCCTCATTTGTGCCTAATCAAAGACAAAAGGTAGTTCTCTACATTTTTTTGTGAATTGGCAAAGTATTTGTGCCTTGTTTGGTTGTAGGGAAATTTCAGCACCTATATACTTTGTGGAACTCTTTTGTGCAACAAAAAAGAGGTGTGTGTCAACCTTTACCATGGCTAATGAAGAATTGCGTGCCTTGGTAGAGTCTATCAAGAGCCTCACCACACGAATGGATGCTCAATTACAAAATCAAATCACACTTCAACAACAACTGCGAAGTGTAGAAGCAAAGTTAGCTGAACAAGAGGCGCATAAACCATGGCAAATTATCGAAGGAAAGATGAAGCCTATCTTCCATAACAATATCCTAATGAAATCTTAACCATAGATGAAGAAGAATGAGATCCATGCTTTGTAATTCAAAGATGTCTACGAATACAACCTAATGTTACACCCACTCAAAGAGAGAAAATTTTTAAGACTAAATGTAAAATAGGTGACATGGTTTTTAGACTCATAATTGATAGTGGTTCATGTACAAATGTTGCTAGTGAAGAAATGGTTAAGAAACTTGGTTTAGAGACTACTAATCATCCAAAACCCTATTCTTTACAATGGCTAAATAAAGACAAAGGAGCTAAAGTAAACAAAAGAACCTTATCATATTTTCTATTAGAGACTATCATGATGAAGTTATATGTGATGCTTTGCCTATGGATGCTTGTGGATTACTTTTAGGAAGGCCATGGCAATATGATAGAAAAGCAACTCATGATGGGGTAACTAATGAATATCTGGTGAAAAAGAAAAGCAATTGCATATATTGACACCTTCTTTGTGTGATCATATGCCTTTAAGTGATGACAAAGAGAGGTTATTTTTACATGAAAAGGCTATGGATAAATGCATACAAGAATAAGGAATTTGTTATGCTTTAGTCTCTAAATATTCTAACCTTGAAAAGCAAAAAATTGAAAATCCTAATCTAATTAAGTTGCTTGATGAGTATAATGATGTATTTCCTAATGATTTACCTTTTGGATTACAACCTAAAAGAGGTGTAGAACATGACATTGATCTTGTTTCTGTTATGCCTATTCCAAATAAACTAGCTTATAGATGTAACCCAGAGGAAGCTAAGGAATTACATAAAAAAAATACAAGAGCTTATAGATAAAGGATTTGTGAGAGAAAGTATGAGTCCTTGTAGTGTTCCTACTTTACTAGTGCCTAAAAAAGATGGTATTTGGCGTATGTGTATAGATTCTAAGGTAGTGAATAACATTACCATCAAATATCATTTTCCTATGCCTAGGTTAGATGATATGCTTGATGAACTTTTTGGTGCACAAGTATTTTCCAAAATTGATTTGAGAATTGGATATCATCAATTAAGGATTAGAGATGGAGACGAATGGAAAATTGCTTTTAAAACTAAATATGGTCTCTATGAGTGGATGGTTATGCCGTTTGGGTTATGTAATGCACCTAGCTCATTTATGAGACTTATGAATGAATTTCTCTGACCTTTCCTTGGTGATTTCATTCTTATATTTTGGATGATATTCTTGTGTATAGAAAAAATGGTTATGATCACCTAGTGCATTTGAGGAAATTGTTTGATAAGCTAAGGAGAGCTAAACTATATGGAAAACTTGAGATATGTGATTTTATGCTTCCAAGTGTAGTTTTCCTAGGCTATATATTAGTGAAGAAGGTATTAAAGTTGATCCTAATAAGATTAAAGCTATTAAAGAATGGCCTATCCCTAAAAATGTTCATGATGTGAAAAGTTTTCATGGATTATCTAGTTTCTATAGAAGATTCATTAAGGATTTTTCTACTATAGCTACATCTATTACTCAACTCATGAAAAAGGGTGAATTTTATTGGGGAAAAGAAGCTACTCAAGCCTTTGAAACCCTCAAAACTAAACTTTGTCATGCCCCTGCTCTATCCTTACCCAACTTTAATCTTTTTTTTTAAGTAACTTGTGATGATAGTGGAGTTAGAATAGGAGGAGTACTTTCCAAGTAAAGAAACCTATAGCATTCTTCTCTGAAAAGTTAAATGGATTCAAACTTACCTATTTAACTTATGATAATGAATTCTTTGCCATCATACAGAGTCTAGAGACATGGAGTCATTATCTAAGACCAAAACCCTTTTTATTACATTCAGATCATGAGAGTTTAAGATACTTACATAGTCAAAAGAAAGTTAATCCGAGACATGCAAAATGGGTAAGTTTTTTTTACAATCCTTTGTGCTCTCTGTCAAACATTTAGATGGAAAAGAAAATGTAGTCGCCAATGCCCTTTCTCGTAGGTGTACATTACTTGTTATGATAGATGCGAAAATCTTAGGTTTTGAAATGATAAAAGACTTATATCCTAAAGATGAATATTTTAAGGACATGTTTAGTGCATTTAAGAAAAATGGATACCATGGAAATTATGTCATACAAGATTGATTTTTGTTTAGACTAAATAAACTTTGTATTCCTAGGTCTAGTATTCAAGACTTGCTAATCAAAGAAATATATGAAGGTAGTAGCATTGCGGGACATTTTGGTATACATAAGACTATGGAATTATTGCAATAAAATTTCTATTGGCCACGAATGGTTAAACATGTACAAGCCATGATAAGTAGATATTCTACATGTTAAAAAATTAAGAGTTACTTTCATAGAGGCTTATATCACCTTTACTCGTTCTTGATAAACCATGGGAAGGAGTTAGTATGGACTCTATCCTAGGGTTACCAAGAATACAACGTGGTAAAGATTATATTCTTGTCACAGTAGATAGATTTTCTAAAATGGCTCATTTTATTCCATGTAATAAAAATGATGATGCCACACATGTTGCTGATTTGTATTTTAGAGAGTTTGTTAAACTTCATGGTGTGCCTAAAAGCATAGTTTTAGATCAGGATGTCAAGTTTATGAGTTATTTTTGTAAAACTTTATGGCATATGCTTAGTACTAAATTGTTATTTAGCACTTTGCATCACCCACAAACCGACGGTCAAACTGAGGTGACTAATAGAACTCTTGGTACATTATTAAGAGGTTTAGTTAATAAAAGTACTAAAGATTGGGATGTTAAGTTAGCTCATGCAGAGTTTTCTTATAATCGTAGTCCATCTAGTACTACTCAAACTATTCCGTTTGAGGTGGTGTATGGAGTGAATCCACACATGCCTATTAATATGATTCCTTTAAAAAAAGGTGAATTACAAAATTATGAAGCCAAAGATAGAGTGAAATTTTTTCAACAGCTTCATGAGAAAATCAAAAATAACATTGAAAAGGCTAATACCAAGTATAAAGCTCAAGCAAATAAGCATAGAAACCTTCATTTGTTTTCTCCTGGTGACTTAGTTTGGTTACATTTGCGTAAAAAAAACATTTCCTAATTTACGTAAAAATAAACTAATGCCAAGAGCTAATGGACCATTTAAAATACTGAGAAAGTTTGGAGATAATGCTTATGAACTTGAACTTCTAGATCATTAAAGTCGAATTTCAAGAACTTTTAATGTTGGTGATCTGTCTCTTTATTATTCTGATAAAAATTTGAGGGTAAATTCTTCTCAACTTGGGGAGAATGATGTAGGAGCATCTAATGATTTTCATATTCATACTGATTCTCAAGGTAAGGAAGAATTAACTTTCTTAATATTGGATCCTATCATATTAAATATTCTTGATAATTTGTCTATGCTTGGTGTTGAAAACAATTCAAGTTGTTCTTGCGGGTATGTTACATATTTGCAAGGAGAAGATGTTAATACACCTTAAAGTGTACAAATATTCAAAGCATGAAACACTATGGCATAAATGGGATGATACTTTATAAGAAGAATATATGGTGATGATTATCATTTGTTGTATTAACTTGTTGTAAACCCTAAGTGTATTTTATGTAAGTTAGGTTTGATGTAATTTCATGTATGTATCATAGTTGATTGTATGGCTTTGTAATGTTAGTCATTAATATCATTTAGAAAATGATATTGTGATTAATATTAGGTATTATATGGGTTTAATTCAAGTAGGATAATTTATCTTGAATTAAGGTAGGAAACCGGTTGGTTAATCTTAAAGGTGCCAGCTACTTCATCCTTATATATGCCCTTGTACACGCCTAAATGAGAAGAAGAATAGACAAAAATTTTTAACAAGAAATCAACAAGCCAAGCTGTGTTTTATCTTCTCTTTGGCATCTACTTTTATCAAGGAAATCCTATGGAATTCCTTCCTCCATTTTCCTCCTTCATTCAAATCTTGAAATCATATTCAACCTTCAAAGAAGTCCAGCCAGGTCGTAGCATTTGTGACAGTTTAATCAACATTAAACTAAGTCTTCCTGCTACATAACCTCGTGATTGACACCACTAAATAATAGCAACCAATCCAACTCTTCCCTGCACTTTGATTACACTTAATAAGGTAAATTCCTTCCATTCCGATCATCAAATAATTTATTTGTGATAATCTCCCTTGCCTCAAGGTGTCATGGAGATTAAAGTAGATGGTTGGATCTTGGATTCAATTTTGCTAGAGGAGCTAGCTATTTATATTCCTTGTCAATGTTTACTACGACTCTATTTTGAATGTAGAAATTTGAGGGGTTTGGTATGGTTTTTAATGGGTAATTTCCATGGTGCAACAATGGGACCAGTTACATAATTATAAATAATATAAGGAGAAGAAGAAATCATTGATATCATGTTTGTCTTTCCACTCATCCTAGTCTCTTCCAACCTCCTCCCCTCCTTAACATCTAGCAAACTTGTAATAATATGTTTAAAATTATGTTGATATAAAATAAATTAGTTTTGGTTTTGAAAAGGCTTTGAAATTTCATAGAAATATGATTTTTAGGCATACTGATTGACTGGTTTGCCTAACCAATTGACTGGTACGCTTAGATATTGATAATTTTATTCTTAAAGAACTAGTTGACTATTATAGTCAAACTAATTGACTGGTTATTCTATGATTTCCTATCCTTTTCTATTATTGATTTAAATTTTTTTCTACTGTTTATAAAAGCTTCTAATTAGAATCTATTCGTGCTAATGAGCACATTTTAATGCTTTGAAATTTTTTTAAAATTATTTATATCATTCTATGAATTTATTTAGTTAAATTTCTTCAAAAGGCACTTTTTGAGCTATACCTCACCTTCCTCTCTCTCTTGTGGCAGCTAGGTTGTGTGTATGGCTTTATACACACCTTCCCTAACTCATCAACCTTCTGCCATGTCTCTTCCTAACTACACTTAACTTTCATTGCACCATCATGTTTTCCCTTACCTCTTAGTTGCCCACACTTAACCATATAAATTTTTTCTCTCTCCCTCATGTGGACTTCGACCAGCCCTCACTTCTATATCATCTATCCCTAATTCATTTCATTTCTTACCTATGTTATTGCTCTCTTCTTCCAATACTTTAGTGTAAATTGTAAAGTGCTAAGCATTCTCCATTTTTCTTCCTTTTCCCTCTCTACTAAAAAAAAAATAGACTTTCTCTTGTTTTCTTCCCTTCCTTGGTCAAATTATTATCCATTATTTCTTATTCTAATATTAACTTTAGTTTTCCCTTGTTTCTCTTAAGCAAGGAAGGATTAAGGTTTAAGAAAAATTGAAGATTATAGCTTCATTTTCCTTGGAATTTTGTTTCTAAGAAAAGGTTGAGTTGTGCCTTTGTTCTTGTTGTTCTTCTTCTTTTTCTTTTGAGTTTATTTTATTTTAATGGAGTTTTAAGACAATATTTTTAATGGTTTTATATTTTGATTCTCTTAAGAATCGCGATCCTGTTAGATAGCCGTCAAGTAGAAATTTTGTGTTAGAAGATTTGCTTTAACGTAAGGCATTCTTGTCTCTTTAGGGAATAAAGTCTTGTGTTTTTTGTTATGATTTTGAGTGTTTGGTATGTTCTATGATGTTTATGTAATGTGTTGAGTTCTTAGTTTTGAGCATGTTTCTATATTTTGATTTATGATGTTTTGAAGCATGTTTTAGTATTTTTAATATTATGCATGAGTTGGTGAACTTCAAGCATGATCTTGTTGAGTATTTATTGCTTACCATGTTATATGTGAATTTATATGAGGATTATGTCTTTTATGTATTTTATAACATGGAAGCATACTAAGATTAATATGGTAAAGTTTAGTGAAATTCTACTAAGTGGATCACTGGTCTTAATGTTATTTTGCCTAAACCAATCGATGGGTTAGTTGAACCAATTGACTAATTGAGTAAACAATCATTCGGTTTGGAATTTTTAATTGGCTAGTCATGGAAATAGTTGATTGGTTTGATAAATTAGTCGATTGGTTCCTATGATGAGTCAATCAATTTTTCAAACCCATCAATTGGTTACCTTGTGACCAGATTGGCTTGGTCTCTACTT
This sequence comes from Tamarix chinensis, assembly GCA_030549775.1. NCBI lineage: Eukaryota > Viridiplantae > Streptophyta > Magnoliopsida > Caryophyllales > Tamaricaceae > Tamarix > Tamarix chinensis. Next base: position 63,910,925 of record CM060174.1, read on the forward strand.
AGACCCATTGACCAATTTGGTTAAGCTAATAGAATGGTATTCCAAGAAAAGTCTACCGATAGAACTAACCATTTGATTGGTCTATTAGTTTTATTTTCTATTTAGGTATAGTATGACCAAACAAATTAATAGGTCCCATGGATCGATCAACTGTCCACCTAATTTTTGCTATGTTTGCTTGTCATCTAATGTTCTTTCTTTGGGCCTTCTATACTAATAGTTCTATATAATTATAACATTTTGATCATGATTTCAACCATGAGTAACCTAAATTTAATATGGATCAAAATGATAATATTTTGATGCCTTGTTTGGTTGATTTTAGTTTTCCCTTAAAAAACTCAATTTGGTAGCTTGTGTGTTTTGTGCCAATACTTAAAACACCCAAATGTTTTGATATTTAGAATTTGATAATGGAATCGTAGAGGCATTTCCGGTATGATACATAGGGTTAGGTTATCTTTTATGCCCCTAGTCTAGGTTATCCTTGAGGAAATCTCCTTGGTACTAACACTAGTGTGGTGGGTGACGCAGACCTGCAATTGAACTTATTCCCCCCCCCCCCCCCGCCTAGGAGACCAAGTGTGGTGGATGTTGAAGATCCTTAATAAAAGCCCCTTAGCACTAGAGTGATGTAGTGGTGGGAGTTGCAGTCTTACATTCATCCCAGTCTTGGAATGTTAACAGTTGTTTGATTCTATGGTAATGTACTTCGGGTGAGGTAAACCCAAAATTTAGCTTATACCCTCTAGCTTAGGAGACAAAGTGTGGAGGATGAGGAAGATCCTTGAGAAAATCCCCATGGTACTAACATGATGTGTTGGTGGGAGAGGCAGCCCTACATTAGTCTCGTCATCGAATGTTGACATTATGTGTTCTAGTTTTATATGGCTCATTATGGAGACTCATGCATGTATGGAAATGTTTATCCTAAGGCTTTACCATGATATAAATATGTTATTAATATTCTTCTATAGTATATTTATAATTATGTTTCATACCTTGTTATCTTATGATCTCAATGTGCAGCATAAGCCCTTAGCACATTTTAGGTAGTTTATTTTACTAGTACTTCACCATACTGATAATACATTTGTGTAGTTATTGTGATTATCCAGATTCTAGTCTGGTAAGTAGAGGATGATTTGTAGGGATATGATTCTCTACTAGAGTATGTTGAGGATGACATCGTGGGCCATTAGATGGAGATTGGTTGGGGTTCGAGAGTTACCTTCCTATTTAGTAAAGAGTTAGGCTAACTAGTTATATATTTTTTTCCACTACCTTGGGATGCTTTTTATTCTTGCCATTTATTTTAAACTCTTGAATTTGGTTCATGTAGTTGGATCTTGCATCCTCTCTTCTCTCTATATTATTATTATTATTATTCTCATTATTGTTGTTAGTATTTTTGTAGCATCTCTCTCATGGTTAGGGATAGATGAATCAATGTACTCACTAGACTCTAAAACCTTTGTTTGCTTTAATGCAAAACCTTGCTCACTACCCTCATTCATTATCATCCATTTTAGATGCTCTTCATAATTTTCCATACATGTTTGCTACTAAATAAGCTATTATACTTCATTTTATATTCTTTATAGGCATCCCTAATTACATATACTCACTAACGCCTTTTTGATTACATTGGTAAATATGACTATAACAGTTAATAAACCGATTAACATTTTTATTAACATAAGAAAATCAATCCATCATTATCTTCACATCTATTTTTGGACCTTTTCCATGATGTTCTTCAAATTATGACATCATTTTGTTCCATAAATATTTACATTTCTACTCGTTATCCTAAACTAAAGCCTCAAAAAAATATATCCATCCACTAAAGATGAGTTCTTCTTCTTTATCTATTCATTTACCATAAGATAAGATTCCAACCTCACATAGACATTCAATTCGAGTGTCATCTTTGATCAGATTTTGGGTGGAATATTCTAGAAATTCATAATCACCCACAATTGCAATAGGAGAAGAATTAAAATCATGTTATAGAGATTTTTGAATATTTTAAAATTTTGGATAAAATGAAAGTGCGATATTTTGAGGTTGAAAGAATTTATGACTTGGATTGAATGAGTAATATGCCTCATTTGAAAAAAAAAAGTAGATTTTGAAAATATTGATAATGTTGCATACTTTGAAAATTAGACCTTTGTGGATATCCAAAATTTTGGACATTTGGAGGATAATTATAATGTTGTGGATTTTGAATATTAGGTTAGGAAGCTCATTTATATTTGAATTATTTAGATTATCCAAAAGATTCAAAAAAAATAAATTGAATATGATCCATCTTTATTAAATTAAAATTAAGGAGAAAATTGAAGGTGATAAATGTATTTGAGATAATGTATATTTGATGTTGAGAGAAAATAGAGAAGATGGTGTGAAAATTCTTGGTTAAAATTTCAAGTATTTATATACTTTTTTATTACCATTATTTTTTTAATTCATATTACCATCTTATTATTACCGTTAAAAGACAGGTCAAAATTATTGTTTGCTAAATGGTAAAGGCAAAAAAAAAAGCAAAACCAAATGATGCATATACTATTCAACTTGGGTCTTACTAGGGTTTGTGTTCTCAAAGTAAAAAAACAACTAAAAATAAGAGGTAGGAATGAGAGAAAGAAGAAGTTATAAAAATCAATTCTTGATAACTTCTTGAATGAGCAGTTGTAAGAACCACCTAAGGTAAAGACTCTTATGATAAATCTTGTAATATTTAACAAAGAAAATTCAACTCTTGCACTTGAGATTGAAGTAGGGCTCTCATTTGTTTTTAGAGGAAAATATGGTAGTCAAAGGTAAGTTGTTCTTTTCAATTTATACTATCCTAACAATTATAGAAGAAGTGTAAGATTAAAGTATAAAACTTAACCAACTAATACTTGCACTAAATACTAATAGGGACGAAAATCATGCTTAGATTACAATTCACATACTTTAGTTACATGGGGATGTCTTAGATGATCTCAAATTTTCTAACCCTTTCATTTGCATGATACAAGTTATGACAACTATATTACATAAAAAAGGGACAAAAACCTCTTTCAACCTTGTAAGCAATAAAAAGAAATAATGAATATCTTCTAACCTTTCTTACTCTCCCCCAAATCTACATTGTTATTCCTAAGTGGTAAAAGTGACTTGTCATCCAAGGTGAACTTAACTTCTAGGTGAATTGTGTAGCTTCTAAGGGGGGTTTGTCTTGGCTTCATTTTGGGGCTGCAAAAGGCCGAGGATACAAAGGAAAAGTATGGTTTAAAGTGGAGGAAAAATGCTTAAGAAAAACTGTGTCTTAGGGTTCTAGTTTTCGTTGTTCGGAGAAAAGAGGAAAAAAGGAATATTTGCATGGCTTGCATGGTTAGAGTTTGATAGATAATTAATTTGTCCAAGTAAAAAAGGATTTTTTTTTTCAAACTTAAAAAAAAATTAATGCCTAAATTATTATCCTCAATTATGGATGCTCCTGTAATACCCCGTATTTTTGAAACCTAATTTTATTAAGCCTAATGATTTTATTAGCGTAATTTGATGTAAATATTTAATTATTTTAATTTTGATTTGTTTTATGGATTTATCGACGTTTTCGAATTCATATTTGAATTTAATAAATTGTTGTCGTTGCGAACCATTTTAGATGAATTCGTTCACGACCATGATTTTATTATATTCTTATGATTTCGATTTTCGGTTAAAAGTATGTGTTCCCGTTTATTCTCGTGTTTTGATTTGTAATATTTTAGATTCGTTTTCGATTATAACTTCGTCGTGTGATTACGACTTTATTTTGGAGTTATATTTCGTTAACGAAATATATTATTTAAATTATAGAATTTCAGTTTAAATAGTTAAATTTATTTTAATAATTTTATCCGTAGAAAATATTTCCGACGTTAAATTTATTCGTTTTCGGTAATCGTTAATATTTTCGGGAAGTTTTAATTTAAAAAAAATTTCGGAGCTTATTTATGAATTTCTTTCCGAAATTAATTTTCTCCGTTTTATGCTTTTTAGTTTGCGGAAAAATCGGTTTCAGAAAATTATTTAAATTAGTCTCGGTTTATTCAAATTTGAATTAAATATGTTATTATATGCTTTTAAATAATTTTTCGGGGTCTTATAATATATTTCCGTAAATAATACAAATTTTTATGTTCATTGATAAATTATTTCGAAAATGTTTCCGAAATTCTTTATATAGCTTTTTTTATTAATTCTAAGCTTTCGGAACCTTACGAAATAATTTTTGTTTAATGAATTTTAGATAAAATCTTCCAATAATAATTTTTAAATTTTTAGTAGTTTATTTTATATGTGTATTTGTAAAAGAAAAAAAAAAACCCCGCAGCCCTACCCCAACCGGTCGACCCCCCCTCTTCCTTTTCCTTTTCTCTTCTCTTTCCTTTTTCCCGTCTCCCCTGCTCCCGACCTGTTCTCTGCGCTAGAAACCCCAGCCCCTCCTCCTCCCTGCTCCTCCTTCGCCGGTCGTCGACCTCCAACCTACTGCCCCTCGCCACCACGACCGACCACCGCAGCAGGCAACAGCCGTAGCAGCTGCAACCGACGCAGCACAACAGCCGCGCAGGAGCAACAGCGGCAGCAGACCGCAACAGCGACGAGCCACGCAGCTCGCGCCACCGCCCGGCCGCCGTCGACATCTCCCGACCACCGGCGAGCCACCCCGACCTCCGACAAAGCTCCTCCGGCCTTCCCTTGTCCCGATTCATTGAATTTCGTTTGGTATAAATTTTCGAAAACCCTAATATTAATTTGATTAATTGAGTGTGATTTAGATTGTGATAAGCTAAATTAATTGTTGTATTATGTATATATGTGCTGTAAGATTGATTTGGATATGTTAATTGTATGGTTTGTGTTGAAAATTTGGAAAATTGAATTTTAGGTTGGGTTATGCCCAAAATTTTTTGGATCCGTCTGATTTGGCGATTTTGGATAAATTGATTATACAATATGTTTTTAAATGTATCTAATTTCATGTTGGAACCATCAATTTGAGAAATTTATGCGGAATCAATCGGAATTTAATTCCTGGGTCAAAATTCGTGTGTAATAAAATCGGGACGTATAATTGAGTTGTTTCGCTCAATTGATTTTACAATATCGTTTGAAATGTATTTAATTTCATATCGGAAGTGTTGATTTGGGAAAATTGTGCGTAATTAATCGGAATTGGATTTTTAGGTCAAAACTCTTGCGGGTCTAAATTGGATTGTGTAATCGGGTTGTTTTATTCAATTGATTATATAATTTATATTAGAATATATTTAATTACATTTCCGAACCGTCAATTTATATATTTTAGCAAGAATTGATCGGATTTGTATTCCGGGCTCAAAAACCCTAATTGTGCTAAATTGGGTATTTCTTTTAGCGGTTTTGATCAATTGATTATTTGATATGTTATAAAATGTGTCTAATTGCATTTCTAAACTTTCAATTTGATTAAATTTATATAATTTTACCTAATCACATTTTTGGGCCTAAAACCCTAGATTTCAAGTGAGATTATGAAATTGATCATGTGTATAATTGTTTTTCTAAAATTAAATTTGTAGAAATAGTTGAAATGATCCTAGTTGCTTTCTATTACTTTTAATTGGAATTAATTGATTTGAATTATCTGAGTTTGTGTCGTGGGCTTTAAAACCCTAATTTTAAAAACGGATCGTCTTGAATTGGTTAATCGGAATATTGTTTTGTTGAAATTGATTATTTAGATTTATCTAAAATTAGTTTAATTGTGTTTTAAAACTATCAATTTGAGGTAATCGAAGTGATTTGGTCAATTTGTAGTTTAGGCATTAAAAACCCTAATCTTCGGGGATTGTTTTATAAAATCGATTGTGCCGTGTGCCTTTTATCAAATCGATTTCTGTCTTTCGGTTTTAAATCATTTGATTTATATTTTAATATTAAATCTTAATAGAGCTATGCTCTTGAGTCCTAAGTTTTGGACACGTTTTCCAATAAAGATCGTTTGTGTTTATTTAATTAGAATATGTGAGTTATTAATTGATAAGATGGTTTCTAACCTAGTTCCGATTTCTATCGGCGATCTAGGAAAACTTTCTCATGGATTATCAAGCTTTCGATAGCTCTCCCTCTTTCTCAATTTGCTTAGCTAGCTTCGGATTGAGGTAAGTCATTACTTACCTTTACTTATGATAGAATCTGGATGTATTTCTGTTCCGAGTGGAAGGTGATGACTATGCTTATTGATCATTTAATCCTGTCCAGTGTATGCTATTTTCTGTGTGGTAATTTTATGTATGTATGAATTCTTAGCCTCAATGCCAATGTGTGTTAATATAACACTTGAATATGGTATGTATTTGAGTATGTGAATGGTTGAATATTGATTGAAATTATATGATACCCTATGCTGTATCTTTATGCCATGGAATTATTTATGTGGGCCTGATTTATGGTCGGTTAAAATCTTGGAATAAGATACTAATAACTTAAAGTGAAAGATCACGTGAGTTGGGCCGAGGTGTAGGGTCCGTTCCACCGGACGATAATAGTGGCTCGGGTGTGTTGTCCCCGAGAGGTGCTTCAAGCCGTTCCACCGGTTCAAAATAGTGGCTCAGGAGCGTTTTGCCCTGGGAGGTGTAGAATCTGTTCCACCGGATGATAATAGTGGCTCAGGTAACTTGTCCCTGAGAGGTGCTTCAGTCCGTTCCACCGGATTAAGAATAGTGGGGCCCTATACTCATCGTGAACAAGAATATGATATGAATTAAGTAATGAATAAGACACTAATTATTTAAAGTGAAAGATTACGTGAGTCAGGACCGGGTGTAAGATCCGTTCCACCGGATGATAATAGTGGCTCGGGTGTGTTGTCCCCGAGAGGTGCTTCAAGCCGTTCCACCGGTTCAGAATAGTGGCTCAGGAGCGTTTTTCCCTGAGAGGTGTAGGATCCGTTCCACCGGATGATAATAGTGGCTCGGGTGTGTTGTCCCCGAGAGGTGCTTTAGACCGTTCCACCAGTTTAATAATAGTGGGGTCCCTGAACTCATCGTAAGTAAATAAAATCGGATGTAATAGTGATTATTATCAGATTGTTGGATGGGTGTTGCTTAGCATGCAATCGTGATTTCTTATACGCTTATATCTTATGTGTTGTCATGTCTAGTAATGTACTCATGAGTATGAATCTGTGATCCTATATTTTATTGTATGTAATACATGTATAATTGAGTATAAGAATTGTAAGCTATAGTCTTACATATCTTATGTGTTTCATGTTTCCTTCCCTGAGTTGGATGGTCTTGATTTACTCAGTACCGGACCTGTACTGATGCTACCTTGATTGAATGGGTCCTGTGATGATCCACCGATGGTGGGGAGCAGACCTTTGATGCAGGTTTTGATCGGTTACTAAATTGGGGTGGAAGGCTTGACTTGAGTGAGTAGGCGGTCCGGATATTTATCATTCGGAATTTGTTTTATTTAATTGTATTCATCTTTGGAAGTACAAGTGTTGTACTTAAATTTCCAAGGGTTTTGTAATTGACTTTTAATTTCTCGTAACGCTGTCATACTTTTAAAATTTGGATTTAATTGTTTGGCAGGTTTTAGCCTTGCATCTAACATGAGATAGATGGTTGACATGTATCTTGTGTTAGATGTGGCGGTAACATTTTCTAAATTCGCTCCTAGCTTCCGCTTTATTCTTTCAAAAAAATTTTTTTTCAGGATTGAAATTTGGGGGTGTTACAACCTCTGATGCACGGAAACGACACTTAGGTGCCGTCCCGCGTCCCCGAAACGTTTCTCGTCCCGGAAACTTCTCGGAAACTTCTACGGATTAAAATTTATATTAAAATTATTTATTTAATATTTTTATTAAAAATATATTATTCAATTAATTTTTTTATTAAAAATAATTATTAATAATTAAAATTAACTAATATAAAATTTAATTTTTATTTTTTTTTATTTTTTCTCTCTAAATTTTAATAAATTTAATCTATTTTTAAAAATATATATATATATATATAAAATATTTATATATATAATTTTTTTAACGTTTCCTGCCGTCCCCGTTTCCTAAATTTTTAAGAAATGACGTTTCCGCGTTTCGTCCCGTCCCAGTTTCCCCGTTCCCGTCCTCGTTTCCGTGCATCACTGGTTACAACTCCTACATCACCAAATAAGTTGGTCTCAACGGAGGGAGGGAGGGAGTAGGGATGACAATGGATCAGATACGGATCGAGTACCCTCTATCTATTGTCCAAACTCGATAAGAAAACCTATATCCATATCCGTATTCAAATCCGGCGGATATTTTTTTTTGTCATTCATATCCATATCTATATCCGTTTATTTATATCCGTTTAAATATCTATAAGGTAAAACCCATCGGGTTTTGGGTAAAATCCATTAAGTATAAAATAAAAATCATTTAATATTAGAACTATATACTTAGATTGTTAAAATTTAATCATATCTTTACTTTTAGCCTTAGAAAATATACTTGAGGTTATATAAATGAAGGTAAAAATGTAATTTTATATCGGATAAACGGATGTGGGTATAAGTACGGATTTGAGGATCCCTTATACATATCCATACCCAAACCAGACGGATATTTCTCATCTTCTTCTATACCTGTATTCATATCCGTTTATATATCTGACAAATAAAATGTGTCAAGTTTTGGGTAAAACCTGTCGGATTGCCGAGAAGAAGGGAGAGAGAGAGAGAGAGAGAGAGAGATTGTTTCCTACTTTCCTCTAGCGCTTGCACGCCACACGCAACGTGATTGACCATGGCTTGCAACGAACAGACATGTATTGTTGCTTTGCTTTATTTTTTGATCAATTTCAAGGACCGCTACTACTGTGCTGCACATTTAAGGTGTCCGATTTATTTGACGCTGCTCCAAACTTAAGATAATTTATTTTTTTATTTATGATTTCACCTCAAATTTGAGATTGTATAAAAAAAATATTGGGTATTTTGGGTGCTCTAAGAATGAAAATTAATCCATGGCAAAAGGGGGAAAAGAGTTGTTATGCTTGGCAGTTAACCAAAATAAATACCTAATGAGCATTTCATGACATTTTGGGTGCTCTAAGGATGCAAATTAGTTCATGGCAAAAGGGGGAACAGGATCGTTATGCTTGGCAGTTAACCAAAATAAATACCTAATGAACACTTCCTTTGAAAATTATTACTCCATCGGTAATAAAGAAAAAAGTTAGTTTATTATTAAATTTTTATATAAAAATACAGTCTTTTTACAAAAGTTAAAATATATTTTCTATTTTTTTCTCACTTTTTTAATATTTATATATACAATAAATATTTTGATATTTTTAATGAATAGTGTGATTATAATTTAAAATTTATTTTTATTAATTTCTTAAAAAACATATAAACAGAATTAATTTTTTTTTATACAAATGGAATTTTTTTTTTATTGTTTGCACTTAGAACTTGACAGCAGGAGAATCTATCCGACCAAAAGCTACAGAAGGATGGGGGCGGGGGAGCCGTGCTTTACGCTCCCTGTTTTTCCCAACAGTTTCGATCTACACACAGTATCCTATACCATTGTGGTTGTGGAAACAACCAGATAGATATATTTCTGCATTCAATTGAATTCATTACGAATCCCTATGTTCCATGATCTAGAGACACGTAGTAAATAGTAGCCACGCTGCCGAGAATCCCTCCTAGCCCTATTCATGTCTTTTTTTCAGCTTTCACTTTCACTTTTTGTCCGCACTCTTCAAGTTCTCTGTTCTCTTTTTGATTTCCTTAGCCCCAAATCTTCCTGCGAAACAGCTGGTCTTTTTCAGGTCATCCTATACATAATTAGACACCTATCCATCCTCATTTTGTGGCTCAGCTAGCTCATATTTAACCACCCATTTATACTCCACATATTTATTTATCTACATATGCTAGCTTCCTATTTCACACCCAAACGAGCACATCGACCTCAGTCGATCTCTAGCTCTCTCCTGAGTACCTAGTAAAAGAGGGAAGAAAGTATTAGCTAGTTAGAAGGGGCAAAGCAAAAACCAAATATATATATATATATATATATATATATAGTGCGCCATGAAGAGTAGCAAAGGTAGTCCAAGTTTGATGAAGAGGATGACAGAAGCATTATCAAGCAAAACCAATGAGCTAAGAGCTCGAATTATGATATTCTTTCTACTTCATAAGGGTCTCCAACTGGGTTCCGTCTCTCACAAGCTGCATGCTTTACTGGGAGGTCGACTCCCCCGCCGCCACCATAAGAAACATGACCAAGAACTCCTGGGACGACAGGAACAACACGAGCTACTACAAGAACCCGAGGATCACGAAGACGACGTAAGAAAGGAGTCCGCGGTACATCCCTTAGTGTACTACGACAACTACGGAAGCATTAATGGTTATGATTCGTCTGCAGCCGGTGAGATCGTTGAAGAGAACGGCTCGTATTATTATCACGACGTAAGCAAATTACAAGACGGCGGCGTGGAAAGGGTGAAGGGAGGGGAACTAGTCGCCGACGATGATATCGATCAGGCTGCTGATCTCTTTATTAAGAGGTTTCGCCAGCAGATTTGGCTTCAGAAGCAGCTTTCGTCTTGTGAGTTCAGTCGAGGAGCCGATACCAACGCCGTGATAAGCACCTTGCAAGGTTAACGTTTTCTCCGTCAGCTTATACATATATATATGCGTCCCTCGTCTTCCTCCTAATCTAAGTGGAGTGATTCAGTTAAATATTGGGTACATGATATATGTAATAATAATGAGACTATATTGACTGTTAATTATCGATCTTTGTTATTTTTGTTTGGACTGGTGAAGCAGCATTTTAGCTCAATCGAGGGCTTGTGTAGGATAAGGTAGCCTGCTTCAGTTCATAGGGTTTTAATTACCATGAAAAACGTACGTCGCAAATTTAAATTATGGGTTAGCCCTATCTACATATTTTCATTTTGTACTACTAATTTGGTATTCTGCAAGCAGATGATAAATGTCATTTTTGGTTTGCTCCTAATCTAGTCCAACGGTTCTTGTTTTTTTCAACCAAGGTCTTTAAAAAATAATAAAAAAAATAATAATTTTTTTCCTTTAAAATATAACAACCGAGAACTATTGTTCTCCCAAAACGTATACTTATAAGGTTCATATATAAAATCATATATTATCCGTTTATATTTGCCTTACGAACAAATAAATTAATATGTTACTGACTGAGTTCCTTGTAGAAAGGTCTTAAATTTTAAATTATGGTATGTGCGTTGTAATTAGTGGTCCGTCAATCATTAGTTTCGTTATTTTACTACAGCTAGATCCTGCGCAACACCCGGAATTAATCTCAACCATAATGGGGTCTATGGAGCCGAGACTCGCAAACATATATTTTAAATTAAAGCTGAAAAAAGTATATATGTTTTAATATATATATATATATATATATAGTCTTAAATCAATTATTTGATATATTAGTAGTTGAATATTTAGTTATTAGCTTAAATTAATTAGCATATCGCGTATAGTTGAAAGTTGAGAAACAAGCTGACTTTTAGAATCATTTGACAAAATCAGATGCTGAAAAACACTAACAAAAATAAGATAAAGGCATATTTACATTGATATAATATGTTATAATTTATTCTTGGGTTGAAAATTATGAAAAATTAGGTTATGATCATAAGCTAGAAGTTCCGTTGATTTTTTTTTTTTTACTTCTCAAAAACTCTTTTTTAAGAAACCAATTACCAGATTTTCTTGATAAAAAGAAGGCTATGATAGTTATAATTATTTGATATATTCTCAAATTCCTTTTTCATTTTTTTTTGAATTGATTTGATGGAGTCCGAAAAGACGGCACAGGCATGCACCACTTACAACACCCACAACGGAGTCAATACACTTTTTTTAAAATATCTTACCTACTTTACGGTATATTTTATAAAAAATAATTATAATATTTAATTATTTTATTTTTATCAAAATTATTGAACCGGTATATTTTCATGCGTCTTGTCTTCTTTATTGATTTTCTTGCGCCGCTGTTGTAATCCTTTGCATCGGATCAACAGGTGCAAAAAAGTTTTTGCACCTCTGTTGTGAATGATCTTATTGAGCATAAAAATTTGCGTATATCCAGTAAAAAGATTGATAATAAATGATTTTAAAAGGTTAAAACTACATTGCTTCATTTACAAATTATATCATGAAAACTTACAAAATTAATTAGTCAGGTTTACTTAATCATTTTTTTAAATAAAATAAAATAAAATAAAATTTGAAGCACCATTAAAACTAGCTGGGCATGCAGATTAACCTAATAATAATAATAGTGAGGATAATTCTGAAATTCTAGAGGCAACATCTTAAACGATGATTTTCGGAACTAGACATCCATGTAAATTAAAGTTATGTACAACAGAGATTACATTACCAAACGGTAATGAAATGTCCTTAATTAAGCAGACCTTCACATCCTTATATAAGTTACTTTGGAATAAAATCTTCTCTTCCCTTCCTCCCCCTCCCCCCCCCCCCCCCGCCAAAAAAAAAACAATCCCTTTTTCTCCTTTTTGGACCATCCTTAGCTAGGAGGAGGACGAATAAAGAATCTTTCACGAATTTCAAATTAAAGCCGAGGAATAATTCGTGTCCCGGCCCAGCTAACATAGAATCCAAAGTAAAAGAGCACCTAATGTGCACAAGACAGATGAAAACTTTTTTTTCCCATTGGGGCGATCGACATCTCATGGCAACATATTGTTTATTTCGTGTGTTCCGGAAGGACGAGGATTTTGTGCAATTCCGAACACGCTACCCTGTTGCGAAAAAGTAACACGGGCGACATAAATACATCCATCGTTTTATCAAAGAGTGGATGACGATGAAGTCCCCGTCGGTACTCTCTCTCTCTATGTATATATATCTATCTATCTATATATATGTGTGTTATAGTGTGTGTGTGTGTGTGAGAGAGAGAGAGAGAGAGAGAGAGAGAGAAGAGAATAGAGGCTTCGTGTGACTTCGTTACTGTGTATAAAATGAAAGAAAATTAAGGGAGGAAGGTAAGGAGATGGAACTTCATAGAAATGTTAGTTTTGAGGTCAATTTGGCAACTTAAAGCATGGTGATTTGAATTTCATCTAATTTGAAGTATTAATTTGGCGGATACAAATTATTTATATATTAATGTAGACATAATAAGTTAAGTTACCTCCTCACGAGAGTTTATGATTTACGTATAGTTAAAGAAGAGCATATAGGTCATGCTAGCTAGCACACGTACTCGTGCTCATGTTCATGTAGTGATATACCAACTTATGTGCTCTACTAATATAGAGTTCTCAGCATAGTAAACTATTCGTGAACATGGAGAAAGATAGTATCATACTCAACAATAGACATAGAATTCACAAAATATCATGGTTCATACCATGTATAGGTGATTAATAGTTCATCATGCTTATCACGACATTCATGAGTAATGGATAGCAATGTATGATCATGAAAAATAGCAAACCAATAGTGTGAACTAATAGATAACTCTAAGGTCCATCTTACTTCACCATGAATTCCAAATCACCACATTAGATAGTCATTAACTTAATTACTTGTGTTTCTTTTTCATTTTGAGCAATGGGTTTGATTATCCTCCATTGTTGCTCAATACCCATAGAATTCAAACCAATAACCAAATGACATAAAGTCCAATTAGAGCTAAGAGAACCATTAGTGGACATAAAGTTTGGTTGAATCCAAATAAACCACCTACGTGACTAGACCCTTTGGTATCGATATCCCTTATAACATCATTAGTATCTAGAGTAGGAAATGTAATGAGATCAACTACGGTCCCGCACAAAAGTAAATACCAAAAATGCCTGAGGGTAAATTGACCCCTATAGCTAATTGTAGATCGGATAATCTAAACCCATATAATACTCCATGATTCTTCCACTTTATGTTATTAGTATTTTATTAACCCATACAAATACCAAACAAGGACCACATAGCATACCAATTCCATCACAATTGCATAATCATTTAAATGTATCTATCATAACCCTTCAAGGGCACTTAGTGGTAGCATCATCAATACTTAACCAATTTGTCCACCGACTGGGTTAATTAATTCATGCCAATAAGAAATGTCCATCCTCCAAGAATCATGCCATAACATAGTTTAAGGTGAAAAAGGAAGAAAAATAATCATTATGATCAAAATTAAACAATCAATTATATAAACTAGTTGATTGGTTTAGCTTAAATCAATCGACTAGCTGGTGTAAAACAACATATCCATGCATTCTCATGCCCGATTTAGACCTCAAAAATCATCAACATCACATCCATAACATTAGACATTACAAAACTAAGATTAACTTGTTTAACTACTAAATCATATTATATTTCTAATGAATCATCAACATATACATAAAACTCACATGTTCTTAAAATAATATAACTCAAGACATGAATCACTATAATACCACTACTATCATGTAGTCACATGAAAAATTATAATTTCCAAATGTACACTAATCCACATGTTCATTCACTTCACACTTCAAGGTAAAAATGACTGACCTAGTGAAGCTTAGCAAAAGTGTTGCCAAGGGGGAAACTTGAGCCGAAAAGTCCCAAACCTTGAATTTCTTAAAATAAAGAATACAACTAAGAAATATCTTCTCAAAAATCATATAAAATCAAATAAACACGAGATTGAGGAAGAGGAGATACCACCTCACCAAAGTGGACACCAAGGGAAAACTAACTAAATTATCAATCTTTTCCTAAATCTAACCCTATCTTGCTTAAGAGTAAAAATAAAAACGAGTTAGAAGAAGGATTACAATAGATGACAAAGGTAGTAATGAAGTGCATAAAGGTGAAAGGAATGGAGACAAAAGAGAGAGAAAATTGTGTAGTTTAGGTGGATGAGATGAAATGATGAAAAATGAGAGTTGAAGTTATTTATATACCCACAATCTATCGGGAAAAGAAGGGGAGGGATACATCTAATCAAAACCCTAATAAATGCAAGAGAATCCCAACATGTCCAAACCTAAGATAATCTACTTATTAATTTTTTCGAAGTAGAGAAGTTCAAAAACTCTTTTCATTTGGGTTAATAACTAATTAGACTGGCTATAGCCATGCAAGCAAAACCAATCCACACCCTTTTACTTATGCATGGCTCACTTCTACCTGTAGCATGGCTAGACTAGACACTACGACATATGGCTCAAATATGGCTCCTAAATGGCTCCATATTTTCACCCATTCCCGCCACCTTTCACTACCTCTACACACCACTAATCTCGGTCATTTCTCATTGGATGGAACCCCAACATTTGTGCAGGATTTATGGAATTTGGGAAGGTCGTTACTATGCTCTCAACAGACCCTAAACTTAGCCTAAAATTAGGAGAAGCAATCGGCTACATTAGCAGCATCAATTAGCATGTCTACTAGTTGGATTAGCTAGGAGTTTAACTTTATTTAGCCTATCTTAGTTAAAGTTAGATGTTTAAATTTCCTATTTTGTACTCTATGTATCCTAAACCTTGTAATAGAGTGTAATGTCAATCAAAGAATGATGGGTGATGAGTCTTATGCTTGACACTCAATTAGGTAGCTGATTGGTGTCTAATAGATTAGCTAGTTCCTTAGCCTCAACTTAGGAGGGTGGTGTAACTAACTAACCTACATGGTTAGTACTTGCAATGTGGGTCGATGACCACTCTATTTCCTAGTTAAAAGATTAAAGGTGTGGAAGGAAGGGGAAAATCTCTTTGGTTTAAATAAATTACTCTTGTATTCCACTACTCCTAGTGAAGGGAAGAGTTGAGTTTCTTACATAATCTTACAACATTTATGCTAAGGGCGGTAACCTTGGTTGGTGCAAGTACTTGAATTTGTAGTTCACAATTTCACATGTGTTTCTTCTAGATTCATTCTCATCCCCTTATTTCTTTTGTTTTTTTTAAGTTCAATCCCAACTTTAACACTAATTACTTAGCTTAATGCCATTTGTTTAGCATTATGCATCACTAATTGTCCTACTCAAGTTCAAGCATATCTAGGAAATATTCTCAAGAGATGAGTTGACTTCTCCCATGGATCAAATAGTATTGGTTGAGATATGCTAGGGTAATATGCCTTAGGGAAATCCGAACACAAAAGGAACAAATAAGAGTGGAAAACATATTAGCAAACCTTATAGAAATTATATGGAATGAAATCATTTGTCCAAACCCTCACAAAAGAGAAAGGAAGAAGGAGAAAAAGCATGAGATCATCATCCATCTTTTTTGTCAAATTTTGAATCAATGAATCTATTTGAGATGGAAAAAGTCTTGGATTAACAATCAAAAAACATCAATATGATTTAGAAACAATTTGGAGGTTAATTACCAAGATTCAAGATTGCTAGAAGAATTTTCTCATAAAAAATAAATTTTGAAAAATACAAAAATAAGGTAAACATATCAATTGATTTGACACACCCATCAACTAGTTCTCACTAGTATACCATTTTCTCAAACTAGTCAATCGATGCACCCCAAAATCCAAGTTCTTCCTTATTTTTTAAACTTTTTCAAATCCTTTTCAAATCAAAACAAAATATATTTCCAAATCAAGACCAAACAACTCCAATCATCATCAAGCACATGGATTTTCACGCATTATGAATTTAATTTTTGAGGTATTACAATTATTTACTTTCATTTTAGTACTCGAGGGGATACAATAAATAACCCGAAGACATATAAATTACATTGGTCATAATGACCCACAAATCCACACAATACCCTTCGAACCATACAACTCAGAGATGTATAAAGTACATTGGTCATATTGGTGCACAAAGGCAGCATAGTACCCTCTAACCAAGGTCACCTAATCTTTAAGTAATACCCTTGATAAGATTTACTAATCACCTATAAAGTAGACTAGGGTATTACTAGGTCACTAAGGCATAATAGTGAATGTAATACCCCAAAATTCTATTTCAGGAAATAAAATTAAATAATAATTGTTGGGTAAGGTTTAATTAAATATACCATTTTTAATAAATTAATGATATTATAATAATAATTATTATTATTATCATGGCTTAAAAATAAGAAGGAAAAATAATGTATAGATAAAATTAGTGTAGACTAGAATTATTCACTAAACTAAAATGAATTTTAAGTAAATCAAAATAATAAAGAAAAATTATTTTATTATTATCACTAATTTTTGTTATTCCCAAAATTAAAAAAAAATCACAAACCACCTAACCACCTTACTTTTCTTTTTTCTTTTTTCTTTTTCCTTTTTCTTAACATTTTCTTCCTTTTCTTCTTTTTTTTCTTTCTCCCCCCTCCCTCATCGGACTAGGTCATGCCCAGCCCAGCCTAATCCCTCTCTTCCCCTCCTCTCCTCTCATTTCCTTTCCCCATCCCACTCTCCCTTCTTTTGTTTCTTTTCCTTTATATGGCCCAGCACCCTATCTATGGTCACCCCCTTTTTTCCCCGTTTCTCCCTCATTTTCTTTCTATCTTCCTTTTGTGCCCTTATCTTCAACATCCCCCCAATCAGCACTACAAGCATGGATCCTTCGCAACCCCATTTCTCCCTATCTCCCCTCACCCTCTTCTTGTCCTAACCTACAGGGCGTGCAACTGGCACAATCTTGCACTGGTCCCCTCCCTCCTACAACTACAACACCCCACCTAACCCCCCTTACAACCCTACAAATTTGTTACCCTATCCCCTGGTCGTGCGAGCTGCGTTGGCCGACAACCAACCCCCCTCTTCTTATCTTATTCCTTCCCTTATCCACTTCCCTTAACTATATCCCCTATATATACCCCCTTGCACCTTAATTTCCCATTTTTCCTACCATTCAAAAACAACCCCTGGCTCTCTTTGCACTGCCTCTTCAGTCGTTGCCGCCATCTTTGTCGCGTTGCGCCACCGTCGCCACATCCTCCCTTCTTCTTCCATGCATCACCCTCCACCAAATGAGACATTCCCCTTCCCCTAATCCCTTTCCTGTCCTCTACCCACCTGTGCAAAGTGGGTAGCTTGAGCTGCACTTTTGCACCCATCCCCGCTGCCTGCGCTGCCTTGTGCTGCCACTACCGTAGTAACCACCACCTCCACTACCTCCCTTCCTACCTAAAAAGCAATCCCCTACCTTTCCACACTACCATTTCCCTTTTCCTTCCCCTCCTTCCTCCCCCTTTTCTCTCCTTCTCTCTTAGCCACCACCACAGCCACCGCCTGCACCGCTGTAGTGAGACAACACCAGAACGACCCCCTCTAACCCAGAAACCCTTCCACCCAAGAAAACCTAGCTCCTATACTATTTTCCCACATCAAAACCTCTTCTTTTCCATCACCGCCACCACCAACTCCATTCGCCGCCACGGCCATCGCCCCCGCCTTGCCTCTACCTGTTGTCCCTTTCTAATTGTGCCCTTAACCTTGTACTTATTTAGTATATTTTATTTTAAATATTTTGTTATAATAATTATTATTACTACTACTAATACTACTACTACTACTAATATTTAACTAGGGAGATAAAAGAAAAAGGGGAAAGGAGTATGAAGAAGGTTAAATAATTTAGTGATCCATTTCTTATGAGTTGTGAACCAAATCCTTCTTGTGAGGAGGCATAGGATTTATACTCCAAACCTAGTGTCCTATTAGGTAAGGATATGGTTAAGGCTTAGGTTTACTATAATTTATGTGCTTATGAGTGTAATGATATGTGTTGTTTATTTATATGTTAATGAGGACTAAATATGTGTGTAGCATAGCTTGCCTTGCAAGGAGCTAAGGTATGTAATGTATGATTTATAATATGGGTGGTATGACTTGTTATGTACGGCATGCTCTTAGGTATGGTTGTTATGGTGTAACATACATGCTTAGAGGCCTTAGGTGGATTTGAGTGGTTGTGGGGATCTAAAGAAATAGAGAGGGAAGAATGAGTAAGAAGGAGTGGGAAAAATCCTAAGTGTATTGTGACCTATGGGTAATAATGTAAAGGAAGAAAGTAACAAAATAAAGGGTCAGGGTAAAAATCTTGCATAGAAAGTGTGAGTCTTGCATGGGATGTTTAGTCTTTGCATGGAGGAAAAGTTTACGTGGAAAAAATTATTTTGAGGTTTAAACATTGGGAGGAAAGAGTATTTTGGGTGATTGGAGTATTTAGGAAAGATATAGTACATAGGTTGGTAAAAGTATGCATGGGAGCCTAACTAGGATTTTGGGGGAAAACCCAAAGTATGAAGGTGTTATAAGAGAATTTATAGAGGTTGGTTGAATTTTGGGTTGGAATTAGGAGTGATTCATATGAAGGGTAAGAGTCAAGTGAAAATGAAGGTAGAGTTTGTTTATGAAGGGAAGGTGTAAAAGAAAAGGCGTATATTAGGGTTCCAGGGTAACCAACTAGGGTTCTATATCACATGCAAAAGTTGGAGTGTAGATTTGTGATGTTTGGAGTGGGTTAAATGGAGTGATGATGTTGGAATCAAGGAGAATCACGTGTTGTATAGGAAAAGGAGAGGCTAGGGCCACATAAGCCAGATAAGGGTTTCAAGGGGAAACCTTAGTAGGCAATAGTGAGCCTCGGTAGAGAAATGGAAAGTGCGCCTTGACCCACTTGTGAGGGGTTTTTGGATTCATGGTGAGTAGGGTGGAAGGTGAAAAGGAGATCTTGGAGTCTTGGGGAGTGTAAAGGTCCCAAGTTATGGGATAGGGCTATTCAGAGAGTCTAGGTAGGGTGGAAGAGCGATAATAAGTTGGGAAGTTCATTGGGGGCATGCATGTCTATTTGGGAGTTACTTATTAAATAAGACACAAATAAAATACTAACCATTTAAAGTGGAAGACTATTGAGTCGGGCCCAGACTGATCAACCTGCGAGAATAGTGGCAACATGTATTTGTTCCCTAGAGACCGATCCACTGGCGAATAATAGTGGCCAGATGCATTCTACCCTTGAGTGTATTTCGATCCACCGGCTATAATAGTGGGGGATCCTAAGATCAATAAACCAAACTTTGGATGATAGAAAATCATAGGGAAAACACTAATCACTTATAATGGAACACCATATGAATCGGGGCCAAACCGATCCACTAGCAAGAATAGTGGCCAGGAGCATTTTACCCTAGAGACTGATCAACAGGAAAATAATAGTGGCTAGGAGCATTCTACCCTAAAGTGTATTCCAATCCACCGACTATAATAGGGGGTTCCCATACTCACGTGGATATAACTCGAGAGATGTGAAAAGACAAAATTAATGGCATAAATTCTAACAATGGTGATTAATCTAATTGACTTACTACTTGCATCATCTTCCTTTTACATATTATGTTATGTCTTAGTCATATGGTTAACTTAATTAGTACGTACCATACTGATCACCTCTTTCATAGGTGCTACTTATTTCTACGAATAGTGGCCCCTCCTAAGTCTATATAGGTAGGAGATGATGCCTTTGATGATTTTGATGCATATGATACCTTGGGTGGGATAGAGTGATGATTCAGTGTACCTAGTGTGGGGTCCAAGAGGGTGTTCTCCGAACTTGTTGTTTTTTGTTTTCTTATCATTTTTTCCCGTCGTAGGCATTGATTGTACTTTATTTTAGTTCTATATTAACCCTGACATTGCGTACTCTGGTTTTATTTATAAATTTTGAACTATTACGGTTTTCATTGATTATTCGTTTTAATAATTATAGTACATTTAGCATTGTGGTTAGTATGAAATTGACCGGGGGTCAATCTTATATTGATCACGGTGGTAGTACCCCTTGGTTTTTAATGCATGGTTTTCCATAACAAATGAAAATTTTCAACTATAAATTTTGGGGGTGTTACAGGGAAACCAAGAAAAAATGAGGACTCCTACCTCATCTTGAAGGTAGCTAATCCTAAAGAGTAAATGATTCACAAATCTCAAAGTCGTCCACTTTAAATATTACTCCCTTCATATCAAAAAAGAATTCATTCTATCAATAAATGTTTGTATCAAAAATAAAGCCATAATAGAAAAGTAAAACCAACTTTCCATTTTTACCCTCACATTTTCCCCATTATCTATGCATTAAATGTTTTGTTATAGACTAATGAAGGGTGTAAGTGTAATTTTAGACTATTTTTATTAGCTTTTTAAAAAGTGTGCATATTGATAAAAATGACTTCTTTTTTTATATGAAGGGAGTAGTATTTTATTTGGTGATCATAGATGTCATAAAATACAATGATAATTCTAATTTCCTTACTTAACCACTTTTCCTCTATTCCCATGCATTCAAATCAACTCTAAGGTTAATGGTCAAACCAACGTCAAAGGCAACACTATGGTTAGCCTAAGAATCTACTAAGGCCATATAATATCCAATTATTTATTGCTAGGTAAATTAGGTCATAAATGACCAAAATTCCCTTGAAACCACAATGTCTATGTTATTATCTATTTTAAATGCAAACATCATTTTTTTACTAATATTTCATGAAAATGCTAAATTAAGATAATTAAAAGTTTTTAGCATGCATATAAAGTTTTGTACATGGCAAATGAATATTGTCCTAGCATTCAATTCTAAATCATCAAATCATATACTTCTATACTTAACATTATACAATACCCGAACCAATCCCTTGTCCACCTGACACCACTCCGACATTCCCCCTACACCACCTTCCTCTCCCCTTTTCCTCCTCTTCTTATTTTCCTATCTTCCTATTCTCCCTCCCTTCTTTGCACCTTTCTACTACAAACACCACCATCATCTCCGCCGCCTCCGAGTCGTCACACCTCATCCCCTAGTTTCCACCCACCTCTTGCCTCACCTCTACACCCAACAACCACCACAAACACCCTCCCTCAATCCTTACCTGAGCTTCCTCCCCCTCCTTCCTTTTCCTCTCCTTTTCTCCATTTGCATAACTCATGCTGCATGGCGGCGTAAGTTGTGTCGTGTGATTTTGGTATATTTTATCCAATATTAAGGTATAAGATAATTTAGTAATGTTATATATTTTAATAAAAATTATTCTTTTATTTATTTAATATTAATATGTCACTTGTGATATGATTTTAGGTATGAAATTTAAGTATTTTAAATTGGGATACCGTTTAAGTTTGGTTTTTGCTATAAATAAGGTAAACATTATATCCCACTAAAATGTTGGATTATCGTTAGTACATTAGTGTTTTTGACATGTGATTTTTCTGGATTTAATGTGTTATAACTAATTCCATGATTATTAATGTTATATGGCAAAATAGAAAAAGAATGCATGTTATTTTATCATGTGTGTGAAAGGGGTGATTGTGAGGTTGAGTAGTAATGATGTATGTATGTGTGAACACTTGTAATGAAAATATTACTACTATAAGCCCTAGGGGCATTTTGGTCCTTTATACCCATCATGATATTTAACCCTAGCCAGGGGTGCCCATTGGTGTTTAAATAATGTTAGGAACGGAAGTAGGAGCTTGGTGTATCATAAGCACCTAATGATTTAGCAAGAATATCAATATTTTAGGATCTAGGGGTACGTTGGAAAATTTTACTATATGATGGTGATAATTCCAACAAATGTGGTGTTAAGTATGAAAATAAAGTTTGGTGGCTTTAGTAATACATGTTTGGGCATAAATGGTGATATTATATGGTATAGGGACATTTTGATAATTTTGAAACTGCAAGGGTGGTTATCCTAAAAATATGCATGCTAAGTAATAATTGGTGTTAAATATGAAAATAAGATTTGGTAGCATTAGTAATACATGGTTGGGCATAAACAGTGATTTTATATGGTATAAGGGCATGTTGGTAATTTTAAAGGTGCAAGGGTGATTATTCTAATAAATATTTATGTCAAGTAATAATTGGTGTTAAGTATGAAAAGAAGGTTTGGTGGCATTAGTAATACATGGTTGGGCATAAATAGTAATGTTATATGGTAATTTTGAGGGTGCTATGGTGGTTATGCTAATAAACATGCATGATAAGTGTTAATTGGTGTTGGATGTGAGAATAGAGTGTGTATGGTCTTAGTGTAATCTACTTTAGCATGGTTATCAAAATGACATGGCTTAAAGGCTTTTATTAGTTTGGGCATGTATTAAGGCGATTATTCTTATGAACACATATGAAGCGAGTCAAACCCTAAGGAGCTATGACCTTGGGTGAGAAGAGTAGGTTTGGTTGATATGACTAGATATGGGGGTTAATAATGACATGGTTGAGTAACTTTACACATTTGGGTAGCCCATGAAGTGCTAAAGGATGAGAGGCTACCAAAAGAGTGGAACTAGGGTTCCTAGAAAGGCCCAATTTGAAAGTTTAGTATCACATGAGTAAAATGGGGGAGATTTAGGCTACAAAACCTTTGGGTATGGATAATCATGGTAATATATGCTTGGTTGTAGGAGTTTAGGGCCAAATATGTAGTAGAGAAGGGGTTAGGCCCATTTGATCCAAACTAGGGTTTTGAGGATTAACGCTAGGGGCCAATTGTTATCATATGTGAGGAACGGAGGAAATGGTTTATGAACCATGAGTAAAAGGGTTATAATGGTATTTTTATATTGGTGGAGGATTTTGGGGACTCAAAGGATCATTAGGTAGTGTGGATACCTCGGTTTAGGGAATTAGGGTTTCCATGAGGTCAGGGTTAGCCAGGGTGGCAATAAGCCAAGAGTCTTACATGGTTTGTTCATGGATGTGTGTGTGATATCTAAAAAATAAGACAATAATCACTTAAATTGAAATATCATTAAGCTCAGCCCATATGTATCATATGTACCGGTCCACCAATTATAATAGTGGTTAGAAGTGTTCTTCCCTAAATTATATTACATTTATTGGTCCATTGGTTATAATAGTGGTTAGGAGTGTTCTGCCCTAGATTATATTATGTTTACCAGTCCATCGATTATAATAGTGGTCAAGAGCATTTTGCTCTATATCGTATTACGTTTATCGATCCATCAATTATAATAGTGGTTACCGGTCCACCAGTTATAATGGTAGTTAAGAGCGTTCTGCCCTGGATTACATTATATTTACTTATCCAACAATTATAATAGTGGTCAGGAGTATTTTTTCCTAGATTATGTTAGGTTTACCGGTCCACCGGTCATAATAGTGGTTAGAAGCATGCTGCCCTAGATTACATAACTATCGATCCACCTGTGAGAATATTGAAGGTCTCGAGCTCAAGAAATAAAACCTTTGGATGATATTAGTCTACAGAAAAGACATTAATCACTTACAGTGGATCACCGTATGAGTTGAGACCATTTGTATGATATTTACTGGTCCACCAATTATAATAATGATCAGGAGCATTTTACCCTAGATTGTATTAAGTTTACTAGTATACTAGTCATAACAGCTTTTAGGAGCGTGCTACCCTGGATTACATAGTTATTGGTGTATCGGTCATAGTAGCTGGGTCCCTGAACCTATATGGATATAATTTGAGAGATGACTAATTATGACACTAATAGCTTAAATACAAATGATAATAAATGAACTAATATGTCCTACTAAGGTGCATGGCATTCTTGTTGTGATGTTGTTGAGAAGTTTTTTGGGTCGATTATACGAGTTGCGCTCTCCGCTAAGGATGATGTGACTTTCTAATTATACTACAAAGAGCATCGCTTAAATGTTCCAATAATAAGTTATGCTACTTCTAAGTAAATGAGCATTTGTGGCATATGATCTTGATGCATTTTGCTATCCAAATGATTATTGTATTTCAGATAATATATATACTATTCTACAAGCATGTGTATGATGTATTGCATCTAATTTGTTGCATGCAAGCCTTACATATTAGTCTCACAAAAAGGGTTACTCAGTACCATAGTACTGAATGGTTCCTTTCTTGGGCCCTGGTTATTCAATAAGTAGTGGCTTCTGTAGGTAAGCTCACAAGCTCCCTTCAAGATTAATCTTTGGGATTGAGAGCACAGGGTTATCCAGGATGATAACTAGTGTATTGAACTAGGAAGTAGTTTAGTGACTTTCTTAAAACCTTTTATATCTCTATGCTACTAACATTTTATGTGTAACCATAGTTAGTGGGTTTTCTTTGGAATGTGAGTTAACCTTCTTAATTATTGCACTACTCTGATTTGTAAATGTATCCTTAAAATTTAAGTAAAGTATGTTTTTAACCTTATCACTTAGTATCAGAAAGGTAGAAGGAAACCAGTCTACTATTAAATGTGGCGGTAGCACCTCAAAAAATATACTATACTTACTTCCACATAAAAATTAAAAAAGAATCAGTAGTAAATAGTTGGGGTGTTACATATTAAGCATACATATTGGAATAAATTAAATATGGTACACTTAAAAGACCATTTTACCCCTAGGACAAATAATGATAATAATTTACGAAAATATTCCTAAACATGTTCAATCTATCATATTACACGTATACACCATACATAATTAACCCATGATATTAAACCTATTTTAGCATGCTTTTATATTCATAATATTGTAAATAATTCAACATGCTCCATTTTATATAATTTCATACTAGGATTATTAGGAAAATAAATATGATATAATAAGATAGGGTTAATACAGTAATTACAACTTAACACCTTGGAACCCTAATATTTATTATGTGATGTTTAACACTTTAGTAAGGCATAAGTGTTGCCTAAGTTCAAGCAAAAAGCACAAATGTAAGTGACCTAATATAAATTATTAGGCTCCACTAGTCCTCCTCCTTTACCTAAAAATAAAACCAACAATTAATATATTAAAATATAGCTTATATAATAACAAAAAATAACTTCAAAAGAAATCATCAAAAATCATAATACATTACCCAAAAGTTGGTTTGACCAAAATGAGTAAAATGCACACTACATGGACTAGGCAGTGTGAGTTACGTGCACAGCTTAGGGGTTTTATGTATGCAATTCATGCTGCATGAGGTTGGAGTGTCAAAATTCCTCACACTAGAGTAACATAGGGTCGCGAGGGACGGGTGCAACCCAGGCTAAAACATTCAACCTTCTAACATTACAGAGTGAGGACAAGCTTAGACATGTATGTTAGAAGGTGGAGGCTCATCATAACACCCCTAAAATTCACTATTAAAAAATTTTTTTTTAAATAAGAATTAGTGAAAGAAAAACCCATAAAAGTGTAAATTTCGAGGATATTACTGCCACACTTAGTACCGGACCGGTTTACTCCTACCGTTCCAGTACCAAGTGTTAAGGCTCATTAAAATTTAAAGCAATGTAGCGCATCAAATTCGTTACAAAATATATAAAACCCACAACTAGTAGTTACAAGAGTAAAATCATTTACCATGGTGTTAAAAGGTGGAAGAGAAACCCTAAGAATTTCCCAAATAATCCTTACACTCTTTTCCGTTGCCCACTTAAATAGCACTTGTAATGGACCTACAAGGAACACTGACCATTAAATAGGCAAGGGCTCATGAAGGGAATCCTTAAGTACTATGGTACTAAGTAATCCCTTTAAACCATATTAAAAGATAGGCCCACATGCAACCCATAATACATAACCCATATAGAATGATAGTATACGGACTAGTATATAAGGCAACACTTCATGCAATAAGAAATGCATAATGCAAATTCTAAGTACTTAGCAAATCCATCACATACCCAAGCGGGGACAAGCACTGAAGCCAAACTTAGGTCATATCAATAGATCATAACCTGAAATCAATACTTTTGGGACATAAGCCATTAATTAATCATTATTCAATCATCATCTCTCGAATTATATCTATGTGAGTGTGGAAACCCCACTATTATAGTCAGTGGATCGGAAACATATAGGTCAACATGCACCTGACCACTATTATTCGCTGGTGGACCAGTCTCTAAGGCAGAAGGCTCCTAGCCACTATTATCATTGGTGGATCGGTCTGGTTGACTCACATAGTGTTCCATTATAAGTGATTAGTATTTTTTCATGATTTATTCACATCCAAGATTTGGTTTATTAAGCTCGGGACCTCCACTATTATAGCCATTGGACCGGAATATGCATATACATCTTCCAGAGCAAAGCACTTATGGGCTCTTATTATAATCGGTGGATCGGTACACATGATATAATCCATCTAGGCTCAGCTCATTCATCTTTCACTTTACATTATTAGTGTTTTCCCTTTTAATTAGTACAATAGTTCCATTTATTTGCCTCAAGGGGGAGATCAAGAACCTGGAAATGTAAAGGTACACCAGTCATACTGGCGCATACAAGCAACTCAGTACCCTTTAACCATCAAACCAAGGATACAAAGATACCTTGGTTTACTGGTGCATACAAGCTACACGGTATCTTACCAACAAGGACACCTAATCCATAAGTATGTATACCCCCTAAATAGGTCCATAGAGCTAGATAGAGTAAGATGTAGGGTATGGCTGGGGCACTAAGGCACACCAGCAAATACCATAATAGTTGTGGGCTAAACCACGTCTTTAGGGTAGCAGCCCCTAAAAATCCACCATTCCTGATCTCAAAGTCTTCCACTTTAACTATTAGTATCTTAATTAAGGTGACCACGAGAAGCACAATAACCACATACTTATTCACTTCCATTTGATTCTGATATCATTAAGTAATCCCTATTTATACCATTATCCATGATAACCTAAAGAAATCACTAAGGCCATCCTTCTCTCATCCAATTCCAATTCAGGATTCATTTCCATTTGTTCATATGCCATAAAGGATTTATCACATCATGATCACAGTACGGTCTTAGAGCCTAGTCAGTTCAGATCAAAGGATCATGGCACACATAACCCTAACATGTCCTTAATTCACACACACACAATACCATGCATGATTAATGATTAAGACACCTTCTTTATGAATATGAGATAAATACCGTATGACATCCTTAATTATCCATCCAATCCTTGGTTATAGTGTGCTCTTGTGATACTTACTGATTTGTCAAATCCCCTCATTTCATTATTCAATGTAACTTATATCTGAGTACAGAAACCTACTTAATTTATTGCCAGGTTATAAGCAATTTATTGATTTACCCTCATCATCCTTACATGATTACTAGAATACCCCTTGTTTGTAAGAGTTACCAATTCGTTCATTTTTATTTTCTAAATTACCATATTACGCTCCATGTTGCATAATTACCAAAATACCCCTTGTATTGGTTAGATTACCAATTTATCCTTCTATACTTATTAAATCACCAACTTTACCACTCATACTTGTTAAGTTACCAATTTACCCTTCCAGTTGGTTAAATTACCGTATTACCCTTTTATACTTATTTAAATTACCAAATGGCCTCTTAGGCTTATTAAGTTATCAAATCGCCCTTCATCCTTATTGTAATTACCAAATTGCCCATAAAACTACCAAATTATCCTTCCTACTTATCACAATTGCCAATTTACCCTTTTGGTGGATTAAATCACCAAATTGCCCTTCTTATTTGTTACAATTACCATTTTACCCCTTTACCTTACAAAATTACCAACATGCCCTTTTCTTTATGCTAAATTACCAACCTACCCTTCTCCTTTATTAAATTACCAATTCATCCCTTTACCTTACAAAATTACCATAATATCCTTTTCGTTATACCAAATTACCATTTTATCCCTTTACTTTACATAATACCATTTTACCCCTTTACTTACAAAATTGCCATTTTACCCCTTTATTTATAAAATTACCATTTTACTTACATGAATACCAAAATAACCTTCCTTCACACCAAATTACCCTTCTCCTTTATTAAATTACCATTTTCCCATTTACTTGTAAAATTACCAAAATGCCCTTCCTTTTTATTAATTTTACCAACATACCTTCTTACTCCCAAAAATTTACCACGTTATCCCCTTTCTAAATAAAATTACTGAAATGCCCTCCTTCCTTATCCATTTACCATTTTACCCCCTTTACTCTTATAATGTACCATTTTACCCTAATTATACCATTTTTCCTAAAATACCCTCACTACATAAATTATTAATATTCATGCTCTATACCCATAATCCAAATCCACCAAATATTATTATTTATCATAATACTCATTAGCACCTACCACACTCACTTACTTAGGCCACAACTTTAGCACAAGCAAATTTACCAAAATGCTCCTAGGGCTCATATTGGCATTACTTAAACACCAAATGACCACATTTGCATATCATACCACACATATGCACTTAACATTATTATTAACAACAAAGCCCCTTCCTTACACATTATTTCTACATATGACACATAAATTAATATGCTTTCCTTTTTATCAATCAACATATGTAACTAAATACATTATACTTAACAACATATATCATGCATATACACATATTAAAAATCCTAATATACTAGCATACGTATATCTATACATTTTAGTAGGGTCTAATGGTTACCTTATTTCCAAAAAAAAATAAACCTTACTGGTACCCTAGTTAAAGATTCAAGCTTTGATTAGTAAAAGATCAATCCCTAAAAATAATATCAAAAATTATTATAATTAAAGTAGAAAATCAAAGGAAAATTTTTTATATCAAAAGCTTAATTAATTTATATTAATACCAACTATTTTTATACCTTGAAATTAACTAATTTGGGCTAAAAATGAAGGTAAGACTCATGTTGCATGAGCATAGTGAGTTGCATGTAGAATGGAAGGAGGAAGGGGTTCGAAGAAGGTAATAAGAGAAGGAAGGGGGTGTTGGTTCGGTTAGGGTCTTGGGGGTTAGGAGGAGGGTAGGTGGAGGGGAGTTACGGTTAGAGGTTAGGTGTAGGGATGGAGTTGGGGTGTAGGTGGTGGTTGGGGGTGGATGATCATTGGCCAAGGGCAGGGAGGCGGTTGCAAGGCTGCAAAAATGGATACAAGGGTGGAAGAGGTGAAGGAGGAAGAAGAAGGAAAAAGGAGGAGTTGTAGAGCTGTGTTTTCGTTAAGAGAGGTAAGGGGTGGTAGGGGAGGTTACAGGGAGTGGATTGGTGCCTTTGGTGGCTGTGGAAGAGGCAGAACGGCAATAGATGATGGTGGTGTAGGGTAGAGGCCGAGAAGGGGGAAAGAAAATGAAGAACAAGAAGGGTGGTTGTAGGGGCGTATGGGGGTGGCTTGGTGGTGTATGAAGGTAGTAGGGGGTGGTAGGAGGTGGTAGGAGGTGGTATAGTCTGTTGGTGGGGCAGTGGCAATGATGGTTGAGGATGGCAGAGAAAAATTAGGGGAAGAAGGGAGAATGGGGAGATCAATAGAGGGGTGAAGGAGGGCTCAAACAGGACATAAATAAAGTAAGAGAGAAGAAGAAAAAGAAGAGGGAGAGGTAGGGAGCCGACTAGATGGTAGGCGGTAGGGTGGTGGTTTTAGGGAGAGGGAGAAGGAAAAAGGGAAGGCATACGAGGAGGGCTGTAAGCTCAAGTTTAGTTCAAAAATGGGAAGAAAAGGATGGGGGAGAGAGAGCAGGCTATAGGGGAGGTAGGTGGTGGCAGGTGACAGTGCAGGTTGCTATGGCATAGGTGGTCGACGTCGAAGAAGAAGGAGAAGGAGAAGAAGAATGAGAACAAGAACGAGAACGAGAAGAAGGAGGAGAAGGAGAAGGAGAAGTAGGAGGAGGAGGGGGGATGGGTTGGGGCGACGTCGCACAGGAGAGGGAGTAGAAAGGAAGGGAGGGAGTGGGCTGGCTAGCGACCCAGCACAGGGATGAGGGTATCGCTAGCCTAGTGGCCTGATGGAGAAAAAGAAGAAAAATGAGAAAGGAAAAGAAAAAAGAAAAATGAGGAGGAATAATATAAAATAATTTTAGAATAATGAAATTTAATACTTTTGATAGATAAATTAATTTAATTTATTATCATTTAATATATTAGTTTTAAAAAGATTAATTTTAGTAATACATTAGTTTAAAAAATTATTTAAATAAAATTAGTATGATAAAATAGCAAAATATTTATTTTAATTTATTAAATATTCATGTCCAATTTTATATGTTCAAAAATTCATAAAATAATTAACTTAAATAAATTTATCCCAAATAAATGCTATTTATTAAATTATAGGTTTTTAAAAAATTTGGGGTATTACACTCATCTAGGGGTTTAGAATGCGAATTTGGTTAAGATGGGTGTTGTGGGTGTTGCTAATGATTAAGTGTATATGGGAATGGTAGATTCAAAGGTGTTGGTTATAAACAAGTAGGGATGCAATGCAAAGAGAGGTTGGGAGACTTATGTTAGTCAGCTAAGTTGCTCACAACCTTAACATAGTTAGGTTGTGGGGAGCATGATGGTTGGACACAATAATGGAGAGAATTATGCGAGAGGTTCATGTAGGCTGGATTGGATTGTCAGTGTAGCTATGGCTATGAAGGTGATGGTGTAACACCCCAAAATTCACTACTTTTTTTTAAAGCGGAAGTAATTAAAATACTTAATTTAGAACCCATGAATTCTGGAGATGTTACCGCCACACTTAGTACCGAACCGGTTCTCTCCGACCGTTCCAGTACCAAGTGCTAAGGCTAAAGAAAAGATTTACATTAAACTCGAACCAACAGTTCATAAAAGAACTCGAAAGATCATTCATTAAAAATCAGAGTACACATAAACGTTTATAAACCATAATAAAATAGAAATCAGAGTACACATCAAGAAATATAATTCATTTCCAAAAGTGAATTAAACTTACAATCGATAAAAGGTTCATTAAAATACTCAATCAAGTAATGAATCAAAAAATGGTAAATACAATACCAAAGAAATAACAAAAGGAATGAAATCGCGTAAAGAATGAATACGGCCACAACACTCTCAAACTTTGAGCCAAAACAAGCTCAACACACAGCCCCAGCTGATGTCTTGCCCACCTGCACAAAGTCAGAAGGGCACACTACTCGTGGGAATGAGCAGCACCCATGAAAGGGGTGATCAGTACGCTACGTACTGAGTAAGGTAACCGAGCACTAAGGCCAACACATAAGCACATAATCCATGCAGAATAATAACAGAGCATAATCACTAACACAATAATATAAAGACAAATGAAAGATCATGTGAAAATGCCAAGGTCCAATATAGTTTAGGTTAATTTCTTCATTAATCTTTATCGAAATATTTTCACACCATGCTCTTTATCAAGTCCATACGAGTACGGGAACCCCACTATTTTGCCAGTGGATCGGTCTCCAGGGCACTCTGGCTCCTAGCCACTATTAAAGCCGGTGGATCGGTCACTTAGGGTACATACCCTACCACTATTATATGCCGGTGGATCGGTCTGGCCCCTTCTCGCACGGTGTTCCTATGTAAGTAATTAATATCTTCCCACTTATTAACAACATATATAGTTTGGTTCGTTGAGCTCGGGATCCCCCTCTATTTTAGCTGGTAGATTGGTCACTAGGGTAACATACCCTACCACTATTAAGCCGGTGGATCAATCTCCAGGTTACCGCAGTACCTGGCCACTATTATGCCAATGGATTGGTCTGGGCCCGGCTCAACATCTTCCACTTTACGTGATTAATGTCTTAAGTATATTATTCGGACAATTTTAACCCTAGACATGCATGAACCACTCCTTTAACACATATCCTCCAAATCCACTCCACATCTCACTCTAGGGTTTTATCCCGAAACCCTAATTTAGACCTCAGTGGCCAATCTTACGCCACCTCACACAACCCAAATCATTTTAACACCCCACATACCTCAACTCATAAATACCATCCTCATAATTACACTTTAATTACCAAGTACACATGATACAACAAAAACCCTAAGCAACCACACCAAACCCTAATCAACTGCCACAACCCATAATTAACCACTCCAAACCTTATTTAACCATAACAACCATAATTAGCCATTCCAAACCTTAATTAATCACAACAACCCATAGTTAGTCACTCTAACCCTAATTCAGTCTCCTCCATACCCTTATAATGTCCTACGTACTATTTTTCCTCCCAAGTGTTCAAACACCCAAACAACACTTACATTACCTTCCTTACATCCCAAATCAACTTTCCACATGTAAATTTCATGCCAATGCAGACATTAACCTCCCCATGCAAACCTTCGAACTTTTTCACGCAAACCCTAAAATCCCACATGAAACCCTAAATTCAACCATGCAACCCTAGATACTTCCATACAATTAAAATCTTAGATTCCTCCATACAAAACCTCAAATTCAATCCATACACAGCCAAAGATTCATCCTTATCAAACCCTAAATTAGATTCTCCCATACAACACCATAACTTAGATTAGCCCATATAAAACCATAAATTAGTTTCTCCCACATCAAATCATAAATTAGAATCTCCCAAGCAAAACCATAAATTGGATTCCCCCAAACAAATCATAAATTAGATTCTCCCAATCAAATCATAAATTAAATTCTCCCAAATAACATCATAAATTAAATTCTCCCAAACAAACCATAAATTTGATTCTCCCATATAACATTATAAATTCGATTCTCCCATATAACATCATAAATTAGATTCTCCTAAATAAAACCATATATTATATTCTCCATAGAAAACCATAAATTATATTCTCCACATTAAACCAGACATTAGATTATTCCTTATAAAACCATAAAATTAGGTCAACTCACTTCCCTTAGTCAACTTCTTTCCCCATCATCCTTTTTCATCCTTTCTCCCACACAAACCACATCGACATCCTCTCATGCATGTCTTACAGGGTCACAACACATATTGTCACATACACATAGTACACATGCCATACAAAAACATACTTCAACTCCATGTCATACCACATACAAAATAATTAATAATGACAAACATAGAATACATAGCATACAAAGCACATAATTCATATAAGCACACAAAAGGCCTTAGCACCCCTTACCTAAAACGACACCGGTCTTGGAGCACGCTCCTATGCCTCCTTAGGGCTTTGACTAGTCTCACCTATTATGAGGGAAAAGGCAAAATTAGACTCCCTCCTATCAAAAATAATATTAAACACTAACTTAATATAAGACTAGGCTTTTGATAAAATAATAATAACAAAAATACCAAAAGTAATATCAATATTAATATTAACAAAAATAATAAAAATAGTAGCAATAATAATAAAAAGGCATTACTCAAAAATAATGTGAAATAAGGGCTTCGGACCCCTTCACCAAAATAATACTAAAAATATTATTAGTAAATCAAATAACCACATTTAGAAATAATAATAATAATAATAATAATAATAATAATAATAATGATAATAATAATAGCAACATTATTAACAACAATAATGTTAACATATTTGTATTAATAATAATGGAAATTCGAAATAGGAAATAATAATAATAATTATACTTATAACATTTTAATATTAATAATAGTAAATATAGAAATAATAAGAAGAAAACTAATAAAATCGAATTATAATACAATAGGCTTCAGCCCTCAACATAAATAATAATAAAAATATTAATACTAATAATAATAATAATGCATATTAAAAATATAAATATTAAGAATAATAATAATAATAATAATAATAGTATTTATATGCAAATAATAGAAATAAAATAATTTAAGGGTTATAAAAATAGGGAAAATAGCTGAGAGGGTCTAGGATTCAACCATAGGATGGTGGGGATAGGTGGCACTGGCGGTGGTTCACGGCGGCGGCCGGAAAAAGAAAAGAAAGAGGGAAAAGTTGCATGCTAGAAATAAGATAGGGAGAATTAAAATGGGAGCTGAGGTGTTTTGAGTTGCCCATAAGGAAAGGGACAGAATGGAGGTGGTGGCGCAGCCATAGGTGGCGGCGCACGACGGCGGTGGTGGTGGCCGAATGGAGGAGAAGAAGAAAGAGAGAGGAGGAGAGGGAGAAAAAGGAAAATAAAGGTATGGGGAGATAGAGGAGGTTCTACAGAAGAGAATGGGAGGAGAAAGAAGTGGCAGAAGCGGCGGAAGAGGTGGCTAAGGGCGGTTCGAAGGGCGACGGAGGTGGAAGAAAGGGCTGGTTGGGAAGGGAAATTCGCATAGCTGGGGAGACTTATTCAGGAAGAATCGAGGTACATGGAACATTTGGTTAGCTAGAGGGTGGTGCAAGGAGTGCACGGGTGGCTAGAGAAGGCGGTGTAGTTGGCCGGAGGCGGTGGGCGAGACGTCTAAATGAGTGGCGGCGATAAGATAGGTTTGTTGGGTTATGAAGTCAAAATTCAAAATAGGGTGGATGATGGGGTATTTATAGAGTTAGAGGACGGGTTAGGGTTATTTGGGTCGGTGAGGAGCTAATGCAGTAGGGCTTGGGCTTACCGGCGGCGAGGGTGGCCGGAGGGAGTCAAAATTCGGGTAGGGGAATGCGCAAGAGAGAGAGAGAGAGGAAAAATCGCACGAAAAGGGGGAGTTGATTAGGTTTATGAAGTCGCTGAATCAAGGGGAAGAGAAAGGGAGGACAATGGCGGCGGCGAGTTGCAGTCGGTGGCGTCGGGCTGGTACGAAGAAGAAGAAAGGCAAGGCTGGACCAGGCGGTCGGTGTGGGTCGAAGGATAGTTAAACGCAACGCGGCGTTGTCATGAGGAACAACGAAGAACGCGGTGCAGCGAGGGCGGTAAAGGATGCCGATCGCGAGGGTTAGCTCATTAAATAAAACGACGTATTTTGGTGAAATTAGGCATAAAACGCGGCGTGGACGAGTCAGGGGAATGGGCCGCGCGGGCTGGGCCGAAGGAAGAAGAAGAGGACTGGGCCGCAAGCAGGCCCCGTCAGGGGAAAAGGGAAGGAAAAAGAAAAAGAAGAAAAGGAAGAAAAAAAAGAAAAAAAGAAGAAGAAAAGGAAAAAGAAGAAGGGAAAAAGGAAAAATAATAATATTGGGTATTTAAAATTAATTACAATATTTTCTATATTTAAAAATAACAATATTTGAATAAAATAATATTTAAATCCTATTTTAGTCTAAATTAGGATTTTTAAAAGATGTTCCATAAATTCCTTTTTACTTAGCAAGACACCCTAATTTTCTC
Source organism: Tamarix chinensis (assembly GCA_030549775.1). Taxonomy (NCBI): domain Eukaryota; kingdom Viridiplantae; phylum Streptophyta; class Magnoliopsida; order Caryophyllales; family Tamaricaceae; genus Tamarix; species Tamarix chinensis. The sequence continues at coordinate 63,947,014 of CM060174.1, forward strand.
CAATCAAATTATTTATAAAATTATTATTAATTTAAAACTATTTTCTCATTATTATTTTAAATAACATAATTTATTTAATTAATTTCTAAAATAAAATCTTCAATTATCTAAAATACCAAAATTTCTCTAGTAAAAATACTTACAAATTTCTTCTAAATTTTTCCTAACACATTCCTTTTTATTTTAATAGAATTAATTTATTTAAATAATTTTTCTAATAAAATATCATTTAAATATAATTTATAAAATTAGAAAATTTTTGGGGCATTTTAGATGGAAGATGGAAATAGCATAGAGAAGGATTAAGCAAGGGGGAGATAGGTGGAGGTGATGGCTGCAAGAGGAAGGTGAGAGCTAGGTAGTGTTGCAAGCAAAGCTAGAATAGGAGGGGTGTATAATGGCTGGGATTCAAAATCCAATGGAGAAAAATGGATAAGGAATATGTTCTAGTTGTTTCAAAATAAGAAACTAAAATAGTGGGAGAAAGAAAGAAGGAGTTTGGGAGGGATCTTTGCTATGACTACATAGGAAAATAAATGAACAAAGGAATGTTTGTAGGAGATGTTGACATGTGTAATAAAGGAGACATAAGGGAGGGTCTATGGCAAAGAAAAAAAATATGGGGATGGAAGGAGAGTGGATACATAAGTAAAGAGAAGGTAGAGGTTTCAGAAGGAGAGTTAAAGGTAAGGGTAAAGTGCTAGATAAGGCTTAGTTTGGTTAGGTTAGAGTAGTTGGCTAGAAAATCAAACTAAAAAAAATATTAATTGGTTAAGGATAAGGGTTAAGGAAAAGGGGGAAAATAAGTAGGATAAACTATTTAAGAATTTGTTAGGTTTATCGATCAAGGGTTCGTAAAATAATTACATCAAGGTTTTAGGGTTAGGTTTTGAATAAAAGGCTAAACACCTAAAAAAATATTACTGAATTCTGAGGTGTTATATTTAATCCCACAAACTCCACTCCCTCATCTAAAGTCATTTTCTCTCATTTTTCTCCTTAAAACTCTTCCAAGAATTTTATATTTTCTATTTATCTATTCCTTCTCCTTTACTCTCCACTAAAAAACCCTCTCCTTTCTTACACTTTATTTATGTTCTCTATTTTTTCCTCCATCCCATCATTCCTCTATTCTCTTTTGGTTTTCTTAAATATAAAAGGTGTTAGTGCAACATTCCTATTGTTACGAATTAAGAATTTTCCCTTAAAATGGGTTTTCACAAAAGATAAAAAAATGATGGTGTTATGCCTCATCCATCATATATTAGGTACTCCCTATACTCAAATTATAGTGAGTGCAAGGATAAACACTCATATCCAAATATCAAGTATGGGAAGTACTTGACCCCATAATAAAATAAGATTAAAAAATAGAATAGATAGAACAAAGATAATAAAAAATACGTATCTAAAAGCAACACCATAGGCATCACATCACAACATCAAAAGGATAATTACCTGTGAAACAACAAGTGGGATCTTTTCATACTGAGTAAGGTTATAATACACATTAATATAATAAGACATTCAATTCATATAGGAATCATGTAACAAGATAGATATTACATGTGCATGAACTGCTTATGATACAATCAGGCATAAAAGAAAACCATATTAGAATTTTTACTTAGGTGATCATACATTTTAGATTACTTAATCACATTGAGACTAAGAACCTAATTGTATTATTATCACTTCTTTTTCCCTCACTTATAGGAGATAAGAGGTCAATCACTTTCTACTCTTATTTCCTTAGCAAATGGGATATAAGAGTCAAACTAAGGTAAAACACACTTGGTAGCTATAAGTAAATTGTTAATCCTTAAGTACGCATATCCCTTATAAGTCAATGGACCAAACTAGTAAAGAGTAGATATAGGGTCCCCTAATTCTGACTAAATGAGACCATTTGTATTGACACGTTGCTTTCAATTTAACATGTATAATCACTTTAGTCCCAAATCAAGTGATGTTTTACTTTAAATATTAATATCTTATTCCCAATTGGGGTTAATCAAATAATAATACACCAATTGATTTACTTTCATTAATAATAATTCCACTTATATTGTCATTGTCCCTGATTACATGTTACATAAAATACAGATTATTACTATTCAATTCAGAAATTATTCTCATTTAAAATAGTTAGAATTATAATATGGTTAATCAAATCAAATATGTTGTAATCACATAAGGAATGATAAAGCATAAGAGAAATACAAGTATAATAGGAAGCATTACATGAGTAAAAAAACCATAATGCCCTCACAAAACCACAATTCATAATCAACTCATAACTCCACCTATAAAATTCACCAAATGACAAAATTTAACACAACACTCAAATATATCATATTAAGTATAATAACTAAAAATTAGGATTAAACTTCAATGGTTCACACCTAAAATAATGATCATACCCCTAAAAATACAAATTTCAAGTCATTCCACACAACATTAATACTTTTAACACTAACAATTAACCCAATCATTTCACACATCACATTATCATATTTTAATTCAACCCAAATAACACTTACACAACACCAATTTAATCCATAATTACCTAAAATGATCATTTTTCCCTATTTCACTTAAATACCTCAAATGTACTTATAATTATAACTTAACTAAAATAGTGACAAACTAAAACACATTATATATCAATCCTTAACCAAAAACCTCAAAACATGCAATTATACACTTAAACTCCACAAAAACCAACTAATTTGACCAAAATACCACTTGGGTGATTAACATAAAAAGCTCACAAAAACTAATATGCTCCAAAATTTACCATTTTTACAAAGAATATCTCACATAATATTCACCACAAAAATATGTACTTAAATTAATTTATAGAAACCCAAATTGCCAAAAAAAACTTCCCTAAGGGTGAGACTCACATCGGTCAAAAATCATCAAATGCAAGCATCAACATATAGCTCCTCAAAATATTTAATATCATCATATATAACACTTAGCAATATGCTAAATGAAAGTAAGACATCATATTCTCAACCTTAAAAAATTGAGAAGAAACCTATCATGGTCTAACATAGCATATTCAACATAAAATTATAAAATCTCATAAAATCATGAACTCAGAACATAATACATGAATACAAGACCTAAATCGTTAATTTTTTTTCATAAAGAGCATGATTACATGGAATTACATTACAATAAATATATATTATCAAAAATCCCTAGTCTAGAGTCGTACATCCTTACCATAGCTACACTGATCTCTAAGAAATATACTCCTAATCACCTCCTCCAACCACCTTAGGATCACCAAAATAAAATAACCCAAGAATTAGAAGTTAAGAGTAGAAATAGGATAGTAAGAAAAATGGGGAAGAGAAAAGACCCTTGATTTTTGAAAATGAGGCTTAAGGAAACAAGAGGAACAACTTCACAGTTCACCAACTTAATCCACTTTTTCTTGAAAACTAAGCACCAATGGACTAAAGTTTAAAATTTAAAAGTATATAGATGAAGAACAAGTTTGGAGAGAAGAGATATAGAGTTAGTAGAATGGGAGAAATAACCAGCAATAAGAACAAAATAAAGGGATAAAGGAGGAATAAAGAAGCAAAGATTGAGAAGTAGAAAAAAAGTTATGTGTAAAATGGGAACCAAAGGGGTTAGGACCCCATATGGTTGCAATAAGGGAATATAATAGTGGGTGAGATTAAATGGGAATATAATGCTTTCAAGTTAAATTAGAGGTGGACTGTGTAGGAAGAGGGTATGGTGGTGTAAGAATGTAAAAAAATGGTTTGGGTGTGTAAGTTGATTCAATTATAGCCAAAAATGTGGTTGAATAAGATAGGACAAGGTTAAGTTTTATTAGGGAGGTAAGGAACATGAATTTTGTGGTTAAATCTAACCATAAAAGGTCAATATTAATTAAAAATAAGAATTTAGATAAGGTAGAAAGTTTAATAAAAATTCAAAATTTGGGAAAATAATCAAATAATTTCCAAAAGGTATGAAAAATTAGGGAAATGTGTGGAATCAATCTAGAAATCCAAATATATAAAAATATTTGGCATAAGAATTTATTTGAATTCAAGATAAATCAAAACAGGAAAGATAGAAAAAATCATCTAACGTCTAATCAATTGAAGGGCCTATTCCATCAACCTTTGAACGCTCTAGATGAGTAGGTAGATTTTTATGTATATTGGTTGATTATAGGGCATGGTTGGTTGATCACCGGTTAGCTGAAAATAAATTTAGGGTTTTAAAGGGTAAAAGGATAAAATTAAGGGTTTATAGGTTAATATGAGAAGATTAAAAAATGATAAGAGGTTAGAGAAGGATTAATAGACTAATCACCTAAAAATTAGACTTAAGAAAAAATTTAGGATATTATAGTTAGATGAAGATAAATTAATGTTTGACCTCTCCTCTTGGTTTCCTTTATTTTCAAGGAGGTTGCACATTTTCTATTTTTTCTCTTAAGTTTTTTTTTTTTAAAGTTTTGATCATGCCTACTAAATGCACTCAAGATTTTGAAGTCTCAATCTAGGAGACTCTTTATCTCTTTTGTTGTATTTTGCTAGATTGAGTTAAGGTAAGTCACTTTTACCTTGTTATGAAGGGAATGACCATGTGGGTTTGTATAGGCCTTAGGATTTTGAATTCATATGCAAGAATATATATTGATTATTTTATAGATTTGTGCATGTTTTGTGAAATGTATGTAAGCTTGAGTAGAAAGCATGAAACATAGGGATCAAGAATGATTGATAGATTTTCCCCTTGAATAATTTTTACATCTCTGAAATATAACATAAATATGATTAGATTTCAAAAAATGATCATTTTTAGTATGAAGCAAAAAGTATTGTGTAAGTGTTGAACCATGTTTTAAGGATTTTTCTGAGTTATGGCAAGTTATGAGATGATAGAATGAAACCTAACATAATTTGAGTATGGGGAATTTTAATAAATTATTATTTTTTAATAAACATGCACACTATATGGTTTATGTTTGGTAAAATTTAGAAAAGCATGTGTTAGGGTAAACTATCTATCTAGTCAAAGCTAGAACTAGTTAACTCGTATGCCCCCTCCCCGCCAGTCAACTAGTTACTGGGTTTCCTTTGTGTTGTGTTCCTACTAGATACCAGCTAACTGGCCATACCAACTAATTGGTTAGTCTCAAACTAATTAATTTTTCATCTTATCATGTATGTTATACTTTTGATTTTGAACCCAAACCAGTCTACTAGTCTTCAAGCCTAGTCAACTATTTATTGGAAATGTTATATGACACTTTATAGGGTTATACTTAGAAGTTGACCGTAGTTTTAACCTTAGTCTTAGGCTTTGATCTAAAATTTAATTTATGGATAAAAAAGAAAAAAAATTATTTAAGTAAATGGTTTGAATGTTATAATTTGTATTAATATTTCAATTGCTTTTTGTTTGAATAAATTAGCTACATAATGTTGTTATAAATGTAATGGTAATAATGGATTATGTGAAACCCTTTTGCGGTTAAAATTGGGGATGATATACTGGGTAAGGTTTGGTATAGTATTAAAGACCAACTTTTGGGTGCTAGATATCCCAGGTTTGAATCCCCTTCCCCATCTCTTGGTATTATAGCACCTTTATAGTGTCGCCACCTATATGGTGATTTTTACTTGCCTTTACATTCCCCTTATAAATATAAAAACAAAATAGGGATGATAAGGTATATGGAACTTGGTGTGAGTTATAATTTTGATTATAAAATGCTAATCATTTAAAGTGGAAAAATACTGAGAACTATATGGATCTAGATTATCTAATCCCTAATTAACTACCAAGGTTTAGTCAACTTTGAGCGCTTCTTATTATCATTTTTCTTTGAGTGAGGTCTAAATTTTTCTTGGTGCCTTTCCTACCCTAGATATTGATAATGTAGTATGAGGTATACATACTAAAGGATCTAGTCACCTAGGTTGGTTTATTGGGCTTCGCTGAACATTATGTCCACTGTGGTCACTTAGCTTCATTTAGAATTTATATCCATTATAGTAACTTAGATTTTACTAGCCTTACATCCATTTGGTTTCTTGGATGTATTACATGGGTATTGAGATACCATGGGGGATAATCAATCCTATTACTTAATAATAAATGAATTTATACTGCTATGGTCACAATTTTATAAGATAATTAAATAGAATACACCTTAGAGATATCTTAGGTGGTTTGCATTCTTAATATGCTACTATTGTATACATATTTTGTGATCCATGATCCTTAAATATTGTGACGTGTTCATAATAATTCAAGATTCCTTCAATCTTTGTAGTCATATAGAAGCATATTATATGAATGTGATAATTTGATGTATAAGCCTATTATATACATGTTTAGCATCATATATCTGCCTACCATAACCTTATGTGAATCAAAACCTCCATGATAGGGTAATTTAGCTTAATATACAAGTAGTGTATTAACATGACCTTTCCTTGATCACCTACTCATTCAAACGAGTAGGAGACATTGCATAGGTTTGTGAGGATGGCCAGCAGGTGGCCATTTCCCTTGTTGGATTTGGGTATTCAAAAGTAGACATTATAGAGGGTTTATACCCTTTTGATGGTCCTTGATATTTATACACAATTTTTGGGACATTTCTCTCCTTATATTTTCACATTTTTTAGGGGGGGCTTGATATAGCCTTAGTTTGTAAACTTTAAACATTTCCATCTTTCATTATTATTATCCTATTTGCTTGAGTTTTATCTAGTGTTTTTTGGATGTGGATACCCAGTCGTGTGTCTAGCACAAGATGGATGACAAAACATTTATCTTATGTTATACATGGTGATAGTACCTCATTTTTCATAGGATGTTTTCATATTTTGCTTCCACAAATATTTAAACAACATGAAATTTTTCAATAATGAAAATAAGGATGTTACAAGTTGAACTTCTTGCTTATTTAGTGAATCCAACTTTTCTAGTGTCATTTTATCTATAATTTTAGGAATGAAATTATGTACAAATAAGACATAATTAATGACAAACTCATTTCTATATCACCCAATTATAGTGTTAACATAATAGATTGATTAATATTTCTTAATTATCACTGGCCTTATCATCTTCTTTTTCATCATAGAATTTATAAACTCTCTTCAAAAATTCCATCATCATTATTTGTTAACAAATCAACAACATTTTGTTATATTCTTTCCTCTTATAGGGATTAGAATATTTATAATCAAGTGTGGTCTAACATAATTCCATTATACTTATGACTCTCTTACTATTGTTTTGAAATAAGGCATTATAGGGAGTCCCTCTTTAATGAACAAACACTCTTTTTTAATATGCACATTCTAAATCATCTCTTTAAAACTTCTTTGAGAAAAATCCTATTGGGATAAATCTTATATAAGGAAAAGAGTACATGTTTCTATTTAAAACATTACGAGTAAAAATCCCATAGATAAAAATCAAGTTTTTTGTGAGAATTGTGTCACTAAATTGACTATGGATTAGGCTTTTTTATGATCATCCATTAGTAGTCTATCGGTCTAGCACCTTAGAATGTTCAACTTCATATCCATATAAATCACATTTATTAAGCAAATAACTTAACTTTCTATGTATTTATTCCAACACATCCAATCATATATAGGTAAAGATATTCCACATTTGAATGAAAATTTATTCTCACCTGTCCCACATCAATTACAACTATTAAGATAAATACATCATCTATGCCTACCACTTACACCAGTGTAATAATAGTTTATGGAAACTTTTAAATTTTATTGCTAGTGAAACTTCTTCAAGGATTTATCAGTATAGATGCATCGACACATTGATAACTTTCATGGTCACTATGGTAAGGTTATCTTCTTTCAATGTTTCAAACTACTATATTGAAAGGGTTCAACTATTTGGACTCAATTCACATGATATGGTGCATTAATAACTTACTTGTCATCAACATAGTTGAAGGTGTTATATGAACTTATATACAAGCGTAAACATTAGTTAAAAAATATGACTTGATACTTTCTAGGCATTAGCAAACACATTTGGTCATCTAATAAATAAATAAATAAATGAGAGCGCAAAAATCCAATCCATTAATCATCATTGGGAAGGGATATTGGTTAACATACCTTGATCTTTGAATTATTTTATGCAAATGATGCATGTAATAACATTTTTTATCATAAAAAAATTAGTCAAACTAAATTATTATTGATTAACTCTTACCTCGAGATATTTCAAGCTGATAATATATTATAATGCTATAAGATGAGAGGAGGAAGAAATAATTAGAGAGATTCTACTTGTGTATTTTGATTCATAACTAAAACATGTATATACCCCTTAAATGGATATAGACCATATGATAATGGGTAGGCCATGTCTACATATGCAACACTCACACTCATATAGTAATGAGGTATGTATACATTCATAACAAGATGTACTTTATTGTCTTAGAGAATTTTTATTTTTTCTTTACAATTGTTTGATATAAATAAATATGTATTTTAGTTATAGAGAATATATATTTTAATATTATAAAATGTGTGTTATACTAGTAAATAAGATAAGATGTGTGATTTATTTATGGAGAATGTGTATATTTTAATTATGAAGAATGTGTATGATAATACTAGAGAATGTGTTATTTTAGACAATGAAGAATGTATATTTTAGGTGTGGAAAATATGTATCTTAGTTTAGAATGTGTATATTTAGGTATAAAGAATTCAAAATGTATATTAGTTATGAAAAATGTGTAGTTTTTGACAATAATACATATATTATAAAGCTATAATACACACCCATTACATTATATAGCTACAAAAGAAAAATATATACCTTCTAAAATAATAATACACATACTTAAAAATAAATGCACATCTTATAGGAATAAAATATTCATCATTTATTATATACAAGTACAAAAGATTAGAAAATATATTGTAATTCACATAAAACAATCACTCAACCTCTTGTTGGGGCATTTAGACTCCCTACTATGTGGTAAAGCCCATTTTTTAACCAAGGTTATTTTTGTTGTTTTTATTAATGACCTAAATTTGGGAAGGCTAGACATTAACTAAAAATTTTATGTGAGAAGGTGAGTAAATGTGAGAAATTTTGAGATTTGAATTCCATATAGGGATGTGTGTGGGGGTGGGGTGGGGTGGGTGGGTGTGTGTGTGTGTGTGTGTGTGTGTGTGTGTGAGAGAGAGAGAGAGAGAGAGAGAGAGAGAAGCACAAAAATTCTATCATTATTCTCTTCAACATAGGTTTGATTAATTCGAATATATTAAATCAGTAACCATTGGATCTTGCTGAGTTTTTCACACAAGTTTTTTAGGACATCAATCTTGATTCTAAATGGTGGAGATCTTATTCTCAAGCTCTCCAGGTCAGATTTGCATTGTTATTTTAGTGGAAATTTTTGTTTATATTAGTTTCAAATTAGTTTTGGTTTTTACTTAAATTGATTGGTCTATTCTTTCAGTTTTGGCTGAAAATTGGAGAGATTGTTGTTAACATCTTTTTGTTGATTACTGTAAAAGGGCTGCTGTTTTATAACATATAGATCAACCTTTGGGTGTATTTACAGTAGCTCTATTTTAGGGTTGCAAACTCTTCTCTTTTTATGTTGTTGTAACACCCCCCCCCCATTTTTTCCCATGGAAAAATTTTGTTTTGAAAACCTTGCAAAATCAGAAAACTGCTACTTAGAAAAAATTAGGTGTTACCACCACACCTAAAATAGGATAGGCATCACCCATTTGTCCCACATTAGATAAAAGGCTGAGAACTAACCAACCCAAACCAAATTAGAGGACAAAAAAACACATTATATAAATACTAAAAGAAAGGATTTCAAGTACAGGACCTTAATTGTCTGTAAATATTCAAATACACGAGGGAAAAATTAAACCAAATTACAAAAAATAAAGGTAAGGTGTAGCTCTAAACTTTGATCCATCTCAGACCGTACAAAAATCTCTGTCCACACTCTCGATACCCATGCCTAACAAGAGGTTGGCCTACTAATAGCCATCCCCAAAAACCTATACATGATCCTCTGCTCATGGGAATGAGCAAGTTAATGGGGTCAACATGCACATTAGTATGCTTCGTACTAAATAAGATAAGTTACTTCTTCAATGGAAGTCACAAGCACACAAGATTCGAGCATAATACGAAGGCCATTGATATATGAGATTTATATGTTATTTTGCTAAGTAAAAATGTCATTTATTCCTCATTATTTTTATAACATGTAATATTTTCTCAAGTTTTTCTCTTTTGGATAGATTTTGTAGGAAAAGATAAAAATGAAGAAATTCAAAGGAGATATCTATGGAAAGAGAAAAGGAAACAAAGAACGCATCAAGAGATATGGAATCAATGGAAGAAAAGACTAGAAATGAAGCATATATATCAAAGGGAAGAATTGTGTTGAAATTTCATGAAGAAATAATGAAGGAACAAGAAACACGGCCCGTGTTTTTCTATCAGCACACAAAATTTCAGCATTTGGCCGAGAGTTCAAGGAAAAATACGGGGGTCCCGTGTTTTCTAACACGGACCATGTTTTTCTCAAATTCTGTAACCGTTCGCGCAATGCTTCCCTGATATATTTCTAAAGTTTGAACATTCGAAAGTGTGGTTCGGGGGAGTTCGAGAAGGGGATTCTCTCTTTCTCTCTACACTCTCTAGATACCACATGTAATTTATAATTCCAATCCTCTTTCTCTCCATTGTATTCAATTGAACAATCAACACTCTGCAATTCAATTCAATAAGTTCTTCTCCATTCCTCTCTTAATTGCAAGTTTTGATTTTTGATTGAATGCAAATAAATTATCTTTGTTGCATTATTATTTTTCTCATGTTTGGTATTTCATTGTTAATTTATTTGTAAGCATTGATGTTAATTATAGATTATTGCATTTAATTGTTTGTTATTGCAATTATGTAGATAGTATAAGGAAGGAGGATTTGATGACGGAATTAGGGTTTTGGATTTTGAATTCATGATTCTAAATGAAATTTAATTGAATTGGTGGATGGAATTGAATGATCTCGCATCATAGATTAAGAATTTAAACTAATTAGACTAATCACCTATCTAGTTTAGATCTTAATCTACACTAGGATAACGGAATTAATACGTAATTGTTAATTAACATTTTCAGAGTAGCAAAAGATTAATTATTAATCTTATTCATTAATTCATATGATTGCATGATCCGAGCTTATGTAATTATGGTCGTAGTTGACTGCTTTCCATTCATAATGCTGCCATTAATTTAATCTAGCATTCTTAACCTAGGTTATTAATTGGTTAGGTGATAAATTGAGAGCTTATTCAATTTATTAAAATTGAGAGAAAGCAAAGAAATGAATTAATATGAGTTTCTACAGGTCAACATTAAATCATTTGGAATCATTCTTTTCTCCATGATTATTTGCTATCCTAATTCCATAATCAATACCTTCATCTCCTTATTCATTAATTAGTGAGTACAATGTTTTATTATTTATCCATAGTTTAGATATTGATGATAGAATTGTATGTTATTGCATAAACGGGGTTTTAACATCGATTACGGAATTATTGATTATATACCATTCCTTGTGGGTTCGACTCCTTCATGCCATATACTACGTATTTGGGAGCTAGGATTTATTTATTAAATTAGTTGTGCATACGATAGCGCATCATCCATACTAACATATCTCATGCATATTTCATATAAATAGGATACATGTTCTATCATAGTCTCATCAGACATAGAAAGTTTATGTCATACATGAATCATCATGCTTGACAACATAACATAATATCGTAGATTATTACATGTAGTCTACAAAGTAGATTATCTATATATAATTAAGCCTTCATTCATGTATGCAAATAATTCCACCATAGGCCATTTTCCCACCTTCCTAATCTATTTGGTCATATATATAAGTCATTTTCTCTATTACCGTTCTTTTTCTTTTACTCTTATTGTTCTCTTTAACACATTCTTATTTCTAAATTCTTATCCAAATACTTATTCAAATTGTTATTATCCAAATTTTTATCGAGTGATGGACTGTGCACCATCCCATAGTCTCATGTACCATGGAATTCTATCCAAACCAATGGACATAAATTATAGGCTAAAGCCAACATCTAGATATTAGACCATTTATAGTACATAATTAGTATCTAGAGTAGGTAAGGTATCAGGATCTACTAGGATCTCGCCCGAAAGTGAAACTCGAAGGCACCACTAAATGCCCAAAGGCAGACTAACCACCTATAGCTAATCGAGGATCGGGTAACACATACTCATACACGACTCAATTATATTTTGCTTTAAGTGATTATTACATTATTCTCAAGGCTATATGATCATACAACTGCCATACAATGTGCAAGCAGGACATTCACATACTTATTCCATATTAACCATTACCATCCCCCCCTCCCCCAACCATGTGTGGGATTTCCATTAATTCTTACTCAATATTAACTAAATACATTATATTAATCCTTTCCAAGCCAAGTCTGGATTACATTACTCATTTAAAAGCCATCAAATACTTATTTGGATTTACCCATTAAGGCTTTACAACACCCATTGAGTATGTCATGAGTTATAACCATTTAATTTATCCATTATGTCATCAATCCATGACAATAGATGTATTGCACTCATTAAATAGTCATGTAGTAGTCTTAGGCATAGCCTCAAAGCATATCCAAGCTCAAATATCAAAATCACACAATCTAGTTGAACCAATAGATTAGTTTTACCTACTAGTTGATTAGTTAGGACCAACTAGTCAATTGGTTTTGCTTAATCAAACCTAGGGTTCCCTCAGTTGATTGGTTTGGCCAAACCATTCGACTATTCAGAGACCAGTCAATTGGTTCTACTAAATCAATTAATGGTTTTAAGCATAGAGCAAACCAAGGTCATTGTAGACCTACCAAGCGATCGATTTAGCCTAAATCATCGATCGATTTTCCCCCAAACAGCACAGAACAGACTTTTTTCATTCAATTCACCATCAAAAATACTACCACATCCAAACCAAATCATATCATAGCATCATACCAATACTTCATCTATTCATAAACTGAAACATGCTTCACAATTAAACAAATCAACCTAATTTCCTCAAAATCATACCTTTTTCTCATGATTCATAAATTAATCAACATGCATCAAACTAAAACCAAATTCTCATACAACCCTATATAATTAGAAAGTTAAGGAATACACCACATCACATGATTGATTAGATCATATTTTAAAAGTAAGAATGGCTTACTTGGTCTAAGAAAAACTTTTTCCACAAATAGGAAAACTCAACCTAGAAAATTTTCAAACCTTAAAAATAGAATCTAAAGCTTCAAAAATTCAATGAACAACTTATTAAATCAAAATTTGAATTAGGAGAAAATAACTTACCAAACATAAGAGGAAAATAGAGAAAATTTGTACTAAAAGAGAGACAAAACTTCCTCCTAAATCTAACCCTCCCTTTCTAAAGATAAAAAAGAAGGATCCATAGAAAGGATCAGAAGAGAAAGGGACTAAAACTAAGCTTGAATTGGAGAGAAAATAACACAAGGTTAAAGAGCTAAAATATTTTGGTGGCTTAAAGAAAAGTGAGTGGAATGGGTGATCAGGGCTATTTATAGCAACAAATCAATATAAGGACAAGTATGGTTGGGTAAAGATCAAACAATCCTGATTTATACCATTCAAATTTTAGTTGAATGGGTAGATTTTGTCAAAGATATGTTGACCTTCTAGAGATGAAATGGTGATTTCTTGAAAATTGGTACAAAAATGTAAAACACAAGAGAGGAAATGAATAATCAATGAGGAAGAAATCTCTCAACTAAGTAGATAGAGGTATAGGAATCAAAGTAAAGGTTTCTAGAGTGTGAAGAGGAGAAAGGTGGAAGAAGACAAAGTTGAGGCCACCCACTCCTTCAAATGTCCCAATTAATCCCTCGAATCAGTTTGAGGCAAAATCTAAGGCTGAATGCATGATAAGAAAGGTTAAGTTTTTTTAAGAACAACTTGGAATGATATTATCAATGCTCCATTTTGATATAAGAAGTTTTTCTTTAAAAAATTGAATTTTGAAAAAGTACTCAAACTAGTTGATCGATTTGACTTGCTTATCAACTATTTTACACGTTAAACAATTAGTTTTCCACACCAGTCAATTGGTTTGGTCGAGAAAAACCCTTTACCTAAAATGATGAACCAGTCGATTATTTTATAGAACCAATTGATCGATCCCCCTTAAAACTCATTTTATTCCACTGCTAAAATTTATTCAAATCCAACTTTTCCTCAAAATTAATTATAGCTCCAAATAATAATCAAACATTATCAAATATTAATAAATACCATACTTCTTATTCAGAAACTTTACCAAAAATATAGGGCATTATAGTTGCAACTGTTACCTAGTTGTGTTATTTTGGGTTGATGATTGTAGTATCCTCTTAGCACTTAAATACTAGACTTTGTATCTCAAATTTATTATAGTGAAAGTTTTCTAAGTGGACCAAAGTGCCCTATGCTAGTTTCCCTTTCACATTGGAAGGGTTTTTCCACATAAATTGTGTGTCATTGATTTACTGTTATTTCTATTTTATGGTTGGTGTTGATGACCCATTCTCCCTTTGCCCCATCAAAGTGGTATTAGAGCATAAGATGAAGGCTAATGCGACTAATATGGCTTCTCTAAATGGGTCTTATTACCATATATGGAAGGGTAGAATGAAAGATCTCTTGTATGTGAAAAGTTTTCATCTACCAATTTTTGCTAAGTATAAACTAATAGATAAAACTAATGAAGATTGGCAATATGATCATGAACAAGTTTGTGGTTTTAGTCGAAAATAGTTAAAGGAAATTTTTTACAACCACATTGTGAATGAAACAAATGCAAAGACATCATGGGACAAACTAAAAAATTTATATGCCTCAAAGACCAAAAATAATAATTGTATATCGTGAAGTAATTGGTGTATTTGAGATACAAATATGGTTTTTTGATTTTTTATCATTTGAATGATTTGCAAGGTGTGTTAGACCAGTTGTCAGGTATGGGCATAAAGTTTGAATATGAGGTTCATGCATTGTGGCTCCTCAATACTCTATCGGATTCTTAGGAGACATTTCAGGTCTCACTTACTAACTCCACCCCAAATTGTGAGGTAACTGTAGAGCTTGTCGAGAGTGGAGTTTCGAATAAGGAGATGAGAAGAATGACTCAAGGTCTATCCTTACAATTAGATGCTATGTTTACCAATAATAAGGGAGAAGGAAGGAAAAAAATTAGAAGGGTAGGGATATGAGTCTTGGTAAGTCAAGAGGTAAGTACAAGAATCTTGAATGCCATTATTGTAGCAAAATGGGGCATACCAAGAAGTATGGATACAAGTGGAAGAGAGATAACAAGAATCCCAAGCAAGAAAATAATAATGATGATGATAATAATTGTGTTGTTTTTGTTACCACATCTTAGGGTTTTCTCATTGTTGTTGATGAGAATCTTGTGAATCATGAGACGAGTTGGGTTGATATTAGTGGCAATTCACAACATATTACCTCTATGAAGGAATTCTTCACTTATTACACTCCTAGTGATTTTTGAGTTTTGAATATGGATAATGATGGCTTGTCTAAGGTGATTGGCATGGGAGATGTATACTATACTTAGATACTAAGATAGGGACAAAGCTTGTTCTCAAGAATATTTGACACACACCAGATGTTCAACTAAACTTGATTTTAGTTGGCCTTGATGATGAGGGTTTTTGCAATAATTTTGGTTAAAGATAATGGAATCTCACCAAAGGTAATCTAATTGTGGCATGAGGTAACAAATTTGCTAACTTTTATTTTATACAAGCTTCGATTTCTAGTAATCATATCTATGCAGTGGCAAACAAAGATGCATCTAAGTTATGGCATAGGAGACTTAGTCACATAAGCGAAAAAGGACTTAACTACTTGAAAAAGAAGAATTTTCTCTCTAGTTTGTAGTGTGTCAAATTGGGGAAGTGTTTATATTGTATTGCAGGCAAACAACACGGGGTATATTTCCACAAGGACCCTCCTTCAAAAAGAGCTGAGGTTCTTGAATTGGTGTATTCAGATGTGTATGGTCCCATTAAGATAAAATCTCTTAGTGGTGCACTTTACTTTATCACTTTTATTGATGATCATTTAAGAAAACTTTGGGTTTATGCCTTGAAATTCAAAGATGAAGTGTTTGAGATGTTTAAATATTTTCATGCCTTTGTTGAAAGGGAGGCTGCTAAAAAGATGAAATGCATGTATACTGATAAGGGTGGTGAGTGTTGTGGTTAGTTCGATAGCTATTGCATTCAGCAAAGTATTAAGCACTAGAAGACTCCTTGGTTAAATGGTTTGGCAGAGAGGATGAATAGAATTCTTATTAAAAGAGTTAGATGTATGTTTTTAAAGAAAAAGTTGACTAAGTCTTTTTAGAGTAAAGCTTTACTTACAACTACACAAGTGATTAATTTGAGTCCTATAATTTCTCTAAATGGTGGTGTTCCCAATAGAGTTTGGTTTGGCAATGATGTTTCATATGATCACTTACATGTGTTTGGTTGCAAGGTATACATTTGTGTCCCTAATGATGAGAGGTCTTGGATACAAAGACTCATCATCTCATCTTTTTAGGTTATGGTCATAATGAATTTAGCTACAGGTCGTATGATCCAGTGCAAAAAAGATAGTGAGAACTAGAGATGTAGTGTTCATTAAAGACCAGACTATTGCTGACATTGATAACAGTGGGACGAGCAGAGTTGAGACTAGCGATCAACTTAAAGATATGGATTTAGGGAAGACACAATAGGCACGTAAACTTATTGATTATGGAGTACAAGATTATATGGATGAGAATTTGGCTCATGATGAGGAGCAACATGATGGTGATGTTGATGCTCCAGCAGATGATGATGTTGTAGGTGATCACCAAGAAGATCCTATAGATGAACTAGTAGCTCCATTTAGGAGGTCTGCCAAAGATCATAGACTTTCCTCCAAATACTCTTCACAAGAGTATGTGCTTTTAACTAATAGAGGAGAGCCTGAGTCTTATGAAGAATTTATTAAAAGTGGAGAAAAAGATAGATGGCTTCAATTAATGCAAGATGAGGTGCAATCTTTGTATGACACGCATACCTTTGAGCTAGTGAAGTTGCCTAAGGATAAGAGAGCTCTAAATAATTAGAGGGTTCACAAGTTGAAGTAAGAGGAGCATTCTTCAATCCTATTATATAAAGCCAGGTTGGTAGCAAAGGCTTCAAGCAAAATAAAAGTGTTGATTTTAGAGAAATCTTTTCACCTATTGTAAAAATGTCTTTGACCCAAGTTGTTCTAGGCTTGGTTGCAAATCTTGATTTAGAGGTTGAGCAAATAAACGTGAAGACTTCTTTCTTTCATGGTGGGTTGGAAGAAGAGATTTACATGGAGCAACCAAAGGTTTTTCATGTGAAAGGCAAGGAAGACCATGTATGCAAGCTTAAGAAGAGTTTCTATGGATTGCAATAGGAATCGAGGTAGTAGTATAGGAAGTTTGAGTTGGTTATCAAACAAAAAGACTATAAGAAGACTAATTCAAATTACTATGCTTTTATGTCGAAACTTGATGATGCGATTTCATTATTTTATTACTCTATGTCAATGATATGCTCGCTATTGGCAAGAACGCTTCTAGGATTGAGAAGTTGAAGCAAGAGTTATCAAGTCTTTTACTATGAAAGATGTAGGTCCAGCAAAACAAATTCTTAGAGTTAGAATCATTTGAGACATATGAGCTAAGAAGTTGTGGCTATCTCAAGAAAAATGTATTGAGAAGATACTTCAAAGATTTAGTGTGGACAATGCCAAAGTCATAGACACTCCATTTTCTCCTTACTTAAAGTTGAGCTCTAAGTAATAGCCCTCATGCGATGAAGAGAAGCAAGAGATGAAGAGCATTCCTTATTCATCCATCGTAGGTAGTTTGATGTATAATATGGTATGTACGAGACCTGATATTACTTAAGAAATTGGATTTATTAGCAAGTTCCTTTCTAACTCGAGTAGAGAGCATTAGAATGCAGTGTAACGGATCTTTACATATCACTATGGCACTTCTAGTTTGCGACGTTGACTTGGAAGTGGCGAACCAATTATTAAGGGATATACTGATTTATATATGAATGGAGATGTTTACTTGAGAAAACCTACTTTAGGGTATTTGATCACTTTTGTAGGGGGGAGCAATGTCATGGCAGTTTAGATTTAGAAATGTGTTGCTTTGTCGACTACTGAAGCAGAGTTCATTGCTATGATTGAAGCTACTAAGAAGTTGTTATGGATAAAGAAATTTCTTTGAAACATTGGCTTTGTTCAAGAAAGATATGTGATCCTTTGTGACAACTATAGAACCACACATCTTAGTAAGAATCTTATCTTTCATTCTAGATCAAAACAAATTGATGCATGATATCATTAGATACATGATATTTTGGGTGCTAAGTTTCTAGAGGTTGAGAAGGTACACATTGATGATAATGGGGTTGATTATTGACAAAAGCCTTACCAAGATGGAAGTCTGAGGTTTATTATATGATAATTGGGATGGCAATCACCTCCACATAGTTGGGAAGGGGATAATTTTTTGGGTCATTTGGGTTATCTCCTATGTGGTAAAGCCCATTTTTAACCAAGGTTATTTTTGTCATTTTCATTAATGACAACTTTAGGAAGGCTAAATATCAGCTAAAAAGTTAGTGGGATGGTGAGTAAATGTGAGAAAATTTGAGATTTGAATCCCGTAGGTGAGAGAGAGAAACACAAAAATTCTGTCATTATTATTTTCAGCACAAGTTTAACCAATTCAAATATCTAAAATTATTTACCGTTAGATCTTGCTAAGTTTTTCACATAAGTTTTCCAAGACACTAGTCTTAATTATGAATGGTGGAGATCTAATTTCAAGCTCTCCAAGTCAGGTTTCCGTTGATATTGCAGTAGATATTTTTGTTTAGGTTAGTTTTATATCAATTTTAATTTTGGCTTTAATTTAGTGGTTTATTATACTCAGTTTTCGTTAAAAGTTTGGTGAGATTATTATTAATATCTTATTGTTGATTAATATAAGGACTCATTACTTTGTAACATATAAATTGATCTTTAAATGTGTTTACATTAACTCTACTTTAAGGTTATAAACTTGCTATTTTAGGTTGATGATTATAATATCTAGTTAACACTTAAATATTATAATTTATATCTCCAAATTTTTATGGTAAAAACTAAGTAAATCGAAATACCTCATGCTTATTTCCCTTTCAATAGTGCTATTAAAATTTTCTATTGATTTTATTTCTTTTATCCTTCTATCAACTCACAAAATAATTTCTACCATAGCTGACGGGTACGGTATCACAATGCAATTTGAGTTTTTAGACTCCCCGTTATTTATATATTATATGTATAGACAGACACATACTCTTTGGTGTGAACAAAACACAAATACATGAAATTCTCGACCATTTAATTCCCGACAAGTTCCTAAAACTCTGATATCGTGATAAATCACAACATGCATATCACTCGTGACCTGTGATTCTGTGAAAGTAGGGATTGAGAAAAACGAGAGGCGTGAAGAGACAGAAATTGAGAAGTCAAAGCTCAAGGGTTAACGGTACAAATGTTACAAAATTTCAAAATAAAACAAAAAAGTGAAAAAGTAAACTAAACTCGGTGAATCATGGTGCTGCCTCTACAATGGAGAAAGTAAACCGGGGAAACAGCCAATTTTTTGGTAAGATTGCTAATACTTATTAACTAAATTCTGTATGGCGACGGAAGGCAACAAAATAGACACAGGTCTAAATGCTGTAGGATCGATCCCTATGGGAGACCTAGACTCTTAAGAAGTAGATTAAATAACGAGCAAAATTGGCAAGTCACCCCCCGGGGCCCGCAAGGAGGGGTGCTGAACAAAAAGCAAGGTTTATACGGTATTCCTGAAACTTATTTTTTACCATCTCCCGCAGAAGCAGAGTATTCACCACAGCAAAGTGTACCAGCAGGAAAATGCCGTTCAACGACGTCCAGAAGCTTTCCTCACAGGTGGGGCAGACTCCTCATCGTCAGATTGAACATCTCCGTACTGCCAAATTCCCCTACGGTCTTTCCTTGCCTCCTCCTGGAACTCTTCCAAGTTATCAAGGGCCACCTTTCTTTCTCTATTGTCCCATCTTCTACGCTTCTCTAATTTTGCAAGTCCCTCCTGCACAATTTTCAGGGTCCAGTTAAAACAAACTAAAGCACTCAGATGAAGTTCTCAAGAGTCATGAACACAAGCTTCATTGGGAAAGAAGCGTACAATACAAAGCATAACTGTTTTGCTTTCCATCTCCCAGTAATATCTACACTAGGGGACGTTCTATTTAACGTCTTTTGTCTAGGGTATCTAAAATCCCTTCTCTGTGAAATGCCCATTTTACTCCAAATAATAAACTAAAATGGATATTCTTCCAAAAATAAAATATTACTTTCTACAAGGATAGCCTTTTCCCTTCTGTTATCCCCATATCAAACGTCACCTTCACCTTCGGACAAGTAAAGTCAAGCCCAGTGAAGTATCTTCAACCACATGTAACATGCATCCTAAAACTGAAAACAGTTTACAAACAGGCTTCAACAATATAATTGCTGCAACTGAAAACAGTTATACAAGACCTATATGACCCCTTGTTTGAAATTATTTATCAAAAAAGAAATTATCTAAGACAATTACTTATTTTAAAAGCTTTGTAATCTAGTAAGTTTCTAAAATAAGTACAGGTAATCATCTTGATGATTGCTTTTGATAAACAGTTCCAAACAAGCCACAATTACCCACTAAAATAATTTTGTGGAAACGTATCTGGAGATGCAGAGCGTCAAACGCTAAACAAATAGGCAACCGATACTTTGAGGAAACTATAATTCCATGGTTATTCATTTTGCTAGTATAGCTGAGTAAGACATCGTATTTAAGCTGAAAGACAGCAATATCTAACCTTCAACATGGCTGCATTGATGCTGGACTCTGCTTCCACATCAACCAGTGTAACCAGAAGGATTGTTCCTGTTCCCTGCCCTTTCACTTTTCCACCCGAAGCATCCTTCTCCTCAATCATGATTTTGAATTGTCGGGAACCGCTGAGAGTGTAATCACTTAAAAATTCAGCAGCCTCTTGCCCATAATCTTCTTCCAAGCTTGGAACCTTAACATAGGCAAGGCAGCAGAGTTGGGCCAAGCCAGGAACAGTGGACATTGAAGGAGCCAAGGGTCTTAACCGACTGTAAGGAACTACTTCTTGGTTCCCATAGTCGATATAAAAAACTTCAAACTCGTCATTGGGAGATTGCACAGAGCCACCTCTTGGTGTGTTTACAATCTACAAAGAGCAAACAGAAGTCGAGAGTTAAGCAGTCCCATTATGAATAACTTCAAATTACATAGCCCACAATTAACAATATTATTTGATTCCAATGAAACACTAAACCACCAGAAGAAAAAATGTTTTCTTCCTTCAAACCTTAGAAATCAATCACATCAGATATTATTTTACTTTTAGGCATGACTTTGCCCAACAAGAAATAAGGCTCTAATTTTTATATTCTATTTCATTGGAGAATAATGAATTTATTCACTATTCAGTATTGCATCCATGTGAGTGAAGGTGACATTGTCTGTCAATTTTCTACCTGAACATTCAATAAATTTCCACTTTCAAGCACCTAGCTAATGCCATCTGACCAAAGATCTGCTGCGAGTTATTCAAAACCTATTTCAGATTTTATTCATTTTCCCATCATTTGAAAGAAAACATTTTTGTCCCAGGATTTTGTTGCTGTTACCTTAACATTCACAATAAAATTGACAGGCCCAACCCCAATTTCTCATTTTCATCCCCTCCTTGTTGAAGACATCCATGGTTAGTGTCTAACACAACAGTGTGATTGTGATAGCAATGGTGGCTATGGATATAAATGGGGTGGGTTTTACCCAAAATCTGAAAGATTAACTGATATCGATAAACGGATATGGAGACGGATACGGAGAAGGAAAAAAATCCATCAACTTTGGGTACGGATACAGATAACAAGTCTCTATATTCATACCTGCATTCATATCCGTATCTCTAATTGTCTCCGTTTATCCGATATAAAATTACTTTTACCCTTTATATATATAACACATTCATATGTTTCTTATGGTTATAAGAGTAATTGCATTAAAATCCTAATTATCTATTAGATCTAAATTAGATTAGATTATTTTCGATCAAAAACAAATTCAGAAATCTTTAATTCATTTTGCACTCAGTACACTCACGCGACACTGAGTAATTATATGTTGTTAATCTTTAATTTATTTTGCACTAACCACTCATTACACTTGGTCTCTCTCACTCTTTGTCTGAATGTCCCTTGACCTTGAGTCCTTGTCTTCACGAGACCTCAACGGCTCGACCTTCCTGTAAATCCCTCACCGTCTCTGACTCTCTCTGTCTCTCACAATTTGTTTCTTCATTTTGTTGATTTGATCGTTTCATCCTCATTTCGTTTCCTCATTTCATCTCTCTATCAAAAATTACCTCGCCTTCCATTGTTCCTCTACTCTAGATCTCATCGTTGTCCCCTTCCTCTGATCCTCTACTCTAGATCTCTTCAACGTTGCTCACCCACATTGCCTATTTAATTTGGTGCTTCCTCTATTCTCGATCTCGTTGTCATCTCCCAATGTTGCTCCTCACATCGCTATATCCGATGTTGCTCCCTACATCGTCATCTCGTCGTCTAAAATTTCATCTTTCATTTTTTGTATTGTTAGTTACTTAAGAAAAGTAGCCTAAGAATCTAATTATGGTAGCACATAGCATTTAGCAAGTTCATTTTATGGAACATGTATTATAGTTTAATGGTTATTTGTTCAACTGCATATGCGTAGATAATATATTTAATTTTCAGGTTTTTTTGGTTGAGCTTAATATGAATCTGAAATGGTGTGAAGACAAAGAAAAAAGTGTTGTTCAATTGATTGTTTTGATCTAAGATCTGGACTAAAAATGAAAATTTCGGTATCTTAGATCTTGAAATCAAACAAGGAAAACAAAACTACACCTTGCTGATTATAGTTAGTAATGTACAATGTAGCATATATTTTGCTTATGGTTTGATTTCCAGATCTGTTATTTGGAGATCTATCATTTGATTTCTATTTTTCATAATCTAAGCTCTTAAAATATGTTATTTGATCGACATATTAGTTGGATACTGGGATGCGGTCTCTGGCTATTTTAATTGATCTTTAATTTTGGGAGCTCTAAGTCAAAGGTAATTATTGATATAAATATATTATTAATATATGGCGATAAAAAAGGTCTATTGTAATTGGTAAAACAATTTGATATATCAATAATTCATTCTAGAATAGAAAAAGAGTGGTTATATATATTATTTTTTAAATTTTTAATAAGTGAGAAGTACAATAATAAT
Organism: Tamarix chinensis; assembly: GCA_030549775.1. Taxonomy (NCBI): domain Eukaryota; kingdom Viridiplantae; phylum Streptophyta; class Magnoliopsida; order Caryophyllales; family Tamaricaceae; genus Tamarix; species Tamarix chinensis. The sequence continues at coordinate 63,970,644 of CM060174.1, forward strand.
TCAAAATACCCAAATTATTTTTTTATATGATTATATAAATATATGTATATGTAAACATAATTAATCTTCAGGAGACAACTTATCTAATCTTGTAATAACTATTGATGATGTTATCGAAGATGTAATTTCTAATGTTTCTTGATCACAATGTATTCAATTTCAACCTCACAATGTACTCATTATTAATGATAGAAATAATATTACTCTATATAAATAAGTAAAAGTAAGTAAATATTTTATTAGAATTGTATGCAATTGTTACCTAGAGTAGAGCTCTTTTGGACAAGTGTTCGTTGTGCTGATATCAACATCGGTGTGATGATATCCAATATTAAATACCTTTTACAATGACTATTATAATTTGTGCCAAATCATTGAGACTGTGCATGAATTATTATGATTTTATTAGTTGTAATTTTGTTTTCCTTTTGTACAGAGTGTGGGATTATTAATTGGTTTGATGGCATCAATTAACCAACCTAATATTAATTCACAAAGTCTACCACCATATTCTTCCGACGCAACTAGTAAGTAGTAACCCTACACCTACTGACCCATCAACCAATGAGGAGGTAGAAGAGGTGCATCCATTTTCTCTAGTGAAAAAAAATTGTTTAGGACCACTTTAAGGCGGAAAAATTAATGGTGTGAAAAAAGCAATTTATAAAGGTTATGATAAGAGTGAGTGGTGATCCAACAAATAATACTACTCACTTGCATGATCACAAGAAATGCATACGTTTAAGGCCTATACGAGGTGTAGACCAAACTAAATTGAGTTTTGATCATACGGGGGAAGGTAAAGGAAAGCTTATAGCCGTGGAATTTAACCAATAAGTATCAACGCGTGAGCTATGTAATAAGGTAGTTACGCATGAGTATTCACTTTGTATGGTAAAACATGAAGCATTTAAAAGATATTCAACGACTCTTCAACCATCCTTTAAAATGATTTCAAGGAACTCTCTTTGAAGTAATATTTTCAAATTGTTTGAATATGAAAAAGACAACAATGTCATTGTTGAGTAATAACAAGAGTCGAGTTTTGATCACAATAGATATGTGGATATCTTAAAATCAAAAAAAAGATTCCATGGCTATCACAACTCACTGGATTGATAATCATTAGACTTTGCAAGGTTACTAAATTCATATTCATATATAGTTCTAAAATATTAATATTATGTAATTATATGCTGTTCTTTGGTTTATTTGTTGTATCATTGGTTTTTGTTGAATGTTTGTCTATGTTCCAAGTCAACATACGGCTAAGATTCTGCGTAATTTTTTGGTCATTTGTTTGATGGAATAGAATGTTGATACAAAACTTACTACATTGACTGTCAATAATTGTACTGCCAATGATGCTTTGATTGGGGATTTGAAAATAAGATTTGAGTTGGAAGTATTTTTTTACTGAGTGGGAAATATTTTCATATGCATTGTGCTGCTCATATGCCTAATATTATTATTAGCTATGGCATGGATATTATTCAAAAAGCTATTGAAAACATGCGTCAGTGTGTCATGTATTGGAAAGCCACATCAAAAAGGCTTAAAAAGTTGATTGAGGTATGTCGTCAAAAAAAATTTCCATATAGGACCTTAAAACATGATTGTAGGACAAGATAGAATTCTACATTTTGGATGCTTGATGTTGCTCTAATGTATGAAGATGTGTTTATTCGTTTGGCACAGTTGGAGCCTAATTTTAATTGTTTTTCTACAAGTGATGAATGGGATTTGGCTCAATCTATATGTGAGAGATTGCCATTATTTTATGATGTTACTTTGATGTTTTTTGGGAATAGATATCCTACTGCTAATTTATACTTTTCCAAAGTTTATGAGGTTAGAAATCCTCTTGATCAACATGAAATTATTAGTGGCATGGTGACAAAAAATTTAGAAAAACTTGACAAATATTGATGTGTGATTCATGAAATGATGGTTGTGAGAACTCTTTTGCATCCAAGGTATAAATTGAAGTTGGTAGTGTTATTATCATTTATGGAAGCATCTATGGTGAAGAGCTAAATGATGCTCATAAAATATGTTATGAATTGTTTCGTGAGTATGAGAAGTATAAGCGTAGGGAGAGAAGTTCATGAATATCGCGTGATTATGGTATTAGTAGTCAAAGTTGTGGTTCAAGTGTTAGTAGCATGACTTTGGGTTCTAGAGTCTCCCTTAAGCTTCATTATAACTAGTGGTTGGTGAACCAAGACATAATTGGTGCACCACAGAAGATTGAGTTAGATTGTTATTTAGAGGAACCTTTGATGCCACAGATGGACAACTTTGATTTGATATCATGGTGGAGACAAATACCAAGTATCCGATTTAATAAGGAATGGCTAAGAATATACTTGCCATCCATATTTTTATAGTTGCTTCTGAGTTAGCTTTTAGCCCAAATAGGAGATTCATAAGTCCTCATCACAACCGATTACACCCAAAGACTCTAGAAGCATCAATGTGTTGTAGAGACTAGCTTTAGACTACTATAAGGGATGAAGCTAATATTTACTTTTATACCTTTGATATTTAAATAATTACAATATATCTATTGTTATATTTGTTTTAATCTAATGTTCTAATTTTTTGTTTTTGTTTGATAATGATTGTACTATGAACTCAACTTATCGTAGGTTTACTTGCAAAATTAGGAATCCCACTCAAATGCCAATGAGTGTAATGTAAAACTTGTTATAAATATTATTAGTGATAAAAATATTTGATTATACTTAATTATTTTAAATATTTATGTTTTTTCTTTATTTGTTAAATGGATGCATAAGATATGGAGGTTAAAGATGGAAAGGCAAATTAGTTACGTGGAATTTTTGGAGCTCAATATGAACAACTTCTTCTTGATGTTATTTTTAATCAAAGTTATATTATTATGCTTTAGTAGTTATTGATTTTAATTTTATTTGTGGAAGTATTATATTTTTACAAAAAAAATATTATCGCCTATAGTATTTTTGAGTAAGACTTGTGTTATTATTGCTTGTTTAATAGTTTGATAAATAGTGATATTAATAATGAACTTGCAGGTTGAAATTTTGAACCTATTGGAGCAGGTTGAAAATTTGAACTTATTAAAGCATCTTGTTAAAATGACAAGTCGTTTGATTGAAATTGTAGATTTTAGTGTATGATAAGTTGTTTGGAATATTGAATTAGGTAAAAATTTAAACAGGTAATAGATTTATATGTTGGGTAACGGATTTATCTGTAGGGTAATTTAAGCAGGTAACGAATATCCAATGGATATGGATACGAGTATATTACCGGATATCCATTCGGGTACAGATATGGAGTACCCGAACCGTTCAAATTCCTAATAGCTGCACTTGCCTAATGCTAGCAATGTTTAAAATGGAGAATGATAGAATGCACTCAGGCGAAGGGCAACAATGGAGGTCATTAAAAAAAAGGCTAAGGATTATATGAGAGGATAATTTCTCAAAAATAAAACACACACTCAACACATATACATACAAGATTTTACAAATGACAAAAGAATTGCCTATTCCCCAGTTAACAATTTCATTAAAGCTTCACTTACTAAATGAAATTATATCAGATTGCTATTGTTGGTAGTTTTCAATAAGACAGCTTATTTAGCAAGTCTGGTTTAATCTGACTCAGTGTCCATTTCACCACTTAAATAATGGTTTATGTCACTATGACTTATTTTTTCCTTATTTTACAGGCTAAATAAAGATCATTGAGTATTGAGAAACAAATTTTAAATAGTTCCAAAAAAGATAATAAGTAATCTGGCATATGGGCATATAATTTTCATTGGCAGATTATTTTTCTAGATTGCTGAATGATTAAACACACAAATTCCATTTAATATAAGTTGTAAATTATCAATTACTAACGATAACTTTACTAGAATTTATTAAAAAATAATCGCCAAACACTATCTGATACCATTCTTCCATCAGGCTCTTTTACCAAAAGAGAGGCTGAAGTAGATGCCAAAAGCTATATTTAGACAGATCATTCTTACCATAGCTCGATTCCAGGAGTTATCAGCAGTAAATTGAGCAAGAATCAAGTCGCCCTTTTTAGGATTGAAGGACCCAATTACAGGTGCTTCCCCAAGGCTAAGAGAAGCAAGCTGCTTCTGGATGGATGAAGCCATCTGATCCCCTACTGTTTGAACATAGAACTTCCCACCACCAAGAACTTCAGTAACAACCACCTAGTGGGAAAAAAATACAAGATCAGGGAAAAAGAACAAGACAACCATCCAACAAAAAATTGAGACAGGAACACAGCTGCTGTACACACCGCAATAACATCTTTCTGTCTGCTCTCAGGGACTGAACCATTAGAAACTTCCTGCCCCTCAACATAGTTCTCCCAGATCTGCACAAATACAGCAGTTAAAGATTCCTGTAAATGCAATAAAATTGCAGTCACGGTGTACGATATCAGAGCATAACAAATAATAAATTATGTGTTGTGGTCAATTTTTATTTTTTATCCCACCATATACTCCAATTATTATTTATTGATCATTTGAATATAAATATTCAATAAACTAACGTTTTATATTATATTAGAAGTATTTAACTAATTCATTAAATGTTAAATTATCCTAATAACCCTAAATTTCTCTTAAAATAAAAAATACATATTATTAATTAGTACATGCGAAGATAATAAATAGCAATACTTTATTATAATTCAATACTAACTTGTTCCAAGATATATATATAGTAAATGAATAAGAATGAATTATCATGCATACTCTTTTCAGTAGATTTAAGAATTCTCAATAAATTGCCAATTTATCCCAATTTATTAGCGATTTATCCCGATATTTTCCGAATTATCGGCGATGTACTGGTGATTTATTAGCCAATAAAATTCGAAATTTTAAAACCGTAGCAAATTAGTAATTTCATGTCACGGCTAAAACAAAAACTGGTAAATAGCAACTAACACGCTATGGTGGCACCACCGCACCACCATTTAATTATATGTTCCTGTATGGAATAAAAATCAGCTAGCAACAAAATCAAACAGATGCTAAGTCAACGTGCGTTACTTTCAACTTTTTCCTTTTTGCAGATTCTTCAGCTTGCTTAAGAAGAGCTGCATCAGCTATCCTGTCAAGACCAAAACTTGTTTGAAGCCTCGCAAGACCAGCTTCCAACAAAACTGCTCCTATATTGGTCCTAGATTCCCAGAGGGACCCAATAAACGTTCCAGTTCTATCTGCTGTTTCCACTTCAATCTGCATCAACATGCAGTTGCAACACAGAGTCAGTGAAGTTAGAGAGAAAAGTAAAGCAAAATTGAGCTTTTGGATGATAAACAGTACCTCAACATCTCTTTGCAAGATTTTCCTTCTCATGAATGCAATCGCGTCATCTGAGTAAGATTCATCACGACCAGGACACCTCACGCCAGATAAAGAAAATGCAACACTGCATGTTTCTTTGGAAATAAACAACTTGAAACGATGGCCGCTAAGTACATATTCCACGACAGCATGTTGTCTCCCACCACGTTGTAAAAAGGGCAAGAAATCTTTGGCTTTCTTTGCTGATGTCTGGAAGATACAGATCAGGAAGTTTAAACTACTTTCATTGTTCAAAAAAGAGTTCTTTTTCTTTTCTTTGTATGATATTAGGGGTAAAAATGGGAGGTTGCACATACATAAATAGATGAACCAAACCAGAGTGAAAACAAAAAGCACTTCACTTACAGTAGTAAGATCCTTGTGATGGACCACAGGAGGGTCCCGAGCAGAATGTATTCCTTTCTTTTGAGCTATGGCACGTGATTCTGCTGCCAGAAGAGCATCATAATGGTTTGATCTTTCCTCAAAGTCTCTGTGCCTTATTACCGTACCTAAACCACGGGAGAGAACTAACTCTGCAATATTGATACCAGGGTGCTGGCCACCTGCTGTGGCTGCAGCTGTTGGAGCATCAGCTGCCTCAGATTTTGAAGGTGACAGCAGGAATACTGAGCCAAAGTCCATAACCCTAGTATCAGATGAACCCGCAGCAGGAATAGCACCCTCAGCCAAGCTGACCTTTCTAGAATACTCCATTGAAACATCCACCTGAATCATATCATATAAGATAGAGTTGTAACTAAGCTTAAGCAACCCACAGCATTAGAAAAGCATGAGTACCTGACGACCAATAAGCCTCTGGCGGAGGAACTCTTTTGCTTCACGAGCATATGGAGCAGGCTTTTCATCCCTACGAGGATTACCAATTTTGGGACACCTTATACTTGAGAGATTTACCCGACGTTCAGCTGATGGACTACCATACGGGGCAGCATCATCAGCAACAACAACACAGTCCCCACTGACAATCTCCACAACCTAAAACAGTTCAGTCAAAAGAATATGGGATTACTTTATACTGAAACTGGCACATCAAAAGCAATAAGTGAGAACTGTCATTACTGTTCCACTGAAATTCTGATTGTGGATAGCTTTTGAGTTTGATGCTGGAGGGACATAATTTGTCCAAATCCTAATTCGGTCCTTCTTTGCCTGAAGCTCAGCGGATTTCAAACGCCGTTTTGCATCTTCTTCCATCATATTTGCGCTCCATTCAACAAATTTAGCATAACCCTGCATTTCAGAAGGATTGAGAAAATGACAAGTCTAAGGGGAAACCTATGTAAAAAGAACAACATGATCATTGGACTACCACATTATATGAAACAATAGATACAGTAATTTAACAGAATCAATAACAAAGCCACAAGTGAATGCATTAGCAGAAGCATCTATCAGCATGCGCTAAGCAACTATAGGGAATTCGGGTGAAACCAAGGACCGCATTTTGCATTTAATGAACCATTATACTCACGTTTTCAACCAACTCCAGGGCCAGATCCTTTGCTGTATCACCATCCGGATAGTAAACAGAACCAATTAAATTGCTGAATTTGTCAACACCCTCAAGAACAATCCTTACCTGTCAATGCAACATAAAATCATAAATCCCAGAAGTTGGACCCAATGAGAAAGGCAGCATAAGTTTGCATCACTAATATGTTATAAGACAGACAACTTACATCTCTGTTCAAAAGACGCATCTCCGTGAAGTGCTTTGCTTCCCTTGCAAATGCATCAGGGGCCACTTCAGGGACTGATGCTGCAGATGCAGCAAGTCTCTGGGCTGTGGTTAGTTGACCCCGTGGTTCAGAAGCAGTTTCTCCATTTTGGTCGACTGAAGTCATCTCAGGTTCAACCACAGTTTCTACCACAGCTCTCCGTCCCATAGATGGAGCCTTGAACGAAATAATGGTAAGCAAATCTATTGAAGAATAACAAAGCACCTAGCCAGGGACGGAACCAAAAATTTATAAGAGTTACCTGGATTCCAGCCACAAAGACCTGAACAAACTGAAATTCTGGAAGCAAATACACCCTCACAGTGCTTCCATCACGGACCTGCTCAACAATTGCCTGCATAGGAGTCCCTTTGTTTGCAGCTAGAAGACCCATAGCATCAAGATTACTAGGATCACCGATCGCTGAAGGAGGCAAATTTCTGATTGCAGCCTCTGAAGCACCAGGTGTCTGCACAAGGACAGAAAACATGTTTTGATTACATGATGATGATATTTGAAGCAAAAGGAACTTGGTTGAAGCAATTAGGCAAGTTCCGTAATGTAATCCATTAACAAATGTTGATGAAAATTCAAGGGAACTGTACTAGCCTTGCTCCATCTGCCCACACCAAGCTGCTTTGCCTGCTCTTCAAGCCTGAGCAACTCCGCTAGGTATGGACTGGCTTCCCCTTTTTGCTGCCCTTGCTCTCTTACCTACAATAACAAAATAATATAAAATTTGAAAGTGATCAAAGCATCAAGCATGAAAATAATTGAAGCATTGATAAAACTTAAATTAGGCATGAAGGTTAGGCCCCATTTTTTAATTAAGGCATGAACATTCAAATCTTTCTAATTGAGTAACTAACATTTCATGTGTTTTTATAGCTAAGAAACCTCAGACGGATTAACACTACTCTAATGCCAGAAATCACTAAAAACATATGCCCGTACTATCAGAATATACAAAATAATTTTTAAAACCGAAAAAAGAATAAATTAGACTTTAATGAGTTTATTTTCCCTTTATATCTCAGTTTTGTTAGGTTTCCGACATTTACTTCAAGTATTTCTATAATAATAATAAAATAAAATAAAGTCGTAAAGATTTTCAGCATTGTATTCGAACTAAGAACAAACCTTCGCCCAGCCCTGCGAAACAACGACTATAGCCACATTCTTGTCTCCAAGGAAGACAGAGCCAAACTCTCTTCCTATCGAAGGAACAACATAATCCACTTTGAACGTGACTTCCTATAGTGATTGTCCGAAAAAAATGAATTAGAGTCAATAACAGGCGAAAAACAGGGAACATAAACAAGTTGCAAAATTGTTTCACTCTGGCGCATACGAACAACCTGGATATTCAACAACCCATCCAACATTATATTACTCAAAATAAAAGGTTGTGGAAAACAAAATAGGCATCAGACACACCTTTCCTATGCATAATTTTCTCAAATATTCTCTGCTATCCCAGGCAAATGGCTCATCAACTCCACCCCTACGGGCCTGCAACATTGGGAGCATCAAAGGTAAGACTTCCTCCAAAATACTAACAGACGCAGAAGGTAGTCCAAAAGAAAATTAATAGCTATCAAAATTAAGCTCGGCAAATTTAAATCCGTCCGGAAAAAAGGAGAGGCAGTAGTGAAATTGAATAGCAAGGGGCAAAATTTATAAGCATAGAAAAGGCAAAAAGGGACGCTGAAGCTTAAGTTATTGAGCGGACAAAGATTTCAGGTAACGGACAGACCAATTTCGGTGCAATTAGAGATGACAATGTGACGGTCTTTTCCGGTGGGATAACATCAGCCTTAGTGTTGCCTACGATCACCAAGCTATCCCCTGAAGGTACAGCCTTAACCTTTCCCCTCAACCACTTTGATCCTGCAGCTGCAGCTGCCATCTTCGGTCAAACGGATCTGATGAAGTCACAAAGATAAAACGCACCTCCTGCTGATAGCTACCTCTGCATGCAAACATTTCAAGAGTTCAGATCGAAGCCAAATATTTATCATGCGCAACAACTAGTAACGAAAAGTGCAGTAAGGATAAGACCACAGATCAAAAGCTGTCCAAACCGACAACAAAAAAATTTACTGTCAAGCAATGATCGATGACTAAAATCCACGATTCCAATTTATGAACTTGAGGCACAGACTGATGTCAAAAACTAATCACATAACAAAATTCTACCGTAAGACTCTACCTTGAAATTCAGATCCAGCATTACCAATACCCAGCACCATCGACAAACAACGATGCATTCCAATTGAATCAATTAGACAACAGAAACCAAAAAAAAAAATTAGCAGAAATATCAACAATCACGTTTCAATTGACTCTGAGATCAGTGGTAAGGAAAACTCAATCAATTGAACTTGGACCCAAAAAAACAAAAAACAAAAAACGGCATACACGATAACAAAGGTGCAGAAAATCGGCGACCTCGATCAAAATTCTAAAATGAAAAACAAAATTCATAAACAACGAGAACAGCAATCCGAACAAGACTCACGAGTGCCTCTTCTGGATATGGATCTGACAAAATTCGAGAGATCTGAGAAATATTGAAGAGGTAATGTGAGCACGCACCTCGACGGCTACGCCTCGCAAGTATTTATATCAGGGAAGCCGAGAAAACAAGGAAAGAGGGGCGGATGAGGACGACGGAGGGGGTCCGTCAGGCGAAGGTAGAAAAACAATTAAAGCAGTGGGAGTGCGCTCAAGGTTGGCTATAAATTATTCATTATTGCGATTTTAACTAATAGTATATCGTTTCTTTTTGTGTCATCCATGAGATGTTTCGTTTTCCTCCTACGAGAAAAGAAAAAAAAAAATTATTGACCAACTGCCCCTTTAAAATTCCATCAAAGGCGGATGTTAACGTATGGTAAATCCATAGTTTTAAAACATCTCTTCCGTTGAACGCATTTATATGTACGTACAAAACAAATTTCAGTCATGCTCTTTCCACGTGTACCCGTCCTCCCCAACCATACTCCTCCTCCCTCTTTGGTCTCATTTCATATTTGCTTCACAGCTACCAATGCAAATGGCAAATCGGAAAAACTCTCCACCATAGTATTCAAAATCGAAACGAATGGGGGCACTCTAACCGGTGAACCAGCAAACTGATTGGATCACTAGCCAGATTTTATATTCTAATTTTCAAAATCTCATAACCAACAAAAATTTATTAAAAATTAATTGCCAAATTGATCAAAAAATCAGTTATGAACCAATCGAATTTATATCTAGTTTAATTTTTTATATATTTTATATTTTTTGACTTAATATATACTATTGGTCCGACTATTAAATTAATAAACTAATAATGATATTGGTTCCCTTTTTAAAACTATGCTCTCCACCTCTCTCTCAAAAGCAAGCACCATGAGATCAAACCAAAATGCTTCGGATTCTGTAAGATATGATCAATTGTTATTCATGTGCTATGATTATAGATGGTAATCAGGTTAAACGGGCTGTATTTGAGTTTGGTTATTTGTGGATATTTTTCTCTACAGGTTGGTTATATATTAGGTCGAGTTATTTCAAATAGTTTTATTATTCAGGTTGGGTTCGGATATGGGTCGTTGTAGATATAGGTTGTATTAGGTTAACCTATTAGGTCGGGTTTGGGTTTAGATAGTTCAGATTTGAATTACGTCGGGTTCGGATTATTTTAGGTTAGCTTGTCGAATCAGGGTTAGGGATGTAAACGGAACAAATTTTACCTGAAATCATATGGGTTTTATCCGTCAAATAATTAAAAGAATATGAAAAAATGGATATGGAAGATGGAAAAAAAATATCCATCAGATTCGGGTACGGATACAAGTATAGGTAGGGATGACAATGGGTCGAGTCTGGATCGGTCCAAGACCCATTGTCATCCCTAAGTATAGAATGTACATATCCATACCTATACTCATATCTATATTCGTACCTTTTATCTTTAATTTTAAAACAATTATAGTATAAATTAAAGTGAAAATAATCATTTGGCACAACCTTAAATGGGTGTATTCGTCGGATAATGGATTTATCCGACAGATAGTATTTGCTAACAAATAAACGAATTATATGTTGGGTAATAGGTATCCAACGGATATAGATATGAATGTTTTAGTAAATACCCATTTGAAGTATAGGTACAGATTTTCTTATCGGGTATGGGTGTACTCTCCCTAAATGTACTCCTTTTACATATTTATTGGATTAGGTTTGGGCCGAACAAACTCGCATTCAGGTAATTTTGTGTTTGAGTTAATTTGATGAGTTGGATGTTGGTTGACTTGACAAATCAGACCTTTTTAAGTTTTGATGGATTAGATTTAGTTTGAACTGAATAATACTAGATCGAATTACTTTAAATTTGGATCAAATCTAACAATGACTACCAAAATTAATTTAGCTCATTAACCTCATAGACAAGTATTAAGTTTAACTTTATATAAATATGTGATTAATGATATGTTATTAATTGATATTTATTTATTATTATAACTTTTTAATGTTGTTGCATTTTTACGCAAAAAATAAGTAAAATTAAAATATCATTAGTGAATAAGTTCACAATAAAAGTAAGATAAATAAGTAAAATTTTAAATAATAATATATTTTAAAAAAATTTAAATAAATAATAAGACGTGTATTTTTTTATTATAATAACTGGTTAATATCAAATTTAGTTTTGTCGAATCGGGTTGATGAAATGTTATGTTTGGAGTCAGATTGGGTCACTTATATTAGGATCAACGTCAAGTCAAGTTAGTTTCAGGTCAGGTTAGGTTGATAAATTTACCAGATTAAGTCAAATAAGGTTTTGTGTAGGTTGGGTCAGATCAACTTTTATTAGCTCTAGATATGATTGCATTATTATTACTAAATTAGTAATTTAGTTTGGTTGGACCATTGTTACATATTAGATCAAAAAATATATAATATATAAATAAAAAATAAATAAATTATATTCAATTTCAATCGGTTCCTTACTGATATTTTAACTTAATTTTGAATTATTATTTTTTTAAAGTTCCGATAGTTTTTTACTGTTCGGACCAATTTTCAATTATTCTAAAATCTTAAAAACATTTACATGAAACTATACCAATGGTTTACTCGGTCCATCAACTGGTCTAATTTGATTTTAATATGATAGGTAAATCACTATTTCTCATTTATTACCATGTGAGAATTTATAAGATTTTAGTTTCATTTGTCTAAGTTGTGTTTGGATTTTAGTATCATGGTAGGAAATAAAGGAATGGAACACACTAGGGGTATTCATGACCGAGTATTCCTATCCAACGGATGAGATATCCTCTTCACATCTCTTAGGCCATGTATCCTAATTTTCAAGTATCCAAAAATATAGATCAAATATATATCAAATATTGAATATATTATATATCTTATGTCCATATGAAAAAACAATTTTAACAATTTTAATAACTTTTATGAGATTTTTTTGAAAATAAAGATTGTATACCCATTAATATGCACATATATATTCATATAAATATCTTATTTTATCTTAAAAGATGATTAAAATAGTATTATTAACGTTTAAATTAAAAAAAAATTAAAAACTTTAACACTATAAAATCACAGTATTATGATATATTATTAAAATAATCAACAAAATATAAGATATTATTCGGATTAGGTAATCTGATCAAAAATTGGATATCCTTTTTAAAAAAATCAAATTTGATATTATCAATGTCAAATCAAATTTTTGAATCCTCTATTTTTTACACAGCTCTAAAAAATACAAGTCATGTATTTGGTTAATTAGGGTAGGAGAAAATGTAACACAACTTGCATTAAGACAAAAGCGTCCCATAAATGACCAAAATTTGATGCCCGCTAAGGACATAGGTAACCGTTTTCAACAAAAAATAAAAAATAATCCCTCCCCATATTTTTTTTTCTTAGAATACATATCCTATAGTGTTACTTATCAAAACTATCACTATTAACAAGTATTGGGAATTAATATTTTAGAAATAAAAAAAGTGAAAAGATAATCTCAAGTTACAAAAATTAGGGGACATAGTTAATAATTTGTAATGTGGTAAAATAATAAGAAAAGGACACTATAATTTAAAAAAAAAACAAGAAAAAAAGTTGCAAGAATTACTTATATAAAATGCAAAAGTTGAATATACTCGCATCATTTTAATCTATTTTCCTCCTAACATTGACTCTCATAACATCCCATTTTTTTCCTAACCTTATTTACTATATAATTAAAATCATATTTCATTTCTAAAACTTTTAAGGTTGATTTCCACATCATTAGTATTAAATTCAAAAATTCTACAGTTTTTATCATTTATCTGCAGAAAGTTGTATTTTTTGTAATTCTTCCACTTCGATCATTGTTTTCATATTATATGCTCATACAAACTTTGCAACTCATTGTAAAAGTATTTCTTAACTTTTAAACCCATACCCTTCCATTTTATTTCATATATTCCTTCCAAATCGTTAAATTGTGAAATCTTCAGTTTATATGATTAAAAAATTGAGTTATTTTGATTTGTTTTATCTATTTGAAATTCAAACCAATTATTAGGTCTAATATATTATATATATTTTTTTCTAAAAAATTTTCCATACCAATCTATGCCCATATGTATCCTTCGTTATTTAGTTTGTCATATGTCAATTGTGGAAAAATGTGGATTATTCGATATTACTACTTTAGCTCATTTTCCATCCATTAAGCTACAAACCTTTTTTTTCTATGTCTAATATTTTATATATTTAGGTTTCCCATATTATTCCACACATTTATTTAATTTTTCATAAATTTTGGGATTTATTTGCTATTTTCACATCAAATCCTTATTTAACTTACATTCTGTTCAAATAAATTATCTAAAAGTCATTTTTAGTTAACCATTGACTTCATTGACAAAAAAAAATATTTTCCACACCTCTCCTATCATATTTGATCATGTCCTTTATCATTCAACCATGATTCATGGTATAATCCAATCACCTTACTATTTCACTCACTCTCACCTTACACCACTATACTTCTTTCTTTCACTCTCTACCCTTTTTCATGTCTTGCCTAGAAACCTTAAAATAGGGTTTCTCTCCCCTCTATCTTTTTTTGGTCTTCCCATATAAGGTGGTTAAGATCTTCAACTTTCATTTCATGCTTAGCACATTTCCTACTTTCCCTCATTTTTCTCCCTCATCTTTCATCTTTCATTTTCATTTGTTCTTGGATTGTATGTTTGTTTCCCTTCTACCTTAGCTACCAAGCCTCTCTCCTTTACTTTTTCCCTCTTATGTTTCCCCCTTCCCTCTTATTTTTTCCTTAATTTAACACCTAAACACTTAATTTAAGTATAGAGTTAGTTCAGAGAAAGGCGTAGCCATAACCTTGTTTCCCTTAGGGAAATAAGTGGTCAAGTTAGGAGTAAATTTTCTAGAAAAATGATACTTTTAGGTACTGATACATATCTTCAGTTTAGGAATTTTTATGATTTTTGTTATGTTAATTTAATTACCATGTTAGCATGTTTATTTTGTAAAATTATGATTATATTTTTTAAGCTTTTATTCTTAAGTAGCATGATTTTTTTATTTATAATTATATGTGAATTTTTCATGTTAGGTTGTGATAGTTATTATATTTTAAAATTTTAAGCATGACAATGTATAGTATGATTCTTAATATCCATGTTGTTAAGTATATTCTCATGTGATTATAATATATTTGATTTGAATAATTGTGATGCCTTTCTAAGTGTTTTAAGTAATAACAATGGTGGGAATGAATTAAGTAAATAATCAATATTTCATGTAGCAATGATAAAAAATATCTCATGTGACAAAATAAGTGTAATATAAGTGAAAGTGTTATATTGATGAGTAAGTTAAATATTGTATTGTGATGTGTTGAGTAGGGATGGCAATGGGTCCAGAACCCGGCCCAGACCCGGCGGACCCGACCCGTTAATACAGGGTCTGGATCCGTAATTTTTAGACCCGGCGGGTCTGGATTGGGTGTGAGTCTGGACCTGAATAAATAGGTCTGGATCTGGATCTTATCATTTTAGACCCAGACCCAGACCCAGCCCAGACCCTTTTAATTGTTTTAAATATATATATATATATGTAAACCATTAAACCCTAATGGCCTAATTTCTCTACTCTCTCACCGCACAGACTACTCACACAGTCACGACTCACGACTCACACACACTCACTCTGCAATCTGCATTGGCATTGCACTGTTACTTAATTACTATAGTGTAGTCTGTAGCCTTTAGGTCAAGACTCGAGAGTCTCGAGCAAGTGGAGTGGCCGCTCGACTGTTGACGTTGAGGACAACGGACAAGTCCAACCTCTCGATCTCATCTTCCGAGTTCCGCCTGCTGCTGTTTGCACCTATGTGTGTGTGGTTGTGTGCTACCGAGTGCCAGCTGCCCTACGGCTTTGCTTGCTTCGATGCTGCCCTGCAAGCTGCACTACACCTAGTCCCCCACCCGACTCCCCCCACGCGACCACACCTAGTGCACAGCCGTCGGAGACCTACAGAAGTGATTAGGCATAACGGTCGGTTGGAAGTTTGCACTGCACCCTGGAATCCCCCTCCTCTCAGGCTTTCAGAAATTCGAAATGGTCACAGCCATAGGCAGCACAATAGGTTTGAGACTTCGAGTCATTCGACCGCGTGCAGGTATTGTTATTATATTTGTAAGTAATATTTTCACAAGTTCAAGTCATTATGTATTCATTTTCAGGTTCAGGAATAAAATGTGTAGCCGTGTAGCTAATCATCTAGCAAATTTGGCTTACAAGGGTTAATCCACTAGTTACAACTTGCATGGTCATACTTTGGAGGTGTCTTGTGCTATAAAAGGTCTGGACGTCTGGTATATCATCAAGATGACAACTTTATTTTATATTTTTTTTTTTATGATTGGATTTGGTAGTAGGGGATGTTAGCCACCATGACATGGAAATACCAATGAGGTTTAGTTTATTATCTTGGAAATGTCCCGAGGAAAAAAATGTTAAATGAGATGTTGGAAATGTTTAAGACAGAAATAAAGTCAACTTAGGGATGCTTGTTTTCTGGTTATTTCTTCCAAAGTTGATGAATTTATAACCTTAGTGCTTTCTTCGTAAAATATGGTAAAAATTTATAATAAGAAAATGTATTTAAAACATCAAATTTTATCGATGTAGTTGAGTAGTTGACGTTTACTGGAGTTGTTGATCACTGACACGATAGTTGCTTCATCTCTATTATTGAAGTTCGAGTTTCATCTACAACTAATTGATATTGCTATAAATATCAAGTTTTCATACTAAAATAGAGAGATATAATGAAGGAAGAGAACCAAGAGATTGAGACTTGAGAGGGATGGAAGTTAGAGAGATAAAATAATTGATATAGAAAAGGATGATGTCACAAAAGAGAGGAAGAATAATGGTCATAATGATAAAAGAGACAAAGTTAAGCTCAAGTGTTCATAAGTTTTAATATAAATAGTTGGATTTTTAATCTATTATGAGATTGGGCCTAAATTGGATTGTAATAAAATAAGCTATACTTATTAGATATGGTTCATTTAATAAAGTAAATTAATTTAAAAGTTTAATTTATTTTTAATGTAGTTAAGTTTACAAATAACAATAATTTCTTGTAAGTAAACTAAAGGGAAAAAAATGAATTGTTAGAGAATGGTTAGAGAAAGGAAATCCAAGAGGAGAGTAAGGAGGGGATCTACTTCTAAAATAACTTGAAAAAGTATAGTTAGATTAGGTTATGTATCTCTTTGATAACTAACCTAGGAAATATAGAGAATAAAACAAGACTTAAATGTTAACTCTAAAATGTACAAGTACAACTCACGCCAACTTTTATTTTTAATTTTTGGTAAGTTAACATTACAAGTTATTGCATGGGTTAAATTTGATAATATTCTATTCTTGAGGTTGCTTCAAATTGTATTTTTTTTTATTTTAGTAGGTCATAGAACATGAACAAGAATCTAATTGTGCTTCTTCAAAGTTTTCATGGTCTAAGGGCACTCGTGTTGGTTCATTTCAGCCTGCTACATTACGTGTGGATGATTTGGAAGTAAACATGGAGGATGTTCAAAATCAGAACAATGAGGGGCACCTAAGTAATAAGGAAGTAGATCAAGAACTTGATTCGGCTATTTTTACACAAAAAAAAAACTAGGAAGTGCACTTCAATAGTATGGGATTTCTTTGATAGAATTGAAGTTAATGGTGTGGGTAAGGCAAAATGTCGTCACTGTAAGGCTATTTTAACTTGTGCAACTATTGGTGGAACCTTACATCTTAAAAAGCATGTAGATAAGACTTGCCCTAGAAGACATTTGAAGCTTGGGTCAAGAGGGGTCAAGCAACAAAAATTGAGTATAAAGACTCAATCCGACGGCTCAGCAAGTTTAGATATAAAGCAGAATAATGATACGTCATTTGATCAAGAAATTTCAAGGAGGGAATTAGTAAACATGGTGGTGATGCATGAGTATCCGTTGTTAATTGTTGACCATATTGGATTTAGAAGATTTGTATAAAGCCTCAATTCTTCCTTTAAGATGATTTCAAGGAATACTTTGAAGAATGATGTGATGAAGTTGTATCAAAGTGAAAGACACAATCTAAAGGATTTTTTGGATCATAATCTGAGTCAAGTTGCAATCACCACTGACATGTGGACTGCATCCGACCAAAAAAAGGGATACATGGTCGTGGCATCACACTTTATTGATGAAGATTGGAATTTACGAAGTAGAACTTTGAGGTAACTATTTAATTATTATCGTTATATTTTATTAGCTCGATTAAGTGTACTTTTTTAATGATTATTTCATTATTATTTTGAAGGCATTAGATTGTGTGTCCACATACAAAAGGCATTATCTCCAAGGTTTTATTAGATTGTGTGTCTCAATTTGGGCTTGAAATCAAAATCTCTTCTATGTTGGTTGATAATTATAGTACTAATGATGCAATGATGGGAATTTTGTTGAGAAAATTTGAGAAAAAGTCTCTTATACTTTGTGGAGAAATATTACATATGAGGTGTAGTGCTCACATTCTTAACTTGATAGTTAATGATGGATTAAATATGATCAAGATCGGGATTGAAAATATTCGAGATTGTGTCTCATTTTGGACTTTAACTCCCAAAAGGATTAAAAATTTTGAGGATTCATGTCGATATTTGAAGGTCAATACTTCTAAAATGTTAGTTCTTGATTGTAAAACTAGATGGAATTCTACTTATTTGATGCTCCAGAGTGCTTTTCCCTATAAAGATGTGTTAAAAAGGTTGAAACGTTTATATGGTAGACTTAAGTTCGTAGTTCCTAGTGATGATGATTGGGATTTGGCTCATGTTGTATGCGAGAAGTTGGAACTTTTTTATAAGACTACCGTAGTTTTCTCGGGAAGAAATTACCCTACTGCAAATTTATTTTTTCGAAAAGTATGCATTATTAGAATTGCTTTGAGAAGTTGGCTACAAAGTGATGTTGAGGTCATTATTTCTATGGCATCAAAGATGATTGAAAAGTTTGACAAATATTGGTGCGAAATTGATGGAATATTGGCTATTGCTAGTATCTTGGATCCTAGAAACAAAATGGATTGTGTTGAATACTATTTCAGGAGATTATATGATGATGAGGCTCATAATGAATTATATAGGGTTAGAAACATGTTTGATTCTCTCTTGGTTGAATATCAGAAGAAAGTTGTTGATTATTCTAGTGACCTTGGTGGTTCTTCTAAAGCTCCATTGAAAAATTCTCTAAAACGGGTATCACCTCAAACTTCTGTTGATGATGAGGAGGATGAATTTGCTTTAGTTAAGAAAACTAAAGTAAGAAAAGTAAGTGTGAGGTGTGAGTTAGATCATTACTTGGAAAGTGATACATTGCCTGAAAGTGATTGTTTTGATATCCTTAATTTTTGGAAGAACGACCTCAAGTATCCAACTCTACAAAAGATTGCTAGGGATATTCTTGCTATTCCCATTTCTATTGTTGCTTCTGAAAGTGTTTTTAGCATGGGAGGATGGGTTGTAAGTCCCCATCGTTCGAGACTGCATGCAAAAACTGTAGAGGCATTGATGTGTTTACAAAGTTGGATGGTTGAAGACATTAAAGGTATTTTAATCTCTCTTCAATCATAACTTATTGCATATTTTATTTTCAATGAGATAATTTATTATTAATTTGTTTAATATTCTATAAAGGTACATTGGAGAATCCATATGCATGTGCTACAATGATAGAAGATTCGGACACTGAGGATGGAGTAGATGTAATTGACGTTTGTGATATGGTACATAATTATTTAATTTTACTTTAATATTATTATTATATAGAATTTCACCGATTAAAGTTAATATTTATAATCTTATAAATTTTTAGGATATTGACAATGATGAAGAGGATGATTGATGTCAACTTGAAGTCTTGAATTTACCGATGAATCAATGGTCAAGGAGGCAAGGATATATTCTACAAGCTGCAAGCCTGCAACCTTACTATTGTGTTGATTGAAAAATTATTTTTACTTGATTTTTAGTTTGTTGTCGTTTGTATAATTGCATTATGTCGTTGTACTATTTGTATTTGTAAGCAATGACGTACTAGTTACTATCAGACTCAGTATGTCATTGACTTATTGATTATTGTTTAAATTAGCTTGAAATAGATTTGTGTGGATGGTCCGATACTCTAATGTTGAAGACTTGTATAAGTGCATACATAACAAGTGGTTATGTTTCATTTTAGCTTTTGATTTATGGGTTTAGTAGGTAGTTATGTTTAATTTTTTTAATATTTAAATATGATAGTTTAGTAGGTGTACAAAAGACTTACTATTTACAACATGAACTAATAGATTTTTTACACATAAAATAACTGGACCCATTAAGGACCGTTTAGGACCCGATTACCCGACGGACCCGCCGGGTCTGGGTCTGAAATTTTGAGACCCGTTGGGTGTAACACCCCCAAATTTACTACTGAAAAATTTCGTTTAAAATCAAAAGGTTTAGCGGAAGAAAAGGATAAAACTGGAAACTCGGGGGTATTACCGCCACATTTAGTACCAGACCGGTTCACTCCTACCGTTCCAGTACTAAGTGCTAAGGCTATATCCGATCCACCTTTAGTACAAAGTATCAAAAACGCAAGACAACATTTAAAATAAATCCTTAACAAGAGGTAAGTCAAACAGAAGTTAGAATACGATTTAGGATTACAACCCCAGAATATGTTTCTCAAAACAGGAATGTAATACAAAATAAAGCTAAACAAAAATAAATCCCGAAGGATCAATATCCGGATTGCCTACTCACTCAGGTCAAGCCTTCCACCCCAACACAGTATCAATTTGCACAAGGGGTCTGCTCCCCACCATTGGTGGATCATCACAGGACCTATTCAACCAAGGTAGTATCAGTACGGGTCCAATACTGAGTAAGTCCCACTATCCTATCTTATAGGAGAGATATCATCAAGTGCATATTAAATCATGATACAATACGTTGATACACTATTACGCATACTCAAAACCCACATCACAAGTCCTACCATACCCATATAGTAACATATGAAACATGTGCAACATCGTATTGAAACATATAAGGGTGTTATGACTAGAATGTAAAGTAACTCATTATGCACATAAGCAGCATGGGGTAATATAGATAATAAAAGCCGGCTATGGTCCGGGTAGACTCATTCTTTAGATCTCTGGTAAATATAGTCGATTCACGTCATAATCGTTATGAATCCATGAGGATGCGGGAACCCCACTATTATAGCCGGTGTATCGGTCACTTATAGGGAAGAACGCACCTAACCACTATTATATGCCGGTGGATTGGTCTCTAGGGCAGAACGCTCCTGGCCACTATTATGCCGGTGGATCGGTCTGGTCCCAACTCTCATGGTGTTTCATTGTGATTATAATGTATCTTTCCATGATTTGTTTATAAGTCATTTCACACCATAATCTTTGTTAATCCATGCGAGTACGGGAACCCCACTATTATAGCCGGTAGATCGGTCACTTATAGGGCAGAACGCACCTAACCATTATTATATGCCAGTGGATCGGTCTCCAAGGCACAACGCTCCTGGCCACTATTATGCCGGTGAATCGGTCTGGCCCCGACTCTCATGGTGTTCCACTGTAAGTATATAGTATCTTTCCCATGGTTTAATTATAACATACTGTTTGGTTTGTTGAGCTCAAGATCCCCCACTATTATAGCTGGTAGATCGGTCACTTATAGGGCAGAACGCACCTAACCACTATTATACGCCGGTGGATCGGTCTCCAGGGCACCCCGGCACCTGGCCACTATTATGCCGGTGGATCGGTCTAGGCCCAGCTCAACAATCTTACTCTTTAAGTATTAGTATCTTATTCGTGTCTTATCAAAAAGCTTTCTACCCTTGACATGCATATCAACTACCCTCTACTTCTTTCCTCCCTAGGGGGCCCGTCCCATATCTTGAGACTCCTGCGCCCCTTATCACACCCCGATGTCCATCCCCTCTTACTCTTATACATAAGGAAACGTAGTAAGGGCACACTCTCCCGAGAATGTGGGCTAACCCTAACACAACGATATTGGTCTCGCATGTCCTCACCCCTCTAGGGCTCCTCCTTGGAAAACCCTAATTTGGGCCTACATGGCCCAACTCCTTCTTACTCATCCTAACTTTACTTTGTTCCTTGTCTCGCATCCCGTCTCTACTAAAAAATTCCCAAAATATATCCCTTTATTCCCCGACTCCACATGTGACCGCCAAACCCTAGTTGGCCACACCAAACCCTAGCACCTTACTTCCTCCCCAAGTAACCTCCCCTCTTTGCCCCAAAACCTCTTCTCTCATTTAGAAACCCGTACTCATCCTTCATACAAGTGGACTCTCACTCTCAACCCCATACTCCATCTTTCCTTGATCATTTTTACCCTTGTACTCTTCAAATTGCTCATTTCCTCCCAAAAACCCTAATTGGGTCCCTTAGACACCCTTACATCGACCCACGCGAAATTTCGCACCCAAGTCTCCAATGGACCCGTAACTTTGACATTATCCTATGTACTTCTTCACTCAACTTTCCTCACGTAAGATTCATTCCCATGCATAATTTAAACACCATGCAGACTCTCCAACCCCCACTTACACCCAAAACCCTAATAAGGTCGCTTATACACCAACTCACGTACTATTTTTTATACCAAGTTCCCAATCACTCCAAGACTCTCCCAATCTCTTACTTACAACCCAAATCAACTTGTCACACGTAAGGATCATGCCCATGCAAGGTCTAGTCCCCCCATGCAAATTTCCCAAACGTCCACTTCCCCGTTGTTCTTTTATTATCATTTCATGCTACCCAAAACCCTAGCATGCATGTCTTAGAGGGCCATAACAAGTCACATCATCAACATCAACATCAACATGAAACATGGAACATGTCATACACGTATAATATAAGGCACACACAACATACCTCATGATCCACGCTGTGCTATACAAAATAGGTTATTCATAACACATGCATAATACACATCAACATGGCATGCTCATCATTCACCCACACATTACATCACACATAGCACAAGGCCATAACATTCGTCCTTACTAAACACCCATAAGTAGAGGTAAGTAGAGACTTACCTGGATCCGAAGCTAGCTAAGCGAGATAAGAGGGAGAGAGATATCACTAGTTCGAGGATCCATAAGAAAGCTTTCCTAGATTCGATAGAAATCGAAAACTAAATTAGAAACTATTCTATCAATCAATAATTCACATATTCTAATTAAATAAGCACAAACAACCCAAATGATCTTTCTTAGAAAACGTGTTCAAAACTTAAAACTTAAAAGCATAGCTTTATTAACATTTAAGGTTAAAACTAAATCAAAACGGATTAATACAAACATCACTTGAGACATTTCAACTTAATTTGGAAAGCCCGAGAAAGAATAATCGATCATAAGTTAATTTATCGAAAATAACTTATTTATTAGGTTTTACAACTAAATAGGTAACCTAACCATTTACATAGAACCTAATCCAAACCGATTAGGTTAAAACAGAATTTAAATGATTTAAAACCCAAAGATAGAATTCGATTAGATAAAATACACATAACCAAAATCAATTTTTTAAAATCATCCTCGAAAATTAGGGTTTTAAAACCCACGACACAACCTCAAGTAATTCAATTCAATTAATTCTAATTAAAGGTATTAGAATACAATTAGGATCATTTCAACTATTTTTATAAACTTAATTTTAGCAAAGCAACTATAGAAATAACCAATTTCATAATCTCACTTAAAATCTAGGGTTTTAGGCCCGAAAATACAATTCGGTTGAATTCCATTAATTCACTCAAATTGAATGTTTAGAAATGCAATTAACATATTTTATAACATATCAAATAATCAATTGCTCAAAACCAATAAAATAAATACACAATTTAGCACAATTAGGATTTTTGAGCCGATAACGCAAATCCGATTAGTTCTTGCCAAAACATATAAATTGATGGTTCGAAAATGTAATTAATCATATTCTAATTTAATTTATATAGTCAATTAAATAAAATCACCCAATTACACAATCCGATTTAAACCCGCGGGAGTTTTGACCTAAAAATCCAATTCCGATCAATTACGCACAATTTTCCCAAATCAACACTGCCAATATAAAATTGAATACATTTTAAACGATATTATAAAATCAATTGAGCGGGACGGCTCAATTATACGACCCAATTTCATTACACCCAAAATTTGACCTAGAAATCAAATTCCGATAAAACCTACATAAATTTCTCAAATTGACGGTTCCAAAATGAAATTGGATACATTTTAAAATATAATGTATAATAAATTTATTAAAAATAGCTAAAACGGGCGAATCCGAAAAATTCGGGCATAACCCAGCCAAAAATCTAATTTTTCCAAAATCTCAACATAACCATACAATTAACCTATCTAAATCAATCTTACAGCACATATATACATAATCAAACAATCAATTTAGCTTTTTACAAGTTAAATCACATTCAATTAATCAAATTCATATTAGGGTTTTCAGAAAATTATACCAAACAAAAAATCGACAAATCAAGGTAGGTGAAGGCCGGGAAAGATGTGTCGGAGGTTGAGGATGGCTCGCCGGTCATCACCCGAGCTCGTCGTGGCCGGACGACTGCGTGAGCTGCGCGGCTCGTCGCTGCCCCGCTGCAGTTCGATGCTGGTACTGCTGTCGCCCGCTGCTGCTGTGGCTATTGTGTGCGGTTGCTCGTGGTTGGTGGCGGTCGGCTGTATCTGCCAATGGTCGACGAAGGAGGAGGGAGGTGCTGGGGAGGAGGCGGATGGCTAGGGTTGCGAAACAGGGGCAGGGAGTCGGGGAACAGGGAAAATAGAAGAGAAGGGAGAGAAGAGAGAAAAGGAAAGAAGTGGGGGGGGGTTTCGACCGGTGGGGGTGCTGCGGTTTTTTTTTGTTTTTTTACAAATACAAGTATAAAATAAACTACTAAATATTTAAAATTATTATTGGAAGATTTTATCTAAAATTCATTAAACAAAAATTATTTTGTAAGGTTTTGAAAGGTTAAAATTAATAAAAGAACTATATAAAGAATTTCAAAAATATTTTTGGAAGAATTTACCAACAAACATAAAAATTTGTATTATTTATGGAAATATATTATAAAACCTCAAAAAATTATTTAAAATCATATAATAAAATATTTAAGTTAAATTCTAATGAACCGAGACTAATTTAAATAATTTCTGAAATCGATTTTACGCAAACCAAAAAGCGTAAAACGGAAGAAAATTAATTCGGGAAAGAAATTCATAAATAATCTCCGAAAAACCTTTTTAATTTAAAACTTTCCGAAAATATTAACGATTACCAAAAAAGAATAAATTTAAAGTCAGAAATATTTCCTACGGATAAAATTATTAAAATAAATTTGACTATTTAAACATAAATTCTATAATTTAAATAATATATTTCGTTAACAAAATATAACTCCAAAATAAAGTCGTAATCACACGATAAAGTTATAATAGAAAACGAATCTAAAATATTAAAAATCAAAACGCGAGAATAAACGAGAATACATATTTTTAACTAAAAATCGAAATCATAAGAATATAATAAAATAATGGTCGTGAACGAATTTATCTAAAATGGTTCACAATGACAACGATTAATTAATTTCAAATATGAATTCGAAAATGTCGATAAATCCATAAAACGAATCAAAATTGAAATAATTAAATATTTGCATCAAATTTCGCTAATAAAATCATTAGGCTTAATAAAATTAGGTTTCAAAAATACGGGATATTACATTGGGTCTAGACCGGGTTTGGATCTTCTATTATAAACAAGTCTGGGTCTGGATCTCGTTAGACCTGACCCAGACTTGACCCATTGCCATCTCTAGTGTTGAGTGATGGTTGATGAATGAATAAGACATTAATGTGTGAAGTGAAAGATCACATATGTCATGACAAGTGATTTTGAGTGTTTGAAATTACTAAAATAAGTGTCTAGTTATGTCAGAAACGAAGGACTCTAGTATATTCTATATTAGTTTGATCTAGTGGGTTATATTAGGGTATGCGTACATAATGATTAGATGTTTACTAGTGGCTCAAGTGTGTTATATACTTAACGTAAGATCATTACTGATATCAACTATCTTTCACCCATCTATGGGAGAGAGATGAGATTTTATGATGCAATGGTTCCACAATCTCAATGTAACTAAGTAAATGAAATATTGTGATCACCTAATGTTGAACCCTAATATGGTTTTCTTCTGAGATATCTCATATCATGAGCACATGTGCATGTATAATATCTATATTGTCATATAATATTGTGTGTTGTGCATGTCTTAGTCTATTGATGTATATTATTACCTTACTCAATACGTAGTGTATTGATCATTCTTTTTATAGGTGTTATTCATTCCCATGAGTAGATTCTACATTATTTTTTCAGCATATGTTGATTTAATGCTTTTGTCATGCTTAGCTACAATAAGTGTTTTATAGGTTAGTTCAAGCACATGTTATCAAGATATCTTTCTTTGTGGACTTTTAGTCATTTATTTTCTGTTTTGTAATCTTATATTGTAACATCCCCAAAATTTATAGTTAAAAAATTTTGTTTGTTATAAAAAATCATGTACTAAAAATGAGGGGTGCTGCTTCTATGATCAGTATAAGATTGACTCATGGCCAGTCACATACTAACCAGATGGCTAAATGTACAAAGATAATTAACAATGATAATTAAAAACCATAACAATTCAACATTAATTAATGAAATCAGAGTACGCAAATGTTGATGTTAATACATAATTGAAATAAAGTATAAAACAACACCCCGCTATGGGGGAATAAAAATGATAGAAGCATTAGAAAATAACAAGTCTGGAGAACACCCTCTCTAGCCCCACTTCAGGTACATCAGATCATCACATGGCTTCAACCAATTCATCACATGCATCAAAGTCAGCAAGGGCCTCATCACCTACCTACACAGACTCAGGATAAGCCACTGCTCGTGGGAATGAGTAACACTCATGATAAGAGTGATCAGTATGCTATGTATTGAATAAGGTAACCATATAGCTAAGATAGGGCATATTGTATAAAAAACAAATAATGCAAGCAATAAGTTAATTAGATTAATCACCACTATTAGAATTTAAGCCATTAGTTCCATCTTTACACATCTCTCGAATTATACCTACGTGAGTATGGGAACCCCATTATTATAGTCGGTGGAATGATCTCTAGGGCAAAATGCTTCTAGACAATATTATAACCGGTGGAATGGAAATCATCCTAAATCTGGCCCAACCCACGTGGTGTTCCGTTGTAAGTGATTAGTATCTTTTCCATGATTTATTATCATCCAAGGTTTGGTTTATCGAGCTTGAAACCTCCACTATTATAGCCGATGGAATAAAAATACTACTCTAGGACAAAACGCACCTAGCCACTATTATAGTAGCTGTTGAATTAGCTGCGTGAGTAAGGTTGGGGGGTTGATCGGTAGAAAAAGAAGAAGAAGAGAGAAATGAGGGAGTATGAAGGGTATTTATAAGGGAAATGTCTAGGGAAAGTGGATAAGGGAGGGAAGAAGATAAGGGGAGGGGTGATTAATTGCCGACCAGCATACACGACAGTGTAGGGGACAGAGGTAGGGTCTTGTAGGGGTGCAAGGGAGTAGGTGGGGCTGTGGGGGTGGTATGACTTATGAGGGAGGGGACCATGTAGGGAAGTGCTTGCTCTACGCCCTAAAAGTCTAAATGAGGAAAGGAGGAGGGGACAGAGAGAGGCAGAGCTATGAAGCAGCCATACCCAATAGCTACTATGGGGGGGGGGGAAGGAAGAAGACAAGGTCATAAAGGGAAAGAAGGAGAAAAGGGAAAAGAGAGGGGAGCGAGGTGCGCCCAGGCGCAGGGGATGGAGAAAGGAAAAAAAAGGAAAGTTGGGCCAGGGGAAGGAAGTAAAGAAAGGAGGGGGGAAGGGGGAAAAAAGAAAAATAGGGTGGTAGGGTAGTTTGGGATTTTTTTGAGTTTTAGGAATAATTAAAATTATTAATAATAATAAAATATTTTTTTTTGTTAATTTAAAAATTATTATTATGATTTACTTAGACTTTATTTTAGTTTAGCAAATAAATTTAACCTCCACTAATTAGATCTCTATATCATTTTTCTTCTTTTATGGCCATAATAATAATAATTATTATATTATTATTTTATTAGAAATAGCATATATAACTAAACCTTATCTAATAATTATTTTTTTTATTTTTAAATCCTAAAATAAAGCCTTAGGATATTACATATATATTTTAGGGATCAAATGCTTTCCACACCTGATATCTTGGCATGAGTTATTTTTTAGTCTTGCAACTAACATAGATTAGGTATAGGGAATACCCTTTTTTTTATGTTGGATATGACATAATACCCAATATTTTATTATTAGTACTTTCGCAAAAATAAGAAATGTTATAATGTTACACCTTTTTTCTCTCATCTTCTACCTTATTATTACTATCACTTTCGTCATACATCTTGTGTATTTCACATGTTGCCAATTGGGGTTTGTTGCTTATGTTGAATGCTGCAAGTTATTGCACCATTACCACCTCTCTTTTATTGACTTCTAGGAATTGTTAATAGATAGGCTGAATATAATTAGATTTTTTAGTTATATATGCAATCAATTTATGAAAAAAATACTTATTGTTTGTGAAGGAAATAGTTCAGGGAATTGTTTCATCTTCTTGTAACTGTAACACCCCCAAAATTTACACATTTTTTTAAAACAATACTTATAAATTTAAACCGTAAATTTTGGGAATGCTACCTCCACATTTAGTACCAAATTGGTTCACTTCTGCTGTTCTATTACCAAGTGCTAAGGCTAAGAAAAACACTACATATAACATCATTAATAATCCAAATTCATAAATACGGAAATCAGAGTATGCATAAGTCTTTATATAATCCAAAATATGAGAGTTAGTTTTTCAGGAAAAAGAGATAACTACAATAATAAAATTGTTTTTGAAGTGTTAATCATAAATCATAAATAAAGAAAATATGAATAATAATCTCAAATGGAAAACGTTCACGCCACTCTAGGACCTGACATGGCTATTATGAATTTATGGTGATGCCCTTTGGACTTACAAATGCTCCTGTAGTGTTCATGGATCTAATGACAAGGATATTTCGACCTTTCCTCGACTAGTTTGTGGTGGTATTTATTGATGATATTTTGGTGTATTCCTGGGGAAATGAGGAGCACGAGCAGCATCTACCCACCATTTTGAGCACATTGAGAGAACATCATCTATATGTTAAGCTATCGAAGTGCGGGTTTTGGTTCCAAGAGGTAGCCATCCTTGGTCACATTGTATTGGCTAAGGGAATGGCTATAGACCCAGCTAAGATTGTGGCCATCACAGAGTGGAAGCCCCTACCAACATATCAGAGATTCGGAGTTTTCTGGGTTTGGCTGGATATTACAGACGATTTGTGCAGAACTTTTCTAAGATAGCCAAACAATTGAATAATCTCCTGAAGAAGACTATGAAGTTCTAGTGGGATGAGGCTTATGAAGAGGCTTTTCGAGAGCTGAAGACAAGGTTTACCACTACACTGGTGTTGACTTTACCCAAGGGGACTGAGGAGTTTGAGGTTTACAGCGATGCATCCAAGCATGGGTTGGGATGCGTGTTAATGCAGAAGGGTAAAGTGGTAGTTTATACCTCACAACAACTAAAGAAACATGAGAAAAATTATCTCACACATGATCTTGAGTTAGCTGCTATTGTGTTCGCTTTGAAGATTTAGAGGCATTATCTGTATGCGACAAAGTATAAATTCTTTATAGATCACAAGAGTCTCGAGTATATCTTCACATAGAAGGAGATCACCTTGAGGTAGAGAAGATGGCTGGAATTGGTAAAGGATTATGACATTGAGTTAACCTACCATGAGGGTAAGGCTAATGTACTTCTGCAGCTGAGAAATGTGGAACATGTTATGTACTCGTGCCAATTTTGAACGAAGAGCCAATCTGTAAGCAACTTCACCCACCCGCTCCAATATCTCATAAGGACCAATATACCTAGGGCTCAACTTGCCTTTCCTTCCGAACCTTTGCACCCCTTTGGTAGGTGAAACCCTCAGCAATACTTTATCTCTAGGCTCCATATCTCCTTCCCTACGCCTCTGATCGACATAACTCTTTTGTCGGCTCTGAGTTGCTTTCATTCGATCCTGGATCTATCAAACCTAACAAGTCATATCTTCGATCATTTCTAGTCCCAACATGATCATCTCACTGATGCCACTCCAACACAAAGGAGTTCTACACTTCCATCCATACAACGCTTCGAAGGGAGCCATCCTAATGCTGGCATGATAATTGTTATTATATGAAAACTCCACCAGATGCAAGCGCTCCTCCCAACATCCCTGGAAATCCAGTACATAGGCCCTCAACATATCCTCTAAGGTCTGAATAGTCCACTCTATCTGTCCATCTGTGGCAAGGTGAAAAGTTGTACTCATCTTCAATTTGGTCCCCAAAACTTCCTACAGCTTCCCCCAAAAGTGAGAGCCGAACCTCGAATCTCAATCCGAAACAATATACTTTGGAACCCCATGACGACTAACCACGGACTTCATATAAGTGCTCACCAATTGCTCCATACTCCATGTGGACTTCATAGGAATAAATACGGCTGACTTGGTTAATCTATCAACAATAACCCAAATAGTATCATAGCCGCTTCAGGTCCTTGGTACCCACTCATAAAGTCCATAGAAATGGAGTCTCATTTCCATCTCAACACCTCCCAAGACTGAAGTAATCTCGCTGGTCTCCGACGTTTCATCTTGACCTTCTGGCTCACAAGACACTGAGCTTCATTTGTGGCCACTAATACACCTTCTTGAGGTCCTTGTATAACTTAGATCCTCCTGGGTGAACCGAATAGGGAGCCTGATGTCCTTCCTCAATAATACGACGCTTAATCTCCGGACAACTCTATGGCACACACCAACGACCCCTGAATCGAATATTGCAATCCTCACGGACTCTGAACCCCTCTACTTTGCCTTCCCACATCTTTTGTCGAATCCTCTCCAACTTAACATCTCCAACCCGGCCAGCTCGGATCTCTTAGAATATAGTCGGAGTGAGCATCAGGCCATTCATACGGGCTTCGAGGTCTCCCTGCTGAATCATCTCGATATCCAAATCTAATAATCCCCTTATCGTCCGATCAACAACCACATGACATAGCGTAGAATGTGCAATCTTCCTACTCATAGCATCAGCAACCACGTTAGCCTTACCCTCATGGTAGGTCAACTCAATGTCATAATCCTTTACCAGCTCCAACCATCTTCTCTACCTCAAGTTGAGCTCCTTCTGCGTGAAGATATACTTGAGACTCTTGTGATCTATAAAGAATTTATACTTTGCCCCATACAGATAATGCCTCCAAATCTTTAAAACAAACACAATAGTAGCTAACTCAAGATCATGCATAGGATAATTTTGCTTATGTTTCTTCAGTTGTCGTGAGGCATAAGCTACCACTTTACCCTTCTGCATTAACACACATCCCAACCCATGCTTGGATGCATCGCTGTAAACCTCAAACTCCTCGGTCCCCTCGGGTAAAGTCTACACCGATGTAGTGGTCAACCTTTTCTTCAGCTCTTAAAAAGCCTCTTCACAAGCCTCATCCCATATGAACTTCATAGTCTTCTTCAGGAGATTAGTTAATGATCTGGCTATCTTGGAAAAGTTTTACACAAATCGTTTGTAATATCCAGCCAAACCCAGAAAACTCCGAATCTCTGATATGTTGGTAGGGGGCTTCCACTCTGTGATGGCCACAATCTTAGCTGGGTCCACAACCACTCCCTTAGCCAATACAATGTGACCAAGGATGGCTACCTCCTGGAACCAAAACCCGCACTTCGATCTTAGCATATAGATGATGTTCTCTTAATGTGCTCAAAATGGTGGGTAGATGTTTCTTGTGCTCCTCATTTCCCTGGGAATACACCAGAATATCATCAATAAATACCACCACAAATGGGTCGAGGAAAGGTTGAAATATCATTGTCATCAGATCCATGAACACTGTAGGAGCATTTATAAGTCCAGAGGGCATCATTGTAAATTCATAATGCCCATATCGGGTCCGGAATGCAGTCTTCATAATGTTAACATCAACGATCCTCAACTGGTGGTACCCGGATCTCAAATCAATCTTGGAAAACACTGTAGCACCCTTTAGCTGGTCAAATAGATCATCTATTCTCGGAAGCGGATACCAGTTCTTCACCATCAACTGATTCAACCCCTGGTAGTCAATGTAGAGACGGAGACTACCATCCTTCTTCTTCACAAACAATGTTGATGCTTCCCACAGTGATACACTCGGCTGGATGTACCCATGCTCTAATAATTTCTCTAGTTGGGCCTTCAACTCTTTCAATTCAACTGGTGCCATTATGTAAGGAGCCTTGGAAACAGGCTTAGCTCCCGACACTAACTTGATCTTAAAGTCAATTTCTAGAACAAGAGGCATGCCTGGTGTTTCTTTTGGAAACACGTCCAAAAATTCTTTAACTACCGGAATACTATCCAATGTTGTCACATCTCTATTCAGCTGCTGCACACTGCATAAATATAAAGGATACCCCTTCTAGATCAAAGCATGCAATGTAATCACTAACACTACCTTAGTGGTTGGCTTGGGCTATGAAATATCCGAAAATTCTAATTCTCAAAATTATGGCCAAATAAGGATTTATTAGGAAAATTATTTATATAAATTATTTTATTAAAATTAAGAGATTTATTTAAGGTAAATTAGGAGGAAAATAATAAAGAACTTAATTGAAAAAAATTGGGTATTTTTCTAATTAACATGGAAGTTAAGGAAATTTATCTAAAATAACCTAAATTAAGCTAAAAAGGAATTAATTATTATTTTCTAAATATTGTTATTCTAAATAACCCAAAAATATTCTAAATAATTTATGCAAAATCCAAAACCATAAAAAAAAACCCTTTCCCTTTTTCTTCGTTTTCCTTTTCTTCCTTTTCTTTTTCCTTTCTTCTTCCCCGCCAGTTGGGCCTCGCCCGGCCCAACTTTCCCTTTTCCCTCCCTTCTCCTTCCCCCGTGGCCCAGTGCGTCTAGCCCACATCTTAGGGTGCGATGCAGAGTTTTTCCCTAATATCCTCTGAAATGCCGCGTTTCAATTAGTAACCAGTAACCGTTGCTGACCGGCTGGTTCTCCCCCTCCTTTCTTTTTCCTTGGACCGTCGGTCCACCCCTTTCCCTTTTCTTCTTCCTCCTGATTGACCGTACCCTAACCCTGCGACCCTGCACCTGCTGGCAACCACCTACACTGGCCGGCCATCCTGCCCTTCCCTCTCCCGTCGTTTTCTTTCACAGATTTGACCCCAACTGACCCTTTTCCCCTCTCTCGAGCAACCTTCCCCTTTCCCTTTTCCTCTTCCCTCGACCTTACTGCCCTGCCATGGTAGCACCGCCTCGACTGCCGCCACCGGCCGGCCTGCCTAGCACCTGAACACCCTTGTCTTCTTCCCCTTGGCCTTGCCCAACCAATTGACCTATATATACCCCATAGCCTACCTTAATTCGAGATTTTGGACCTCGAAAACCCTAGAGTCAGCCGCCTCATTGCCACCTCGTTAGACGAGCTGTCCACCGCCGCCACCTATCGTCGACGGCCAAAACACCCCCAAAACTACTCCTTGCACCACCCCCTACCTAACCAAACCCTCATCGTCCCTTGATTTCCCCTGCACAAGCCACCCCGGCTGTGCAAAGTCGCCCTCCCCAAATAACCAACTTCAGCCCCTTCCACCCTTCGCACCGCCACCGCCGTCAATTCCGCTACCACCAACGCCACCTCTAACCTCCAAAATCACCAGGGGAGCCTCCTCTACCTCCCCACACCTCCCTTTATTCCTCCTCCCTTCCTTATCCTCCTCCCTCATTTCTCCTTCTTCCTCTACCTCAAACTCCCACAATAGCCGCCGCCATGCGCCGCCGCCGGTGCCACCACTGCCACCACTGCCTTAGGTGGTTCTCCAAACTCTCCCAACCCTTAAACTTACTTTATACAAATATTAATTATTTAATAATATTAATGGTATTATCTATATTATTATTATTATTATTATCATCATCATTATCTTGTTAGTATTGTTAATACTAACTTTATCCATTGTCACTTTTATTATTAAAATAAGTGTTTGGACCCTCATATTATTATTATTATTATTATTATTATTATTTTGGTTACTATATTATGGTTATTATCATTATTATTACTATGCTTAACGTTATTACTATTATCATTATTATTTTATTTATTACTATTATTATTATCATTATTACTTTATCATTATTACTATTAATATTGTTATTATTATTATTATTATTATTATTATTATTATTATTATTACTATTGTGGTTACTGTTGTGGTTGGCGTTGTTAATAATATTACTATTATTCTTATTATTATTAAGGTTATTGAAATCGAAGTTGGCATGTTTTCCCCTTTTGTTACTATAGAAGGAGAATATCCAACCTTAGTATCATTACTATTATTATTATTCAACTTTGCCAATATTGTTCCTAATGCCCTTGTTACTAGAATTATTACTATGGTATCATTATTAGTTATTACTAGTACTATTGTTATTATTTTGTTAATATTATCATGACAAAAACATTCGAACCCCTTATATTATTATTATTCCAAACATAACTAATATCATTACTATCTTTAATAACATTAATACTTTGTTAGTAATACTAATATTATATTATTATCTTATCCCTAAAAACATTATTAGCCTTAGCCTTAAAAATAATAGGGGTTCTATTTCTAGGAGCATTGGTATTACTATTATTATTATTATAATTACTATTTTATTGTAACAAGTATTAGTACTATCATTAGAAGAAATAAAGCTATTAGGTTTGATGAGACAAATATAGTTATGAATAATAACATAAGTATATTTTGACTAGTAATAACTAGTAGGCTAACTAGATGGTAAAAACCCTAGTTTTCACTTATAAAACTCCGTGTAATAATAAAAAACCTAATCTTAGACTAAAATAAAAAGTAATAGTATTTTCGGGTAGAAGGGAACTAACCATTAGTCTTATCCTCCTATAGGTGAATCGAGCCAAAGTCCCAAGGAGTTGTAGGAGCGTGCTCCAAGCCCGGCTTCACTTTAGGTAAGGACGTAACTAAGGCCTTTTGTGTGTCTATATGCATTATGTGCTTCGCATGCTACGTACCCTATGTTTATCATTATTAATTATGTCGTGTGTGGCATGACATGGAGTTGAAGTATGTGTGGTGTATTTACATGGCATGTGTATTATGTATATGTGATGATATGTGTCGTTATCCTATAAAACGTGCATGTGAGGGAGTTGATGTGCTTTATGTGAGAGAAAGGTTTAAAAAGGAGGATGGGGAAAGAGATTGACTAAGGGAGGTGAGTCGACCTAATTATTTTAATGATCTATGAGTGGTAGAATAAAATGAAGAATTCTAGGGTTTATATGGGAGATTCTAATTTATGATTTTATGTGGAAGAATCTATCTTATGATCTTGTATAGAAGAATCTAATTTGTGGTTATGAATGGGGGAATCTAATCAATTGTATTATATGGACAAATGTTTGGGTTTTATATGGTTTGAATCTAGGGTTTGGTATGGATGGGTCTTTGGTTTTGTGTGGAATGAATTTAGGGTTTTGTGTGACAAAATCTAGGGTTTGCATGGTGGTATTAGGGTTTGTATGGTGGTATTAATGGTTACATGGTGGTATTAATGGCTGTATGGTGGTATTAGGGTTTGCATGGTGGTATTAATGGCGGTATGGTGGTATTAGGGTTTGCATGGTGGTATTATGGTTTGTATGGTGGTATTAATGGTTGTATGGTGGTATTAGGGTTTGCATGGTGGAGTTAGGGTTTTACATGGGAGTTAATGATTGTATGGGATTTAGGGTTTGTGTGAAAAGTTTGAGAGGCTGCATGGGATATGTAAAGTTTGCATGGGAGCAAAATTTACGTATGAAAGGTTGATTTGGGAGGTAAGGAAGGTAATGCAAGTATTATTTGGGTGTTTGAACTGTTGGATGGAAAATAGTACGTGAAGTATTATAAGGGTATGGAGGAGCCAGAATTAGGGTTTGGAGTGATTAACTCTGGGTCGTTGTGATTAAGTAGGGTTGGAGTAGCTAATTGTGATTTGTTGTGGTTAATTAAGGGTTGGGATGGATAATTATGGTTGTTATGGTAAAATAGGGTTTGGAGTGGTCAACCACGGTTTGGTGCGGACAATTAGGGTTGGTTATGGCTGCTTAGAGTTTTTGTGTTATCATGTGTACTTATTGATTAAAGTGTAATTATGATTGTGGAATTTTATTATTTGTGAGGTGTGAAGTATAAAGAGAATGATTCGTACATGTCCATGGTGAGAAATTTTGAATAAGATACTTAAGACATTAATCACGTAAAGTGGAAGATGTTGAGCCGGACCCAGATCGGTCTACCGGCAAATAATAGTGGCAGGGTATGTTACTCTCATGGCCAGTCCACCGGCTATAATAGTGGCCGGGCATGTGCCCTCGTGACCGTTCCACCGGCTATAATAGTGGGGGATCCCATGCTCAACAAACCGATAATAATAATGATAAGACATGGGAAAGATACGAATATTTACAGTGGAATACCTTGTGAGTCGGGGCCAGACCAATCCACCGGCAAATAATAGTAGCAGGGTATGTTACCTTCGTGACCGGTCCACTGACTATAACAATTGCAGGGCATGACCCTCATGACCGTTCCACCGGCTATAATAGTGGTGTTCCCGCGCTCACATGGATTGCTAAAGACTATGATGTGAATTGATTACAATTATCAGAGATCTGATGAAAAAGTTATCTGATTCATAACTGGTATTGTTTATCTGTGTTATTGCATGCTATCTACGTAATTATGCTATGTCTGCTATGTCATGTATCTCTGTGCATGTGGGCCTTAGTGCGTCTATTACCTTACTCAGTACGTAGCGTATTGATCACCCGTTTTATGGGTGCTGCTCATTCCCACGAGCAGAAGATCCATTTGAGCTTGTGTAGGTAGGGGATGAAGTCTTCGATGCCTATGACACTTACGAAGCATCAAATGGGGCTGAGTGTTGAGCCTAAACCTAACTTGGGGATCGAGAGCTACTCGCCCGCACTCTGATTTCTGTATGACTTGTGTGTTATTAATGATTCGTGTTTAATATTAACTTTATTTAACCTTAGCACTTAGTACTGGAATGGTAGGAGTGAACAGATCTGGTACTAAGTGTGGCGGTAATGCCCCTGAGTTTACGGTTTTATCTTTTCGCTTCCGCTAAATTCTTTTAATTAAACGAAATTTTTCAGTAGTAAATTTGGGGGTGTTACAGGCTAAGTCTTCCAGTATGAAACCCTAATCCCCTTCGAGAATCACAAAATCACCTGCTCTTCGGCACAATCAATGACCGCTTTGTACCTCCCCAACATATCCATGCCCAGAATTACATCAAAATCTTTTAAATCCATACTGACCAGATCTACAAGGAAGTCTACACCTCCTATATCTAAGGCCACGTCAGAAAACATCCAACTACACTCTATCCTGTCACGCAACGGAAGCATAATAGATTGCTCTACTCTAGTAGATGGTGACAATCCAACCTTAGCGGCAAATGCAAAGGAAATGAAAGACAACGTGCCACTCGAATCAAATAGAACATATGCTGGCAATGAATAAATGGTGAACATACCAGTAATGATATCCAGCTGTCAGTTTGCCTCGGCCTGACTGATGACGTTCAGGTGCCCTCCTGACTAACCTCCCTTTTGAGGATGAGGCCTAGATCCCTGTGGTCTTCCCCTGTCTCTTGAATCGGGGCACCAGATAAAGCAGGTGCTCTCTGATAGTACTACTGGGATAAGTTCTGACGGTGCCACTAATAGGCCTACTATTGGGGTATGAGAGCTCCCCCCTGCTGAAATGATCGGGATTGACTCTGCTGAAAACAAGGGGGCCTCTAACACTCTATCCTCCTGTGCCCCAACTTCCCACAGTTCTGGCAAGTTACCAACTTGGCGTTGCAGTCTCTACCTGGGTGGTTTCAGTTGTACCTCCTGCAAACTATTCCTCTTAGGGGTCATTGGCCTCTGTTGTGAGCTCTCGGTGGGGGCCTCCTAGAATCTCAAAACCTGGGCTGGGTCCTACTTCCCGAACTCTGTCCCTCGGGCTTCCTCTTTCCCAAGATGGCGGCCTGCTCGTGGACCAATGTGTCTGCTATGCAAGCACACTCATACAAGGACGCTAAATCTGTAGAAGGAACGACACCCATCATATGGAAGATGCTGAAGTTCAGTCCCTACTCAAATTGGAACACCACCATGGACTCGCTGGCGGCGATCCCTGGAGCAAATCAGAGCATTTCTGTGAAGCGGGCATAATACTAGCGAACTGTCATGGGCCCCTATATTAGTTGCATAAACTCCCAAAGCTTGTCCCTCCTGAGGCTCTTGGGATAAAACTTGGTGCAAATGGCGATCTTAAACGCCTCCCACAAAGTTGGAGGACCGTTCTAGACTTGATGCTCCTCCCACCAGGCGTCTACTATGCCCTAAAGGAAGAAGGTTGCGATGCTAGGCCGTCGGTTTGGTGGGCAATCCAAGGCCTCAAATGTATGGTCCAGGTCCCTTATCCATCCTTCTAAAACTATCGGGTCCTCCTTGCCCTAATACATCAGAGGGTGATGCCTAGTAACCCTCCTAAGCCAATCTTCCCTAGCGTTTTGAGAGAGTTGGGTGAACTCCAAGAAGGCGTTGATGGCCTCCTCTAACCGATTAATTCTTCTATTGTTTGCCATCTAGCTGCACAAAAAGAACACTTTAGAAACAAACCCACTGGTTCAAAATTATATTAACAAAATTTCCTATTTCTAGGAGAAAACCCTAATCTAGCCTTGTGCTCCTCACCGTGGTCGGCTTCCAAAACTTAAAATAGAAAGGGTTTTTAATTAGAGAGGAAATTCTTTTCAAAATTGAAATAAACTTTCCAAAATCAATTTCATTTTCCGAAAATGAGCGTGGTCAACAAGACCAACTGCTCTGATACCAACTTGTAACACCCCAAATTTTATACATTTTTTTTAAAACAATACTTATAAATGAAACTGTAAATTCTTGGGATGTTACCTCCATACTTAGTACCAGACCGATTCACTCCTACCGTTTCGGTACCAAGTTCTAAGGCTAAGAAAACTCTACATATAACATCATTAATAATCCAAATTCATAAATAAGAAAATCAGAGTAAACATAAGTCTTTATATAATTCAAAATACTAGCTATTGTTTTTTAGAGAATAAATTAACAACATTAATAAAATTGTTTCTACAAACTCAAACATAATAAAAAGGTAACATGAATAATAATCTCAAAAGGAAAATGGCCACGCTACTCTAGGACTCGATCCAACCCACAATTACTCGGCCCCACCTTATGTCCCATAGACATCAATAGCATAGAAATAAGCATCTCCTACCCGCAACAGGTCAGATGGGCCTTCTTTTCGTGAGAATGAGCAGCACCCATCAAACGGGTGATCAGTATGCTACGTACTGAGTAAGGTAACTGAGCACTAAGGTCAGGATACAAAATTCACACAACCAATACATAATAATAAGGGAGCATAGAACTCAATCATAATAGCACAAGATAAAATAAATGCTTAGGTGAAATACCATGATTCAATATAGATCAGATTATTTACTTCATCAAACCTTTATCGAATTTATTTTCACACCATGCTCTTTATCAAGTCCATAGGGGTATGGGAACCCCACTATTCTTGCTGATGGATCGGTCTCCAGGGCAATTTTGGCTCCTGGCCACTATTCTAGCCAGTGGATCGGTTACTTAGGGTACATGCCCTACCACTATTATATGTCGGTGGATCGGTCTGGCCCCTTCTCGCATGGCGTTCCATTGTAAGTCATTAGTGCCTTCCCACATCTTAACAACATATATGATTTGGTTTATTAAGCTTGGGATCCCCCACTATTTTAGCTGGTGGACCGGTCACTAGGGTAACATACCCTACCACTATTATATGCCGATAGATCGGTCGCCAGGCTACTGTAGTACCTGGCCACTATTATGTTGGTGGATCGGTTTGGGCCCGGCTCAAAATTTTCTACTTTACATAATTAATGTTTTAAGTGTTGTATTCAGAAACCCCCCCAAGACATGCAAGTCAGACTCCTACCATGCTTACTCTTCAACTCAAGTTAACCACTCCAACCCTAGTTAACCACCAACACCATAGTTAACCATGACATACCCTAACACCCATGCAAACCCTAGCTCCACGTAAACCCTACTCCCATGCAAACCCTATTTCCATGCAAAACCCTAACTCCCATACAAAATCCTAGCTTTACCATGAAAACCCTAATACCAACATGCCAACCCTAATACAACCATGCAACCATTAATACTACCATGTAAACCGTAATACAACCATGCAACCATTAATAGCACCATGAAAATCCTAATACCACCATGCAATCACTAATACTACCATGTAAACCCTAATACCACCATGCAAAACCCTAACACCATGCAACATTAATACCACCATGCAAAATCCTAACACCATATTGTTATACTCCTCTTTATTCTTTTACAACCCTATCATGCATGTCTTAGGGCCTCATAATACCATAGTAATAACACATTCATACACATAATTCTTATGCCACAATTATTTACACAAAACATACCTTAACTTCCATATCATGTTGCATTCATAATAGTTATACAATATACCCTTAAAATATACAATAAATCATATCACATGGCATGCATGGCATATAAAACACATATTACAAAAATGGCCTTAGCACCCCTTACCTAAGAATGTCACTGTTCTTGGAGCACGCTCCTATACCACTTGGGGGCTTTGATTGGGCTCACCTATTATGGGGAAAATACTAGAATTAGGTTTCCTCCTAAAAATGTTATTATTTACTAACTTATCCTAAGACTTGGTTTTTAATTAAAATAATACTATACTCGAATTAACTATATAAAAAATACTAAAAATACTAATACTAATGTAATTTAAAATGAATAGTGATACAAGGGTTTCTACCCTTCACCAAAATAATGTTAGTAAGATGATGATGATGATGATGATGATGATGATGATGATGATGATGATGATAATAATAATAATATAATAATATAAGTAGTAATAATAATAATAATAATAATAATAATAATAATAATAATAATAATAATAATATAATCCTAAAATTACAAGGTGGGGTTTTTGACCCTACCCCAAATAATGAAAGTACTATTCAATAATAGTAATAATAATATTAATAACACATAATACTTATAATATTAAAAATAATAAAGATAATAATAATATTAATAAAAATAATATTAAAAATAGTAATAATAGTAATAAAAATACAAGGGTGCAAAACCTAATTAAAATTTTAGGTCTCAACCCTCCTTAAATAATTACTAAAATAATAAAATAATTATACTAATAATAATAATATTAATAATGATAATAATCTTATAATAATACAAATAATTACTTATAATTTGAAACTAACCACCTAATTAACTTAAGAATAATCTCAACCCCGCTTACAAAATTTATCAATAATATTACAGCTAACAACAACAATAAAAACAGGATAAATTTCAATAAATAGAAAGGAAGGGCTGAGAGGGTTTGGGGTTTCACGTTGAGTCAGCGGAAATGGGTGACACCAGCGGTGGTGCACGGTGGCGGCGGCGGCAGAGGTGGCGGTCGAATGGAAAATTTATGCTAAAAGGTAATGTATTTTTCCTTAATTGCTTTGAAAAATTTATGCTATCGTTTTGACCATTTAATTGTTAGATATTTATACAACTTAAGTGAACATATAGCTATAATCTAATTATTTTTAGATGTTGTGGTAGTGTCATTTGGCAATTTTGTGTTTTTGTATTGAAACCTAAAATAATAATATAGAATGGTAGAATATACTCAAGAATGACTCTAAAGTAAAAAAAGCCTTAATCATAAGTTTTAGTTTTTTGTTACTTTGTATACTTTCTTTGTTAGAGATAAGGGAAGAGAAGCATTGAGATATTTTGGTATTTTGTGTTTTTCTTTCATAGGTCTTTAATTAAGAGTTGTGTGTCATGTCTTCTAAGTTTAATGAAATGTTTTAATGATAAATTGATTTCCATTGGCCAAAGACTATTAAAAAAATCTCTTTAGTTATGGAATACCTTGCATAGCAGTAAATTTGGGATAATAATAATAATAATAATAATATATTTCAAAATTTTCTAAAATAATTTTCATTCATTTTTAATCATACTTTTTTCTTCATGGACTATATGTTTTACTTGTCTTATAATCTCAATATTTTGATAACATTTTCGCAATATGTTTATTTTCAAGTAATTATATTCATTACATATCTAATTCATGCGAAATTAATTTTACATGCAATTAAGGAGATATTCAAGAAATCGTTGAAAACATTGTAAATGCACATGACAAATAAAAATTATTTTGCATAAAAAAGTTCAAAGGCATGTAAATGCATCCAAATAAATATACTTATGATGATTAAAAAGCCTTAGTAAGAAGAAATTAATTACATGTCAAAATTTTTTAAAATGTAAAATATATCAAAAGCTTTGAATTATATAATGATTAAATAATTTCATAAATTAGAAAAAAAATATATAATAGTATTTCAAATTGATTAAATACCGCTTAAAAATACCCAACTCCAATGAAAATTATTAGTGATTCAAGGATTTCAAAAACACCATAAAGGCTTTATAAAATTGAAATAAATTAAAAAAACAAATATATGAAATTTATTAATTTTATAAAATTCAAAAGAAAATGAAATGATTTCTAGTTTTTTCCATGAAATATTAAAAAAGTTACATACCAATATCAAAAAGATATAAAAATAAGAATCCACAAGTATAAATATCTAAATGAATTCTATTCTTAGTTAAGAAACGATATAACCACTACAAATTTATCAAAATAGAAAATAATAAAAATATATCATTTT
This sequence comes from Tamarix chinensis, assembly GCA_030549775.1. NCBI lineage: Eukaryota > Viridiplantae > Streptophyta > Magnoliopsida > Caryophyllales > Tamaricaceae > Tamarix > Tamarix chinensis. Next base: position 64,013,637 of record CM060174.1, read on the forward strand.
TAAATAGCAATCTAAATTTATATAATATGTTGTTGTTGCTTATAATAAAAGGACCAACAAATATGTTCTCACATTATAGGAAATCAAAGTATTTGAGAGATAAGGGGAAACAATGAGTAACCAAGTACTTATCCTACATGCTTTCAAATCACTAGGACATTTCATGGATTCAAAAACTAGTAATATTGAATGATGAGAACAAATAAAGAAATATAAAATTATTATATGGTTTTACCTTCTTTAGTCTAAGTCAAAGATGAGACTAACTGAGACTAACTCTTGAAATTACTATTACTATGTAATTAAAGAGTCACAATGTCATGACTTAGTTGCTTCAATTGTAGTTGCCCTAAACTAAAATATAAACAATCCTTTATCGTCGATAACTTGTATGAAAAAATAAAAAATTGTCCGAACCCTAAAGAAAGTTAACTCAAAGCAAAAACTATCAACATGCCTTTGAAATAAGATGATATAAAAATTACTATGCGACTTGATTAACCTTAATGGAGAACCCACATCTCATCCATCAAGCATCCTAATTTCTAATTATTTTAACGTTGCTTAAGACTTTCTTTTCCATGAAAACAAGGGACAAGGCTCCCATTGACCACCAAATATAACGATACAAAAGTGACACATACTAAAACTGCTTTAGTTTATGTGGAAGGCTTAATCATCCATTCTCAAGCTAAATTTTGGGTGGAGTTAGAGCTCTTATTGGGTGATTATGTGTGGAGATTTTTAGATGATTACATTTTTGGGATCCATATTATTCGGTCTTGAATGATTATACCTTGGGTTTTTGAGTAGGGCTCATTTGACGTCATTGTATCTAATCACTAGATGAGGTTTCTATAATACCCCAACATTTACTATTAAAAATGTTATTTTTAGCAAAAGTGTAGTACCAAAATAGCTAGGTCTTACCACAATAATTGACATAAGTCTAGCTTACAATATCATCCTTACGTCAATCACAAGGCAAAATAATTATAACATTAATCATAATAAATAGAAAATGGGAATAACTTCATAAACTTAAGTATGAGTTTGGAGATTAAATCCAAATACAATATCTGAAAGTATAGAAAAGGGATACCATGAAGTTAAGAGTCCAAAAAGGTATCCAGGTAAAAGAAATTATCCAAATAACATGATTTTATGCCTAACCTTGATACATAAAATCACTCCTCCACACATAGATCATCATAAGTAGCAAAATCATCCAAATGATCCTCATCAATCTACACAAAAGCATCTAGGTCATCTACTTGTGAGAATGTGTAGCATCCATGAAAAGGATGATCAATATTCTATGTACTGAGTAAGGTAACAATATTGTTGAGAAAGGATATAAATAATTAAGCAATTTCACATAAAAGAATAAGTGTACACTCAAGTTAACATAAAACAATCTTTTATTTACATTAAGTTTAGGGGCCTAACTATTCTTGATCTTGTGGAATGTGCTAAAACACCTCGCAGGGTAAGAAGCACCTGGCCACTGTTATTAAGTTGGTAGAACAAACTCTAAACCTCACAGGGCATTACGCTCTTGGCCACTATTATTAAATTGGTGGAACGGTATGAAGCACCTCCTAGCAGAAGACGCACCTAACCATTATTATTAAGTCGGTAGGATGAACTCTACACTTCCCAACGCATGACACTCTTGGTCACTATTCTTAAACTGGTGTAATAGTCTAAAGCACATCCAAGGGAAAAATGCTCCTGGCTAATATTATCATTGGGTGGAAGGGACTCCTACACCTCTGTCTTGACTCACATACCTTTTCAATTTAAGTAATTAATGTATTTATCATTAGCTATTTATCTGAACATCATATTCTCATTCACATTGATATTAGGGGCCACATTATTCTTAATTCAGTGGAACAAACTAAAGCATCTTTGAGAGCAAAGCACACCTAACTGTTATTATCGTTTGGTGGAATGGACACATAAAATACCTCAACTCGACTCACGTGATATTTTACTTCAAATGATCAATATATTATTCATAACTGGTTATAAAATATTGTGAGATTTATGAGAGATATACACAACATATAATTGAAATATGTAAAGCACAACCACATAGTTATTAAGGTTTTCCTCAAAGAATAGGTCCATAATCTCCCTAAGAAGCCCTAAGTTCATATTATAAGCATAAATTCTTTCATGTTGGTAATTTATCCACCAAACTTACATCTTCCTCAAATATTATTATTATCAACATACCCAAAAACCAAGGTCTAACTCCAATATTACACACATGTCATAATAGCCCTTTCTCAAGAGTTATTATTCACAATCCCTATAAAACTCTAATTTCATAAATTAGGTAAAACTTTTTTTATAAGACTTATAAAATCACCAAATTTAATGTACACTCCTAATTTAAGCCACTTTCTCATTTTATTTGGACTTAGGCCATTCATAATTATTCCAAACATTCCACATGGTATTCTTAGCATATTTCAAACCACTTAACACATTAAAATACGAAAATTTCCATATTTAATACGTATCGACTAAAATACCCTTAAGGATATCTAAACACTTATTTCATAAAAACCTTATATGACTGGTATCCTTATTTTCAAATCCTTAGTTCATTACATTACCACACATCTTAAATACTCATTTTACACTTACCATACTTTATCAAAACCACATTTGAAGACCATATAGGGTTTACAACATAAGAATTAACACAATTATATCATATAAGCATATGTTTTCTCATTCTCACACACTTTTCTTCATATGATCCTCATTATCCTATCACAACATAAAAAACAAAAATTTAATAACATAATATTAATGACATGATAATACAAACAATCATTTATAATATTTAGCATGAAAATCCTAACTATAACTTGTATCATCATTAACAATATCACTAGTCTCTAAGTATGTATATCCTATCTTGCCTCCTTTGGAACCTTTAAAAAATACCTAAGAAAACAATGATAAAACATAATTAGAACTTATGGATATAAACAATGAAAGGATAATGTAACAAGGAGTAAAATAATGTATCAAAAACTAAATCATAAGGCTCAAACATGTCTCGGTAAAACTTTATGCAACAAAGGGAGGGGGAAAGGTTGAAGATGGCAAATCTTAAGGGTAGCAATGGCACTAGCTGCCATTTCTAGGGGGTGTACAATGCCAAGGAGGGTTGAAGGGTTCAGATACCTTAGGTGGAAATGGTTGAAAGGGTTGGGGATGTTGTAATGGAAGTGGCTGAAGGGGTTGGGGAGGCTTTAGTGGTTTTGACTAGTGCTAAGGGGTGGCTTTGGCCCTTTTAGCCATTGGTTGGGGGAAGGAATAACAATAAATTATGGTGCACAAGGGGTAGGAGTGCAAAAAAGGGCCGAATTAAATGGAGGATGAATGGTAAGGGTAATCAATACAAGGATGGAAATAATGATGAATGGTGCAATTGCTGGTTTGTTGTGGTGTTTTTGGTGATGGTGAAAAAGAGGAAGGGAAGAAAAGAAGTGGCTTCTCTTCAAAAAAAAAATATGGAGGGAGGGAATAAGTGGTTAGGGGAATTAAATGATTAATTTTGTGAGTTACACACACACACGCACGCACATATTGCATGCATGTAGAGAGGGAGAAAGAGGTGAGGTAATTTAGGTAAATTTTCAATATAAACCCATTAATGTAAGAGGTGGGAGTTAATGGATGATAATGAAGGTAAGATGTAGGTCAAGGAAGTATGGCAGAGGGGATATGGTTGGGTGAGTGTTTCACATAAGAAGAAGTGGAGGAAGAAAGAAAAATAAGTTGGGTGGGAGGGAAAGAAAAAAGACAAGAAAAGGAGAAGGTGGAAAGATTCAAGTTTGTATTTATAAATAGAATTAGGTTAAAATAATTTATATTATGATATTAGGATAAAATTAATTATCAACTATCTAGGGTTAGTTTTAGTTTAAATATATATATTAATGACCCAGTATAAATATTATGATTTGGTTAAGATTTAGGATTAAAAAACTATAGTAAGGTAGAAATATTCATTTCTTGATATTAGAATTAGGTTAAAATATTAATTATGTGGGTTTACGATTAGATAAAATTCTGGATATTGCATCACTACCCCTTGAAAAGATACTTCTTCCTCAAAGCCGATGAGTCAAGGTTTGGGAAGAAGAGAAAGAGGATGTAAGGAAAAGGTGATTTTGACAATTAATTATATTAGAGTTACACACACATTAGTGGGGACTACCCCTTTAAAAGGGAGAGAACTTTGAAGCCTAACACACCAGTACTAAAAAGCTCAGGATGCAACTCTTGCACTTCATTCTCTATCTATTTGGTTGCCTCTCTAGTGAGTTACACACACACACACACACACATGCACATGTTGTGTGCATGCATAAAAGGAGAAGAGAGGTGAGGCAATTTGGGAAAATTTTCAACACAAACCCATCAACATAGGAGGTGGGAGTTGGTAGGTGATTATGAGGGTAGGGTGTAGGTTAGGGAGGCATGGTAGAGGGGAGATGGTCAAGGGGAGTGTTTCATACAGGAAGAAAGAAAAAGAAGCTGGTAAGAAGGAAAGAAAAAGGAAAAGAAAGAAAGAAATTAAGTTTGGATTTAAAATTAGAATTAGATTAAAATAACTTAGATTAGGGTATTACGATAAAATTAATTATTAACCATCCGGAGTTAGGATTAGGTTAAAAATATATATTAATAACCTAGAATAAATATTAGGATTAGGTTAAAATAAAAATATCAATTTGTTGATATTTGAATTAGGTTAAGATATTAATTACTTGGGTTTAAGATTACATAAAATTATGGGTATTACATCACTACTCCTTTAAAAGAAACTTCTTCCTCAAAGTTAATGAGTCAAGGTTGGGAAGAAAAGAAAGATGATTTAAGGAAAATATGATTTCAACGGTTAACTTTATCAAAGTTGACACAACACTAGCAAGGACTACCCCCTTAAAAGAGAGAGAACCCCAAACCCTAACACACCTATGCTGAAAAGGTCAGTATGTAACTTACACAAGTCCTTCTCTGTCTCCCAAGTTGCCTCCTCTACTCCATAGTGACTCCAACTAATCTTTACAAGTGGAACTAAGCTTGTTTAGGTCTGGCACACAGTAATGTTGAGAATTTACAATGGTAACTCCTCATAGAACAAAGAGCCTTCAAGCCCGATCTCATCATCTCTGATAATATGGGATGGATCTGTAATGTACTTTCTCAGATGAGAGATGTTAAATATTCCATAAACTTGAGGTAAATTTTGTTGAAGTGCTAGGTGGTATGCGACCTCGCCAGCTCTATCAATAATCTCATAAGTAATAATATATCCCAGGCTCAACTTACACTCCCAACCAAATCTTTGCACCCCTTTGGTCGATGAAATCTTAGCATAACTTTATCTCCTTGATTAAATCCATCACTGCAATGCCTCTAATCTGCATAGCTCTTCTATCGACTATAAGCTATTCTCATCCTAACCTATCTTGACTAAACTTGTTGAGTCATCTCCTCAATCATCTCTGGTTCAAGTATAATAGGCTTCCTGATGTTGTTCCAACATAGGGGCTTTTAGCACTTACATTTATTCAGTGCCTTAAAGGGTGTCATACCTATGCTAGCGTGATAAATGTTGTTGTATGAGAACCTAACAAAATATATACGAGCCTCCCAACTGCCTTAGAATTCCAAAATGAAAGCCTGTAGCATATCCTCGAGTGTCTGAATTATCCTCTTAGTTTGGCCATTTGTAGCTGGGTGGAAGATGATACTCATCATGAACTTTGTGCCTATATCCTACTATAACTTACCCTATAAGTGCAAAAGGAATCTCGATTGGCAGTTATGTTAATAGGAGTACCATGACTACTAACCAAAAACCTCTTATAAGCATCTACCAATTGATCCATACACCAATTCGACTTCATCAACACAAACATTGTTTACTAAGTTAACGCGTTGACAATAACCTAAATCGTATCTCACCTACTACGAGTCCTTGATGGCCCATTTGTAGAACTCATTAAGACAGGGCCCTACTTCCATCTTGGAATGACTAAAATATGGACTAACCTTGTAGGCCTCTGGTGCTTGATCTTAACCTTTTGATAGGTTAGATACTATGGCATGAACTTTGCTATCTCTCAGTTCATACGAGGCCACTAGTAGATCCTCTTGAGGTCCTTGTAGTTAACCCCTTCTAGGTGGATGGAATATGGAGTATAGTGACCCTCCTCTAATATTTGGTGCTTTATATCAGTGTAAATATAAGGTACACATCAACAACCCTTGTATTAAATTTATTATCCTAGTAAATCTAGAGACCCTCAACTTGATCGTGCTATATCTTCTATTGAATCCTCTCGAGCTTAACATCCTCAACTTGTCATGCTTAGATCCCATAATTGTGAGATTAATAGTTAAAGTACTAATATAAACCTTCAACTCACCATGTTAGATCAACTCTAAGCCCAACTCTGTGAGCTCCTCTAGCAATCGATTAGACACCACACAAGAACTTAAGGAGTGTGATATCTTCCTACTCAAGGCATCTATAATGACTTTGGCCTTACCCTCGTGGTAAATCAAATTGATATCATAATCCTTCAAAACTCTATCTATATCCTTAGCTTCATATTCAACTCTTTTGAGTGAATATATACTTAAGGTTCTTAAGGTTGGTGAATAATCTACACGGAAGATATTGCCTCCAAATCTTCAAAGTAAAGACGATTGCTTCCAATTCCAAATCATGTGTCAGGTAATCTTGCTTATGTTGCTTTACTTGAAGAGAAGTGTAATGCACTACCTTATGATGTTGCATCAACACAAAGCCCCATTCATGCTTCAACGCATTACTATAGACCACAAACTCATTTGATCCTGATGGCAGAGTGAAATCTAGTGTTGTAGTTAAACACCACTTCAACTCCTAAAATATTCCCTCATATACATCAACCCACTAAAATCTTTTAGTCTTCTTTAAAAGGTTTGTCAAGGGATGAAATACCTTTGAGAAGTCTTAAAAAGGTGTCTGTAGTACTCAGCCATATCTAAGAAACTACAAACCTCGAGAATGCTAGTGGGTGCTTTGCACTTGGTGATTACCAAGATCTTAGCGATATTCATGATGACTCCTACTGGTGAATCCACATGACCCAAAACTACAACATTCCAAAAACTCACACTTTAGAGAGTTTGGCATACAATTCATTTTCTTTGAGTAGTGATAAATCCATGCAAAGGTGTAGCTCAAACTCCTTTCCAATTCAAGACTATACCAAAATATCCTTTGTAAAGACCACCACAAATTAATCAAAGAATGAATAGAAATCTCATCATCAAGTCCATAAATACAACAAGCACATTAGTGAGCCCAAAAATCATCATCGTGAAATCATATTTTTTGTAATGTCTGCCTTAGCGATACATAGCTGATGATAACTCAACCTCAAGTCTATCTTCGTGAAAATTGAAGCAACCCAAAGCTGATTAAATAAGTTATTGATTCTAGGAATCAGATATCAACTTTTCACCATCAATTAGTTTAGAGCCCAATAATTGATATACAGATGAAGGCTCACATCCTTCTTCTTCATGAATAGAATTGGTGCTCCTTATGGATACACACTTAGGCAAATGTACCCGTGAGCCACTCGATCCTCTAATTAAGTCTTCTACTCCCACAACTCTATCAATTCCATCTAGTAAGGCACCTTCAAAACTAGTTCCATCCCCAATACTAGCTCAATGGTGAATTTTATCTCACGTACCAGCAACATAGTCGATATCTTCTATGGAAACATGTCAGCAAACTCCCAAGCGATTGAAATATTTTCCAGTGTCGACATGTTCCTATTCAGCTCCTGAATTCCTTATAAATACATAGGGTAACCTCTCTATACCAAATAATACAATGTATGTGTAGATATGACCTTCATCCTAGGTGTAGTCGTATATCTCCTATAGGAGACCCTAGCACCTTGAGGTCCCTGCAACACAACTTGCTCTTATGCCTAGTCTATCACCACTCGATATCTCCCCAACATATCCATCCCAAGGATAACATTAAATTCCTATAGGTCCATCTTAGTCAAGTCTACTAGGAAGTCTACCCTACATATCTCTAAGGCACTTCTGAGTAGAGCCTAGTGCAATCCAATCTATCCCATAACACAATAACACAAAATTAGACGCACCAGTAGAGAAAAGCGGTATAAATGAATGATGAAGATGAACCTGAATTGAATAACACATAAATTGGTAACCAGAGGATGAAAAACATACTAGTGACCACATCTGGCTATCGAACAACCTTTACTTAGTTAATGACATTCAAGCGCTTGTACAACCGTCCAACATGGTATTCTCCACGATACCCACTAGCACCCTGAGTATGACATCCTCCCTCCCCCCAAAATAAGTGATACCTCTATGGTCTCCCCTTAGCCTCCTTAAGTTGTATAATGAATGGGGTAGGTTTCCTCTGCTATTGTTGCTATTGTGGCTATGGGTGGAAGGCCTATTGCTAAGTTACAAGTAGTCCTTGTTGTTGGAATCGACTTTACTAATGCTGTCACTCAAATGAACTGTGACCCCACTAACCACAAGCTTGACCTTGCATAGATGTGCCTTGGTAATCCTATCCCAGATAATTTCAACCACAAAACAACAAGCAAAGCATCTCATGGTCTTATAGTCTGTTCTATCCACTTGTCTATCCACACCCAACTTCTCTAATTTAACCTTAGAGGTCCACCTCCCTGAAACTAGATCTTGCCTCCAAAACCCTATGTCTCTAGCTTCCTCTTACCTAGGATGGAAACTTCTCTTGAACTATGGTAGTAGGAACACATGATCGCTCATACAACATGGCCAAGTCTTAAAAATTCATGGCACCCATCATCCTATGGATACTAAAATTAATCTCTTTCTCAAACTGATACACCATGGTTGACTAGCTAGCTACTATGCTTGGAACAAAACAATTCCTCTGTGAATACATCACCGTCATGCTCCCCTAGGTTAGTTTCATGAACTCCTTTAGCTTGTTGTTATTAAAACTCTTAATGTAAAACTTAGTTTGGATTACCACCTTGAAGTCCTCTTATGAAATTTACAGTAGTCCCTACACATGACAACCTAACCACAAGGTGTTTATGGATCCTCAAAGGAAGAAAGTTATTATACTTACCTTCTGAGTAGGTGGAAAATTGACTGTCTTGAAAGTCCTATCCATGTCACGAATCCATCACTCTAGGATGATTAGGTCCTCTTTATTGGCTTAGATTAATGGGTGATGTCCTATAATCCTTCGAAGCTAGTCATATCTGATACCCTCCTATGGGTAATGTAGAAGTAGTGGTGTTAGATGAAGGCCTTAAAAGCCTCCTCCAAATGACTAACATGATCGTTAAGGGCCATGGTGAGCTAGTTACAGGACATAAAATGTGTTAGGATGATCATTCCTACCTTACTAGCACACATTCCACATAAGCACATTTAAAGGCTGCTTAGGCCACCCATTCTTAATTTCTCACAAGTTAATCCAGGTTTTTGAATAATTGGTTTTTTCAAAATATGAAATAAACCGATAAAATCATATAAGAGAACATTTGAAAACCAAAATTTTGAAAACAAAAAATGGTAATAAAAACTAAAGCTTTAATACCAACTTGTAACACTCCAAAATTTAGTACTAAACGATTTCATTTTTAGTAGAAGCATAGTACCAAAATAACTAGGTGTTACCATAGTAATTGACATAAGTCTATCTTACCATACCATCATTACGTCAATCACAAGGAAAAATAATTAGAACATAAAACATAATAAATAGAAAATAGAAGTAACTTTATAAATCTAAACACAATTTTGGATAATAACTCCGAAAACAATATCTAAAAATACATAAAATGGATAACATGGAGCTAAGAGACTGAAAAGGTATATGGATAAAAGATAATATATGGATAATATGAATCTATTCCCAACCCTAATACATAAGATCACTCCTCCTCACATATTTAATTCATTCATTTATAATTTAGTCATGGGATAAAAATTAAGGATATAAGAATTGACACCGAGTGTAAACCTCCTAACCCTCTTTAGTTGAGACAATATCATTTAAGAACATATAAGAAAATAATTATTTAATTACTAGTTTGTTATAATTTCAATATAACAACATTGATAAATATAGCTATATATTAATTTTTGACATTTGAATAAAATCATCTTATGTATATCTTTATATGTTGAGTTTATAATTAATCTCTTGCCAGTAAATGCCTTATGTATGCTACTCATATGCATAGGTCCACATCTTCAACTTTGAAAAACAATTGTGTTGGACAAGGATTCTAATGCTAAAATGATCCATGGCCATGAACTCATGGAAATACATTCT